>CM042074.1:13612934-14245369 GCA_023509865.1 Trypoxylus dichotomus | reverse complement strand
GTCGGTGCGCAGTTCGCACATTTGGTGGTTACTGGCTTTTTCCCTTCTTTGGGTGCAGTAGCAGAGAGCTAAAGATTGCACATAGCGTATTATTTCAAACGAGAACGCCTGGGTAGCTGTGACATTACTTTTGTATTGAGATCGGCTATTATCGCTACTGTCGTCCTCGACCAGTCGTTCAAGCTCTAAGAGATAGGGTGGGTTCCCCTATAAATGTGAAAATAACGAACGTATTTGGTTCAAGTACAAATACATGCCAATAATACAGGGCCAAGTCCCTTAGGCAAATTTAAAACAAGGAAAGTATATTAGGCTCCCAGAAAGGGACATATAAATAAGCATAGCACCGAGGTGCGCTTATAAATTTAAAAAATAAATAGGGTTGGCTCCCCTATAAAAAGGTAGTGGTGCATGCAAACAGATAGAGGCATTAGTACATGCCTCTAACAAAGCTTCAGCGGAAGCATATAAGAGTTTAACCTTTTAAACAGAATCAAGACATAGCTTTGCAACGTACATGCTGAGGCATTACTTTATGTTGCTACCAATGAAAATACATATACACATGCTAATGTACATTACATGTATAAGAGAGCTCGAATAACTGCAATTATTGCAAATATATACATCTTATGTACATCGTAACTGTACATAGGCAAGAGTGGAAACCGTGTACACATTTTATTGTTAAATATATTTTTTTTGCGCATGCGCATTGAGTTTTACTGTACAACCCTTCCTCTAGTAAATAAGCGAACATACTCTACAAGTAAGTATTGGTCAAGTAATTCAGGAATTTACGAGCAGGCTACAGCGGCGCTGTTCTTCAAACCAGGAGAACGTAACATGAAGTGACCCTGAATTATTTTACGCAGCATCGATCAAAGTTTTTAGTAAAAACTTAGAAGTATATGAAGTAATACGGTACAAAAATCTTCTTTAATGCAGATCATGATAGGAAACTATGACCTTCAAATACACAGCTTACTGGATTTAGAAGAACAATTTCTTTTCTTTATATTCTATAATCTCTCCCTCCGTCCTTAATTAAATCAAAATACATCTAACATTCATCCAGATTGATAGTAATTATAAAGAATTAATCAAATTTCACCATGAAAAATTTACGAACAGCAGTAATATATACATTAAGCAAATTCGATTCTTCCCTTTTTTCTTTTCAGAAGGACAGTTATTTATGTCTGTAGTTTTATTCCATTTAGAGCCGTGCAACGTTCGGATCTTAACCGAAAAAATATTTGATTTACCTCGCTTAAACGAGGGACCCATTCCTTCTCGTCTAAGAAGGCGGAGAAGTAATAATGGCCGAGAAAAGGTATATGCGACACTGATTTATTTAAACATCGATAGCCGGCGAAGTTTACAGACGGTGAAAACTTTCCTGCTGCTGCTTTGGTGTTTCTCGTTTTAGTATCTATTTCTTATAGATACGAATCGACACGTAGAAGAAGTGTTTTTTTCTGAAGCGAAAGTTTGTTAATTTAAAAATATTAGCCACAAAAGGTATTATAATACTAGATATTAGTAAACTATTCCAAAGCCATTAAAAGAAGTATTCTTATTAAGATCAAATCACACCAACGGAATTAATTGTCAAAAATATGTATTTTTGGATTTATTAAAAGTTTCTAAATCTTCGGCCTGTCTTATTTGAAGAAAATTTGTTTCTAAATTACCCTTGGCACTAACAAAAATTATCCCAAACGATGCTTTAAAATATTACCACTTTCGTAAAATAAGTATAAACACTCTTTCTGAAACTCAATATTGACGGCAAAAAATTTGTTACTGGCGTGGATTTTTTCCTGGATCCAATAGAGGATTAGGAATCAGTAAGCTTAGGCAAGAAAACACAAACTTTTTAGCAAACAATTGTTTTATTTTTCATCCAATGCTACCTACAACTCATTAAATTTACTCCATCGATATTCAAATCTTTTCTTCCCTTCGAAAGAAGTAAAGTTCAAATTGTTCGGAATATGCGTTAGTTTCAGTAATTATCCTCTCATTCTACCTAAATCTCTTACCACTGAACCAAGACTTCCAATTGGGGAATAGAAAAAAGCTTGGCAACACAAAATCTGGCAAAAAAGCTGGGTGCGAAAGCAGTTACGAATATAATTCATGAATTTCTGCTGTTGAAACAACGGAACTGTGAACACGAAGATTACGTAGAAGAAAAACCCCTTGATTTTTCTTTAAGTGTGACCTTTTGCATTGCATAGCATCATTCAGCTGACTTAAAGTCATGCGCAGTATTGGCTCACTATTGTTTTACGTTTTTGAAGAATAATATACGAGGAAATCCACCATAATTCCAGAAGATAGAAGCTATAACCTTTGCAATTCTGGAGTCTTTTCTTATATGGAACACTTGTGTCAGCTTCAGTATATTATTTTGGTTATTACTCATTTTCGAGGGCACAATGATATAATGGTAATTCATCAAACATTATTATTCGGTGCCGAAATCAGATCATGTCCTAACTTCGCCAAATAGAGGACTGGAATGCATTTGTGCTCCACAGTCAATAAATTCATTAAGTAAAATCGAAACTTCTATCGTTTTATGGTTATTATTGTTGGATTTTTTTGCGTTAAATAGACTTTAACTCAGCTTTGATTTTATTTACTTTGTTTTAAAAACAGGAACTTAAACTTTCATTGATACTTCACTCACCAATTTTGGTAATAACGTTTTGGAGGATTTTCAACGTGAAAAACAAATAAAATTTTTTACTATTGCGGCCCTTTTTCGTCACGTTTCCTAATTACCCATCCGCCCTCGTAACATAAACCATATAAACAACGTACACCACATGCCATGTAATGGAATGGCATGCTAGAAGTTTTAACATAATTCCTCGCCCATTAAATTATATACATATCTACTTTAGACATTACCGGTGATGAGCATCATTTTCTGCATAACATGGCAGGAGAATTGTATTTCAACAGACTTATCTAAGCTACTTGGCTTCATTGTTAAGATGCTTTTCGCTATTATTACAGCAGTAGTGGAGTACACATTACATTTGCGCGTCTGTGGTAAAATGTTCAGTTTAACGAAATGTGACGACTTCATTCATATATTGTACTGTTCTTGACGGTTTAGTACTTAAGGAAGCCTTTTGGGATACGGCGCTTTTCTACGAAACGAACTTATATATTCAGCAATTCCAAGAAAATATTCTAAATCTGTAATGTTCTAAAATTCTTTTCAGAAAACTATTAAAATTGTAATATGTATTCTCATCTCCTTTACGTATCATGTAGATGACTTAATAGTCAAATAAATACACAGAGAGAAATATTCCACAAATCTACACTGCAGAATGCTCGTTACTTAATGCTGTGACCAATCATACAAATTGGTTTGGAAAACTAAATTGATAATAACATGTAAAAATACGTCCAGATGTGAGGAAGCTCATAATAATTGATTGTTCGAGGGAAAGTAGATCACAAAAAGCTATTATAACACATGGGCTGAAATGTCCCGGGTCTAACAAAGAAAACACGGTTTTTGGTTTAAAATTAGCTTTATTCATCAACGTAATCTCCATCAAGAGCAACGTAATCATTCCAGCGCCGCTCTAACATTTCAATACCACTTTTGTAGAACGATTTATCTTTTGTCTCAAAATAGGCCTCAGTTTCAGCGATAACCTCTTCATTCGTGCGAAATTTCAGCCAGTAGTCGCTGGGAGCCAAATCTGGCGAATACGTTCGATGTGGGAGCAATTCATGTAGTTTTGCCATTGTTTTGATTGACTTGTGACACGGTGCGTTGTCTTGATGAAACAAAATTTTTTCTTTGCCATATGCGGTCGTTTCGTTAAAATTTCGGCCTTCAAATGCTCCATTAACGCTATATAATATTCACTGTTGATGGTATTTCCTTTCTCAAGATAGTCGATGAATATTACACCACGTACATCCCAAAATACCGAGGCCATAACCTTTCCAGCCGATTGTTGTGCTTTCGGGCGCTTTGGACGAGGTTCACCAGTTGCTGTCCACTCAGATGACGATCGCTTTGATTCCGGAGTGAAGTGATGGATCCATGTTTCATCTATTGTCACATATCGACGCAAAAATTCCGGTTTGTTACGTTTAAACATGGCCAAACACTGCTCAGAATCATCAACACGTTCTTGTTTTTGGTGAACAGTGAGAAAACGCGGCACCCACTTTGAACAGAGCTTTCTCACAGTCAAATGCTCATGCAATATAAAGCCAATACGTTCTTTTGATATCTTTACGATGTCAGCTAACTCACGCAACTTCACTTTTCGATCATTCAAAACGATTTTGTGGATTTCTTTTATGTTTTCTGGTGTTACCGCCTCATTTGGACGTCCACTGCGTTCTGCATCATCGGTGTCTCTACGACCACGTTTGAAGTCAGCAAACCAACGTTTTATTGTTGTTTCTGATGGAGCGGAGTCCCCATAACACTTTTCAAGCCATTGCTTCGCTTGAACGGTATTTTTTCCCATCAAGAAGCAGTGTAAAATTAAAACACAAAATTGTTTTTGATCCATTGTTTTGAAAATAACAAAAGTAGCGCGACTCTTAGCACAATAACTCACAAACTAATGAATAGAATATCATGAAATTTTAACAGCTGTCTTTTGAAGATTAGTACTAACTGAGAGAAAGGTGACTGGAATAAAACTAGCGTCATCTATGTGTTAGGCCCGGGACTTTTCAGCCCATGTGTTACAAATAATTAAAGAAAGACTTACTCGAAAACAAGTTTTAGTTTTCAAGAGAACTTCCATCTACATTAATACACATACATATCTCATCGCATTATCAAAGTCCTAATACCTCCTGCATAAAAGTGTTTGGGTTGCCATCTGAACCACGTGCGAACCTCTTGTTAACATCGAAACGGTTGCCGCCAGGATATTTTTTGAGTAAACCAAACAGATGATAGTCGCTTGAGGCTGGGCCGCGACTGTAAGCCGGATGTTATGAATATCTTTCACAAGAAGTCATAAAGCTGGATTGTGGCGACACCTGGCGCCAGATAGGGAAATAGCTCACTGCTATTTTTAGCTTTCTCACACTAGCTTCTGACTTACTTAGTGACTTTACCTCGTATTTATTAGTGTTGAAATTTTTAGTTGAAAACCTGCAGTATTATGTAGAAAACAACTAACGTCGTTTTATCTGCTGATTGCACCGTTTACCTGTAGTACATGTTGCGATATAACATGCATAGATTTTGAAGTGTAATTTTAAAGCACCCTGTAATTTTAGTTACTGTAATGCGCAACATAGCAGGTATAAGTGAAGTGAAAGGCTATTATCATACATCGATGTGTTTCACGTCTATGAAAGCTACCGGTTATTTCTATATGTACTTTCGGGTATATACGCGAACTAGATGGAAACACGTTTGCATGAGGATATAATTATAGGAATTTTCTGTTTGCGCGTAATGTCGTTTGAAAGTGCTTCGTTTAATTTTACAAATCTGAACAAAGTATTACATTAAGATAAAACTTCCGGTTGGTTTTTAAGATAATATATATTTTTTTAATTTACAACGTTAGAATTTAATGATGAATGCTTGGAGGTATCTGATAGGATTTGAATGCAAGTGACGGAGACCGTAGGAATGAATCGCTTTTAATGCCCTGATATAGCGATGATATTACGATATATATATCTGCAGCCATTAGTACATCAATGTATTAAAAGTGATACGCTCCTGCGGTCACTGCGACGTAAATAGAAACGCATTTATCTAGAGAAGAAGAGCTATGTGTTCGAATCTTACCGGAAACCATCGGAAACTTTTCATTAAATTTTAACGTGGAAAATTACAAGAAAAATCGAAATGTATCGCTGAACGAAGAACATTGTTTGAGATTTTGTAGTAACAACTACTGGCATATTCTGTTGTGAAAACTAAATGAAAGGCTATAAGTGTATGTATAAGGACTAGTTTGTAGTAATACGAAGTTTCAACCAGATTTAAGGGCAACACATATTTTAGAATTATGGGAACATATTTATATTAAAGGCACTGTATACTTCAATTCTCCTACGGAAAAATTCAACAAATCACATTAAATACTTTCATGATATGAAAGGTACATGTTGCTTGTAGTTTCACTGTCCAAGCTGTAAAGTTACGCTAGCGGGGCTGTAATTTTACACTTCAACTTGCACTAACACATCTATTAAGTGTTTTTACATTAATGAATACCTATTTGTACCTGTACACGATGAATTACTTGATTATATGTGTATATGTGTATATGTGTATATGATACATAATATGCAAATATGCAGCGTCTTTGTCGGTTTGTGAGTAATAATGTATGATGTTTAGTAACTTTCGACAATATTTTATTTAAATCTTCGACATAGTCGAATTTTAGTCGCTATTGTTTTTAAAAAATAAAAATTATTCACTCATTCACATATGCAGTCATTCTATAGTAGGCGTAGGTAGCGGCGTTTTTTTCCTAAAATATCAACCTATCTCACTGAAATAGGTCCTATCTTTTAACTTTAAATATGTTTTTAGTCACCACTCAATGGATGGATGGACGCTTACCTTTATTTTTCAATGCAAAATAGTTACTTGGAGCTGTTCCATAATCATCTAGAGTTACATATAATACCCACGTTTTGTGCTGACTTGTCCCATAAAAAATATTTTGAGTTCATTCGATTGTTGAGATCATCAAACGTACATAGCAACTTTACCATACCCTCGCGATTTCTTTTAAAATTTCACTATGCCATCGTTTGGCATTCGTTTGGTGCTCAGTTTCGCATGAATTTGATTTTGTGCTTTTCTTGAGATAATTGAGCTGGAGCTCGAAAAAGAAATAAAAAGAAAACGAAAGACAAATGAGAAAAGGAGGTGAAAAAAGAAGAAAAGGTGAAATAAAGGCTAAGAGAACTCACTTTCCTTTTCTTACTCTTTATTTCACCATTTCTTCTTTTTTCATTCCCTCTTTTCCTTTTCCTTTTCCTTTCTTTTTCTTTTTATTTCTGTTTACTCTTACTCTTATTTCATATTTATAGCTCATCATGACATGGTCCAATTCCGGATGTACTTCGCTTATTATTCACTCTGACCGTGGAAGCCTACATATTCATTTCATTTATAAGCTTATATTGAAACGTATAACTAGGCATACGAGTTATTTATTTTGCAAAAAGAACTCTCAGTTGATTATATCGGTAGCCATTGATATGAATACGGTAGGCTTTGCGAGAAAAAAGAGTTTCCTTTTGCGTCCAACGAAAAGATCGTAAATAAAACGGAACGTTTTAGGAAATGAAGTCGTGCTCGATAATATCGTTTCGTAGTATTCTTTCTTTGACGCGATTATAGTCTTTATATTGGCCTGTCGTTCAATCAATTCCATTATTTGCATCAGAAGGCCAGAATAAAACGCTCCAAGAGAGATAGAGCGGGACGCGGTCCGAGCAGATCGATGAAGCGTTCAGCCGTCACCATAGCGTTCGCTCCGTTCCGCTCGCGCTCATCCGGATTTAAAGATTCGATCAGCGGCGTGCATATGTTCAATCAGCACCCAATGTTTATCTTGGGCCCGTGGGATTATGGATTCGGTTGGCTTATTGAATTTTATTTGCAGAACGGGAATTTATTCGCGGGAAACTGCCGTTCGACGATACGACACGGGCGAACAATGGAATGACGTTTCGCGTTTCTCAATCATTCGCCGAACGGACAGGGCGCTCATATTTTCCCGATATAAAATCGGGACGCGCCCGCTCGGTCGGTCTATGGAAAACGACCTCTGACAAAAGCTCCTATTTTAAATTTTATTCAGACCTTATTTCTCGGGTTCTGCGCGTTCTTTTTTCTTGTTAGTAAGTTATGCGGGACGCTCTTATTTTTTGCATTCGTATTTTATGAAATGGAAAAAGAGACGTGTTCAACTCGTACACATATGTTCGTTCATGTATGAATCCAGATTTGTAATTCATAAACAAATCTGTCATCTGCGTAAACCGGAATAAATACGGGATGGTAAAAAATAAGATATGAAAAACAATTAAATACAGAAACGATATCATTGTGGAATCTGGAAGGAGAATTTGTCACAGCTAAGAATGGAACGCAAAATAGTTGAACATATGAGTAAATAATATGAATAATTTATTCATGCTTCAGAAAAAAGAATCCAATTATGAATAATACCAATTCGAGAATAAAACGCAAATATAAATTGTTACTACAGAAAACTAAACTAAATGCAATTACTATGCTACGGGAATAAATAAATATTGTAATGCAATAAACAGACGTAATTAATCGGCTGTCAGGTAATATTAAGAGACCACAAGATATTGTTGTCGACAAATCAAGAATAGTAGAAATATTCAAAGTTCCGTTTTACATTACTTAAACATTTATGACGAAGTTACGACATCTGTTTGCTCGTAATCTTAATTTTTTTATAATTTTTGACAAAGAACTCTAACCTAGAAAGCAAATAATCTAGGTGGTGTGTTATAAGGCGCGCAACTAAGTTCCCGCTGTTTATCAATAGATTGCGCCAGCAATAAGTGTTGGTAGATTTCGACATATCCAAGACGTTATGAACCAAGCTTAGACATATGATAAACAAATCCTTTTGACACAGCAGTGATTTTGTTATGGCGTCATATACGTTTGGTTGTGTGAAAATGTCTGATTTTGTGCTAAATAGTTGTCATTGGCGGAAAGTGTTGACATTCTTCTTTCATTCGAAGAAAACGGCGGCTGAAGCATATCGAGTGCTCCACAAAGCTTACGGGATGCTACTCTGAATGAAACAACCTCCCGTCGCTTTAAGAACGATTATTTGGATGCTGACGACCGTCCGGGTGAAGGAATGCCCGAAACCTTCGAAGACGGTGAATTGAGGGCACTGCTCGATGAGGTTCCATGACAAACGCAACAAGATTTTTCATCAACATTACGAGTTATCCGCCAAGCCATTTCCAAGCGATTGCGTGCGTTGGCAATGATTCAAAAACGAAAAACTTGAGTTCCTTATGATTTGAAGTCAAGGGACGTTGAGCGTCGTTTTTTCTCCTCTGAACAAATGCTCCAGCGGCAAAAAAGGAAGAGTTTTCTTCATTGCATCGTGACGGGTGATGAAAAATTGATTCATTACAGCAATTCAAAGAAAAGAAAATCATGGGGACTACCCGGCCATGGTTCTACGTCGTCGGCTCGGCCGAATATTCACGCTACGAAGGTTATGCTGTGTATTTGGTGGTGTTATTTATTGTGACATGTTGAAACCTAATGAAACCATCACTGGGGAACGGAGTATGGACTTCAGTTGATGCGATTGAGCCGAGCACTGCGCGAAAATCAGCCAATACGAGCAGAAGCACGAAAAAGTGATTCTACAGCGTGACAACGCTCGGCTTCACGTTCCAAACCAGTTAAAACCTACCTGGAAACGCTCAAATGGGAAGTCCTACCCCACTCGCCGTATACTCCAGATATTGCGCCGTCCGATGATTACTTGTTCTGTTCGATGACACATGGTCTGGCTAATCAGCAATTCCGCTCATATCAAGACATCGAAAAATGGCTTGATTCGTGGATCATTTGTAACCATTTTTTCAAAATAAAGTTGCATTTTCACCTTTTCTATTGAGACTTTGAGTTTGTTCTATCATTTGTAGATAATTCAATGCATTTAATCATACCTAAGAATATAATATATTATAGATAGTATTAACATAGCAGTTTTTTCTTACTAACTAAGAAATTTTTATTTATATTTAACTGAGGAATGAAAAGTGAACACCTCTGGCTTCTTTATGAATACACATATAAATTTGTATGTTATCAGTACTTCCAAAAAAAGGGAAAGTAAGAAAACCAACTAAAATACTAGGAATAATCTCTATTCTATTAAAACTGCATTAAAATGGAATCACAAAATAATTGTACCCCGAAGTAAGTACAAATATAAAAATAGAAACAAATATTACTAACATCGCATCCTGCTAGCACGTTCTTCTGGAAATAACTCTTTCTATTTCAATAGATTCTTGTATTCTTACAACCTACAACTTATATGGAATAATTGGTCTTAGTTAACAAGATTGGTTAATGTCCATCTCGTTAGGATTTGAGCGTACGTCCTCTTGTTATCTGGGTGAGTCTCATAACCACTAGACCGCGAAGACTTGTAGAAACAAATCGCTTTTAATACGTACATGCAGAAATGTCTGTAGATATATTGTCATATTCCAGCAGACATAATATCATTAATGCCAAATCCTTATTACTTAGATTAATACGAAGCTTTCGTTGTTTTTTATAATGATAAATTATTATTTTTCTTGTAATTAGCAACGTTAACAATTTTTCCAGAAAAATCTCGGTCTTAGTAAGATTTGGACCTAGATGACTATGCAGGAATATGATAATATATCTATAGACGTTGTCTTATCTAGGTATTAAAAGAGGTTCGTTCCTATGAGTCTTCGTGGTCTAGTGGTTATGACATTCGTCGGCATAGCGAGTGGGGGCAGTTTAAATCCTACCGAGATCGAAATTTTTTAGCAAAAAATGTTAACTCCAAAGCAGAATGAGTGAGATCTCGTCGAAACGAGCCATTTCGGGATCAACGACAAAGCGATCACAAACCTGAGAATATTATTTCGCATACCGCGACTGCAAAAACATCCTCTGTCCTGAAAAGGACTAGTGCTACCTTCAAAGTTCGCCAACGAGTAACTAATGCCTGAAGAATGTAGATGAGACTCTACCAAAACCTAGCTCTGGTCCTTTCCGCGACAGAAATTCCAGCACGCGAAGAGAAACTCGAATGAACACCCACACACACACATATTGTAGTATTATTACGTTATGAAATGTCACTGTTTCTTGTAGTAAAAAATAAACTACTGTAATTGTTTTATTTGCTGTATTCGACGTTAAATAAGTTAACTATAAGCAGCCACTACTGTTAATTGTACATTGAACATTGTCTTGTGGTCAATACAATTCATCTATATATATATACAAGCCCTAATGAGCTCGCCCCTCCAATGGTAATTAGTGCGGGAAATTTGATTTAAACATATGGCGCCAACAATTATTTACTACATAATCGAAACTGATATGAAAAAGTCACAATCATCCCAGATTTCAAAGCTTCACCTTCACTAAATTTTATAACAACCGATGCAATGATCACACAGTTACAGATTTTTGACAAAAATATATTCATTTGGCGCTATAGTGTGCTCTACATCTCGAAAACAGACAAATGTACATATAAAAAAAATCCGCATTTCTTACACTAAATTAATAAATAAAACCATAAAGCTTCATTTAAATCAGTATTTCTGTGTTATCAGAAAAATACGTGACGACCATAGAAACATTTTTATTTACCCATTCTTTTTGAAGCAAATGTCTGTTTACGTATGTAACTATAACTTTTTAAATGATAGGTAATATATATATACGAGCATTGTATGAGGGCTGTTTTTCTTTCAGTTTCCGTTCGTATCTGTAAACACGCGCGCAGTGGAACACAGGGATGCCCAGAAAGTGACTGCGCATCTCCCCCACTATAATATCTGCCACTTGCAACATCGTTACGCTATTTTCAGCTAAGTTGCATAAGGGAATAGTGCAGCTGAAGTTCATTGAAGAATGAACAGAGTATGCGGCGAAAACTTTATGACGCGCGGTGTTGTTCGTGAATGGTGTAAGAAGTTTAAAGAAGGCCGAGACGATGTTCCCGATGAAGGGGAGTTAACAAATAGGTTCGAGAAAAACGGGGTTTCCCATCAGTGAGGTAAATGTGGAGGGCAGAGCATCCAAAGTACAGAGGAACTTCAGAACATCACGAATCATTTCAACCCACTAGCTGCAACATTCTATACAAAGGATATTAGGAGGCTCATACATAGATATGAATGCATCAATGTTCACGGTGACCATGAAGAAAAATAACCATGTTTGTACATACCTTCTGGTAATAAATTTATTTTGTTATTTACACTTGTCTTCTTTTTATGAGCTATCGGAGGTTGAAAAAAGAACAGCCCTCGTAGATCTACTCTTGTTTCCACGAGGATGCGGCAATATTTCGCATATTTTCTTCACTGCGACAAACAGAATTAATAAATGACGACATAAAATTGGAAAGAAGAATAAATTGTTCCCATGGTCCGTACATAAAGGTTTCCGTTGACGCTGAATTTCCTCAATTTCGTCAACTTGGCGCGAAATATCCTTTACACAATGCGAATCCCCAAAACTGAATTTGTTTGCGTTACGGCGTCGTTTTTTTTCGGTTTGTTTCCTGTTAAAATAAAAGTGAGAAACGGCACGTTATGGACTAATGCGTTCCAGCGGGCTTCGGGGTTGTTGTGCGCGAAAAACTCGATTCTTCGTCGCTCGTAAAATTGGCCGTTTTAGGTCCCAGACATTACCTACCGACGCTGATGCCGGCGCGCACCGCACTCGAGCTCTCCTGCGCGAGACGAGGTTAAGTTAAAAGGATGATTAATGCCGTCGCACCGGAGCAAAAAATACACACCGAGGGAAATACACACCATTGTCTCCGTTTGGATGTAGATTTAGTAGTGTTCATGACGGCCCGCGGAGAATGAAGAAACTATTGTTTTAATTGTTTAAGTGTTTAGCGTGATTTATTATTCATTATTTTCGGTCGGAGTGCGCACAATGCTGAAGAATTTATGAGAGTGGAAAAGTAGAATAGAGGGATTTCGGACAGAGGTCAGAAGAAATGTATAGAAGCAGGGAGAATTGCGTTTTTTTATTCTTGTCAGCAGGAAAAAGTAATTTAGAACATGATTTCTGAGTTTCAAATCTTTGTAGGGGAGTTTTACATAGTAAAAAGAGAAAAATGGTAATTTTACATATTTTAGTTTGCAACTCGTAAGGGTGTCAAATTTAGAATTGGATGAAATTTAGTAGTGATGTACAGTATGTTCAAATATGCAAGGGACGATCTTCTTATCGGTGGAAATTCACTTTGAAGTGGTGAACCCCCATCTCCTACACCCCTGAAAATTGACTAATTTTCGTTTTTTCTTTCGATATAATTCTCGAACGGTAAGAGTTATAGGTGATATTTGAACGTAGGAATTGCTTAATATTGGAGGTTTCTTCATAGCACAGTAGTGCGGAATATACCGAGTGTTGCACATAAACGTAACACTTGCGTGATGGGCATATTTCTCATAATATAGAAAAAGCTTGTTTGTATGTAAAAATGTATGGATTTTTATTAGATTATTTATATTATTATTATTATAATGAGGTATGTTTTGTATGTAATGTTTTATCAGGATACCAAGTCAATTATTGCATTCTGCGTACAATAGTATTTACGGTGAGTGTGACATTTTTAATTGCTCTCTTGCGCAAATGCTTGATTCGGATTCCTGATGATCCAATATGTTTTTGTATCCATCTATTTCTTGAATGTGGCCTATAATATGACTAGTGAGATACATTTCTTGTTACATTTTGCTATTTGCCTGTTAGTTGGCTTTTTAGTAGGCAATAAAGGCTATTATTATTTATTACAGCAAATGAGGCGATAATGGGAGTTGCTGAAGAAATGTTTAATGCAACAATCCATATCAACATTAATAAACGATAAGAAGTTACATACAGAATAATGGGATGGATATATAACGTCTTCGTTTGAAAAAGTAAAGTTACTGAGGTCTTCCACACTATAATTAGATATAAAAATCAAATTAAGAAAATCGTCTTATAAATCCCTTCTGTATCCAAAACTTATACACATCGTGTAGTTGTATTAGATCTGCAACCTCGTAGAATTGAGGAGGATTAACGGAATCGATAATTGCTCGTGCGAAAGAATTAAGCTACTGCGCAACCTTCTCTGAAAATAGTAGCTTAAGCATAAGTTTAACACAGTAACTTTTGTCTGCCCTATAGCTTAGTGGTCAAGTCCATTGGAGAGAAATTTGACAAAAACAAATCGAGTCCGATCCCCATATAAAGAAATCTTGTTCTTCTTCTATCCGTTCGTATGTTGGCTACCATTCATGCTAGTTTAACTTTGTTCGCTGTTGCTCGGGATAATTAAATTCATATTGTAACAATATCCCCCTTTTCCATTATTTTTTTGGCTTTGTAGAATATTCTACAGTAGATGAAATCTGTTTCCATTTCTCATTACGTGTCCTAAATATTGTAGTTTGCGAATTGTCGCGGTATGAACGCTATGAAGAAATGGGGAAGACAAATACGTCAGACAAAATCATCGAACGAATGATGAATCTGGTAAGTAACAACAATCATTCTCAGGGCTACCCTGGAGGCGACAGTAGACACACTGCCAAACCATGGAAATAGTCTAAACAACAACTGTAATTATAATTCGTCGTGAACAATATCAGGTGAAGAACGAATCAGTCATTAAATAAGTTAGTTGTTAATTGTCTTGAACTTAGTGGTTTTACAATAACGTTCCGGGACCAAAAGAAGTTTGCCTCAAACTAGCATAAAATTCATAGTCTACCGGCTGCGTATTTCTAAACCGTTGTACATTAAAATTTCCAAAGCTTACTTATGCCATTCATATTTTTGCTTCTTTTGTACGCAGGGTTGACATTTATGTTTCTGGAATTGTCAACAATGGCATTGCTAGGCGCCATCCGACATATACATCGTAAAGTTTGACATTATTTGGCAAATATTTATTTTTATTAAATATATAATAAATAGCAACCCTCGTATAAATAAACTAAGAAACCATTACAAACGTTTAAACCTATATTCTTATATAAGTTTTCAGCTTTGCCTCCATATGCTTAACCACCTAGTTTTTTAAAGCTCCTTAGATTTCGTAAACAAAATTGTAAAGATTGAATTAACAGATGGGGAAATCATTCGACGTTTGTCCAGTTTTCCTAAGCATACCAATTTCAGAAACTATGGAGTATTTGGTTGAACTTCTGAAATTAAATAACGTAGATGACGTGAAAAGCGCGGAATATAAAAGGCTAAAAATATTATGTATCTCACAAAATTGTTTTCAAATACGCGGAAAATGGTTCAAACAGGTGGAAGGCACGACGATGGATAATCCATTACCTCCTTTTATTGCGAACCTTTTCACGAGCAAATTTGAAATGAACTTTGAAAAAGAAACCAAATATTTTCCGGGAATTTGGCTTAGGTACGTAGATGATATTTTCTCGGTGCTTGATACCAATAAATGAAACATACAAGATTTTCTAGCGGAACTTAGCTCAAAATTCACTACGATCAAGTTTACTATTGAACAAGAAGTGAACAATCGGCTTCCGTTTCTAGATACTTTAGTCATACGTAATAACAATAAATTAGAAATAGACAGCTACAGAAAAGAATCTAATTCCAACAGAGTCAACGGCAGATTCGCACCATTGCGGACAACAAAAAATGTCCGCGATAAGTTTTCTGGTCAACAAACTCGTTAGATTTCCGCTAAGCAAGAGCAGGTACGAAAAAGAATTAAAATACAACAAAGATGTAGCGAGGTACAATAGTTTCTCTTCTATGATGATGTTGATCGTGTCTTAAGGAAGGTCTAACACAAACAACACATCAGAAATTCAACGATCTTGACATCAACAAACACCGGTAATGAGAAATTTATAACACTCCCTTTCCACCTAACAGTAAAACGGTTAAGTAAAATTTTTCACCAACAAGATATGAACGTGCCTTTTGTATCAAAAAACAACTTAAAGAATCTCTTAAGCAATCCCAAAGATAAACCGGAGATGATGAAAAAGTCTGGAATCGCATGCAATGATGTGATAAAGTTTATATTGGACAAACAAAAAGGAGTATCGAAACGAGGTTCAAAGAACATGTTAAACACTACCGTTTCGATAAACCAGAACTATCATATATGGTAAAATTCGAACATAGAATCGATTTAAGAAATCTTAAACTTCTTAAAAACGGAAACTCGTGCAGACAATTAGACGCGTACGAAACGATATTTATGAAAAAGGACAAAAACTTATTGAACCACCCCCAATTGCACAGTCAAGTCTGATTGATTTATTACCATAATGCCCTGTTAAAGATACGTTTCGTTTTTGTTCCATAATTTCCTGAAAATACACACATACGCGAGATCACCCAATATAGATTGTAAATAGTCATATGTTTTAAGAAATTTTAGAGCCTGCGTAGAAAATAATTTGCATGTGTGATACAGTTTTTACATTCACGTGCTCTCGAAACGCTGCGTTCCGAATAATTAATTAATTTGTTTGGAGTGGGGTTTATTGCAATACTTGTGAATAATACAACTACACAGTCCTTGCAATCGTTAATGCGTAGACACCTTTTGCTTTTAACTTAATCTCCAACATCGCAGACAGCTTCCGCTTTCCACCGGAAATAATTTATGGTTTACGCGTACAGAAAATCTAAAGGGATTATTTTATTTTTATGTTTAGAAATTGTCATCATTAGTTAAATACATTAACCCACCACATATTTTTGATATGTTGATATTACTTTTCTCTGTGTTACAATCGTACACATAGTATCCATATCGAAAAAAGGATGGCTATACAAATATCTAGTTATTATATATTCGTGGAGCAAAAAATTTTATAGGTAATATATGCGGTTTAAAGATAAACCACTTACGATACCTGATGTAAGCACACTATAGCGTGGTTGGAATTTATGTGCATACATGGATGTATTTATAATTTTTAACACGCCTCGAAGAACTAAGTGGTTCCGAAGTTTATGGATGGAAGTAAAATGGTTTACTGTTATAACTTATAACGTATATTACAAAATATGTAGGGATCCTTCATTTTACATTACAGCCGTAGTAAAAAATCTAATTTGTTTTTAACGTAAAGCTTTTAGGAGCCAAATCGTTAACGTCTTAGGAGTAACTACCGTAACATGTGCGTTGATAATTTAGCGTTCGGAATAAACCAATGAAGTACCAGTTAATTATGCTCACGTAAGTTAATGTTTGCTTTTACCTAATGGCTGTAAGTCTTGGGGAGAATTTGTAGATCAAACATTCAGCGGTGGTAAGTTACAAGGTAGAGGCATTACTGACTTTACAAAGTAAATATTTCAGATCTTGATATGCAGGTTCGCATAAGTTCCGATGAAACTAACCATTAAAAAGTTTCTTCAAATCCTATGTATATTTTTGTGAAATTCGTTCTAAGAACCATATTCTTGAAATGAAAAAAAAAGAAAAAAATTCTGATCTGTATTCAGTCTATATATGTATATGTACATACATGCACACATAGCGTTGTAGTTATCCTAGTTCTTTGCCAAAAGATTGCCACTCCAGCAGCGGTATGTGAAAAAATTGTCAGAAATTGTATTACGAGGATAGTCTGCTTAACACAGAAACAAGTAATCTTTTGTCAAATTCAATTTTATTTCTTAGCGTAGTCTTTTTTGAAGTTTATACATTTTGACAGTAACGTTTCTATTTCTACAGTTTGTCCAAATAGTAGTTCTTCTTCTGGAAAATAGCTGGTGGGCTCCCTGTTTTACAAAAGTCTTTTTTTCCGAGCAAAATATTGAGCCTAGGAAACAGGTGGTCAATCAACTCGAGCACCAATTTATGATTTTTTGCTATAGCGACCACTGAAGTGTAAGACTTGAAGGAGCAAAACTTTCTTTTTCTTTAAATGCAGCCGTTTTCCCAGAATTTCTCTTTTCAGCTTGTCAAGTAGTGATGCGTAGTATGCCCTGGTTGTTATTTTTCCTTTTTCGAGACAACTTCATGAGTATGCCAAAAAACAGTCGCCATTACTTTCCCTTCGTCTCTTTTCTGGGCTGATTCACTCTTTGCAGGTCACTGTTTCGACGGTGACTTGGTTTCAGGAGTATAGTGGTGTATCCAAATTTCATCTGTCGTTATTAACCGACGCCAAAGCTCTACCAGAATGCTTCAACAGGGTTTTGAAAATGTTCAATGGAATGGATTTTTAGACCTAAGCGAGCAAGCCTGAAATTTAGCTAGCTTTTTCATGCTCAAATCTATATGGCAAACACGTTTTTTTCAAGACGTTCGCAGCCTCCCTAATCGCTTTTTACTCTAACTAAATTCGACAGTCATCTAACACTATTTGGTGAATTTTTCTGATGCTGTAGGTAGTGGTTGCAGTTTTTATTCATAGCGCAAAGTAGATGTATCTCGGTTCTCCTCCTCCACGCAAATTTAAGGTCGCGGCGTTTGCTAGTAAGGTTTTGCTATCTGTCTTCTGGGATACTCAAGGAATCATCCCGACTTGCTATTTGTAAAAGTGACAGAGCATTACAGGAGCCTACTATGCACATTTGATTCCTAAATTGCGAGACGCCATTAAAGAGAAAGGCCGGGGAAAGTTGAGGAACAGTGCGCTGTTCCATCAGGATAATGCTCCCAGCCATATATCTGGTATTGCTATGGCTGCTATACACCAAGCAGGTTTTGCATTAGTGGAGCTTCCGCCGAATCTTAAAAGAAATTTCACGTGGGGAAAATTTTTCGACTAATTATGAAGTGATACAAGCTGTAGAGAGGTGGTTTGCAGAGGTCGAACAAAAATTTTTCGATGAGGTTGCTTAGATGTTGCAATACCGATAGACCAAATGCATGAGTGTAGAGGCAGACTATGTCGAAAAATAAAAACTATAATGCCACTGTAATTTGACTGTAACGGGGTTATCGGTACAGTATAGATATCGACCCTCGTACTTCCTCGTTGACTAGAAGTCATTTGCTTATCTCTAAGAAGCTGCAGGATCGATTCAACTGAAATAATCTGCGTTGGTGGTAATTTTACATTTTGAGTTCAGAAGAAGGCATTTTTATCTTTTGTTTGAAGCGGCTTCACGCTTATGAGGGATAATGTAAAGATACTGATTGTGTTAAACGAAGTTAGACAATGCAATTGATGGATCTACTGTGGCAATCTCTTGCGCGATAGAAAGGATTACTGTGTTCTTCTAACGCTGGCAGAACCTATACCCCTGTCAAGATATATTGGCTAACAATTATCTAGTCAATCGGTATATACACCTCGGTGTTGCTTATGAGACGTTTTTAATTTAAAACGTTCCATTTTAGATTAAAAAGCATTACGCGAAAATGTTTTCTGGCCGTCTTAAGAAAAATCCTTCGCGTCGACCTGAGAAGCTGAAAAAATCCATCCACTTTTTCTTCGTGTACTGCTCTAAATCCTCCAAAAAAATATATTTTAAGCGCGGCAATAAGTTAAAAGCGCCCGCGTTCTTTCCAGAATACCTCGCCATTAGGATATAAGCTTCATCAGTCAAGCTTCAAATAAGAAAATGTACGTTGGATAGCGCAGTTAGCGGCGTACTAGCAAAAAAGCTCTCCTCGAGCAGACCGCAACCGTAGAGAAAATTAATTATATATGTATATATATGTTATATAAGGGTATTTCCGTAGGCGAAATTTTTTTAGGTGCTCTCATATTACAAGGACGTACGCTTTTGTAAGCACCAAACTCCCGCAGCTTGTTTAAATCGTTTAATACTCATGAAGGATTCGTGAGCTAAGCTACCAAGCTGCATTTGTGTACAGCCACTAGGTATTGGACGGAGAGTGCGGCTTTCGTAAATTTACATTGTGAAAGTAATATGGCTAAAGTCTAGATTACCGTATCTAACATAAATAAAATCAGGGCCGCGAATAAGCGAAAAGAATACAGCCGAAAAGGGACCTTAGGTACGAATGCGGAATTTTTACAGGGTTCGACCGGATTTGCTTCTACCGTTTTTCAAGTGCGACTAAAGCCGTGTCGTAAATATACGATTTTTCTCGGGCTGAAATTGTAAAAGTGTTGTATAAAACATTTATTGTATTAAAATATGTCTGCTGATTCGAATAAGAAATGCAAGAAAAAAAATTAATATAATCAGCGAAGTAGTTAAGCAAAATGTTGCTTCATAAGACCCAATTTCATGTGAGGAGGTGGAAAAATACTTTTTCTCTTTCGACTAAAGGTTCAAGTACAATATTCTTTTGCCTACCATCGAAGGATGTTTTCGGAGGCCAATTTGCTGCATTTAGTTAACGATTTTCAAGGATTTTGAAATGGGCGTAGAAAAGAAACGTGAGGTGATAAGGAAAATGGGTGTCATATTTGGCATTGCCGTACTTATATTATCTAAAAATGAGTCTCAAATCTTAGTCAACAAAAGAAAAATTAATTGTTGGCCAGTGTAATTTCCTCAGTACGACGTATTTACTCTTTAGAACAAAATGGTGTAAAACCTGCTAACTTTCCCGGGCAAATTTTAGCTTCTGTTTTGAGAATATATCGAACAATAAATGGACAACATTAAGTAATTGAGATTATTTTGCTTAAGTGTTAAAATTATACTTTGGCAACAATTTAGCAAATATTTGGACTAGATTATACATTAATCTTTTTTTCTAAATCTATTATCAGTTACTGTTATTAATATATCTATTATTGTGTAAATTGTTTACATAACTTATATGTTACTGAAGTACACTCCGCAAAAAAGAAGTATCGCATAACGCGCTTCTGTAGTTCAAGAATGATTTTATGACTACAGAAATTTTTAAATATATTTACCATTCTGTAAAGATAGTTCCACACATTCTCGATGGGATTCACGCCTCGCTTCATTGCAGGCTAATCTAAAACTGGAATAGCAACCTCGTCAAGGTATTTCCGGACGATTATCGCTACATGGGGTCGTGCATTATTGTGCATTAATAAGAATCCGTTACCTATTACTGGTGCGTATGCCACTACATGATCTTGTATGTTTGTTATATACGAGGGTGGATCTCTATGCTGTACCTCTGATCCCCTTACAGTAAACTTACAGTGGTATAATATTATTTATTTTTCAATATAGCCCCTTCTACACTAGTGCACTCGGTTTATCGGTGCTCCAACATCTCAACAGCCTCATAGAAACATTTGTGTCCGACCTTTGCAAACCATTTCTCTACAGCTTGCATCGTTTCATAATTACTGGAACATTTTGCCCCACGTAAGATTTCTCTTAATATGGGGAAGAGCCTGCAATCACTAGACTTCAGATCTGGCGAATATGGTGGGTGCTCCACTAATTCAAAGCGTGCCTGGTATATAGCAGCCATTGCAATAGCATGTATATGGCAGGGAAGCATTATCCTGATGGAACAGCACACCGTGCCTTAACTTTCCTTTGGGTTTCTTTTTAATAGTGCCTCGCAATTTAGAAATCAATTGTGGGTAGCAGGCTTCTGTAATGCTCTATTCCTTTTGCAAATGATCAGTCAGGATGATTCCTTGAGCATCACATAAGACAGACAGCCAAACCTTTCCAGCAGTTGGCACGATCTTGAA
The DNA here is from genome assembly GCA_023509865.1 of Trypoxylus dichotomus. Lineage (NCBI taxonomy): Eukaryota > Metazoa > Arthropoda > Insecta > Coleoptera > Scarabaeidae > Trypoxylus > Trypoxylus dichotomus. Next base: position 14,223,946 of record CM042074.1, on the reverse strand, counting down.
TTTGCGTGGAGAAGGAGAACCGTGATGTTTCCACTCTCTACTTTGCACTTTGGTCTTAGGATCATAGTGATACACCCATCACTCATTCATGGACACATACCGTCTAAGAAAGTTCTCATTGTTAGCTTGTTGCGTTCCCAAAAGGCGCTTACAAATCAATACTCGATTTCTTTTTTGGTTAATGGTTAACATTCGGGGCACCCATCTTACACTAATTTTTTTCATATCTAGTTCTTTAGTTAGTATGTTGTGCACCACATGATATGATAAGCCAGTATCTTCCACAATGTCCTTCATGCGTACTCGTCGAATTTACAGTACGATATCGCATACCTTTTTAATGGTTTTGTCTGTTGTTACCATAATAAGAGGACCACCGGCATGTTGGTTTTCACAGGATATTCTTCCGTATTTAGAATCTCGACATCAGCGTTTGACTATATCATAGGAAACTGGAGACTCATCAATAGTTGCCATAATGTCCTTATGAATTTGAGTTAGCGTCATGCTCTCTTTCTGGAGGTATTTTATTACAGCTCTATGTTGTGCAGGATCCATTTTTATGAACAACCGCGACATACAATTTAAAAATTAGTCACAGCACAACAACACTTTGAGACACAAATTTAATACTGTGTAGATATGATATACAAATGTTAGTTAACTAAATATCAGAAACATTAATCAAACAAGCAATTAGAAATAGGTGAGGGTTGGGACATGGGAGGGTCAGCCCTTGTACCTGTGCGCAGTCATTGTACCTTTGTTTACTAATATCAACTCTGTATGACCTGCTAAAGAGATGAATCCTTAATGTATGATAGAGCCACCACAAATTTAGGTGTAGATCTGGGAATAGCTCTCACCGCCTCGTCGGTACACTGGTATACGTCTATCTGAAGTGTAAGGACTGAAGCTTGACTCATCTGTGAAGAATATTCATTCATTCATCTCTCAATTGCTATGTTCCCTAGCAAATCTTAAGCGGGCTACTTGGTGATTCCTAGTAAGACGAGTGGCTGTAACGGCTATTCTGGCTCTTATTCTAGTCTGACTCAACCTATTACGAACGGTTTGAGTATTTATTCGACTATTTCTGACTCTAGTCAAGTCTATCTGTAACTGCCATGCAGTTACATACCTCCGACGTAATAAGTATAGTTTTATATATCTTAAATATCCCAACTCATCTTGGGGAGTAGTACAGCTTAAACGACCTGACACCACTCGTTGTATGTAATCACCTGTTTCTCTATATCTGGCTATCACTACCCTAGAAACACTTGACTGATTAATATTCATTAAATTAGCAACGTATGTTTGATATCGCCCATCTTCGATTAAAGCAACTATTCCAGCTACTTGTGGAGTTAAATTACTTATTTACTTCTAATAATGTTAGTAAAGTACTCTAACAGCGTACTTTAAAATTGGTCCGCATAGGAACACTTATACTTATACACAGTAAACTGCTAAGTAAACCATGTGTATACGCACTTTTCTAAAATATTTTTGTAATAACAAAAAAGAACTTATTCAAAAGCTAGTTGCGTGATTTTCTTTGTATATTTGTAGTCGGATGGAGTGGTTTCAGTCAATATGAAATTGGAAATACAAGTTATCATGTACATATAATCAGTAAGTAACAAAAAATATTTGAAGAGCTTTTAGAAACCCTAACCTCATTGGTAATATTTTCAAAAAAATATTAAACAATACACCGTCAGAAACAGAAGTTATACATTATCATTTATTAAATTCGACATTCGGTAATGGTTTATGAGTGATAATGTCCATTATGACATTTCTGCGCTGTGCTGAAAATAGAATTATTGAACTTGGCGCAACGCAAACTGTCACCTGTGTATGAATCTGAATGATTTGAGTGGCGTAGGAAATTAAAACAAGGGCGAGAAAATGTGACGCATAAATAATGTTGAGGACCGTTAACGTTACAAGAGTGCAACGAACAATACGGTCTGACAAACGACGAAATATGGGAACGACAGGTGGAGAATAAGAAATTCATTGAGAAGCAAGCTTAAAATTAGCCTAACCGCTTCTCCTAACTAAAGGATTAGGTAGGAGAAAACATTTTATCTTTGCAAAGTTTGTACCCTGGATCTAGACGGATTGACAGAAGTAGTGTAGGTTTGTAATGTTAAGCTAATTTGTACCTGTTTCCGAGAACTACGGGTGATGAAACTTGGTGGGTTCAGAATAACCTACAAATAAAATGTTAGAGCATGCAATGAAAATCTCCGGATTCATCGAGTGCTAAAACAGCTCGCATGTCCCATCCAGAGTTTTAAACCATACTGGAGTCTTTCTTCAATCAGAAGGGCATAGTCTACCAAGAATTTATTTGATAGGGACAAATATTTAATCAACAATGCTGTTTAGAAGTACCAAAGAGATTACGAGATTCGGTTTAATGAAATACATTTAAATTAGTTCTAATAAATGGAACATTCATTATAGAAGTCTCTGTGTGCTGTCGTGAGAGACCAAGAAACTGATTTCTCGATTAGAATATCCTGCCTATTCGCCAGACTTGGCTCGCTGTAATTTTTGCCTATTAAAGTTAGAGGGCCTTGAAATGATAAAGACTTTTCAAGCACTACCAATTAGTTCCTACACTGAATGTAATTAGTATCTCGCCACCCCTAATTGATTAAATTTTTACCTGTAATTAGAAAAAAAGCTTGCTAATATTCTTCTGCGAAATCATATAGCAGCGTTCCCCTAATACATGTAAAGGGCTTGCTTTAAAATCATTGATGGCTGCATGATATCGCACGGTCGTATCTACCTATATATTATATACCAACTTTGCAAGATAAAAACGTGTTTTTAAACTATTTTTCTATCGCTATAAGAAATTTACAACTGATTATAATTTAAACTAGATTCCTTTAAAATTTCTCGGAAAATTTGATTTTTGCGTGCACAGCCGCCGATTTCATTTTGACGTGTCGTAGCTAAACTGTCATTACTTGCATGCAACGCAACCTAGATATACTAAATTAGATCAACCGCCTAAACCAAATAACAGTTATTTCGTAACACGAATCTATTTGCGCGGGCACTGTTCTCAGTCATCTTAGCAAGTTAAAGTTTTTGCGACGCATTGAAATTGTATATACACTGCCGTCTAAGCGTTTAAAACTATGAGGAAAATTCTGGGAATTGTGCTCTAATTAAATTATACAGAACTTATGGGCAATGCTATTGGTGATGGACAAGTCAATACAACTATCCAGTGCAATATCGTTTAGACCGATTTAGATGTTTGACCGATATAGGTGCGTTTTCGTAGTGGTGTTTATGTGACCATGGAAGACGCGGCTAAGTTTCAGAGATCAATAATTTTCTTTTTGTGAAAAGAGGACGAGAAAACTTCAAAATTATTGAACGACTGCAAGGAGTTTATGGTGAGAGTGCAGAATCCAAGGGTACTGTATATCGGTGAATCGATCCCCCGGACACGTCAGTAAATGAAAGAAACGTTATTGGCGTGGGTAACCTACTGAAAAAGGGTAGGCGAATGACTATTTCCCAAATTAGTATAGGCCTTAGAATAGGTACGCGACAAGTTCATGGCATGTTACATGATTATTTGGGCGTAAGCAACCATTTAGCCTGCAGGATGTCGAGGCTGTTGGTACCGGAACAGAAACTCAATAGGTCTGACACTTGTCGTTAACTTAAAGAGCAGCTAGGCCGCTACGGTGATGAATTTTGGCAACGGATAACAACCACTGATGAAAGATGGATTCTTTATTTCAAACCTGAGACCAAAAGTCAATGCAAAGAATTACGTAAACCCGAGAAAAGGCCTCCACTTAATGCGCGTGTAGCTCCATCTGTTGGGACGGTAATGTTTACTGTATTTTGGGATTGCGAAGGAATTGTTTTTTATGGATTATCTGCCAAAAGGTACCACAATTTACGCAGAATATTATTCGAATTTAGTATCCGGACCACTGCGGCAGGAACTTGTCAGAAAACGGACTGGAGAGTTACATAAGTGTCCGTTATTGCAACAGGATAATGCAAGACCGCACACCGCGAGAAAAACGAAGGGTGTCTTGAACGATTTACGATGGAAATTGTTTCCGCATCTACCTTACTCACCAGATTTCGCTCTCTGTGATTATTATCTGTTCGCAGATTTGAAGAAATCGGGTTGTTCGACGTGAGTTTAGATCATATAAAACGTTGTTATTATAAGATATTAAAAAAGATATTAAATGCTGTTGTATTAGAATGGTGTAAAGTAAACTCGCGTTAGCTTGTTGTTAAAATTTCCTCTTGATGTATGAATCTAGTTAATCTATTTAAAAAATAATGTTCAGATATTTTGGAAAATGCTAGAGCTTGGATCGATAATCTCGTAATAGCCTCTTATCGTCTTTCTTAAATATAGGTATAAGTTTAGAAAAAGTAGGAAGTTGACTCTCTTCAACTAAATACACTAAAGGACAAATTTAATAATGAATACGGGAATATCATCTGCGTCTGCAGAAAAGGTACTCTTTGGTGAGTTGGATAGGTTATTAATAAAATTATCAGAATAACTTCCGTTAGTTTTTCAGTGATAATTCAATTTCCTTGTTATTACGAACGGTGAGTTTAATTGGATAAGATTTTTGTGAAATTTTTAAGGAATAAAAATTTCGCGGTTCCGGGTAGGATTTGAACCTTCATTCAGCCCCAGTTCGCAAAACCGGTGTGTATCCATTTACACCACGGAGATTCTATGAACAAGTTGATATTTAAGTCGCCATATAAGTTATTAAATTTCAATTGGAAAATTGTTATACCTAGATGTAACAGTGGCTGCTAATTGAAATTTAATAACTTATATGGCGATTTAAATATCAATTTGTTCAGACGGTCTCCGTGATGTAAATGGATACATACCGGTTTAGCGCTGTAGCTTCAAATCGTAGGGGGAACCGTGAAATTTCTATTCATTAAAAATTTCACAAAAATCTTATCCAATTAAATTTAAACGTTGGTAATAACAAGGAAACTGATTATCAAGTTATTCATAAGGTCGTGATAATGGTCTCAAAAAGATAGTGGGTAATGGACGTAAGGGCGTTTGTACACTAATGTTGCACATACACCACCGTTCGTAATAGAATGGACAGTTTAAATTTTAACAAAATATTTTAAAGAGAAGCACTTTTGTTCATGTAATAATTTCATAAACATATACACAATTTACTAATTAAAGAACTAAGTTGATAAATAACAACACTGGAATATTAGTTTTCAAAATCGTGAAATAATTAGATACAGTACAAACAGTACCAGATATAGAAATATTTTAAGTAATGTATGGGTAGAAATTTATGACACTATAAATGAAACACAAATTCTGAAAATTGACTAAATTTCTGCAGAGATGGTATTTATCCCATAAGATATGCATAAATTACCTACAGTGAGTTTAGTTTATCATTACATACCGTTGTGTGCAGCTCTATATTGTCATTTCCTTATGTGAGTAAATAATTTAATTTCAGCGTAAAAATGCTTCGTGGAAAACCGCTTAGTATTGAAACAGGATCAGCAATATTAACGCTACATCAAGAAGAGGAATATTTCCGAGCGATTTCATGTAAAAAATTCACATTAAATTTACTCTTCGCCGCTTCGAACAAACTAGTACACTTGTTAGTAAAAATTGTCCAGGACGTCCTCGAGCAACATCCAGAGCGACAATGAGCGCATAAAATTGCTTAGTAAGAGAAATACACAATTAACGGCTCCTGAAGTTACGGCGGAAATGAATCGGGTTAGAAGCAAGAAGATATCCGTTAGCACGGTGAAACGTCGTTTAAAACTTCTACGGCCGAAAACCGCTGCCACGTCGTGGATATACGCACATACATCTCCAGTGGGTTAATATTCACAAAGACTGGACAATGGAACAATTGAAAAATGTACTACGGACTGATGAGTCCAAATTTGAAGTGTTTGGTCAAAACTGTACAACATTCTTCAGACGTTCAAAAGACGAGAAACTGCAATCGGAGTGCATTACACCAACAATAAAGAAAGATGGCAGCTTCATTCTTGTATTGGATTGTTTTTAATTAAGTGGAATAGGGAACCTTATCAAAATTGATGGAATAATGAGGAAGGAGAATTATCGCAAGATATTAGATGAAGATGCTCTACCAGCCGGATTGCGCTTAATAGGCAACAATTTTGAGTTGATGCACGATAATGTTGTTAGTCTGCTGATGCAGATAATGAAGGGATATTAACAGTAGCTGGTTTCACCAGAGTCCGGATCTTAATTCTATAGAGCTTCTGTGAGACGAACTTGACAGACGAATTAGAAGAGGATGCCCAATGTCCTCTGGACAGTGTATCTTATGCAATAAGTGGTAGATGAATAAATATTTTTTTATAATTGTTTTGTTTAAAGTTTTGAAGCAAGCGTCAAATTTTGCATGAAATAGAGTGTCCATACTATTATGGGCGGTAGTGTATGTCAAAAAAGTTTCCATTTGAAAACAAAAATATTCCTCAATAAATTTGGATATTTCTTTTCGTTATCGAGATAGCTAAGTCGGATTGTTTTAAAATGAACTCGATGAATATAAAATCCTTAACTTTACCGTACGTATTAGTTTATCATTAGTCAAAGTTTTTCCTTCTGCTGGAATATAAAGATGGCGTTCATAAATGAATGCGACCCAGTGTAAATAGTCGATATAATGTTTCAGAAGTCGTAATGACGAAGTATTATTATATCATTAGTACGAAATAACGATACTTGTTCGTGAAACGATACTGCCCATATTAGATTACGGAAAAATCGCCCCTAGCAGAACAACAATATCGCCGTCGAACGCGAATATTGAGAAAATCGATTCTGGACGAACGAAGGGTCTGCGTTAATGATTGTCTGCCTAAACAGAGCTGCTGCTGTTGCGAGTCAACATTTCTCCCTTCTAAGACGGTCGAAGTTAACTCGTCGTGGAGGAGCATTTCTCCGGCATGCGGCGCTCGAAATGAAATACGAAAATAACGAGTGGGCGCCGTTTAATGTGATATTTTTATTGCATTCTCCTACTTCGTCAGAATTAGGTGAATTTTGTTCCGTGTCGCTTTTCCCGGTGTTTCGGGCGTTCCGCTGTGATATTTGGTAAGAGAACGACGCGATGGAACGAGAGAGGGTCAACGGTGAATGAAGGCATTTTTGAAATATAAGAGGGTAGCGACAATACGATATAGAAGGGAAATAAACAGATGTATAAAGAGAAAACGTAGAAGTCTAGGAATTTATTGTTACAGTGTGTGCGATATTCTTTTATGATAATCTTTCTTTGGGGATTTCTTACCAAAATTTATACTTGGCTAAATGGAGCGAAATTTCGTGATGACACTTTTATTACTACTGATATTCTAAAATGAATAAGTTGGCTTCCACGGCCAGAGCAAGTGAACTGTTTTCGGGATTAGACCGTCTCACAGTGAGCAGCGTAAAGGCAAAGAAAGAGATCGAAAATAGAAAGGAAAAAGAAAAACGGGAACGAAAAGGAAATCAAAGTAGGAACAGAAAAGGAAAGAAAAAGGAAAACTGTCTAAAGAAAAAAGTGTAAGAGGGAATAAGGCAGGATTTCGAAGTTTCGGCTCCGTTGTGGGAGTATTCTTCAGGAAAGAGAAAGAGAGAGGAGAGAGAAGAGAGAGATAGAAGAGAGAGAGAGGAGATAGATGAAAGTCAGAGAGATGAGAGAGATGAGAGAGAGGGGAGGGAGGAAGGGAGAGAGAGGAGAGAGATGAAGAGAGCGCGAGAGAGAGAGGGGAACCAAAATGGTTCGTTAGTTTCCGCTCCATCACAAATACACTAAAATTAAATGGATACATAAAAAAAAACTCCTGCCGCAAAAAATCAGACGAATAGGCAACGATTATAATATCAGAGCGGCCATCAAAACCTCAAACACAAACAAAAACAAACAAGTGACAAAGTTAACAAGAACAAAGCCCGACAACAAAAATCAGAAAACTAAGAACTGTGTGTACAAAATACCACGCGAATGTGGAAGGCCGTACATGGGAGAAACCGGCGGACTCTTGTCAATCAGAACCAAAGAACTCCAGAGACTGGTTCGATTGGGGGAAACAGATAAGTCACGATTGGCTCTACATGCTTGGGAAGACGATCATAGGATTGCATAGAACAATGCAGTAATCCTCGATAAAGAAGACAACGCCACGGAAAGAAAATGTTGGAAGCAGAATATACGGCTATCACACCAACTGCCATCAGCGCATCCAGCCTGGAAATAAAGAACGTCTAGGGAGCCAGACGTTCTTTATTTAGAGAAAGCATTAGCCGAAGACCGCGGGACAGAGGACAAGCATTCTCGGACCAATCCCGCAGTATGGAAGAGGGTCATCGGAATACACAACCGCCCATGCGCAAAAAATTGACCTACTGCGTGCCATCCCCGCGCAGGTCCAATGTGCATCCCCTTCTGCGCAGAAAATTGTAAATATAAGACAAATACGGCAGACAAAAAATGATCGAAGCATGATTGCTCTGGCAAACAACAGCTCTTCTCAAGGCGCCCCTGAAGACGGCAGTAGACGCACTGCTGAAACGTCGGACCACACAAGTTCAACGAACGATGGAAATAGCTCAAACAACAACTCTAGTTATTATGAGAATCCATCGTCAATAATATCACGTCAAGAGTTCATTAATTTCCTCAACATTTCAAACAACCTGTATATCTGTATTTCTTAATTCAATCGCAGTATCTATACTTCTCAAATTGTGAGTTTCGTAAAATAATATATTGTAAGACTTATATAAATAATTAAATTAATATAAGACCTTCGTTGGTTTTATAATGATAAATTATAATTTTCCTTGTAATTACCAAACATTATTTTTTTCGGAATAAGATTTAAGGTTGGTAATTACAAGGAAAATTATAATCAATATAAAGAAATGTGGCTTTATTTAGCGAATAGTAGCATCCATTAGAATAATGTAGTTAAGACTGGGACATAATAATACATTTTATAATTTAATATACCGTGCGGAAATGTGGTAAGTCAACGACGTAGATGAGCAAATTGTGCTCTTCACCTGAGCCAATCTCGCCCATATGGGGATTTTAGGTATATACGCCGTATTTATCTCTAAAACGATCCAGCTTACAAGAAAAATATGGGTGTAAAATCTAGATCGTAATGAAACTTGGTAGATAAGTAAAGTATGTTAAGATTTGAAAATAACAATTATTTCTTTATGTCGAAATTCACTCTGAGGGGGTGGAACACCCCTTCGAAGATTCAGAAATTTTCAGTTTTCTTGATTTAGTTCTTGAACAGAAAAAGATACAGCAAAAATTTAAATGCAAACCTTATATGGTATGGTATGGAATATGGTATATATAGAATTATTATAATTGTATGAAAAAAAAAAATAATGTGAATTGTTCATCTTTAATATGCTTTATAAATTTTAAAGCACCTTCAATTATACTGGATGTTTCAAAGGTATAGAACAGGCCATACCTTACTACTTAAAGCAAAACCATCTATATATTCCATAAATATGTCTTCTATTAAGAAAGACCATCATTAATTAGCAAAATAGCATGAGTTAGTATGCCCTAACCTACTAACCCCACTATGCTCTATGTTCATAATAACAAATCCGTAACATTAAATAGTAATGACTAAAGTACTTATTGCAATCCGTATTTAAATGAAAGTCGTCAAAAAATGCTTAAAGCATAAGAAGTTTTCGCATCAATGAAGCATGAATGGATGCAAAAATATCACATTGAATGGGCCAGTTCGATTCTCTATATAACCGAACATATACCAGGTATATGCAAACAAATTGATATATTTAGAGAACGACAATTGATTGTGTATTAATTATTGCAATTTTATGACATTATTCCACAAATGGAGATTAAAATCATAATTTGTGATAAAAATCAGGTCAGAAAATGGTCGTATAAATCCCTTCCATGTTCAAGATCCAAAGACGTACAGCGGTTGAATCACGCCTGTTGTTTTCTTTGGTATTGTCAGTATCTGGACATCTCTGTTGGATGGGACCTCTTTCTCCAAAGACTCTGGACAGTGACCTATCCATGAGTCTGAAAGTATAAGACTCTTTGACCCAGTTATCAAGCACTGCGTATGAAGAAACCAATTGTTAAATAAATCAGTGGTTAATTGAAGATTAGTCTTGAATAACAACGTTTGCACTTGGGGCCCAAATTTGCCACCAACCTCTTTTAGTAGTATCAGTAGTGGAGACATAAGTTTGCCAGATGAAGATATTATTGGGAGAATAGTGTAGCTGAGGGTTGTTGCTTATATAGACTGAACCGCCACTTCAACTTTCTTCGTAGCTTGGAATGCTAGTGAATGTCCAGAATGTATCTCCAAGTTGAAAGTGCTTTCATCTGCATAATATATATGCTGGGCACCATAATTCTGGATTACTGGATTATTTACTTTGTATTTTGCGCGAAACAATTCAAATCTTCTTTTGAAATTCAGTATCCACTTCTTTGAAGCTTAATATCTACGCTAGCTTCTAACGCCAATTTTCATATAGCTATATCGTGTATAATGGTATTCAGTCCATTCATTTCCTCAAATTGTTCTATTACGTATTGAGATATTGCTCTAATTTCTCTCGTTGCGTTCCGCCTTTTTCTACACATTCCTCCCATCGATACAGCTGTCGTAGAGAATTTACCTTCCTAAATCTCCTTTTCACCGACTCTATGGAGAGTCGTTTACATTTAGTAAGTGAGGTGGTGCGATATGTGAGCTTTATTTATAACTATTCAGGTCGCGCAAATCATTCCAAAGTGTTTCCGGTTCAAACTTTTTTTTTGTGTCGTAAATAAGCCCTTTTCTCGCGATTAATTGCATTTGTAGTAAAATTCCTAAGCGATTTATAGTCGTTCCAGTAACTAATTAATTTACGCGACCTAAATCTTTTAAATGCCTTATCCCTAAGCGAGATTAATAACTTAATATTATCAGTGATCCAAGGGGTAATAGTAGAGTAATATTGGTAAGAGGAGCATGAATATCGCATAACAAAAAATGAATTCATTTAAGATTAATACTGAACATAATTGTGTCCAGTACAGCAAAGAAAAATTTTCCAGCGATATATAACAATAATTCAAAGAACTTCCCGCTGCGCCTCGAGATTTAAGCAATTCTCCCAGACAATCTGAATAATTTTCGGTGGCAATTTGTTTTATTGCCATACACAAACCTGGGCGTGGTTGAGTGTATTTCGTATTATCCTCCGTATTTTCTTTTTCTTCATAACATCACCGTCTCGTGCACGACGGGCGATAGACGTACTGTTGGTCGTTGACCGCATAGATCACACGCCCCGGTACGAAGATGAAATAATTTATTTAGCGTCGGTGTCAGTTTCAGCGCGGCTACTGTATTATAATTTCGCTAAATCGCAAGGCGTACGATACAGCTGTACGAGCGTAGTCGTCCGGTGTAATATACAAACGGAGAGTAGCGAAAGAAACACTTACCAGGGTCAGGATATCTGAAGTTTCTGGCTAGATGACATAGCTGTAGCGGAAGATAACGGGTATCGGCCCGTTGCGGCGACCTTACGGCGGGCGGGGCGCCAGACAGGAATCCTCTCTGCAGTTCCCATCCCACTTCCGAGATGATGCTCGCTTTCCGGAAATAAGGGGTTACTTCGCGAAGGTACTTTACTGAAATAGAAATAAGATATAAATTCACCGGTCAATATATTGATCGATTAGCATATTAAACATTTGGAGAGTTTGGCGTTAACAATAGGTTTAACACATGGGCTGAAAAGTCCCGGGCCTAACACATAGATGACCCTAGTTTTATTGCAGTCACCTTTCTCTCAGTTAGTACTAACCTTCAAAAGACAGCTGTTAAAATTTCATGATATTCTATAGTTTGTGAATTATTGTGCTAAGAGTCACGCTACATTTGTTATTTTCAGAACAATGGATCAAAAACAATTTCGTGTTTTAATTTTACACTGCTTCTTGATGGGAAAAAATACCGTTCAAGCGAAGCAATGGCTTGAAAAATGTTATGGGGACTCCGAGAAACAACAATAAAACGTTGGTTTGCTGACTTCAAACGTGGTCGTAGGGACACCGATGATGCAGAACCCAGTGGACGTCCAAATGAGGCGGTAACACCAGAAAACATCAAAAAAATCCACAAAATCGTTTTGAATGATCGAAAAGTGAAGTTGCGTGAGTTAGCTGACATCGTAAAGATATCAAAAGAACGCATTGGCTTTATATTGCATGAGCATTTGACTATGAGAAAGCCCTGTTCAAAGTGGGTGCCGCGTTTGCTCATTGTTGACCAAAAACAAAAACGTGTTGATGATTCTGAGCAGTGTTTGGCCATGTTTAAACGTAACAAACCGGAGTTTTTGCGTCGATATGTGACAATGGATGAAACATGGATCCATCACTTCACTCCGGAATCAAAACGATCGTCATCTGACAGCAACTGGTGAACCTCGTCCAAAGCGCCCGAAAGCACAACAATCGACTGGAAAGGTTATGGCCTCGGTATTTTGGGATGTGCGTGGTGTAATATTCATCGATTATCTTGAGAAAGGAAATACCATCAACAGTGAATATTATATAGCGTTATTGGAGCGCTTGAAGGCCGGAATTGCAAAGAAACGACCGCATATGGCAAAGAAAAAAAATTGTTTCATCAAGACAATGCACCGTGTCACATGGCAAAACTATGGCAAAACTACATGAATTGAACTTCGAATTGCTCCCACATCCACCGTATTCGCCAGATTTGGCTCCCAGCGACTACTGGCTGTTCGTAGACCTCAAAAAAATGCTCGCCGGTAAGAAATTTCGCACGAAGGTTATCGCTGAAACTGAGGCCTATTTTGAGGCAAAAGATAAATCGTTCTACAAAAGTGGTATTGAAATGTTAGAGCGGTGCTGGAATGATTGCGTTGCTGTTGATGGAGATTACGTTGATGAATAAAGCTAATTTTGAACCAAAAAAACCGTGTTATTTTGGGCACATAGCTGAAAGTAAAACGATGAAGCGTACAAATACTTCAGTACTATCCTTAGAAATAATGTTAAATAGTTAAAATTTGAATTGAATTCACCCTACCTGCACTCTTCTATGTAACCGCAATATTTGAACGAAGCGGAACTTCTAACTTAGGCATATGCATGAGAACAGCTGGGATTACTTCGAGGGACTGTACAGAACACAGTATTATAACTCTTATACCTTAAATCTTAAAGACTACTTGGGAACTAATATAGAATCGAGTTGGTAAGAATAGCACGGTAGAATTTGGTGATAAGTCTCCTCTAGAAGATCACGACAAGGTGCCTAATATAATGGTGCTAAATACAGCTACTTATTCACAGGTATAGCAGTAAACTCCACTCACACAAATTAATTAATTATGCGAACGCAGCGTTTCGAGAGCACGTGGGCTCCATTGTCAACCGTGTTACTGACTGACAATGGGAGCGCACGTGCTCTCGAAACGCTGCGTTCCGCATAATTAATTAATTTGTGTGAGTGAGTTTACTGCTATACCTGTGAATTGTACATCCACACAGTCCTTGCAATCATCACAGCTACTTATGGTATTGGTGAAATTATTCACGAGACTATCAGGAGAGAAAAAAAAGCTGTCTCTTCTTGGCATTCAAGATCAACTGTGTATACAATTGTGATGGAAGACCTACGCTACCAAAGGTTCTGCGCTCGATGACTTTCAAAGATGTTGTCTGACGACCACAAAGTTCGCTGAATGGCATCAGCACTGACGTTTTTCGCCCGTTATAAGGTTGAAGGTGAATATTCTTTTGAAATTGATTGCATCTGAAAATAAGACCTGGATTCAGCAGCGCACCCCCGAAGCAATATAACAGTCATAACAATGAATACACTCAACCTCGCCAAACAAACCGAAAAAGTTCAAAGAAACATCCAATAATAGGAAAACTATCGCTACAGTGTTTTGGGACCAAAGAGTGTGTTGCTTGTTAACTTTATGGAAACCGAGCCATTCAAAACAAAAGACAAAAGACATGCTGACTTCTGGAGTTTTTCTCATTCATGACAATCTCCGCCTTCACACTGCTGCTGTAACCCAACGACTTCTTCAACAATTTCGATCGGAAGTTTTCGAACACCCGGCGAATAGTTCCGACTAAGCGGTAAGCGACTTCTATCTCTTTCGTGAAGTGAAAAAGTGGCTAGGAGGACACAACTTTATTAAGGGCCTTTAATAGTAATATACGTAGTATCTCTGAGATATTACGATATACCTACAGACATAATGACATCTAGGCATTAAAAGCGATTTGAACTCATAGTCAGCCTCGTGGTCTGGTGGTAGCACAAGACGCCGGTAACGCAGAGATCCTGGGTTGAAATCCTTCCGAGACTGATATTTTTTTCACAAATTGGCACAAAAAGCAAAAAGTGGATTTTTCCGAAACCGCCCCAAAATGGTTGTAGAACATTCCACGCGTTTGAATTTTTGAGGTGGTATGAGCAAACGCAGCACCCATCTTCCACACCCGTTCTCTAGAGATGCATGTAGCCTTAGTAATGTGTTACAATGTTGATCGGTGATCAGCTTCCACAAATTTCAAAACTTTTTGCATACTTTCTGCAGAAGTGGCTGCTGTTGGGCGTCCAGAACTGGGATCGTCATTTACGCTCGTACTACCTTTTTAAAATTCATTCAGCCATTTGCAAATACTTTTAAAAGAAGGAGGATCCTCGCCTAATACATTTACCATATCAGCATGAATTTCTTTGGGCAAAAAATGCTTTGAACGTATGTACACAACTAACTACTTGACAGAACGGCATGACGTTTAACACGTATGTCATTGAAACATGAAGTTATACAATAGCGTCAAAGATTGCTTTCACGCAGCGCCATCTCATAGTTAGTTATCTAATTTTTTAGCTCGCTCTCGTATTACGTTGCGTTAAATATATTGAAAATATTTGTAAAATTGTGTTTTACTTCTTTGCCCATGTTAAATTAAGAAAATTGCAACACTGCATTTATGAATAAACAGTGTGCACTCTCGGGAACGATTATTATCTTCTACTGCTTTATTATTCTCGAACATACGTAGTTCTATATATATTTTTTTTAATTTAGTGGTCCTGAGCGGATCTATAGTAAACATGGGTGATACGAGAAGAAACGTTTGAAAATACCTGCATTAGAAGATACATATAATGAGCGTTTGTCGTTTAACATCAAATCGGTGTCACCTTTATAGCTGACAGAGTAATAGAAAGAAAGATTTGATACAAACTTCGGATGTAATATTATTAGTTTAGAACATACATATGTAGGCAACAACCGACCCGTAGGCCGGATCTGGCTCGCTGGAAGATTTGATCCGGTCCGCGAGACATTTTGAAAAACCCAATTAAAAACTATGTATTACATTTCTACGCTAAAAATTATGAACACTACTTTTAAACGCGGTCCACGAACGTATTTGCACACTATAGTTTGGCCCAGAACATGTCAAAGGTTGCCCATACTTGGTTTAGAACATCCACTGCCTTTAAGAGTGTTGTGTGTATTAAATATAATGTAGCCTAAATAATACCTCCAAAGCTATATATGTTTGTACTTTTATATCACCATGTAATGCTATATTTTATAGCCCCATTGTCAAATACCTTTGTTCAATCAATTT
Organism: Trypoxylus dichotomus; assembly: GCA_023509865.1. NCBI lineage: Eukaryota > Metazoa > Arthropoda > Insecta > Coleoptera > Scarabaeidae > Trypoxylus > Trypoxylus dichotomus. The sequence continues at coordinate 14,208,164 of CM042074.1, read as the reverse complement.
ATCTTCCATCACGTGTACCACGTTTTACATCTTGTGATCGGCAAATAAACCAATAATTTTGTATCCCAGAAATGTGCGTGTAAAATAAATCGAACAAGCTGTCACTATACCCCAAATGTTTTCCCTTTTTTTTCTGCCTGCGTTCCTTCTTTTTATATCTCCAGCAACAGGAGAAGAAATATTTTCCAAATAACGGTTCACTGGCTCGCTTTTTTTCGCAAGATAAATGGTGAAGTTTCTGCCAAAAAGGATACACGCATCGACGTCCGTGACTAAATTTTTAAATGGAAAACGATACATAATGTATAACGGTAACTTTGATATCGAAACTAACAATTTTTGAATTGTGTTTCGGGTGATATTTATGTGTTGTGCGGCGTCGTACGGCTTTCATACGACCGAACCGCGTCACTGCGTAATAAACGAGATGGGAGTCGAGGTATAGGAGTAAAATAATGCGGCGAAATATGGGATAGCAAGTTATTGTAAGATACAGCGGGCTGTATATGGTTGGTACGTGATCGAATGAAGCATTTTAAAGTAAGAGCTTTTATGTATACAGACGTGTGTTTAGTTCGGCGAAATGTTGTCGTTACGCAGTTTATTCGTAAATTGTGTCAGAGTGTCGAATATTATGCGGTATATCCTTTGTACTGATGAAAAATTTAATGTATTGATGTTGAAGACACAGCTTTATTGCTATTAGTGATTTACCAATGCATTACTACGGACAGCAAGTTAGTATATGCAAATAAATACATAATGGATCTATAACAAATCAAAATTTACCATCAATAGTATGAAAATCTATATTTAAAACTATTTTTCCTTCAATTATACCAAGACAGTTTGACAGAAAGTGAGACCCGAAATGAAACGAATCGGTTAGGGTATTCTTTTGTAATTTTTTTAACATATCTTCATTTCAATGCACTCAGATCAACGATGCTGAAGCGCTATAATAATAATAATAGTAATGTTTATTATTAAACAGATATTCGTACTTGGACAGAACATAAAGCTGGATAGAAGTGTTGTACTACATACTTGAAAAATGAAGAAACAAAGTATGCAGAGTTATACGGAAATGGATTCCTTTGCTCCAGCCCTGACTCACAATAAAAACTTTTGTACATTTGTTTCTCAACGTAGTTTCCATTTATCGTCATTATTTGATGGAAATCCTTTACCACGCAAGCGTTCTTTAAGTTTTGAAAGCAGTCGGTAATCGCTAAGCACCAAATCTGGTTAATATGGCGGATGCTCAACTAATTCGAAGCCTCCTTGAGCTATCGTAGCTGCTGCAACGGCGGACTTGTGACTCCCCAGATATTGTAATTATGATCCCCTTCTGGAGGAAATCTATTAAAATTACGCCTTGAGCATCCCAAAATACGCATAGCATAGCCATGCTATGCGTATTTTCTTATTTCTGCTGAAAATTGCATCTTGAATTTTCTAGGCGGCGGTGTGTCAAGTTCTTACTCTGTATTTTGATATTTACATCATAATGATGAATTCAGGATTCATCCATTGTCACAAATCTTGCAAGAAAATTTTCTTTGTCTCGTCTATAGCGTGTTAACAGACGACTGCAAATGTCTTTTCGTGTTTGTTTGTGTGCATTTGTTAACATTTGTGATACCTATCTTACAGACAAGTTTTTCATGTTCAATTTAGCAATAATTATATTATGTACCACATAGTCGAGAGACCAGTAACTTCAATTAGTAGTCACACGTTGGGACTTCACTTCCAAGTCGTTACCTTCCAACACGAGATCATGGACCTTTTTAACAGTTACTTGGGAAGTTTTTAAATTTTGATGATGCTCATGCTACAATCTGGGCGGTGAAATCTTTGAAGCCCTGATTTCACTAGAGAGTAATAATAATAATTTTTATTAGACAATCCCACTAACAAAAATAAAGAGAGAAAAACATTATGTATATCTTAAATTTTTAGTAGAGTGTCCAAAAGGGATAACATCAGATTCGGAAATGTGACCATCTGCTATTAATATTACCCGCATTTAGATGAAAGTAATCTAATCACAAAGCAGCTAACATGAATACAGTAGACGCTCGATTATATGAAAGACATCAGTCAAGCACTGTTCACATTACTGAAAGTTTCCATTAGCGAGCCTTATTTTATTTACAAAGAAACTGGTTAAAAGAAAATATGTATGTTTATTAAAAAATAAATTATGAACAATGAATAATATAATGCATATAATATTCAAAAATAGAAAATAAATTTTACACTATTTTGAAAAATAATGTTCTATTTTTGTTTACCTAAATTTACGCTTGGTATTTTCGGAATATAATATGTCTTTTTCTTCAGTCCAATCCAACGCTTGATTAAAAATTCCTACAGCTTGCGCGCCACTCACTGTATTTTTTATTTCAATCGGAGGGTCGTCATCTTAACTCACCCCATCCTCCTCTTCATCTGCATCATCCATTTCTTTATCGTCATTCCATAAACTAACATCGGTAATTGTACAAACAATATCGGGATTTATTGCTTTTATTAATTTGAAGAACGTCCGATGATGCACTGTCAATAACTTCAGCTTCAGATGGTAACTGTTTTCTAACGATGGTCAGAGGTACATTGTCTTCATCGTCATAATCATCACTGGAGTAAAGCAAACTTTTCCAACACTTTCTGATTGTTTGCTGGTTAAGGAAACTCCACACCATATCTAAATTTAAAATTGCTTCACGTAAAGTTACTTACTTTAAAGATTCAGAAATGTTTTTAGGATTTTTTGATAACGCAGACGAAAGTAGAAATTTTCGACAATACAATTTGGCGATTTTTATTACATTTTGATCTATCGGTTGGATAGATGGAGTTACATTGGACGGCATGAACATAGCAAAAATTGAACCCTCGTTGCTTCTTAATTGTTCCTCTGGATGATGACTCGGTGCAGATTTTTCATGTGATGCAACATCGGTTTTCGTAGATAATAATTTCCAATAATTCCCGATAATTTTTCATCAGATATCGACAGCAGTTGAATTCCATACCTCTTTTTAAATCTTTTTAGCCAGCCATTACTGGTTACAAAATTTTCGATCCTTACCGATCGAGAACAAGCGGAACTCAACTCCACACAGAATGCATTGTTTTTCATAAACATACAGTGTGCAAAACATGAGCAACACTTAATCATACAATCAATTCACATAAACAAATGACGATTGCAAGGACTGTGTGGATGTACAATTCACAGGTATAGCAGTAAACTCCACTCACACAAATTAATTAATTATGCGGAACGCAGCGTTTCGAGAGCACGTGGGCTCCCATTGTCAACCGTGTTACCGACTGAAAGTAAAAACTGTATCACACATGCAAATTATTTTCTACGCAGGCTCTAAAATTTCTAACCATATGACTATTTACAATCTACTAGGTGGCCTCATGTCTTTTACGGGGAAGGATGGACCGAAAGCGAACCGTATCATTTAACAGGGTCTATGGTAATAAATCCATCAAACTCAAGTGTGCAATTGGGGGTGGTTCTCTGTTCAATAAGTTTCCGTTCTTTTTCATATATACCGTTTCGTACCCGTCTAATTCTCTATACGAGTTCACGTTTTTAAGTAGTGTCAGATTTTTTAAATCAATCTTATGTCCGGATTTTACCATATGCTCTGCTACGCTTGATAGTTCAGGTTTGTCGAAACGATAGTGTCTAATATGTTTTTTGAACCTCGTTTTGATACTCCTTTTTGTTTGTCCAATATAAACTTTCTCACAATCATTGCATGCGATTTGGTATATTCCAGACTTTTTTATCATCTCCGGTTTATCTTTGGGATTCCCTAAGGGATTCTTTAAGTTGTTTTTTGACACAAAAGACACGTTCATATTTAGTTGTCGGAAAAATCTTTAACAGGGCATTATGGTAATAAATCAATCAGACTTGACTGTGCAATTGGGGGTGGTTCAATAAGTTTTTGTTCTTTTTCATAAATATCGTTTCGTACGCGTCTAATTGTCTACACGAGTTTCCGTTTTTAAGAAGTTTAAGACTTCTTAAATCGATTCTATGTTCGAATTTTACCATATATGATAGTTCTGGTTTATCGAAACGGTAGTGTTTAACATGTTCTTTGAACCTCGTTTCGATACTCCTTTTTGTTTGTCCAATATAAACTTTATCACATCATTGCATGCGATTCCAGACTTTTCATCATCTCCGGTTTATCTTTGGGATTCCTAAGAGATTCTTTAAGTTGTTTTTGACACAAAAGACACGTTCATGTTTAGTTGTCGGAAAATTTTACTTAACCCTTTTACTGTTGTGTGAAAAGGAAGAGTTATAAATGTCTTGTTACCGGTGTTCGTTGATGTCAAAGTCGTGGAATTTCTGATGTGTTGTTTGTATTGGACCTTCCTTAAAATACGGTCGACATCCATAGAAGAGAAACCATTGTACCTCGCTACATCTTTGATATACTTTAATTCTTTGTCATACCTGCTCTTGTTTAGCGGAAATCTGACGAGTCTATTGACCAGAAAACTAATCGCGGACATTTTTTGTTGTTCGCAATGGTGCGAATCAAACGTGATGAATCTGTTGGAATTAGTTTCTTTTCGGTAGATGTCTATTTCTAATTTATTATTATTGCGTATGACTAGAGTATCTAGAAACGGAAGGCGATTGTTCACTTCTTCTTCAATAGTAAACTTGATCGTGGTAAATTTTGAGTTCAGTTCTGCTAGAAAATCTTGTATGTTTCCTTTTTTGGTATCAAACACAGCGAAAATATCATCTACGTACCTAAGCCAAATTCTCGGGAAATATTTGGTTTCTTTTTTCAGGTTTGTTTCACATTTGCTCATGAAGAGCATATGGTAAAATCCGGACATAAGATTGATTTAAAAAGTCTGACACTACTTAAAAACGTGAACTCGTATAGAGAATTAGACGCGTACGAAACGGTATATATGAAAAAGAACGGAAACTTATTGAACAGACAACCACCCCCAATTGCACACTCGAGATTGATGGACTTATTACCATAGACCCTGTTAAATGATACGGTTCGCTTTCGGTCCATCCTTCGCCGTAAAAGGCATGAGGCCACCTAGTAGATTGTAAATAGTCATATGGTTAGAAATGTTAAAGCCTGCGTAGAAAATAATTTGCATGTGTCATACAGTTCTTACTTTCAGTCGGTAACACGGTTGACAATGGGAGCCCACGTGCTCTCGAAACGCTGCGTTCCGCATAATTAATTAATTTGTGTGAGTGGAGTTTACTGCTATACCTGTGAATTCACATAAAAATATCTTAATTTAGTATAATGTTGCCATATCAAGCTCAGTTATTAATCTAAAGAGAATCCAGTTATGCATCCACATAAAGCAATCGTAAAATTAACATTTTTTTTTCAAACCAAATTCAAATTTTACTTTCGCTAAGTAACCGGCGTACATAAGACTTAAAAGCAACTGGATGGAGGATCTTTGTAAGAGGAGGCTTTCTTGTTTTCAAGAAAATTGTTCGCGACTCTAGTGAATGAAGTCCAGGCCTTTCTCTTAGCTGCGTTCATTCGTTCATAGAGTTGATGGGATTTGGATCTGTCATTAAAGTTCTAATTTGAGGTCCATCAAGTAGCCAAGCTTTAAATTTTTTTAACTTAATGGTGGAAACTTTTGATATATGTACTTGAGACAGTCACTTTGCAAATCTAGAGCTTTAACATATTGCTTTATAAGACTCAATTTCGCCAAACAAGAAGTATCGTAGAAAGAAACGTGAGGTGATAGGGTAAAATGGGTTTTATATTTGGTATTAGCGTACCAATAGTAGTCAAAAACAAGTGTCAGATCTTAGTCAGCAGTAAAAGATTTATTTGTTGGCCATTTGAATAATGGACCCAACATTTATTATTAATTTGGTAGACTAGTAAATTTTGTGTTGGTAAAAACCGCAATAACTAATTTCAGCGTTATTTACTCATTCGTTTACCTTTCTTTTCAATTTGGTATTAACTTTAATGGATAAGTTGTTGAGGATATAAAAAAAAACAAATACTCTTTCTAATAGCTGATGTAGAACTACAGAAATTTCGCCGAGCGTGTAAAAGTTCCCTATATACAGATTAATGTTTATCGCTACCGAATAAAAGAGATTTTTGTGTAAAATAAGCAAATTCTGCAGCAATTATTATTCTCATTATCTTTTTGTTAGCGCACGTTTATCCTAACAATCCAAACTAAGTGACCGTCATAAATTTCATTGCCAGCGAATTGCATTGTAGGCTAAATTCGAACCGGTCCGAATTAATAGCGATTTCAAAATATTATTAATGCAGCGCAATTTGCGCGTATCCATTTGCTGTTGTGGATATCCGCTCTTCCGGATTATGCATACGTTACCGCGTCGCTTTTCGGAAACAAGAAAACAACGCAACGCCGTCGCGCCGTTAATATCGCGCTAATATTTTACCGGGCGAAATTTCCTACTTCTGCAGAATCGTAACGCATTGTTGTGCTCGCGAAGTAAGTGCCCGGGCGTAGTAATAACGACCACGCATTATTACTGGATCGAAGAGAACAATACGCTTCGGATTTAAACGGTACGATTAGTTTGCGTGGTGATGTAATCGGAGTTTGTTGAGGTGTCGGAAAAACGGATTAGTTTCTGGATAGAATTTGCTGATTTAACTTGCAGAATTAGGAATGCGTTAATTCTATCGTTAATTGAAAGATAATAACGTCCTGAAATTATGGGTTTGGAAATCTGAACATTATCGGTTTGACGCCTGTAAGCTTAGGGCTTGACTGCATAAAGATTTGAACACATATATGGTTGCTTATCTGAGTATATGTACGTATTGTATACAAATAGTTGAACACAAGTTGGCTTCGTGCTTTTACGCGTTCAAGTAGGGTAGAATTCACACTGCAAAAAATCATGTAAATCTATACCTTTTAATAGGTAATGTAACTCACTTATAATGTTGCCTATTTATAAGGCCACCTATCAATTGTGTTAATAATACCGGTTAGTTACATTAATAATGGTATCCATAGGGAAAATTACACTTAAAATATGAGATTGCGTAACATTGCTTTGTGCAAATATGAAATTGAATTCTAGAATAACAAGTAATATACCACAGTGTAATTTGACATTGAGAGAATCCTGTACAGGTACAGGAAGGCACCGTAAGAAATTTTGCGTGTTGTGAGTCCGATATGGGCTCAAGGTTTACCTCTACACTGTGTTTAGAAATACGAAGGTTGCTATTTATGTATCCGGAATTGGCAATAATGGCATTGTTAGGCGCCATCTGACATATACATTGTAAAGTTTGACATTATTTGACTCTATACGTCCTCAGAAAGTTGAAAATTTCACTTCAGTCAAAAAATGGAAAAAATAGAGAATTTTCGAGCGACTTTCGACGTGGATTATCTCAACAATGGTGCACCTCGAAGCAAATAGTTGCTGTTTCTCTTAGGATAAACGGGTATGTGGCTACAATGCCACTAGAGAATCGTTTGTCAGAAACCTTTGAAGAAATAAAAAAAAATAACCAGCGACTTAGGATCATTCTTCTCCATGACAACGCGAGCTCTCAACCATCGACCCAAACTACTCGATATTTTAAGGCTCAAAACGTCGAATTAATGTCATACAGGCTTGATTTGGCACCCAATGATTTTTTTTGTATTTCCGTCTGCGAAGAATAAACTTCATGGCCAACGATTTTCGACTCCAGAAGAAACGGTTGATGTGTTTAAAATGCATGTTTTGAAGATACCTCAATCGGAATGGGAAAAGTGCTGTGAAAATTGGTTTAAACGTATTCAGAAATATATCGATCATCGCGGAGAATAGTTTGAAAAACAATAAAACCATTTTCAATGTCAAATATTTGGTTTGATTTATTATTTCGGATACATTAGTAGTAACCCTCGTATTATAATGAAATCAACCAGTATCCATTTTGGCCAAGGATTACATTATTTATTGCCGTTGCAATGTTGGTACTGGGTGTCCCAAAAGTCCCTTTCCAATTTATTTTTGTTCACTGCGGAAACCCTAGCGCTAGCCCCATCCTTGAGGAGCGGAGTGTGCTTGCTGTGTGCGCGAGTGTTACAAAAACAATGATTCTGTCATTATAGCGCGACGAAACTTTTCTACTCTCATCATTTCCGTGACATTAGACAAGCATCATGTACTCAACTCCGCAAAAATGGGTATAGAAATTCGAGGAGACCGGTTGGACAATGGATAATCTTCGGAAAGAGTGACCGAGGACGTTAAGAACCTCAGACAACACGAAGAGCGTGCACCAGTCGGTTTGCGGTCTTTCTGTTCGCTAGAGGGCAAGGCAAATGTTCCTAAAAGTTCCATACATCGTATATTGCGTAAAGATTTGCGTCCCCATGCCTACAAGTTGTAACACGTCGGTAACACGGTTGACAATGAGAGCCCACGTGCTCTCGAAACGCTGCGTTTCGCATAATTAATAAATTTGTGTGAGTGGAGTTTACTGCTATACCTGTGAATATTACAAGTTGTAGTTTGTAAGTTGCCCTACAAGTTTGCAGTGCAAAAATTAAATCAGATGGTGCTGCTGCGAGGTTCAATTTCACTAATGAAATGATTCAACTCTTTCGGTCCTTATGTTAACGGTAAAGTATAGCTTAAGATCGGCGGCATACATAAGGATTTCGCTTCTCACACCATCAACAACATCATCAATGAATCTAAGAAATATTGACAGATTGAATCCTAGAGTTTCGAAGATGTCAAATTTCTGTAACACCTTTGAAATTCCTGGTGGTAATGTAAGATTCAAGCAAATACCACATAGACTGAGATGTGATCAAAAGCCTTTTGAAACTCCAGACAGATTGCATCCATTTGATCCCCAGTACGCAAAGCTTTGGGCACAACCAGGCAAGATTAGTAATTGTAGACGGTTGACAGATATCGTCTCATGAAGCTGTGGGTATAACTGCGCAATATACAGAACGTGTTCAAATGCTTTCTAAAATGTGCAAAGCAAGCAAATTAACCGGTAATAGTAAATATCAGATGAATCGCCCTTCTTTACCATGGGACCGATACGGGATAGTTTTCAAATTAATGGAAATATAGACCCTAATATAAGGTTGAAAAGCCGTTACAATAGAAAACTGTGACACAGCACGAACCTGATGTAAAAAGATTCCTGAATCGGTTAAGCGCTTATTCAATGCATGCACGATTAAATATACTACTATTTCTACTTTCTTATTTAAAAGTTAGTATTTTCAAGAGAAGGTTCGATATCAATGTGTATACGTAAAAATAAAATATCAATGAAGTGTAAAACAACTTCTAGCCTATTATACTCCACAATCCACCATAATCCTTTTCTATACAAGGAAACATTCCCTTAAATACCATCTAACATTGTATCATTACAGCATTCTATTATCGACGTAGCCGCAACACTTCACAATAATTTTATAAATCTCTTCCACGTCTCAACGGATCCATTCAGCATCATATACGAGAAGCTATTCGATTTCCACGTATTGTTTTCGCTTTTGATAATCGTAATCCTCTCGGAATCCATCCCTTTCTTCCGTAAGGGAGTCCCCGAAACGGGCGGCGAAATAAATTGACGTTAATCGCCGCGCCGCCGTAGAAATTCGGGTTATTATTTCCCATTCTTTTGTGTGCGGTCTCTGATGTTTCCCGACATCAACATCGGCCGTCCTACCGTGAACAATATAACAATAAGAAATTGATTTCACTTTTTTCATTTATCTCGGATTCGGCAGAACAATAGGGTGCCTACTTAACGATGGTGAAACGTAATGATTTATAATCTCTATCGACGCCATCACCGCAACATTGAATCGCGAAAACCCATTGTGAATAACGTCGTCGTTTTCTCTTAGATTTTCTTCGATTAGCAAGCAATTTTACGAAATAAATGAAGAATTTGCAGGTGTAGCTTGGATATTGGAAATATTTTGAAGAGAAAGCAGTGAATGAGGTGGGCTAATTTGGGATGGAGTCCCATGAAGCTAAGCCCATTGCACCTTATCATCGTTCTCCCCTAGATTTTCTTCAATTAGGAAGCAATTTTACGAAATATATGAAGAATTTGTCCCTGTAGCTTGAATATTGGAAATATTTTAAAGACAAGGCAATGTATGAGGCTGGTTCATTTACATTGGACTCTAACGGAAGTAATGCCATTGCAACATCTAATTATGAATTGGTGACCTTGTGTAAGACTTCATACTTTGGCCCACAAGTGTTCAACCGGTCGATCGCAGGGCAATTTTTGGTAAATCACTCTCCAGTTTCAATCTTTTTACAGGTCTCAGTATCGTGTAAATACATTGTGTTTGCTCACTGTTAACCAAAAACAAGAACGTGTTGATGATTCTGAGCAGTGTTTGTCCATGTTTAAACGTAACAAACCGGAATTTTTGCGTCGATATGTAACAATGGATGAAATATGGATCCATTACTTCACTCCGGAATCAAAACGATCGTCATCTGAGTGGACAGTAACTGGTGAACCTCGTACAAAGCGCCCGAAAGCACAACAATCGGCTGGAAAGGTTATGGCCTCGGTATTTTGGGATCTGCGTGGTGTAATATTCATCGACTATCTTGAGAAAGGAAATACCATCAACAGTGAATATTATATAGCGTTATTGGAGCGTTTGAAGGCCGAAATTGCAAAGAAACGACCGCATATGGCAAAGAAAAAAAATTGTTTCATCAAGACAACGCACCATGTCACAAGACAATCAAAACAATGGCAAAACTACATGAATTGAACTTCGAATTGCTCCCACATCCACCGTATTCGCCAGATTTCGCTCCAAGCGACTACTGGCTGTTCGCCCTCAAAAAAATGCTCGCCGGTAAGAAATTTCGCACGAATGAAGAGGTTATCGCTGAAACTGACGCCTATTTTGAGACAAAAGATAAACCGTTCTACAAAAGTGATATTGAAATGTTAGAGCGGCGCTGGAATGATTGCGTTGCTCTTGATGGAGATTACGTTGATGAATAAAGCTAATTTTGAACCAAAAAAACGAGTTTTCTTTGTTAGGCCCGGGACTTTTCAGCCCATGTGTTAATGTGTACTTCATTATATATTTAAACAGTCCGGTTATTTAATTATCAGACTGTGTATTTTTCTTGTCGGTTACTGTTTTTCTTCTCTTCTTTTTAAGTAAACGGGATGCTTAATTTTGACGTAAAATATTTTTTTGATGTTGAGAACATTTTTCGATCAGGAATATATCTACTTCCGAGAAACTCATTTCGATATAACGTCCTCGCAGTTGTAGGAGTTTTCTATTATGCTGCTATTCATTAGGTAAGTTACTTAAGGTGCATTAACAATAAGCAAAAGAATCATGTTTTGAAGATATTGTTTCCTTGAAGAATACTTTATATAAGAGAATAATATATTACCGAGATATACTATTATTTATAGTACAATAATATTATAAAAAGGAGGATTTATTAAAAAGGAAACTACTTTAAGAAATAAAATTAGAAAATAAAAAGTACTTAGAAAAAAATCTTTATATTAAAAAAATCAACGGCACAATAAAGGCGAATTTAATTTTCTTACCCGTTTTACGAGATAAACACAGTTCCCGTGATAAACCGAACACCCCGTATATTTTTTCGTTGGATAGATGCATTTCCCTCTATCTATTGAAGCGAATATCTTCTAACCAGTCCCGTGTAATGTCCAATATTGTAAATGGCTCGTAGAAATGCTAAATTGCAGCTGGCGGCCAGGGAAGAATTGCCGCGGGCCCACATCTCCACCCTCGCGTTAATGCCGGGTTACGTTGTACATACGTCGGACCCTCGTGCTCATCTCGAAAAACTTCCTAACTAACCGCTTTTTTCCATTCCGCCTCGTTGCGAAACGGTTCGTTTCACGATCGATCCTTCGCTGATGTTTACCTTTTCTCCTGTAGCTTTTGTATTTCCGATAACGCTAAGGTTGCGAAACGCTCAGCCGGGACGGATAAATTATGAATACATCTTACAGTTCCGTAATTCAGTTGTTTGCTCTTCGAAAGTTTGCGCGAAATTTTCATGCGAAGTGCATTGAGATTGGAGTATATTGTTCGCGACGCTTAAGTATGCATGCAGGTGAACCGGGCGGAGTACTTCGAGATACTTTCTAGTTGAAAGCGGTCGAACAAATTTCGATTTTATGCGACATCAACATCCGACTTTTTTTTTAATTTTAATGCAAATTCCAAAATAGTTCGAATTATTTCATTTTATGTTCAAAGGATTTTTATCATTAATGTTGACAATATTAACGAAAAATGCGAGAACATATTATCGCGAAATTCCTCGTCAAGAACTTAGAGGATTCGTTTGTTTAAGGTTTTGTTTTGAATATGTAACTTACATTTAATAAGAGAAAGAGACTGAAGTCAGAGCAGAATAGTGATGTATTAATATAAAAAAAAGCTTATATTACCACGGTGAAAGATCGACGAAAAATCAAACATAATTTTAGCTAAATTTTGAAAAGAATTCAAGTAAATTTGGACCAGTAAAGTTATTTTGTTTTAATTACTCACAAAGAGAATCTTGGTGATTTTGTTGATCAAGGAATCTTCAATCTCCCAACAAAATGCCGGCGTGTTTCAGGTAGTAGTTTTCCAAGTATTATAGTAAAGTAACAATATTCACAAAGGGAGGTATTTCCTCCAAATAAGTTGAAACTAGAAACAACCATCCTATAAATTTTATGAATATTTAACACCTATAAACAGAAGAATGCATAAAATTAAGAACAATGCCAACAAAAAAGCATTATTATATTAGAAACACTTCACTGGAATACTGTCTACTGGAACCAAGTAAAAAACTTTAAAACCTTACAACATAACAATAGCCCACACCCTAGCTAACTAACACCAATAACAAACTTTTTACAAAAATTAACCAAAAGTAAAGCATCTTAATAAAACAAATGCCGTATACGAAATTAACTGCATAAATTGTGATGGCATATATATGGGGCAAACCAAATAGCATTTACAAAAAAGAATTATAACAACACTAAGGTAAGTGTTATAGTAACGTCGTAATATGTTGTGTGTAGTAATAGTTAATGTTATAATAATATAATAGTGTTATAGTAATGTAGTAATATGTTGTGTGTGTAGTAATAGTTAATGTTATAGTAATATATTAGTGTTATAGTAATAACAATAAGTTAAGGTATAACACTAAGTAGTATAAACACTGTAAAAGCTAAACATAAATATCGTACTGTTTTAGGTGTACACCAACATAATTTAGGCCATTCTTTTCATTTTAGCAATATAAAAGTATTGGATACCGAGACTAATTACCCAAAAAGGAATTTTTAAAGAAATATTTAATATAGAAAAAAAAAACATCTTTGCCTTTACAACTAGCAAATTGTTAAGTTAAGAACTCAAAAAAATTATTTCAGAGCAATTATCTAACATAATAATGCAGCCAAATACAGCTTATTCATGGTATTGGTGGAATCATTTACTTGAAAGACAACATGCGGGGAGAAGTTTTCGAGCGATTTTTCTATTCAACACATTGCAATTCTCTCTCGGATAGTATCACCATATCTAAACTAATAGCCTAAGTATGCATTCTAGGAGCTGTTACTAACAAATTCGTCTGCTGCTTCAAACAGCGAAAAAAGCGGGTACAGTTTCGGAATCTTTTTTCTGAGCAGTTTATTGGCTGCTAAACCAGAAAGGCCGCGCACCAAACAATGCAGAGGGTCGCTGTGCATGTGAATGATCCCTCAAAGCTTAGCATAATGTATTAAAAACATGCACTAGGTAGCGCTAAGAATGCTCATTTAGGTTATTAGTTTACATACACTGATAGTAGCCGGGAGGAAATTGCAATGTGTTACGCCGGATAGGAAGAAACATGTCCGCCTGTTAGTGTTTTTTCTCTCCTCACATTGTATTTTCCGTTAATGATTCCACCACTACCATAAGTAGCTGCATTTAGCAGCATTATTATGTTAGGCGTTGCTTTCTAAGACATATTTTGATGTACTTTTAAGAACAATTAGGGAATAAAAATAACATAAAAATTGCAATAATTGTATAGAAATGATATTCGTGGTAACTGCATTCTATCTAAAAAAATAAAATTAAATTATCGTTAGTTTTAATAACAAAGTTTGATGAAACTACAGTAAAATCAAAATAATAAATGACTGGAAAAAGAAGAAAGAAATAAGAAAAGAAAATGCAAGAAATATACCTTTTGGTTAGGAAACTGTAAGAACAACTAACGCAAAGCCAGTCTAGGATGTGAATTAAAACCTTTCTAAATGTAGATATCTCTTTCTAGACTTGTTTGAAAACGTGGGTCACCACACCAACAAAATCTTGCATTTTAAAATAAAAAAAACAAAATAATTAGAAAAGTAAGAAAAATGTTATGATTTTTCTTGAACACAATAACCTAATTCTTCCAATCAAAAAGCTCGATGTTAAAATTCAATAATTTTGAAGTCTTTGGTTATTTCTTAATTTAAGTAATCGATACCGTTTTGAAAATCATTGAATCAAGAGTCTTGGGGTACGAGAATAATGTTCTGCAAAGTGTTGTATGGTCGTTTTATTTTACCTCCTTGCCATAAACGATGAAGCGCTGTTAACTCTTTTCGCAACGGCAAATAGTGACTCGGTAGGCCGAAAATGTATTGCCGGTACATTGACAACCAGGAATTCCGAACGCACGACAGTTGAATTACTAATTTAAACGTAGCACCTCTTACCACTACACCACCGAGTCGTTATTATTAATGCAGCAATTAAAAAATACTTTTGTTCTTTAAATACTTAGTTGTTCTGTGCGAAATCAACAAATCATTTTTTAATCATTCATAGTATTTAGAAATAGCCTGCAGAGGGTATCTTACTTTCATCTTTTAAGTTAATTTAGTTATAACGGTGGCATGATGATATATAAATTTCAAATGACCGCTGCCTTGTATCCTTTTTCTCTGGAATTTATCTTAAATTACTCATCAATAAAGTTGATTTGTATGAACCTGTGTGTCTCCGGTCCTCTTCCTATTGAAGAAAAAAGAGTACACATTGATCGAGGTCATTAATATATGGTTAACGACAATCATTCCTCATTATATTGACTGTTATTCTGTTTGTAATAAATATTTTTATCATCCTACTACAATTCCGACGAAATTTTGAATAATACGAGGGCGACTTGAAATGTTTCCGGAATCGGTAAGAGAAGGCGCATGAAGGTTAAGGTGAATTCATTGGTGGGTAAGAGCAAGCTTTTTATGGCAACTGTCAAAATTTCAGACGTCTACTGTCAATAGTTGTTGATTAAGGGTGTGTTTTATGCAGCAAGTCAGGTGGTTTCGCAAGACATTTCTGGATGGCTGGGAAAACGGCTACGGAAATTCGAAATGTTGTGCCAGAAGTTCATGACGTATGTGCGTGACCGCACAAACACAAGTGACGAACCACGCAGTGGACGCCTAAAAATCGTCGAGAAGATTCATGATGTCATATTATTTGATCTCCACTTGAAACTGAAAGAAATGGCAGAGACAACGGGCACTTCAGAGAAACGCGTTGGCCATATTCTACACGAAATTTTGCGTATGAAAAAGCTTTCGGCGCGATGGGTACCGCTCACACCGGAGCAAAAACGAAATCGGGGGACCGTTTCGGAAAAGTGTCTGGCCAGGATCCAACGCAATCCAAGGGATTTCTTCATGTGTTTTGTAATCGTGGATGAGACTTGGATCCACCACTACATACCGGAGACCAACGAACAGTCGAAGCAATGGACGTTTCCGGGCAAATCGGCTCCGAAGGAAGCAAAGACTGTTCCATCGGCCGGAAAGGTCATGTCGACCATTTTGTGGGATTTCGAAGGTGTGATCCTCATCGACTCTGCAGAAGGGAACACCATGAAAATGCACCGGCTCATTCATCCCGCATCGTCGTGTCCAAATTGAAAGGTTCGCTACAAATTAGTCTCTTATCCTCCATATTCACCGGACCTAGCCTCCAGCGACTTTTTCCTGTTCCCTAACTGAAGAAATCACTGGGAAAAAAGAGATTTGCCTCAAATGAGGAAGTCATCGCCGTTACAGATGGCTATTTTGCAGACCTCGAAACATCTACTTTTGCGACAGCTGAAGGAAACTGAAGCACCGTTTGAAAAAGTGCATCGATCTTCGAGGAGACTACATCGAAAAATAAAAATAAAAAACCGCTCCAATACCGTGTTTTTGTTGACGATTCCAGAAACATTTCAGGTCGCCCTCGTATAGGAGAAATACAGAAAACAAGAAATTACTAATTCGTGGCCGTTATATCTATTAGTTGTTACTTCAGTGTATTAGCTCCCACTAATCGCTATACTTCTTGGAAACTATATTACGAAGCTACTTATAAATAATTGAAACCCGATGAATTTTGGGTCTTATCAAAATGCAGATCTGCAAGTGCACCAACTTTCATCAAAATCGGAACACCTCCCTTATAAATGATTTCTATATATTTGAATTAAATTCATGGCGTATTGTTTAAAGCAATAAAACTACGAACCGGTATGTTATTGCTAACGATAAATTCAATTCATCAGTCGAATTTAGTCTTTTAACCATCGCAAAAAGCCCGATTTGTTCAGCTTTGAAAAGTTGTTTTCCGATCCGCTAAAAATAGAAGGTCGGCGCTATTTATTTGTTCGTTGCAAAGCTTCCTCGTCAAATACTAGAAGAAATAGAGCGGAAACATTTAAAATTGGTATTTAGTCCTCCCGAAGGAACAATACACATACACAGACACACACACACACGTCTGTCTAGCGTTCTATCGCGCGCTTCGACTGGCAACGGCGGCGCGCTGTGTACATAACTTCTAGCCAGTGCTTTAGCGCTGGAACCGTCCGAGTACTTACCGTAATGAACGTTTTCCGAGCCGCAATAAAGAAAATTTAGCGAAATAAAATCGGCATCGATCATTCGAAATTACTGCCGCTGGTGGTGTCGTAAAATAATGCCTCGAATGAAGTGCGCGACGCCATAGACTGTGGATGTAATAAAACGGTCGTACGCGCGCAGGAATATCGGCCGTTGTGAAAGAAAGCGAAGAAAATGTCGGAATCGTCGCCAATGGAGGGAAGGATTTGAAAACCGGAACGGAAATAAAGATCCGTTTTAAAAGTAAATAAATTACGAAGGTTACTTTATTTATGTTTAATGAAAGTTTGACGTCAATGTCACGATAAATGAATCTTTAAGTCCATGTTGTCATGAGCGCAATATTTAATAAAATTACACCTGGCCCATCAAGCAGCATGATCGTTTTCTTCAGAGAAAAAAAATGTTATGGGGCTTAATTCAATGATTTGACATTTAGTTATAATGTATACAATTGTGAATTCGAGGTTATGACTGCTTCTTATTAGATTATAAAATAAAGGCTTTTTGTTTAGTTGTTAATATTTGATTTTATATACCTTAGAATGTGTTGATGTGCATATGTTGTCTACATATCCAAAATTAATATTGATTATAGAGATTAAAGAGCAAAATGTTAAAAGTTACAGTACTATACTTATACATTTTTTGATTACATTACAATATAAAATATATTTGTGCTATTTCAAGTATCTTATATCAAAGAAACGCATATTTTTTAAAATTGCTTTAATCAAAATCACTATATGAAGTATCACTGTCCGATTCACCTGTGAATAATAAATTTCTCTTCTTCATTGTCGAACAGCTGATCTTTTGTCATATATTCTTTTCTAATTTTGTCGATGTGGTTACAGTCTGCTCCATAATTCCATAGTTACTTGATTTACTGCCTCGTGAATGAGATTTTCCATATTTGTTGTTCCAATATTATGTTAAGCTATTTTTCATTTAACAATACTCCAAATTAGCTCTATGGGATTCAAGTCACAGTGGTATGGAGGAAGGCGTAATACAGTATGACTCTTGGATTTTTCATACTTATCAAGTACATATTGTGGCATCAATTTGTACCTTATAACGATTTCTAGGCGTTCGTATTTTAACATAAATGGATGGTATGGTATGTTCATCAATTGTAGCTAAAAAATTATATCACGTTTTCTTTCGAAATCTGATGAATATAAACAAAACCTACCAAGCAAATAGAGGACTATTAAAAAGTAAAATATTGGGGGAAAAGACAAAAATGAGAATTTATGAGACAATAATACAACCAACAATCTTGTACGCGGCAGAAACAATGATAATAACAAAGAAGCAAGAGGAATATCTAAGAATAGACGAACGAAAAATATTACGAACTAGGCCCGATAAAAACAGGCAATAATGAATACAGGCATAGAAAAAATTGTAAGGTAGCAAATGAGTTGGAAGGTATGGGCGTGGTCAGAAAAATAAAGCAACAGAGAGCAAGATGGTTCGGACCAGTGTGGAGAGCCAGGAAGAAATATTAGAAGCCACAATATTCTTGAGTGGTAACTGGGGGGAAGAAAAAGATGTGGGTGACCCAGAACTACTTGGTTGTAGGAGGTGAAGGTGGACCTCGGGGTCATGTTTTGATGTTTTTCTGTAACTGAAGGATGATGTGCGTCAGAGAAAGTATCATAACGTAATAATGGCAATAATAAAAATAATCTTCATTACCTAACAGATTTGAAAAAAAATCCCAAGAAAAATATAATAATACAGTGTAATTTAAGTAGTAACGATGATGTAAAATGAAAACATAAAAAGAAGGCTTTTGTCGGTATAATATTCCAATAACACTGGCCAACAAATATTTTTTTTTCTGCTGGATATCCTCTTTTCCCTATCACGTCACGTTATTTTTTTTTCTCCGGCATTTCTTGTTTGCCGAAGTTGGGTCTTAGGAAACAATATGTTGAAGCTCTGGATTTGCAAGGATTTTCAAGTACTCAAGTTTCCGTGATTAAGTTACAGAAAAGTTAAAGTATAAGTATTTGATGGACCTCAAATTAGAGCTTTAATCATCCAAAAATCATCAAATTTATGAATGAAGCTAAGAAAGGAGCCTGGACTTCATTCATTATGGTCGCGAATAATTTTCTTGGAAACAAAAATTCCTCCAATTACAAAAGTCTAGAGAAATCAATGTTTCAAAAATTTCACCGCCTAGGTTGTATCACGAGCATTTCATTTCCTTCATAGTCATCTTGATAGGTTTGTCGAGAATTTAGGTTCACTTGAAGATTTTACGTTTAACTAAGAAGCACAAATATTTCATTTGGTAACTCGAATTAATGAAGGGAAAACAACATAAAAAATGTAACACCTATTTCAATCGATATCTTTGACTATATTTGTTTAGATAGCTTTTCTGCATTATCAATGAATTTCATCTCCTTCATGCTTCTTCTAATTATACTTGCAAACCGCATTAGAAAATTTCCTATGTTGTACCAAAGAACATCGCAAAATAGTTGTAAATATTATGATATAACTCCGTGCTTCTCAGGGAATAATTCGTAGCAATATTATTCTCAAATTTTAAATAAAACTCTTATAATTCCAAAATATTACCTCGCTCTGTATAAATTTATTCAATAAAAATATTTCACAACATGGTAATTGAGTATTTTCACGAAATTGTGCTTAGTTTATCTTATAACCACTTTAGCAGAATCAAGTTCACTTCTTCAAAAAAGCAGACGCAAGGAAAATCAATAAAACCCCTTTTTCCGAGCCGCTCAACTTTACGACATGTGTCTCGTCAATTTGCAACACATCTTCGGGACCGTAATACGCCTGACGTTTGAAGTGTTAATAAAACGATGTGTCACAGGTGTAGCCAACGCTGCGGTTGGAACGTAGAGAATGGTAGATGGTTAAAATTTTCGATGCTTTTGGTTTTCCCGTTGCTGATAATGGTACCGAGCAGTGGCGCAATAAAATGTATCTTAAATTATCGAATAACTGAAATGAGAAGTATCTTTTGTATATCAGGATTGTGTAAGATATTATTAATAAGAAATTTGACATATTAACTGCCGATTTGATTAGAAATTACTATTAAGAAAATGTTGTAAGTTCTACATGTTTGAGTTTTAGTCCATTTAGCTACTCCGCTGCAGTAAGGATACGAAGTATACTTCTAATTGTAATTGATTCACGCCCATACATTTCCTATTATTGTCTGGATCAACATTTCGCTGTTACTTTATGCAGATGAATGGTTTCATTTCGTAGATTAGTTGCCATTGAGACTTAGTCATTATCCTTCATCTTGCAAGTGTTATATTGTTATTGGAACTTTGAAGTGTATATTTAGCCCTTCGTCCATACTTTTTCAAATCCTTTAACGGAGTTTTCTGTGTACGATCTGCTCTTATAGTTGCAATGCAACTTACATAGTTTTCCTCCAATTTCTGCAGAACAGATAGGTTATTATCACCGATTATCTAAACATACTTTTGTAAAATTTGCAGATAGGTAGTTCAGATTAGTAATAAATTGCTTCATACTGTCTTTTGCAAACTAAAGTTCCATGGCTTCATTCATTGAAGGCGAAAATTCGAGGTGTTCGGAAAACTTTCGCGAAACACTATGTGGTTAGATAGGGGGTTGAACTTTTGGGGTTGAAAATTTATAATTAGTATGTGTAACTCATAACGATTGTATAAGCGCACAAATTATTTAAAATGTGAAAGATCGGTCTTTATTATGAAGAATAATTATTGCCACATGTTTCTCAAAGTATAACTCTTTTTGCCTATGTTATGCAAATACGCACAATTGTAAACGATAACGGTTAAATTTCAACCGAATTACCTCCTAAGCTACGTGAAGAGATTTTATAAAATCTGTCTTAGAACAATAGCAACACACAAGATACAACTAAATGTGCACGCAGAAATACGGTTGTTACCTTTAATTTAGATAAGTAAATGTTTTCATTAAAATTTCACAGAATTGACATGTTAGGGTTATCATTACATCATGTGTGTATTATACAACTGTAGTTATAGTGCCGTGAAATTGATTGTTTTTAACATTTTAATATTTTGCAATAGGTCGGTTTTATATTTATGGGCGATAGTGTATATGTCGATGCTGTCCTATGTCGACAGGTACCTTAATAGAAAATATTTATGACCAAGATTGTCGAGAAATGACTGTTGGTGCGAGGTTGCGGTCTGTTTCTTAATACCACAATGGCGTCATAATTGTGCCAACAATGAAAGGGTGTTTGTGGTCAAGTCATTTTCCTTCGAATTCATGCATAATTTAATATTCCATTACGATGTAATTAAAGAACAGATGTATATTTTTTATTTTATTTTTATATTTTAATTAGAATAACTGCTGCGTAATATAAGTTGCATTATATTGCCTTAATCTCGATTCAAAAACTGCTATATGGCCTATTACGGCAAAATATGCATGCTAGTGGTTAGCAGATTTCTTTATGGTTTGACAACTAACAAGCAAACGCAGGTGAGTGTTTCTTACCAACTTAAGTGAAAAGTTATGGGCTTATAGATTGATGTAGTTTAAGTTTCTTAGCTACTAAACCTAACGATACGAAGGTGTAAAGCCTTTAAGTAAGTTGGAAACTATAAAAGATATCAAAAAAATATTATTTATTTTATTTTGTGTTAAATGTAACTTCTGTTGGTTTTTAAAATAATAATTTAATTCTGCTGGTATTAACAACGTTAAATATTAATTGAATTAGTTTGTGAAATCAAAAGTTTCGCGGTTCTAGTAGGATTTCAATCCAAAGCTTCTGTTAGCTAGATGAACGTATTTTCCATTTACGCGAAGCAGAATCTAGTTTTCAGAAAGATTGTGTAGAAGTACTAAGCTTAGATTACAAGAACAGTATTGATTATGAAGTTAAATGTAATTTTAAGCTATATACACTAGGGTGACAGAATAAAATAGACACCTACTAATTAAAAAAAAGATCCTATTCTCGTTATATATATAAAATATTTTAAAATTTTTAAATTAGACTAATATTTTGTCGATCCACCTTTACTTGCGTGAAGTGCTGCGAGTCGTCGTGGCATAGAATCTATTAAATGATTAATGGTGTCTTCTGGAATATTTAACCACTCTTCTGTAACAGCTGCCACGAGTTTTTCCTTATTGCTGGGTTTTCGGGGTCGTTTCGCCATATTTGTCTGGATTATGTGCCAAACATTCTCTATTGGATTCAAATCTGGTAATTGGCCTGGCCATGGTAAAATCCGAATCCCCTGTTCCTCTTTCCATGTGGTTGTTGTTCTTGCTTTGTGGTAGGGTGCTCCATCCTCCATAAAAGTGGTGTCTTCTTTAGATAAAATGGCGTTGTCGAATATCGGTAGTAGTCCTTCTGTTAATATTTGGATATATTTTGCCGCGTTTATATTTCCGTCGCAGGTTACTAATTGCGATCTTCCACCATACCATATCGCGCCCCACACCATCATGTTCACACCGCCGTATTTCACCGTCTGATGGAAAAATTTGTCGTCCAGTTGCTGTGACGAACGTCTCCATATCCACGTACAACCGCTATCACTGAATTAGCAGTATCTGCTTTGATCTGAAAAAATGACAGACCGCCAAAACTCTTCGGGTTTCGTTCGCATTTCGATTGCCCAAGCTATTCGGCGCCGGTTTTGAAACGCCGTAAGGAGAGGTTTTTTCTTTGTCACCCTTTTATACATCCCCACACTCTGGAGGTATCGCAGAACGGTGCGCTGACTTTTCTGTGAAGTTGTCGCAAGCTCAGCTGTACTTTTTCGCGGTTCTGTTAACACTTCGCGTACAAACACCCTTTTACTTCTTTCAGATGGTCCGGTACGACCTGGTCTCGGCTCCACTGTTGTTTTTTCCTTGCGTTTAAGTTGTGTAATCATACGGTTAACTGTGGACAACGGAATATTTAAAAATGTACTTATTTCACGTTGCGAAGCGCCGCGTTCACTCTGGCCAACGATGCGACCCCGGGTGAAGTCGCTAATATCACTCGAACCTTGGAAGCGAGGCATAGTTGTAACGATACTAAACTATGACGAATTCCTTCCGATACATCTACCCCTACCCTAATGACAAGAGAAAGTTCTTAATTCGTTCTTAGAATTTAGTTGTTTACATATTTATACCGCTTTACCTGGTGTCTATTTTATTCTGTCACCCTAGTGTATTTATTACCTTCTAAAAAAGGAAAACTATTTCGGCTTGTTATTTACTAAATAATCCAATAATTGCAATTAGTAATAGTCATATTAAGTATTCTTATATAACATATGCAAAAAAAGGAAATCACTGAGTGGTATTATTGTTTATCCATGATCCCACAAATACACAAATTTGCCCATTATCAACAGCTTTCGAAACAACTCCACTCGATGAATCTCGCCGAAATTTTGATAGACGTTGACTAAACATACTGCCCACAGTCGGTAATGCAGGTTTAAACATAAAGCGCCATTTGTCTCCAAACATGCTTATTTCTCACATTATACTCGTATTTCATTTCATACACAAGTTTTTAAATATACAATCTAGTGGGATACTACATCTATTAAATAATTTATCGTATCTGCAAGTGTTACTTTTAAGGTAAGAATCTACTATGTCTGGAAATGATGTAGAGACTGATTTCGATTATAAACAATACAGTCTTGGCCAATTGTATTAGACACCCTCATATAACTCCAGTATTATAGGTATTATTATATTTCCAAGAAAATCAACACCGAATTATTATCAAGATAAAAACGCTGTAAGTACAGCTTTTCTCATGGTATTGCAGTTGCCCTACCCACTGCCCCTTGGTGCCAACGACCTCTCAGGACTAGCAATCCAAGTATTGCTCGAGAGAAGGGTGGAAAGCTGTACACGCTTCTTTTCGCTCTGTCTGACTTTTGCAGACAAGTGGTTCATTCACTTGAATTGTAGCGTTATATATGGCGATAGTAGCAGAGAGGGAATTGCAATGTGTCCAGCAGAAAACCGCTCGAAACCACGCTGATTACTCCGGGTAGGCAGAAACATGTCCATGTGTTAGCGTTTTCTGTCTCTTCACATTGTCTTTCTCGTGAATGATTTCACCAATACCATGAGAAAAGCTGTATTTACAGCGTTGTTATCTTCTATCTTATCTAAACGAAATTATATTTAATTTGCATATTTAATGGGAGATAGTTACGTACTTTGCGACAATAGTTTAGCAGGCAGCAATGTTTCCATTTCAAATACTAATTTTTGATGTTTTAACTTAAAATAGTGAAAGTGTCAAAAATGCGAAAACTAATCGATGTAGAACGGGGTCAAATAGTCCTATTTAAGTCACAAGGTAACACTAGTCGCTGTAGCAAGAGCAATGAAATGTTCGCGATGTGCGGTTCGTGCAACGCTGCATCCTTATGAAAGTAGTGAATCGTTAACAAATCAACCAAAAAGTTGCCGAAAATGCCTTACAACGGCAAGAGAAGATCGCATTATGGAGAGGATATATACGAGATCATACAAAAACATCAAAAGTACTATCTAGTGAGCTACTAGAGCGACATAGAGCTTCTGTTTTGGTACGTACAGTAAGAAGATGTCTAGTAGCTAGTGGTTTACGCGGACGTGTAGCTCGTCGGAAACCTCGGTACACAAGAAACAACGCCTTCAATGGGCAAAACAATTGAAAAATAAGACCGTCGACGACTGGGATAATGTGCTGTGGTCGGCCGAAAGTAATGTAAGACGTGATGAAAGTAAAGTATGACCACTTTGAATACTAGTAGATATGGATAATTTAAATTACTACCTGTACTTTTTAAAAAGAAAGTCACTGTAGGTACATTTTATTGCTACCGTTTACAGGTTTTCAAGCGACCTGGGGCACACTACGTTCGACGACAACGTGGAGAAGCATATCATTCCGACTGTATTGTCCCTACCGTAAAATTCGGTGGAGGTAGTATCACGGTTTAGGGGTGCATGTTGGCAGCGGGCGTGGGAAAGGTCTTCGTGTGCGCGGCTTGCATGAATAGCCAGCGCTATATTCAGATGTTGGAAGAGGTGGAGTCGTTCACCTTAAAATTATTTGATGCTGAAGTACCGGAATATTATTTCCAACAAGATATTTCGCCGTCCTACAAATCATAACAATCAATATGTTGCTTTAGTGATAACGAGCGAATATTGTTAAGTTAAACTGGCGAAACATACGAAGGGAGGTTCAGAAGTTCGTGGAATGGAGGGGATGGAGTGGGGATAGAGGCGTTGGCTCGGTGTCATTCTGATTCGCGACTCATCATTAGTATATAAGTTAAGTTGCAGCCCTATATCGTCAGTCGTTTACGAATAGTTGCCTGCTAAACAAGTCAATCCGGAAAAAAACTGAAACTATGGAGGAAATTGAACACCGTTCTGTGATAAAGTTCCTTACAAGGCACGGAAAGAACGCTCAAACCATATTGAATGAAATGGAAACCGTTTATGGGGAACAGTGCCCTAGTAAATCAATGATTTATAAGTGGCATGGTCTTTTTAAACATGGTCGGGAGTCGATTGAAGATGACCCCCGCTTAGGACGGCCAGTTGAGGCCACCACATCAGACATCGTCGCAAAAGTGCAAAAATTTCTACTGCAAGATGCCCGTTTGAAAAACAATTATCTGCATTAATTGGAGAATCAGATACCACCATTTTGCGTATCCTACATGACCACCTGAGTATGACAAAAGTCGGTGCAAGATGGGTAGCGAGAATGCTCACGCCGCTGCGGAAACAGCAGCGCGTCTGTGCGTCCAAACAATTTTTGAAGCTGTGTGGAGACAAACCTGCACAGATTTTGGAGCCGATTGTTACCGGAGATGAAACACTTTGAGCCTGAGTCCAAACAGGAGTCCATGCAATGGCATAAAAAGGGGACACCACCGTCAAAGAAATTCAAAGTGAAGATAAGACAGAATCGGCTGGAAAGTTGATGGCTGCTATTTTTTTGGGATTGCGAGGGGATATTATTGATTGATTAAAAAGAAAAAGGTAGGAGCATAACCGGAGAATATTACGCAGCGATATTAGAAAAATTAAAGGAGGCTATCAAGGAAAAACGTCGAGGAAAATTGGCCAAGGATGTGTTGCTCTTGCAAGACAATGCGCCGGTTCACAAGAACAAAGTTGCAATGGCTGCTCTGCACAAGCATGACTTTCAATCAATAGTCCACCACCCTACAGTCCAGACCTGTCACCTAGTGATTCTTATTTGTTCCCCAACTTAAAAAAAAGACTTACGCGGAAGAAAGTTTTCCGACGACAATGAGGTAAAGGCGAAAGATAAAAAATATTTTTATGATGGTTTAGAAAAATTAATTCATAGATCTAATAAATGTGTTGTGCTTAAGGGTGATTATATTGAAAAGGAAAATAGATTTATTGTTTTATTTTATTTGAAACCCTTTCATTCCACGAACTTCTGGACCTCCCCTCGTATTTGCGAAAATAAAAATATTCTGAAACAAAAAATATTTGAAGAATAGAAGAAAATATCTGTAGATGAATGTTATCATCTAAGTATGCCAAAGATAGCTCGTGTTGTTATAAAAGTGGGTGAAGGAAGCACGAAATATTAAAAATTCTATTATTTTGTAAATAAATTATCGTTATATACATTTTTGGTTTTGCAGAGTTATTCTGTTTCTTACTCAATATGGTAATTGGTCAAGGCTGTATTAAAACGCTAAACATAAATTTCTGGCATCCGATAATTTCTCGTTAAAACAAATACGGTGGAAAGATGTCTTTAGAAGCACAAATTGAACGATAATCAAGACATATTGAGCTGTATGTTTTCACATCGTTCCCCGGTTTTATCCTTTTTCTTGGCAAAGTTTAATCGCTCTTCATTATCATTAAGTATTTCAATTGGCATTGATTCGAGAAATCTATTCGATTCGTTTGAATCTGTGCGCGACCGTTAGCCGCACCGACGGCAACAGGCATCCGCTATTAGTACAGATTAAAACTGTAGAGTACGGCGTTCGTATCTAGCGCGCGATCGAACCAAATTATATACGGGAATCTGGTTCATCGGTTGTCGGCGTTCGGTTGAAGGAACCGTCGCGTCACCCAGCTGCAAAGCTGCCAGCGAGTTATAAACCGAAAACGCCTGACCACAACGCAATCCGTCGTGCTGTGACGGTACGATCCATTACCTTACATGTTGGTGGAGCGCTCGGTACTGCGACCGCTAGCTTTTAAGCGATTCCAGTAGCGCCTACGCTACCACTTATGTATTACATAAGCTATACTATCTGTGTCTATATGTAAATACACATGTATCCTCTCGTGATAGAAGATAGTACGTCTACTAAGTACAGATTTAATCGAGCGTATCGCTACACTAACACACATGTTCCTCTTGACACGATTCAATCTGATGATCCGATAGATAATGGTTGAGAGAACGCTTTCACCGTTGGTAACTGTTGGTGTTTGATCCACGTATATTGTTTTCTTTTACCAATTGTAGACATTGTCAGCTTGCTACAAGTTTGTTAGTCTGTGTACTGACATACAGAATAAAAGTGAAATAAATTTAGAAAATATAAGAGATTCAGAATTTTGGTTTTCGTTAATGTTAATCTAACATACACTGTATAAAATAATTAATAGATATTTCGTAAAAATTATAATAGATTTAAAAAATAATAAAATTGTACTCCATTCAAGCACGCAAATGAAATACCTCTTTACAAGAGGGGTGATGCTGACGATCTGGATAATTACAAGGCTATAAATTTACTTACAGCTTTTTCAAAAATTTTTGAGAAGGTTGTGTATTTGACCGACTATATAACGTTTTTAATAAATATAATTTGATTGGTTGTTATCAGCATGGGTTCCTTAGGGGCAGAGATATTGAAACCGTCGTTTTCGATCTCATGAATTTTATTATTACAGTCTTGGAACGTAAGAGCTTACCATGTTGTATTCTACTTGATCTGTCGAATGCATTCGACAGCATAAACTATTCTAAATTAATTTGTAAGCTGGAACGTTATGGTGTTCGAGGCACATCTTTATCCTGGTTCAAATCTTATTTAAATCATAGGCAGCAGACAGTTGAGATCAACTCCAATGGTATTCGTGTTTATTCAAATCCCATTTATATTTGTAATGGTGTACCTCAAGGCAGTATCTTGGGACCACTACTGTTTGTTATTTATTTTAATGATGTCTATGCTGTCGGGTGCCCTTTGATGGAGAATAGACCCATGTTGATGAACTATGCCAATGACACTTCTTTGATAGTTGTAAGATCTTCATTGGAGACGGTCATCGACAATGACTCCAGATTCTTGAAATTACTTGAACAACGGTTAACTGCTAATAACTTAATGCTTAATCACAGTAAAATCAACATTATCCTCTTAAAAGCGAAGGATATGAATTATCCTGAGCTTCTATCTCTTAATAAGTATGACTACGATGTACAACATTCAGCACGTCTTTTAGGCCTTGTCATGGATGACTATCTCAAGTGGAATAGTCATATATTATTTAATTTTTTTATAAACTTATATAATGCATTTTTCCTTTGACGTTTCCTTTGTAGTTGTCTACCAAGATGCAATAAAACATTATTATTATTATTCACATTAAGAATGTAGCGTTTAGCAAGATAGGCTAATATTTTCGACATTGAGGAAGTCCAGTCATCTGGTCTAAAAGTAAAAAATGTCACTTTTTAAGTATTTCATAATAAACTGCCTTTTAGCCTGATGTCGAATTCTGAAGTTTTATCTTTTTCACAAAAATTCAGCTATGGGACACTATCACAGCTGATTTCCACCATACTATCGGTAGTTGATTCTTTAAAATCATCCAACAAGTTGTTTTGCTTCCTTTAAACTCGAAACATAAATTTAGTCATTTCTTTTATGCAATCTCTACTACTCTGAAAATATTCTCGTCATCAAGGAATATCGCTCTGTGGTTGTCCTGCAAGTGCAGCTATAGTAAGCATATTGCTTTTGTTTTCCTACTTTTCTTTAATGTTTCATTTAGCAAATAATCGACTAATCTTTCAAAAGCTCCTAGTCTCAATTCATTTTTGATTACACTTGAATTAGATCTTCATTTCTCGTGATACTATTTTTTTTTGACAGACCTTTGAAAGTCACAATAGCTTGAAATTTCAACAAATCGAATAATGGCACTGAAGAGAACATCCGGTGTATATCAACTGGCTGTAAAGCGCTAAATATTTCACTAGTCTGCATTCCTACTTTATGGAATGCAGTAACAGCCACTCGATTATCTTTTTTAGCTCGTCTAATGAGAATGTTGAGTTCGTTTACTGCACTCAAAGAACACAAAAGGACAAAAAATATGTGATGTCATTTTGCCTGTTTGTATTTAAACAAAGGTAGTTATGCAGAATCTATATTTCAAACTAAGTTTTTGTAATAATATTTACTTAGATAATGCTAAATTAAGACAGATTAATAACTTCTTTCTAAAACCGAAATTATTCTAATTATTGCCAATCAGTATTAAAGCAGTTAGCAAGTTAACAAATTATTTGTCAAAATTAGAAATTTAATCTTGTATGAACACATAAATGAAAGGGCTAACGCTTCCTACTATTGCCAATGATTGGTTATGCTTCTACGAATAAAACTTGTATCTCAGAAGCGTTATTTCTTTAAACTTAAATATTAGAAGGTAATGTCGAAGCATATTTCTACTATGATTTCGATTATTAACCAAGTAGTTGACCGCATGCCTGATCCGATCCGGATCAATGCGAAACTCTAAGGAGGCTTATTCTAAAACTATTGGGTTGACAACAAAGTAATTGCGGATTTTCTTTATTCAATAATATATTTTCCATTTTGATCAATAACCTTTTAGCATCTTCCCGTAAACTTCATTATCCCACGCTCATAGAATGTCTAGTCTTCACCAGCAAAATACTGAATTAGGTGTAATCTCACAAAGTTATTATCATAGAAAGTTATACCATTCAAGGAATTTTTAAGGCTGTGAACAAATGGTAATCCGATGGCACTAAGTCAGGGCTCTATGCCGGATGTGACATTACTTCTCAACTAGGCAACAATAATTTTTGGCGAGTGTGGCCTAGCGTTGTCATGGTGGATTGCAGCACGTTTACGATTCACCAGCTCTGACTGTCTTTTTTTTTGAATTGCAGAGTTTAATGTGCCTAGTTGGCGAAAATATACATTTGAGTTCATCGTTTTGTTCCTAGGAAGAAGGTCTAAATACGCAATACCTTTGTAATCCCACCAAGCTGGTAGCATAATTTTCGTTTCTCCATAAAGAAGCATTTGGTAAAGCTAACTATAAATTAAAGAACCCTAAAACTACCTACCTATTCAGGTAAATGAAAATTCTAGGTACATGTCAGACGAAGAAAGAGAAGAATAAATAACAAGGTGGAATCAAGAGATAAGTACATATTTAAAAGAGAACAACCGCTTTCGCTCAATGTTATGATAAACTATCCATTTTCCATCACCAGTCATTATCCGTTTCAAAAAAGGTTCGATACCAACGCAAATCGCAGATGTTGGGTCAAATGAATTTTCTTTAACTCATTAAGGAACTGTTTTGAAGAGTTTCAATTATTATGTACGATGCATTTAACCTTTCTGTAATCTCCCAGATAGGAATATCTATATAGGAATATATATAGGACGATCTGGATCAATTATGGCTTTGATTTGATTATCACCAATTGTGTTTGGCTTACCAGATCGTGGTTCATCTTTGAGTGAAAAACCACCAGAACGAAATTTATCAAACTAATTCCAGTGTTGTCTTTCCTTTAGAGCCTTATCACCATATACATCGCCTAACTTTTTAGTAGCTTGTGTTGTGTCAGTCGGTAACACGGTTGACAATGCGAGCCCACGTGCTCCCGAAACGCTGCGTTCCGCATAATTAATTAATTTGTGTGAGTGGAGTTTACTGCTATACCTGTGAATTGTGTTGTGTTCTTTCCTTTTCGGAAACCACACAACCAAATCTTACGGAAATACATTTAGGTTTTAAGAAAGAATTGTAACATCGACAGAAGTCATTCAAAAGAAACGTTACTCCTATCCACATTTAAAATCTGCAGTTACTTTGTAGGTAACTCAATATCTCTAGCAGTCACCATTTGCTTGCTCAATTTACATTCCAACGAAGCCGTATTTTTTTAGGTACTAATTTTCTTGAGATTCTGTTATATAGTCAGGAATTTAAACAATTTGTTTGGCCGTACAGTAACACAGACGTTAGCTTACTTCATTTATTAAAGAATTTGTTGCGAGGTTTATAAAACCCTACCTAGATTTTCACTCTAAAAATAAAATTAATTTTTCAAGCGAAATTCATTACGCCGACGAACGTAATAAGAGGAAAAACTCGCACGAAAATGGAACACATCATTTTCATTTTCTCTCCAGTTTTGTTCGCCCTTTAATAATAATTTCAGGCGAATCCCGCTCCGCTACGCTAAGCTGCGTTATTCAATGAAACGCGCACGTAAACTCATATGTACTCATCTCGGCGACATAATAGCGAAGAAAAACGACAACAGGACAGCGATTCCGCTCGCCGCACCGCCCGGCGGCTTCCCGTCCAACTATGGTTCTCGTTCATTTTTTTCGGCGACGGCATTATAAATCGACGGTCACGGATTTAATAAATGTCGAAACACTTCCTGACTTTCAAAGGTGCCTGCGTCCTAGCGTCGCTGATTACCGCGGACGTGACGTGAATCGTTAGTATTTATGGGATAATAAAAACTGCGCTGATATCGGGAACATATCACGAATTCTGGCGAAGAGCTACGTGTGATCTGGGGATTTTCCTCTAAAACGGTTAAAATTGAATATATCTAGAGTAACATATATATATATATATATATATATATATATATATATATATATATATGTTACTCTAGATATATTCAATTTTAACCATCATCATATATATATATATATATGATGATGTTCTCGCAGACGATGATGAAAATATATTTTCTCTGGTTTTTGACCGCCGGTGAGTTTTGTCCTGATAAGTAATTTCCGCAAAGAGGGGCAAGTTTCAGTGCCGTGCGGAGAACAACGTTGAGGGGTAAAGCGCGCGGCACTGAAACTTGCCCCTCTTTCCCGAAATTACTTATCAGGACAAAACTTACCGGCGGTCAAAAGCAAGAGAAAACATATTTGCGGAGGGGTAAAGCGCGCGGTAGAAAACGTAATGGCGAGTATGCCGGATTTAAACTACGAAGGCGAGAGAATTAAATCTGTAAAGTGCGACAACTATTTGACGTGTACTAGCAGGTGGAAGTGTGAACGCTGCCTAAGAAGTATAAAATACTGATCTGCAATCCGTGGCAAACGATACAGTGAACAATTAATACTTGATATGGGTGTTTCTTTTATTCTATGTAATGTACCGTTCACTTTATTAGACCAACAAGCATTTGCCCCCTTCTTGAGCGGATTATACATTACCAATTCGGACATCGTTAAAAAGCTTCACGTCATCTGTTCGTGACTATGTTGAAAGAAGAATTAAAACAGCATTGAAAGATAAAAAATTGTGGTTATGTGTAGACGAAACAACCGATCTCCAAAAACATTCTGCGATGCATGTAGAATCGAAAAGTTTGAACCGTCATTCCCTATCCTACTTGTTTCCAAAAGAGTACTAGTGATGAAATTTTAAAAATAGTGTTGAGGGCATCGAACCAATTTAAGTCTTAATAACCCAACTTTTAATGTTTGTAAGTGACGGCTTTCCTTAGGTCGATTTCTTAAAGAAGAGAAAGGCAATCTGTTACGTGTAACATGTAAAATCCATGTTTTAAACCTTGTGGCGCAATTGATCTCATACTAGGGCAGTATTTCTAAAGTCCCTAAAACGTCCAAAAGGATTTCACGAACTGTGTCCCAAAGTGCCTGGATCACCACAGCCGATTACTACGCGTTGGGGAACATGGTTAAAGGCTGCGTTGTACTACTGCTAGCATTTTGATTATGTAAAGAAGGTAGTTTTACAATTCGATCCGAGACACGCCAAAGCTATCAAAAAAAGGCAGAACATGTTTCAAGATAGTCAGCTAAAATGTGATTTAGAAAGTATTCGTGAGAAATATGATTCGATGTCGTTTGTGGATTCTCTTCAAATTATGGACGACGTTTACTCACACCTACGTAGGGCGGAAGACGAAAAAAATATTAACTGAAGAGCCAGAAAATGTTTTAAGATAATCAGGTAAAACGTGATTTAGAAAGTACTCGCAAGAACTGCTATGGACTAGCGGAGGGAATTGAAAAATTACAAAATGATTTGAAGTTTGTGGTGTTTCTGTTCAAATTGCGGATGTTCACTGACACCTACGTACAACGGAAGGCAAAAGATGGTGAAAAATGAAAGTTAATACGAAAATTTGAAAATGTTATTGACAAGGATTCAGACTCTCATACTAAGAAATGTGTGCTGTGAAAGTGCATCGAAAGATCCATTAAGTTGTCACAAGGATTACTTCAAATTTGCAAATAACACATGGGCTGAAAAGTCCCGGACCTAACACATAGATGACGCTAGTTTTATTGCAGTCATCTTTCTCTCAGTTAGTACTAACCTTCAAAAGACAGCTGTTAAAATTTCATGATATTCTATTCATTAGTTTGTGAGTTATTGTGCTAAGAGTCACGCTACTTTTGTTATTTTCAAAACAATGGATCAAAAACAATTTCGTGTTTTAATTTTACACTGCTTCTTGATGGGAAAAAATACCGTTCAAGCGAAGCAATGGCTTGAAAAGTGTTATGGGGACTCCGCTCCATCAGAAACAACAATAAAACGTTGGTTTGCTGACTTCAAACGTGGTCGTAGAGACACCGATGATGCAGAACGCAGTGGACGTCCAAATGAGGCGGTAACACCAGAAAACATCAAAAAAATCAACAAAATCGTTTTGAATGATCGAAAAGTGAAGTTGCATGAGTTAGCTGACATCGTAAAGATATCAAAAGAACGTATTGGCTTTATATTGCATGAGCATCTGATTATGAGAAAGCTCTGTTCAAAGTGGGTGCCGCGTTTGCTCACTGTTGACCAAAAACAAGAACGTGTTGTTGATTCTGAGCAGTGTTTGGCCATGTTTAAACGTAACAAAGCAGAATTTTTTGCGTCGACATGTAACAATGGATGAAACATGGATCCATCACTTCACTCCGGAATCAAAACGATCGTCATCTGATTGGACAGCAACTGGTGAACGTCGTCCAAAGCGCCCGAAAGCACAACAATCCGCTGGAAAGGTTATGGCCTCAGTATTTTGGGATGTGCCTGGTGTAATATTCATCGACTATCTTGAGAAAGGAAATACCATCAACAGTGAATATTATATAGCGTTATTGGAGCGTTTGAAGGCCGAAATTGCAAAGAAACGACCGCATATGGCAAAGAAAAAAAAATTGCTTCATCAAGACAACGCACCGTGTCACAAGTCAATCAAAACAATGGCAAAACTACATGAATTTAATTTCGAATTGCTCCCACATCCACCGTATTCGTCAGATTTGGTTCCCAGCGACTACTGGCTGTACGCAGACCTCGCAGGCCTATTTTGTGGTAAGGGATAAATCGCTCTACAAAAGTGGTATTGAGATGTTAGAGCGACGCTGGAATGATTGCGTTGCTCTTGATGGAGATTACGTTGAAGAATAAAGCTAATTTTGAACCAAAAAAAACGTGTTTTCTTTGTTGGGCCCGGGACTTTTCAGCTCATGTGTTATAACATCACTCGATATGAAACAGTCGCTTTCACCATTAAAAATCATCATTTATTCCGCACGCCGTACTTATTTCACGGAAGTGTGGAACTACATTTAACGATTCTAATATTTAACAGATGTCACCCAGTTTGTGATTTGGTGAAAAGTTTTTAAAACCAGTAAGTGTTTCAGCACGTTATATAATATATCTTTTATCGCTATTTTATGTGTAAACATTCCCGTATTTATTTTTCTCTATTGCGGACATAGGAGATTTGCGAACCTAGAGAACCTCTATGAGTACAAGAAGAAAAGGTCTTCGTTCTTATTAAAATCATTTATTAATTAAAGCTGCGAAAAAAGGTCATGTAGTCATGTAGCAATTATTCTTGTACAAGATCAAAGAATTGTTACTGCCAATTGGTATGAAATCATTTGTTTATCGCAAGATATCGCTCAGCTTGTAAAAGCCAAACCCGAACGACGAATCATCCTCCACCAAGATAATACACAATAGACAATTGAATTCTTAACGCAGGAAAACGTCGAATTGTTAGACTATCCTCCGTACAGTCCGGACTTAAGTCTCAACGATTTCTTTACCTCTCCGAAAATCAAGAACGGACTGCGTGGTTAGAGGTTCTAGTCGACAAAGGAAGCACTTGCTGTTTTCAAAAACGCTTCCAAAGTTGGTTCGAGTGCATGCAAGTGCATTAATATTGGCGGAGGACATTTCGAAAAACAATAAAGTCTAGCTGTTTTATCCAGCTCCACATACAAAACTTAAAAGACAACCCTTGTATTTCATTACGCCATTGATAATTTCTTGACTTTTTTTGAATGCAGAAATTTCATTGTGATTACCCTCACAGTTTTTACTAGACGGAAGATTTTTTCAATATATTTTTTATTGCTATTTTGTCATTGACTGTAATCTAAATCTGGAGTTTTTAGTCAAGTAAAATAATCAAATTTGGTTACTCTACAATTTCATTTGGGCAAACTACATAGAATTATGTAGAGTAATCAAATTGCCTTTAGTTCGTTATTTGAGTCTGAGTCTGGCACGCTGTCCTCTCGTGAACTGAACTGTCCTCCACTTCAAGCTCAGAATTTGCTGCGTTGAATCACATCAGTTTCTTTGAAGCATCAGTCTCTTCCTTGGTGGACTTACCGAGCAAGGAGCTGAGTTCTTTCAAAACAGCCGCAAACCGGGTGTCAAATGTCATTTTTCGTATAGATGAAATACAACTGTCACACAACATGCCATGTTTGCTATTTGACATATTCTCTTGCTTAATATTGTTCCCATAATCCAGCAACTAAAAGACACTATTGATTTAAACTGTCAAGAGCTTAAATAGTTTCTCAGTAAAGAGCTAATTAGTTTGTGTCATATCAAGATGTACGGTTACCGCGAGAAACACGATTGCCAATTGGAGGTAGTTTCCTTAAGCATGCTGCCGCGGTTGCATCCGAACGCCTCCCGCTTTCGTAAATTATTGCGACGTTTGCGCGTGCTCGCCTTGGTATCGCGGTCGAATCCTAAGACCATGTTCGTGTTCAAAAGCGAGTCGAGCATCTGCATGGAAAGGAAACGGCAGATCAAATACTTCTCCAAGTTCGTAATTCATCCTTATAGTTTCATCAGCATGGTCAAAGAAATCACGATGGCGGTGATGTGGTTCATATTCTTTACACTGGATTCGTTCAAGATAGGCTTCTTGGAGAAAGAGACCATCGCATTCGATGCCCTTCAGATGATATTCGATCTACTGCACTCTGTGCACGTGGTTCTCTGCTTCATGACCGGTTACCACGATACGAATAATCGAGAAATAATTCTGAAGCCGAAGTTGCTTATTCGTAGGTACCTGATAACCTACTTCCTTTTCGATTTGTCGGCTCTGATACCCACGGATCAGTTTCTGGAAAGTAAAGATATGTACTGGATCGGTTTAATTATCCACATCCTTGTATGTCCCAGATTTATAACCATGGGCCAATATTTTCGACAAATTACAATGCTGTTGAACGTTGGTGACGTGGTGCATGAGTTAACCTTATTGATTATCGGCGGGTTTTTTCTAACGCATTGGTTTGCTGTTTTGATGTACGCGTTTCCTAACTTCAGGTATAAATTTTACGAAGATCGATACCCTGCCTCTTGGGTAAGTACATCAGCAACTGTGAACATTAATACATGTTGTATTTTGACGCCGAAAGTTGATTATGAATAAGTGACTGTAACTTAATAATGCTATTCCATTCATATAATACAATATCGTAACTAGACAGTAGTACAAGATCAGAAAACATTGTAAGAAAGTACTCGTACTTACAAAGTTTTTCCATGTGTAAGAACGATATACTTTAAGAGGTTGCTTTATTGATGTAGATTTTCTCAGTATCGTTAATATTTTCACATATTTTCTGGATGGCTTGCTGTTTTTCAATGTAGTAAGGGAGCGACTAGTTCAAACGTCCAAGAAGATAATTGTGAGCTCGCATATTTGGCAAATATACATCGGTTGACCATTGCTCAAATATACGTTTAGCGATCAATTGCACCACAAGGCTTAAAGTCTGGATTTTACATATTACATGTAACAGCTTGCCACTCTCTTCTTTAAGAGGTCGGCCTAAGGAAAGCATGTTAGCGTCACCGTCACCCACAAATATTATAAGTTGTTGAAACTTGAAATTTGTTCAATGCTCTCAACACCAGCTTTAAAATTTCGTCGCTAGTACATTTTGCAACTCCTGTGGAAGCAGGTTAGATAGGGGATGACAATTCAAACTCTTCCATTGTGGGTACCATAACATTTACCACAGAATGGTTTTGTCGATCGGTTGTTTCGTCCACATTTAACCACAGTTTTTTATCCTTCAATTTCTTGCTTTTATTCTTCTTTCAACATAGTCGTGAACAGATGGCATAAAGTTCCTTAACAATGTCCGACTTAGTAATGTATAATCCGAATACTTGCTTCAAAACGAGACAAATGCTTGTTGGTCTAATAAAGTGAGCGGCACATTACATAGAATAAAACAAACACCTATATCAAATATTAATTCTTCGCTGTATCGTTTGCCACAGATTGCAGAACAGCGTTTTATACTTTTTGCGTCGCGTTCACAGTTCCACCTGCTGGTGTAGTTAAATAGTTGTCGCATTTTACACCTTTAATTCTATCGCCTTCCTATACTAAATCCGGCATACTCACTATTACATTTTCTAGTTTGTCCCAAATACGTCATTTCCGAATCGTACCTAAATGCGACGTTTTTTTAAATATCTATGTACTGACAAGCACATACAATGACCAGTCGAATAATACTGAACAAGCGTGCTTTGATACGGGTACTCGATTTTCCGTGTCGAGCGCTTCACCCTTCCACGTTGTTCTCCGCACTGCACTGAAACTTGCCCCTTTTTGCCGAGACAAGATCAAAGCCACTCAAAAGATTCTTTGTTGTTCTGTTCGGTCATCTAGGTCGGTTCTCATAAAGTATTTGAAAATGTGGGTAAAGAAGGAACGCTATAAACGGAGGGCTATGGTAAACAGCGGAAGATTTAAAATGAAAAGAGAACATTAAGATCCTTATGAAACGTAAATGTTATATTTTGTACATTTCTAGCATGACTACAGAGTAGTACACTATCGTAGATATATTCCAAAATCTGGAATGTACAAAATATAACATTAATATTTCAATGTGATCATAATTAAAACAATGTGACATGGAAAATGTAACTAAAAATAATAAATTACTTAGGTAATGTTTATTACAACTATATGAATGCGAAAAATACATTGAGCTATACAAATACATGTAGTATACAAAAGCAATTTATGGGAACATGTAATTTGAAATGCTGTAATAGAATGAAAGAAAAGTTAAAAGAATATTCACATGTTTCATTTTGTTTTGATAAATTTTTTGAATGCAGCAAGTTGTACAGTGTCATTATACATTTATTCGCGTCTAAAGGCATTGATGCGTTTTATCCATATATATGCACTGCCAAATTAATACACATCTTAGCAAAACTGTTCATCAAATCCTCATAATTGTGACATTTTACCTTTGCACACGTTCAGAAAATCAGTAGCATAAAGAAATTTCTGATCTAATTCATAATCACTTAATGTTAATAATTCTGGATTATTAATTCGCCGTAACCAAATATCCTTTACCACCCTATTATGTATAGGGATTACATGACTACATCATAAACACTATTAGTTTTATGTAACCGAGACTTTTACATGCTAGACTGTGTGTCATTACACCCAAAATAGAGAATTTATGTATGCACCTAGTTCCCATTATGCCAATACCGTCAACGAGTTTATCTGAGTAAAATATTGTATATAAGTACCCACGAAATAGAATAATATAGATATACATATGTACCAACCGAAAACTATTACACAGAAATATTTCAGTTCCTTACCCAGACCCAAATTCTTACCACGATACAAATAATCTATTTGCACTCAAAACAATATATAGAAGTACAGTAAAATAATAAAAAAAAACATAAGCGAAAAGCCAGAATAAGCCACAAATATCTACTGCCAAACAATTACAAAGGAAACCTCAAAACATAATGGATGCTGGAACCGGTTCCGATTGATTCGCTTGTTCTTCAATTGCTTGTTGCACCATTGCAGAAATACAAATTTAACTAATCACTTCTAAATTTTATGAAAGTACGTCTGGATGGCAGCACTAGTACTATTTTTAGCGGGATAGAAAATACCGGGAGTGGTTGAGGTTCTAAGAAAAAAAAATTACTTATATCAAAAGTAAAAATTATTTGAAATCAGCTCACTTAAACGCTAACTTAATTTATCTTCTGCTTGTAAATCTAGACCTTTTATCATTTTTAAAGTTTACGTTGTAACTCTTAGAAACTTTGAGGAATTTACCTCATGAAATTTCTTAATATTTCAGACTCTTGACGCAAAGATAACCCGAGATTACACAAACGTTAGCCTCACGACGCGCTACATTCAAAGTCTTCACAAAGCATCAGCGCTTTTCTTCGGTTGCTCGAGAGGAATGTGGATATCCTCATTGCCCTTCGAATGGTTAATTTTCTCCGTAATAATCCTGTGCGGCGTCCTCTACATCAGTTACATTACCGCCGTTATACTGCAACTATCGATGACCTACAAGATGTCCGAGAGTATGTACGACGAGATGATTTACCAACTGTTCCAATACACAAAGGCGAAGAAATTACCCACTCGTCTGAGGATTAGACTGCAGCTATACTACGAAGCTAGATTCAGGGAGAAATACTTTAGGGAGCACACTATCTTGTCGACGCTATCCGAGCATCTGCGTTATGAAATCATGTACTGCAATTGCAGTCAGTTTATCCAGACGGCTTGGTTCTTTGAGGACGTGCCAAAAGCTATCGTGGGTCACGTCATAGCCAGCTTGAATTCCACAATTCTTATTACAAACGAGGTGATTTTTAGTGAAGATGATATCGACGAGCCGAAGCTGTATTTTGTTTCAAGTGGTTCAGCAGCGTTATATACAGTTGATGGTGAAGAACTAACACATATCGAGGATGGCGATTATTTCGGGGAACATGCTATATTGTCCAAAATAGCCGGTTTTAAGGTAAAACTTTTATAAAATAAGATAGTATGAGGTGTCTCAAAAGTCCATTTCAAAATAAAAAATATAATAAAATAATGGCCAGACTTAAAGGATAAATGCTTATTTTTTATTAAAATACAGTCTTTGGAAATTTATTTCTTAAAAATTAAGTATATTATTTTTTTTTATTTCCGTTGCTGTGACTCTTCTAAACTTGGAGTAAAATTT
This sequence comes from Trypoxylus dichotomus, assembly GCA_023509865.1. Lineage (NCBI taxonomy): Eukaryota > Metazoa > Arthropoda > Insecta > Coleoptera > Scarabaeidae > Trypoxylus > Trypoxylus dichotomus. Next base: position 14,167,471 of record CM042074.1, on the reverse strand, counting down.
TCGATAGCATATTCTCCGTGATAGCAGCCATTTCTCTTTTAATTCATTCAGGGAGAGTCGAGTGTTGCTGTATATCTTTGCTTTAAGGTAGCCCCATAGAAAAAAATCCATTGGTGTCATGTCTGGATATCAATTAGCTAGCGAAAATTTCGCGAATACACGTTGGACTTGCGCGATGTCGCTCCACCTTGTTGGAATCGTGTATTCCGACTAAAATCCTTAAAATCTTGCAAGATTCGCGTTTATTAAACATTTCCACATATCGCTCGGAATTTACGATGACAGAGGTGAATCTTCAAAAAAGCACCAACCGATAATCCCTTGCGTCGGCATTGCGACCCAAACAGTAACGTTTGGCGAGTGAAGTGGTCTCTAATGTTTTTGGTTTGGATTTGTTGAACACCAATAACGGCACTTCCGGCTGTTTACATGACCATTAAAGCGAAATGTGCCTCATCTGAGACGTTTTTGTAAAACTTGAGCACTCCCGTAAAATGTTCCATCGCAACTAAATCGCTGTGGATAGGGCTAGCGATTGGCATGATCCCCATTCCCCACGCATCGATTATGTTCGCGCAGTGAGCAAAACAAATTGAAAAAGATATGAATACGTAGGCTTCCACGGCCAGAGTCAGTAATAAGCGAACTACTTTCGGAATTGGACCATGTCATGATGAGATATATAGAAATGAAGTAGGAGTAAGGGGAAGATAAACAATAAGAAAGGAACATTAAATAAGGGCACGAGAAAGAAGAAAAGGTGAAAAGAGTAAGACAAGGAAAGAGAGAAGGGAGACGGAAAAGAAGTGGAAAGAAAGAAAGAAAAAGAAAAAGAAAGAGAAGAAAAGGAGAAAGAGAAAGGTGGGACCTCGACGTTTCGCCTCCATCGTAGGAGGCTTCTTCAGGAGAAAACTGGGAAACCAAAATCGCACAGTAGCTCGGCGAAACCACTTTGGAAGAAGGTCACTTGATTTTATTTAATGGAATACAAAATACAGGATTGTAATAATATATGAAACTATGAATGGAGACCCTTGATATAGGATATTGATGGCTGCATAAAAAAAATGGCCAGTAAGATATGTTCAAATATACAGGCTATGCTTTTAAACACAAATTAACTAAAATCATTGTTTTCATTTCAGAGATATTTAGTTGCACCACATACTTTAACTTCCTACATCACTCAATTGAATATAAGTGGTAAAGAGTTTATATCTTGTTGATTTAGCGTTTCAGCAGTGATTGTTTAACATTTTAAAGGTTATGAGATATGTAAGTCGTGATAACCATCACCATCAGTTGAAACGTTAAACTACGAAGGCGAATCAAATATGAGCCGGACTTTGGTTTTAAAACATTTATTGGTAAAAAAATGTTTGAATACACCTTATTTTTCTAGATAATCTTCTCTTTTATTCACAAATTTTTCCCACCGTATCGGAAGTTGTTTAATTCCTTCATCGAAGAATGAATGTGGTCGCGTCTGTAACCAATTGCGCACGAACATTTACACATCTTCATCGTCGTTAAACTGGTGACCTTCCAGTTCTTCTTTGGGTAGCCCTTACATGTGGTAGTTACACGGTGACAGATCGGGACTGTAGGGCGAACGTACCAATGTTTCTCAATGCACTTGTGCGTGGCCGAGCATTGTCACGCGACAGAATCGCACTTCGAATAAGCATCGATAGGCTAGTTTCACTTCATCAAGCAGTTGGTAGTAGTACGCAGCAATAACTGTACGCTGTTCGTGGAGAATATTAATGAGCAGTATTCCTCTAAAATCCCAAAAAACCGTTGCAAGAAGTACGGAGAAAATCAATGAGCTCGAATATCGGCCTCACTGACCTTCGGCCATCGGAAAATTTTTTGTGCCAGTCGTAGGCTCGGGTCCTTGAAAACGTTTTTTCAGCGAATTGTGCAGATAGTCGACGCAAAGTTAATAATAATAATACGTTGCTCAACAGACGTGTGCACCTTTTGTTTACATCGTACATCCTCCCTCCCCCTCCTCCCGCATATAAAATGTTACGCTACTCATTTCCCCTGGAGGGTGTTAGGTCCGGTTCATACGTGATTCGCGCTGTAGAAATGCCAAACTAACAGATTCGTGAAAGTAACTTGAATTAACACGAATTATATCATTAAGGTATCAAACGTTACAAGAAGTATGCGCGTGGTAGCCGCCGAAATAACCGAACTCTTCTTCCTTACCATGTCGGACTTCGCCAAGTACTTCGCGATCTACCCGCAAGCTATGGAGAGGATCATGCAAGTGGCCGAAATTCGCGACAACCTCAACATAAAAATATTGGCAAAAAGGCGAAGGGTTACCGAGTTCGACATCTTCGGTCTTTTGCGCACGTCGAATATCTTCGAGGGTCGCCTTCGCAAGGCGGAGAGGGAACGCCGTTACGGCGGGACAGATCTGAACTAGTGAATGTGTTACATTGTTATGTAATGTTAGGAGTTTATTTAATCTAATAATTTCTTGAATTACCGAAAGAGTTTTTTGTGAAGTAAAACCGAATCAAAACAAATTAGTTTGCAAGTCACATAATCATTATTCTACACCAGTAGTTCTCAAACTTTTCTCAATTGCGACGCAGCTATAAACATATTTCTTCACAGCACTTCTACCAAATTCCTTCTGTTTTTAACTATGCACCTTAATTCTTAGCTGTTTCTTCGTAGATGAAATTACTTAAAACCATCTCAATATTTATAAAGGGGATTTCAATAAGAGCGCCAGATTTGAATTGTCCGTCATGTTTGACAGTCATAATGACACGTGATGGAGTCAGAAAACAAGGAGTACTGGACGACAGATCAAGGTGTCCTGATTGTCAAACACTATTATCAAAATGGTGAAAGTTTGATTGCCACCATTCGCAAAGTGCGCATATTAGAACGAGAAGATATTTCTAATTCATCTACTGTGAAAAGAATGATCGAAAAATTCGAAGGTACTTGTTCGGTTAATGATGTGGAACACACGGCACGAGCTCGTAGAGGCCGTTCAGAACAAAACATCACGGCGGTTCGCGAGAGTGTGGCCGAAAGTCTAAAGACGTCTAGACATTACAACAGCTACTACTTAGCGTATTCTAACCAAAGATTTGCATCTCGACGCCTAGTCCAATTGACTTCTGCCAACAGACCATGCACGGCGAAGAGAGTTCACCATTTGAATAAATAAAAGTGAATGCCGATTTTGAGGACAAAATCATTTTCAGTGATGATTCATCAAAAAGCAATGCATCCAAAACGTGTCACTGTCTGGTGTGCATAACTGTGGTCTGGAGTAATAACTGGATCGTATTTCCTTGAAGATGAGGAAGCTATTGCAGTAACGAATAATGCCGTGTTTTTGTAGCTTAATTGGAAAATATTGTTCTTGACGACATGTGGTTTGAGTAGGATGGTGCCACGTATCATGAAAGACTGACTGTCTTGAACGAGGTTGCTCCTGATCGTGTCATTTCACGGTTTGGTGTTCAGAATTGGCCGACACATTCTTGCGACTTAACACTTTTGGACTTCTGGCTGCGGGATTATCTGAAGTCACAGGTTTATGTCAATAAGTCCGCGACCACCGAAGCATTGAAAACCGAAATTAGATATTCTACCAATGAAATACCGCCAAATACACATAAAAGCGTTATTGCAAATTTTGTCAAAAGAGTGCGCATGTGCCAGCAGAGCAATAGTGATCATTTAGAGATATTTTGTTTCATACATAATGCCCACATTTACACGTTATAAATCTATAAATATTTCAATGCGTCACTACAGAAAACCATGTTATACTGAATCTTAAAATCTTGGGTTGTTATTGCAACATCTTTTACCTCGGATGCAAGTAAACACCTAATTACCTTAATGAAAACATAAAAGTGCAATTTTAAAACAACAGTATTTCAACGAAAAACTAAATAAAATCAAACGATAACTAAAAATACGAGGGCGGATCCTCATGCCTGACCCCTCACCTACTTATAATTGGTTGTTTGATTTTTCTTTAACATTTAGTTAACTGACATTTGTAGATCATATCTACATAATATCAAGTTTGAATCTCAAGGTGTTGTTATGCTGTGGCTAATTCTTGAATTGAGTATCGTGATTGTTCATAAAAATGGATCCTGGAGAATAAAGAGCCGTAATAAAATACCTCCAGAAAAAGGGCATTACGCAAACTCAGATTCATAAAGACATTATGGGAATTTTGGGTGAGTCTGGTGAGATTTTAAATGCGGAAGTACAACCCGTGAAAATCAACATGCCGGTGGTCCTCCAACAACAGTAACAGCAGACAAAAACATTAAAAAGGCACGTGATATCGTACTGCCAGGCCAACGAGTACGCATGAGGGACATTGTGGAAGATACTGGCTTATCATATCATGTGGTGCACTACATACTGACTAAAGAATTAGATATGAAAAAGATGAGTGCAAGATGGGTGCCTGAAATGAATGGGTGCCATTAATCAAGAAAGAAATCGGGTGATGATTTCTAAGTGTCTTTTGGAAAGGTACCAACCAAACAAAGAGAAGTATCTTAGTCGCATAGAGATTCACCCTCGCAATTTGAAATTTCGGAGATGAATGAGGCATTGTGACTATCCTTTTCCACGTAGTTTTCCTTAATCTCAGCTAGCTGAGGTTGAGTTTGCTTCTTAAAAAGCTAGCTTGTTGTAGGAAGGGAAAGACACGGTTAGGCGATACTGCATTTTTTGTGTCTCCTTACAAATAAAATCGTACCACTTGCCTGCACCAACTGTAGATGTCGAATGGTTACTAATACTCAAAAACTAAACCTCCGACGAATAATTAATAACCTTAACTGCTAATGGTTCAGGAAAATTGATAGGGAAGTAGAGCGTTATATAAGACCTATCTCTATAGGATGCGTAGTAGAATTTTCGGTCGACTTTGATCAAATATTCCTTGAGATTTTGAAATTTCAAGTTCCTATAACGATTAAAGTTATACTTGCTCCGACGACGTATCCATCCCTAAAACATATACCCATATCAGCGTATATAAACCCATACACACTTGTTGTTTCGCTTTATGAATAAATTAATATGTATTAACCGCGTGAGCGGAGGGTGCAATTTAAAACGTAATGTGTACGCAGCACACAGTGGAATTTGCATACTTATAACGGGGACGACGTAGGTTTGCTTTGAGGAGGCAGGCCGTAAAGTTTTAGTGTAAACAGGAGCGCGAGGCTGCCGCGAATTTATCACAATTTATTCGAAAAACCCGTTACGGAGCCATTAATAATCATAATGCTGTTGAAGGGGAGGACATGAGCGTTAAGCAAACTCCTTCGCATCCCTTCCCTAAAGAAATAGCGGTTCGAATTAGCGCGACGCTACGTCTTTAGGCGTACATGAAGAAAGAGGTGGGGGAATAACGCCGGCTCGACTCGGATGAACTCATTAGAAGTCGATTTCTGCGGCTGCGATTGTTTGTTCCGCGATTCTGGAATAATCTCGAAATCGGCGGAAGTTTGCAAACGACGCGAACTTTTCGTAGAATCGAAGTCGGATGTATTGATAAATCGCGGAATGTTGGCTTAGTAAATGTCAGTATGCGCTGATTTAATCTACGACGATGGAAATTTGTTATGGTTATTGTGACTAAGTTCTGTCTCAGCGCACAAATTTTGTTCCTCTGCTCCTGCTATAGAATATTTATTCAATGGTGAATAGCTGCAGTAGATGCATTCTAAGGAAATTTGTAGGAACTTAAGAAAGAGACAGGTATAAATGAGTACAGATAACTTATTTATACTGCATACTTGCCTAGAATTGTACACTGAGTGGCAAGAATCCTTGAAGTACGTCAGAAGTAATCGAAAATGTATCTGAGGTACACATACTCTACGAGGGATGTGTTGCCAGGATCTGTCCAATTTTCAAAAATGGTAATGCAGGTGATATCGGTAATTATCGTCCAATTGTCATTCCGTCCAATATATCAAACATTTTTGAAACAGCATTATATGAACATGTATGTAGCAAATTACATCTCTATAGCCCAGCATGGTTTTATTGAAAGGAGGTCTACCACGTCTAACTTAGCAAATTTTATGGAGTTCGTTACAGAAATATTAGATGCCCAGGGCAGGTCAATGTCATCTACACCGATATGTCGAAAGCATTTCACAGTATCGACCATGGTATTCCGCAGATTTTGTGTTTTACAACGGTTTCCGTTAAGTTACCAAAGTTATTACATCGAGAGTACGACAAGGGTCGAATTTGGATTCCCTACTGTTTATTTTATTTTTCAACATTTCGGATTCGATTGATTGCGATATCTTGATGTTTGCTGTCGACATTAAAATTTACGCAAATATTACATCGGTTGATAATTGTCTGAAACTTCAGCCTAATTTAGAATTAGTGTTTCGGTGGTATCGTATATCAAATAAATTAAAATTAGATCTGACTAAATGTAAAGTAGTTATCTTTTCTAGAAAAAATATCCAAACCTATTTGATTATTCCGTTGATACTGAGGTATTGTTACGTTGCACTAAAATTACAGACCCTGAGGCTGTATTTGAAGAACATCTTGCTGATCATGTAACAGAAATTGTTTTTTCTGCATCACAGAGTATGGGCTTTATTTTGCGAAACACAAAGTGTTTACTAATATTTCTCCACTTTCGTCACTTAATGCGTACTAAAGTCGAACGTGCGGCAGTGTCTGTACTTAATAATAGCAATAGAAAATGTACAAAGGCATTTTCTTAATGGTATAGAATAAATAACACCTGTCCATACCGAGGTTTCCTTTACAGTACATTATTAAATACATTCACTTTGACCTTGAAATCGAGACGTAGCAATGCTTATCTCTCATTTCTATACAACTTACTGCATAACAAGATCGATTCTATCTACTGAGCAAGTTATCTTTTTTGGTCCCCCGAGTCACCGCACGAAACGTCTCAACTTTTTATACAGCTTTGCCACACACTAAACTAAGGTAGATCCCCCGTCACACGTATGAGCAATGAATATAGCCGGATAGCCTCAAACTGTGATGTGTTTAGCTGTTCGCTTAGGCAATTGTTGCGTGTAAGTACGGATCAAGTTTAGTTTTGTTTAATTTGTGCAGTATTATCTTTTTGTTTTTTTTATGTTATTCTGTTAAATTTTTTGGACTCTTGGGTAATAAACGCTATATTAAGTTTTGTATATAGAGCTGGAATAAAATAGTAGACATAAAGACTTTATTGTATTTCGAAGTATTCTCTACCAAGATTAATGTGGATTTGCATGCGCTCGAGTCAAATCTGGAGGCAGTTATTCTACTCGTTTCTTATTACAGTCAAAATTGTGTTTTTAAAGCTATCCACTGCTGACGATTGCAAGGACTGTGTGGATGTACAATTCACAGGTATAGCAGTAAACTCCACTCACACAAATTCATTAATTATGCGGAACGCAGCGTTTCGAGAGCACGTGGGCTCTAATTGTCAACCGTGTTACCGACTCAGTCGACTCTATCGACTGCTCCTTCTCACGACTGAAACTTTTGACCACGCAGTCCGTTCTTGATTTTCGGAAAAGTAAAGAGATCGTTAGGACTTAGGTTTGGACAATACGGAGGATGGTCTAACAGTTCGACGTCTTGATGACTTGAAAGTTCAATTGCCTTTTTTGCTTCGCGCGAGCTTGCATTGGCTTGATGGAGGATGATTCATCGTACCAGATTGGTTTTTCGACACTCAGCGCTGACTTGCGGTAAAAAAATGATCGTATACCAATCGGCAGTAGTAGTCCTTTAATCTTATAGAGGAATTGTTACTTCATGACCTGCTTTCGGGACATATGTCGCGACCATTTTTTTATTGACACTTCCAGAACGGATAAGTTTTGTCGGCTTTTCTTCACCTTGGAACACTGAAACAGACGACTGGCGTTTATTTTCTTGGTCGCATGAGAAAATTCAAGATTCATCACTACTAACAATGTTGTACACGTCTGTATAGTTTTCGGGGTTGAAGTGGTTTCGCGTTTATTGGCATCAATTCACTCTAGTTGCTTTCTGTTCTTTGGTCAACCGATGTGGTATCCACCGGGAATAAATTCTTCCATTATATCGTCAACGTCTTTATCTAGCTTACACATCTTACTTTCTTCGGTAATGGTGTGTTCAATGCAAATTTTTCCATCCTTCAGGAGTTACCAATTGAAGTCCTTTAACTAATAACCCTTTTACCTCTGGCAATTCAAAAGTTTTATTTGCAGCTACATATTCCTAGACTTGAGCCTATACCATTTCTATAGGATTTAGATTAAATGATGCGATGGCAGACTTAAAATTGTACGACCAGATTCTGCTACCATTTTATCGATTACATAAGGTATCGGATTATTATTAAGGTAATTTTTAGCGAGTTCCAAAAGTTCTACCTTTAAGAGCGAGTTATCTGTGGGAATTCCTTTTGAAATAGTGTATTCAATGTAATTGTTTCGTGCTTCAGGAGTTACCAGTTGAAGTCCTTCAACTAATAATACTTTTACTTGCAGCTGCGTATTCCTTGAATTCAGCCCATAGCATTTCTATAGGATTGAGATTACAATAATACAGTGGTACCCTTAAAATTCTGCGACCAGTTCGTCGATTACATAGGGTATCGGATTATTATTAGGATAATTTTTAGCGAGTTCCAAAAGTTCTACCTTGAGAAGCGAGTTAAAATAATACAATTAATTAAAGCATCCTTTTTCCATGCAGTAGTTTGGATTTTTTCTACCTTGACAGAATGATAAAGTGCATTATCCACTACAATAACGCAATTTGGTTTTAAAAGTGGTAGAACATTTTTCATCCATTTTGTAAATACTTCACCATTCATTTTTTTATTATACAAATAATATACAACCAAAACGAACGAAGAAATTTGACGATTGACATTACGAAGACATAATAATAGTGATCAGTAATACTTCATTTTAACCAACATAACACATGGGCTGGAAAGTCCCGGGCCTAATAAAGAAAACACGTTTTTTTTGGTTCAAAATTAGCTTTATTCATCAACGTAATCTCCATCAAGAGCAACGCAATTATTCCAGCGCCGCTCTAACATTTCAATACCACTTTTGTAGAACGATTTATCTTTTGCCTCAAAATAGGCCGCAGTTTCAGCGATAACCTCTTCATTCGTGCGAAATTTCTTACCTTCGAGCATTTTTTGAGGTCTGCGAACAGCCAGTAGTCGCTGGGAGCCAAATCTGGCGAATAGGGTGGATGTGGGAGCAATTCGAAGTTCAATTCATGTAGTTTTGCCATTGTTTTGATTGATTTGTGACACGGTGCGTTGACTTGATGAAACAAAATTTTTTCTTTGCCATATGCGGTCGTTTCTTTGCAATTTCGGCCCTCAAACGCTCCAATAACGCTATATAATATTCACTGTTGATGGTATTTCCTTTCTCAAGATAGTCGATGAATATTACACCACGCACATCCCAAAATACCGAGGCCATAACCTTTCCAGCCGATTGTTGTGCTTTCCCGCGCTTTAGACGAGGTTCACCAGTTGCTGTCCACTCAGATGACGATCGTTTTGATTCCGGAGTGAAGTGTTGGATCCATGTTTCATCCATTGTCACATATCGACACAAAAATTCTGGTTTGTTACGTTTAAACATGGCCAAATACTGCTCAGAATCATCAACACGTTCTTGTTTTTGGTCAACAGTGAGCAAACGCGGCACCCACTTTGAACAGAGCTTTCTCATAGTCAAATGCTCATGCAATATAAAGCCAATACGTTCTTTTGATATCTTTACGATGTCAGCTAACTCACGCAACTTCATTTTTCGATCATTCAAAACGATTTTGTGGATGCTTTTGATGTTTTCTGGTGTTACCGCCTCATTTGGACGTTCACTGCGTTCTGCATCATCGATGTCTCTACGACCACGTTTGAAGTCAGCAAACCAACGTTTTATTGTTGTTTCTGATGGAGCGGAGTCCCCATAACACTTTTCAAGCCATTGCTTCGCTTGAACGGTATTTTTTCCCATCAAGAAGCAGTGTAAAATTAAAACACGAAATTGTTTTTGATCCATTGTTTTGAAAATAAGAAAAGTAGCGTGACTCTTAACACAATAACTCACAAACTAATGAACAGAATACCATGAAATTTTAACAGCTGTCTTTTTAAGGTGAGTACTAACTGAGAGAAAGATGACTGCAATAAAACTAGCGTCATCTATGTGTTAGGCCCGGGACTTTTCAGCCCATGTGTTAACTTTCGCGTACATAGACAATTTTTTTTTGTCGTGCGTAATTTTGCCTTAGGCATCTGACAATAGCAAACGTCGATAATATTAGCCTGTGTTGCTAAACGCAACATTCTTAAAGCGAATGCACTATACACGCATCGCACTGAAGCTTTAGGTTTAGGTTAACTAGAGATGGAAGCTAATTTTTAGTACTGACATTTGATTAGCGGCGCCCTCTTTGTCCCAGTATGCAAAACTTAAGAGACATCCCTCGTACGACTTAAAGTATTTAATTCTGGGAATATGAAGGGCGAAACCATCTGAACGATCAGTTTAAATTTCTCAGAATTTGTTGTATTTCTCAGTTAGGCCACAATTGAGAATTATTCTATTCCAAATACTTCCGCCATCATACTTAGCATACAAAATTAATGGTTTTATAAGACCACTATTCAGATTACGGGATTATATATTGTTTTACACTTTTGACATTCTTATCAGCAAAGATACGCATAGTACTAACAAGATAGAACTAAAATCTATTCACTTAAATTTGTTAAGATCTCTTTCAAGATTTATTTTTAAATTAAATCTTAATGTACCGCACGCTCAAATGAATTCAACAGATAATAGTCGAGCGGGAAGAGCAGGAACGCACCAGGTAGATCTGTCGTCGCATGTAAATAACTTTGGAACAACTTATTCGCTACCAACTCCATTCTGTCGCCGTAGTGAGACGTTCCAGCGTCACACAGAGAACTATCGTTGTCGCTCGTACGAAACGGAACGGCATCATTTAAGGGAGATCGTGAACTTACTAAATCTCGTTTGAGACTGTTCTCGCTGGTAATATATTTAAAATGCTATGCAACGGAGCTTCTATAATAAATTTATAATTAATCTTTGCATCGTGGTGCCTATCTCTGTGCACAAGTTAATTTAGAACTTTTTGTGTTTATGCGTTCAGTCCTTTTTGTTCCTCGAAGTACGATAAGAAAAGAAGTTCATTCTACGAATATATTTCTGCAACTACTAATTATACCGTCAGAACTTTAACTAGTTGTTCGCAATTTAGTTCGGCGGTTTTATGAGATAGACGAGAGCGTATATGTGTTTAACTTAATTTATATCTTCTTCTTTCTCGCTCTTAAAGTGTTTTAACACATTCATCACTAACTTTACTTTATTACTGACATTTACAGTAATTTTTTTACAGTACCGAATGGGCTAAGACGTCAACTGCATTTCGTTTAATTACAAAAGTTTATATTCACTCTATAATGTATTGAACTGAAGAAATATTGCATATAAACGGTAACCAGTTCACGGAACTGCAATTTATCTAGGACTTCTAACCTTGACGATGTGTTCTAGTCGTTATATCGATATGTACCGTGATATTATAAAGTTTAGGACGAAAATGGCATTGAAATAGAAGACATGTATATGTCTGAACTTAAGCCATTTGATAGAGTATGATTGAAATCGGAAGAAACTAATCTGCGCGAACCACGTGACATGAGAATATAAAGATCGTTCTAAAAATATTGGACACAGAGAGATATGTTTAATGTCAAATATACATAACCTTACTAAAATGATGCTTTACACATTAGATTTATTTTATAATTTAGGTTCATATCTATTTTATAATTGTAATGCGCAGTGATTTTATGCGTATCATCTTGAAAACTATTATGCATTTAACTTGTCATGAAATAAAAATAAAAAAAAAAATGGGAAGAGGCATTGCTTCTAAAGGTTATTTTGTTTTGTATTGAGTAAATATTTTGGAAGTAGAAAATGTAGATTGTATTCCATCCTAAGCGCCTTTGCTAACAGTCCTTATAGAAACAAAATAAGACCTTTTATTACAATAACATAAATATAAAAATGTTAGTCATGCAAAACGTTTTACGTTCAGAGCAGCAAAATCATATCTATTTTATATGGAAGAAATAATGCAAATACTAAATATTTTCTTATTTACGTATAATAGTACCAAATAAACGTGAAAACAGTAACATTTACAATTTGTTAATATTACAATGTAATGTCAAAATGCAGAAAATCGTCAGCTGCGCACTTTCTTTGTCGCTGAATTAGTTATTTTCTACATCCGATAAAAATTGGGAGATGTCATCGTCATCAGTATCCTCTTCTAAATTAATAATAAAATCAGACTAATCATCCGTTGTGTTCATCATCAACATATTTTATTTTAAATATTTTTAATGTAATTGTAAACATTCAAAGTTATTTTACGAGAATGTTCAGAAATAATTATTCTTGTCTTTGGGATGCTCTTACAATCCGCATACATATATAATCTAATAAAATTGTTTTATATCATTATAAATACGTAATTGTAGATAACTTATGTATATACATACAATGGGATAGATATGCAACACGCTACATAATTACAAAAAAAAAACTGTTTCCAAGCACTACATAGTATAATATAAAAATATCTTAAGAATGGCTCAGTGAATACCGCACCCTAAGGAACGAACAGCTGATTGACAGTCGATATTTGTAGGTACAGCTTTACACAAGAAATGTATATCTATTTCACTCGATTTCATAATGATCTCTCTTTTAAGTGCGTAAATCGCTTTCTGCGTAAGTTTTTTCCCATTTTAATAGTACTCAACCTAACGCTTTCGAAAATTATTCTGATAGTGACATTGAATGTCATCAATTAATGTATTAGAACTGACGAAAGCAAGTTTGAACATCGACCTTGAATAAATTCAAATTTGGTTTTCAATACAGTGCAAAAAACGTACATGATTGAAGCCTATTTTCGAAATACAGTGCGAATTGATAGAATTGGAGTGTACAGCTAGCGTGCATGCTTGGATGATTTTAAAGAGCACTTCCCAGTTAGGTGTAATTCCCCAAAATGTTTATAATTGCCCTTTCAATTGGTGTATTTCGTGAGACTGGTTCTGTGGACCATAAACGATTAGTAGACCACCTGTTTGTTTGGAAGAAGTTATAAATGATCCTCGTCAACGGATGGAAAATGGATCCACAAAACCTTTGAAACGTTTTCCTCAAAAGACTGGACTTTCTTATGGAGCATGCAAGCAAATTGTAAAGAAAAACTTTCACATGCATCTGTATAATGGTTTGCAAATAATTTTATAAGATGACCTCCTAAATATAACTTTTTTCTCTGATGAAGCGTGATTTTATTTTTTTGATGCAGAGTAGTGAAAATTCTCATACTTTTGTTGAATTGTTTCTGCATGGTTTGAAACTTTGTGTTTGGGTAGTAGTTTTTCACCGTAGAATTATTGGACCTTTTCTTTTAATTTTACAATTAGCGCTAATAGGTATAGAAACATTTTAAATGAATTTATTCAACAGACGCACGAAGATGAAGTATGGAGTATGAAGTATGGTTATTTTCACAGGAAAATATTGAGAGAAGCGGTGATGACATGGTTAACTGTCGAGATCATGACGAAGTACGTGGGTAGGACATTTAGATCTTTTGAGATTAGACTCGAAGAGCACATGCATTGTCCCATCATCCTTCTAATACCGGTCTTTCTCATTTCACGTCACATTTATTATAAACAAATCTTTCCTTTGATAAAGAATCTAATTTTAAAATTCTATACTTCACTGATAAAAGTTTACGTTGGAATAATTTGCAGAGCATGGTCATTTTAAGATTACAGATTTTCAGATATTGTTTGATCATTGGCGGTTCGAACAGGCGGTGGTTGCTAGCAGCCACCCGTCTAATTGGGCAACTACACGTTGAGGAGTTCCACAAATATTCATATTAGGTCCGGTTATGTTCTCTATTTACATGGCACACATATTTTTTTTCCATAATTTCACATGTAATCTCCATCTCTACGACGATGATCCATAGTTGTGCAGATTCTTCTCCATTAATGAGGTTCACAGTATTGTTAATGATGTTAACCGCGACCTTAACAATCTGTATAATGTTGCAAGAAAACATTGGCTATATTTAAATGAAGCTAAATAATACTATACAGTGTTCGGAAATTCTCAAGTAAAACAAGGACGTTTACATTTCTCGTATTTTATTTATCAAATTTTGAATACAGGTGTTCCACCCTATTCACCAAACAGAATGAGGTATCGTACGGACTTGGATAATATCATCTCCGCAGGAGAGATCTTACTGGTATACCTAGTCATTATACCCGGTAGTTTAAGAAAAGTTTTAGCTACGTTTCTGAGCAAGTATATAACTCGCTTCCCGTAGATATCAAGGAGTTACCATTTAGTACGCTTAGACGTATTGCTTATACTAATTTCATGAATGAGCAGCTATACGGTTTATAAACATTTGCAGTATTGCAGCATGATAGATGATTTGGTTGCGCAAAAAAATATTTTCTTATTTTTTCTTTGTTCTTGGGTCATCATTAATAACAGGAAGCCTTTTTAGTCTACTGAAAGTGATCGAATTGGCAAAAATAGTTTCTGCTTGTATGATTTTTTTGTATTATTTTTCTTCTTGTTTATGTACCATTTACTTGCTAATAAAATATTATTACATTATTATTACTATTACTATTACTACTACTATTGCTTCTACTGTTACTGATATTGTTTCTGTTACTGTTACGGTTACTGTAACTATTATTGTTACTGTTACTGTTACTGTTACCGTTACTGCTACTGTTACTGTTACTGTTACTGTTACTGTTACTGTTACTGTTACTGTTACTGTTACTGTTACTGTTACTGTTACTGTTACTGTTACTGTTACTGTTACTGTTACTGTTACCGTTACTGTTACTGTTACTGTTACTGTTACTGTTACTGTTACTGTTACTGTTACTGTTACTGTTACTGTTACTGTTACTGTTACTGTTACTGTTACTGTTACTGTTACTGTTACTGTTACTGTTACTGTTACTGTTACTGTTACTGTTACTGTTACTGTTACTGTTACTGTTACTGTTACTGTTACTGTTACTGTTACTGTTACTGTTACTGTTACTGTTACTGTTACTGTTACTGTTACTGTTACTGTTACTGTTACTGTTACTGTTACTGTTACTGTTACTGTTACTGTTACTGTTACTGTTACTGTTACTGTTACTGTTACTGTTACTGTTACTGTTGCCGTTACTGTTACTGTCACTGATACTGTTGCTGTTGTTGTTACTGTTGTTGTAGTAGTAGTCTTTTTTCAACTTTAAGTTTGTGTTTTTTAAGTTAATTTTACTGCCGTGATGTTGTTTGCATCTGTTTTCAATTTATTATCCTTTTCTGGAAGAGTAAATTTGTGATTTATTCAGTTTCTTTTATTATAATTATAGCTTTTACTTGGTATTCCAGTATTGGCCTGGTGGTGTGCAAATTTGTACGAAACCGGGAGCCATTATCTAATAAAATTATTTGAGATACTGCGAGATTGGTTCCGTTCTTGTTTCCTACATTTTGATATGGACTCGTATCAAGTCAACAACGTTTCCTTACTATTTGCTTTCATTTTTTAAAACTACATTTCAAAGATAAAAAGCCTGGATGGCAGTTCAAGTGCTGTAGTTATAAGTATATAAATGGAAACGAATAAATTTCGTAAAATATACGTTTTTTTTTTCATCAAGTTTACTAGATTATATCTATCGTATGCCTGTTTCTAATGCCAACATTCTCGTAAATGTTCCAACCGCGAGGAATTCTCGACATAAACGAATCTATACCGATACATTATTTATTGACTGCAGAGCCATTTACAAGCATATTTCTTGCATTCTTTCCGCGCATTTAACATGAGCAAGTATCGTGTAGTCATTCTAGAACGACGCCGCATACGGTGTAACATTCTATTCGTTATATACTTCTTTCTCGCGTTGTAACGTCGACGTACCAAACAAACCGAAAACCGCAACAGCCCGAGAGTGAGACGGCCCAAATGTATATGCATGTATATGACAAATATAATAGGTACTATTAGTGCGCCGCCGGGTGATAAGGTTGGGAATTCGAGACATTTATTGCTTGACATGAACGTTATAGGCTTCATTATGTTCCCGTGCACAGTTGCACTTGCTGTAGCTGTACGATGACGGTAACGCGACCGTCGCGTCGGAAATTTATCGATACTTCGCTTGCAAGTCGCCGCTTTTTGTCGTTTCGGTTTCGTTGCCTGCATTCGGGTATTTGATTTTGATGCGGATTTCGTTTTTTAGTTCGAAGAATTATGGGGCCATCGCTACGGTGTAGAACCGCGAAGGATTTGAAATGGAATATCTCTTCATTATCGATGTGAATATAACGTTTTACGGAATTTACGTCAAGTTAGCAGTAACGCTGATTTATTTTATTTTGAATTTGAGCAATCTTGAAAATGTGAAACCAAATTTAACTAAACCCAACGGAACGTGAAATAGCTCTGAGGATACATTAAGAAATATTAAAATTGTGCTACTATGGGAAACCTTACTTTGTACTTACAGTTCATAGTTAAAAGAAATAACCAGTTTTCTTTTGTATAACCATGGGCGGGGTTTTAACCCCGAAGAGCAACTCGGCCAGTACCTCGACTATTGTTTGAGATTTTGTTCACCTGACCAGGTTATACCTGAACAACAAAGCCTATAATCCGCTCGAGGGGTAATTTTCCTAATTTGGCTTCATCAAGCTGAGTATCCCCAAGGTGAACCTGTCTTTCCCTCCAAACTGCCGGGCAGTCGACAAGAAGGTGTACAAGAGTTTCATCTGCTCTCCCATACTTTCTGCATGAAGGAGAGTTTACTAGACCTATGCTATGCATGTGTTTATTCAGTGCGTAGTGTTCACTTAAAATTGCTTGAGTGCTCTCAGTTTGATCCTGCTCATAAAGACTGCCTTACGCAGTCTTTCCTCACCTGGATAATTCCCGAAAGATTTGCAGGGGCGGCGAGATCGGATTTAACATAGGTCTTAACACTGCCATAGGTAGTCCCACACGTCGGTTCAGGTCCTAAAAATGGTCGTCCACTGGCATCTCTTGCTAGCAAGTCAGCTACTTCGTTCTTCTCGATCCCTGAGTGGCTTGGCATCCATCTCAGCGTAACGCTGCAATGTTTCGCCAGCTGTTGTAACCTCCTATGACACCCCAACACCACTTCAGAGTCAAACTTGACAGCTTGTAATGCGTTAAGAGAGGCTTGGCTATCCGATACGATTACCACAGCTTCCAAGTCATGTGCGTAGTCCATACAGTTTTCCGCACATATCTGCATGGCAATTACTTCTGCTCGAAAGATGGAAGGGGAGACCCCTAGACTGATCGCCCCGCCATCCGGTTCTTCCTCTTTCCAAATTCCAATACCTGTGCCGTTCGAGGTTTTCGAGACGTCCGCAAACCAGCGGGAGACGTGCCGTCTCGATTTGCGTGTACATGCCTTTATTGTCTCGTTGCTGGGAATGATTACATTGTATCCCTCAGCATAACTATACATGGGTCGATTTTTGTCGGTCCTCACCGCTAACGGTGCTGTCTGTTCGATGTAGTTGAAGATGCTGGTGTGGTTTCTAAATTTGCCAGAGAATTCCTTCCATCCAATGTATTTAACTCTGTAGGCTCGCAGGGTTGCTTATGACCTCGGCACCAGCTGCAGTGGCGGAAGCCCAATGATGGTCTTCATTGCAGTCATTGGACTTTGGACTTTGCCAAGGATCTTGACCGTGTAGTCTTAATTGGCTTTGTGCCACCAGACTAATAATAAATAACCAGTTACTTTAACATTAAAGTATTCTCTTTTTTGCTCCTTTTTGCTTTATCTTTAATTTATAATTTATCACAATTTCATACATATACATATTTACACGTATGATCCCTTGTTACCTTTACCTAAAAATTCTAAATGGTTTTTACCAACAAGCGACGTGGCTGATTTGCATTCAGTGGCTGTCTCGTTATCTAGGAGTTTGAAGACCGGGTTGTCGCCGTCGTGAAGAAGTCGTACGTGTGCCGGCGAAGAAATAAAACTTTTAACGCGTTGTTTTATTTGTTCGACTCCTCCTGTATCGTACCGATTCAATAGCCAACATTTCTAGAAGTTAAGAACTGTCAGATAGTAGAAAACATTGTAATATTTCCATCTTATGTGTTGTTCGTGATTTATGTTTACTACAATAAACGTAGATTATTAACTTACTGTCTCACGCTTCCCGTTTGGTGTTCTTTATTTTCTTTTCTTTTCTAACTTAGCTATACACAGTTAGCCGTAATAACAGGTAACAAGTAAATGTAAACGTAATAAACTAACTTGTCAGATTTGACTGTTCATTGTGGTTATAACACTACACGTAACTTAAAATACATCCCTTGTATGCGTTTTTATCCACCTTCACATAAGCATAAATCATACTTAAAAGAAAAAAACTTATAAAAAGGTCACAATAATCATTTCCTTTGGGAAATTCTTTAGCATTAGTCATTATTAAAAATAAAAAGTAGATAATAAAAAAAGGCACTTTTAATTTCGTAGTTAATACGTCTTTGTAATCTCATATCCGGTCTGAGTGAGGAAAGGTTAAGTAAATAAAAACAGGGATGAAAACTTTTTAATTATCTTCCACTTCAGCTGTAGGTATCGTAAAGGCCAACAAACTCTTCAAGCTATTATTACTATGATTTTCAGCGACGATGACTACACAAGTTACCCATTTACTTTTCATTTCTAATTTTTGTTCAGTTTTCCTGGAGAGCAATTACGCTAAAGCGAAAATTAAAATTGTAAATGAATTTAAGGGCTCAATTCGTCCCACTCCGGGCGCCGCGAGTATTTGAAGAAAGCATTAGCTTTCGCGTTACGCCGAACAGAAGTTAAAATACGTAATGAAGAGGCGCAGAGAGGGTAAGAGAGAAAGATATTGTTACAAAGTCGGAGGGAGACGGAAAAGGAGTCCTTTTTGGATGTAATTAAAAACATTGTACGTTTTAACCCGACGCTATAAATAGATTTTCCCGATGCGACGACCAAGAAGCGACTGTTATACGCTTTCCCTTTGTCAGACATAACTTCGGAATTTAATTCGCAAGGCAAAGAATGTCTATTAAGTGATACATTTCGACGGTACGCTTTTTCCCGAATCATAAATACCGAGGCTCGTTTTCAAAAGGCTACGATGGTATGACGGTGTTTTGTGAAAATATGTAAGGAGGAAATTGGCTTTGTAAATTTTTTACTCAGAAATCAGTTATTCAGCCATAATTTCTTTTGTACGAGGAAATTTCGGAAAGTAAGGGTCCTTCGTTTATATTGAAAGGTTGGCAGTTCTGAACAAAGTTTCGCGCATTCAATGCCTTCTGTTAATTGTTTATGAAGATACTGGCATCATCGTTTTAATTCAGTAGTCGTTTGGCAGTTGGTGAATGTACTAAGTGTCCCAAAAATTATGTTTTAATTTGTGTTGTTTCCTGTCCGAACGCAATTGTTGAATGAGGAGTGAGGAGTGAGGGGTGTTAAGGACTTAACATTGTTTTTGTGTTTTTGTAAATGAATTTTAAGTTTCTAAGGAAATGTATTTTGTTTTATCCATTTTTCTACTACTTTATGTATTCTGTATGATTTTATCTTCTTTGCAACCGTATGGGTTAGCATTATTACTTTATTTTCATTTTTACTATTTATTTATTTTGCTCTCTGTAGAATATATCGAATCTTATTTTAATATGTATGTATATTACGCATTGTATATGTATGCAAGCCGGCCATTCACAATACTCTAGCTAAAAGTGCCTAATTTAAAAGTTATCAAGTGCAACGTCGTCGAACAAATAATGGGAGTTGCCTTAACATTTAACGTATACAAGTACAGGCAGTCGTCTCCCGCGTGACGGTCCAGGTATTACAGATTGGTCACTCTCGATCTCCTTTCGTACCTCGTCGTAACGTGTACAGTAAAGTTTTGGCGGGAATTGTCGAGGACGTTGTCGTCTATAAGTTTATTTAGTCTTCTGTTACGATTCTGGCGGCAGTCATTCTAGTAAGGTTGTCGGATCGCATGTATAGATTTCTCTATTAAGTACAAATCCTCGACTTTCTATGATCGTACGTCGAGGTTACTGTGTCCGTTGTCGTATATATATTTATTTAGTCTTCTGTTACGATTCCGGCGGGAATCATTCTGGTAAGGTTGTCGGAGCGCATGTATAGATTTCTCTATTAAGTACAAATTCTCGACTCTCTATTATCGTTCGTCTAGGCTACTGTGTCCGTTGTCGTCTATACATATTTTTAGTCTTCTGTTAAGTTTGTATCGGGATTCATTTTGGTAAGGTCGTCGGCGCGCATGTATAGACTTCACTCTACTATCTTCTACAAGTACGATCACTCCGCTTCTTGTTGACGATCGTTGCGGCCGCAGCGCTCGTTGTCTTTTATACGTTTGTTCGGTCCTTTGTCGTATCGGGACTTAGACATTTTTTCATTTAGTTGTTTGTTGGCGGACGAGTTTCACGGACCATTTTTCTATATGTAATGTCGGCTTCATCGCTCCGTTTTCCTTGTCGGTGCGCATTTCGGGCATTTGCTGGCTACTGGCTTTTTCCCTTCTTTGGGACGCAGTAGCAGTGAGCTAAAGATTGCACATAGCGTATTATTTCAAACGAGAACGCCGGGGTAGCTGTCACATTACTTTTGTTTTGAGAACGGATATTATCGCTACTGCCGCCCTCGACCAGGAGTTCAAGCTCTAAGAGATAGGGTGGATTCCGCTATAAATGTGTAAATAACGAATGTATTTGGTTCAAGTACAAATACAAGCCAGTGAGGCCAGGGGCAGGGGTAGTCCCTTAGGCAAATTTTAAAATATCGAAAATGTATTAGGCTCCCGGAAAGGGGCATATAAATAAGCATAGCACCGAGGTGCGCTTATAAATTTAAGAAGTAAATAGGGTTGGCTCCCCTATAAAAAGTTAGTGGTGCATGCAAACAGATAGAGGTATTAGTACATGCCTCTAACAAAGCTTCTGCGGAAGCATATAAGAATTTAACATTTTAAACACACTTAAAACATAGCTTTGCAACGTACTTGCTGAGGCAGTACTTTATATTGCTACCAAAGGAAAACATACATATACACGTGCTAATGTACATTACATGTATAAGAGAGCAATTATTGCAAATATATATATCTTACGTACATCGGAACTGTACATAGGCAAGAGTGGAAATCGTGTACACATTTTATTTTTTAAATATATTTTTTGAGTTTCACGGTACACTCTTTCATCTAGTAAATAAGCGAACATACTCTACAAGTAAGTATTGGTCAAGTAATTCAGGAATCTACGAGCAGGCTACAGCGGCGCTGTTCTTCAAACCAGGAGAACGTAACAAGGGGTGTGTCAATCACTAACTCTTTTTCCTTGGAAATCTAGTCAATTTAGTCAAATTTTACAAAAACTTCTCAGATGAGGCACATTTTTAGCTTGATGGCAATGTAAACAGGCAGAACTGCCGTTACTAGAGTTCAATAAATCCAAAACAGAGTCATGACAAGCCACTTCTACTAACCAAAAGTTACTGTTTGAACTGCAATGTTGGCGCAAGGAATTATTGGCCTGTACCTTTTTGAAGATGACAGAGGTCGTACGGTTTGAAGATGACAGAGGTCGTACGGTAACCGTAAATTCCGAGCGATATGTGTAGATCATTAACAACGTTTTTAAGCCAGCCTTGGAAGATTTTAATGGTTTTAATTGGGCTGTCGGTTCCAACAAGATGGAGCGACATCTCACACATGTTGTTCTTACTAGTTGTTCGTCAAATTTTCCCTGGGAAATTGATACCCACATGCGGTGTCACAAACAACCGGCATATAGCTCCGATATGACACCAATGGATTTTTTTCTCCGGGGCTATGTTAAATCAAAGGTATACAGCAACACTCTTCACTCGCTGTGTGAATTAGAAGAGTATATTCAAAAAGAAGTGGCGGCTATCACGGAAAATATATGTAGAAAAGCCATCGAAAATTTTACAAAATAATGGGACACAATTAGAAGACATAATGTTTATGAAATAGATTCCCAAATCCTGTATTTTGATAAAAAAATAAATAAAATTCATTAAACCTGGCCATTATTTTATTACATTCTTTTTATTTTGAAAAGAGCTTTAGGGATACCTTGTTTAACGTAGTGGCTGAGAAGATCGTTTTTGTGTACAAAGGGATCTATAACTGATCAAATTCATCGGGAATTGTGTATACTTTATGAACTTACAATAATGAATGAAAGAAGGATGATACAATGGTGTCGAGGTTTTCAAAGTGGTTGTGCAAATGTTCATGATGAACAACGGAGTGAAAGGTCCAGCATCAAGACCGATGCAATCGTGTAACACGCGGACAAAAAAAAGCGATCTAATTGACGTTTACTGCTGTGACGGATGTATTTCCTTATGTTAGTGCACCGTTAGTAACGATGATCTGGCCATCACAATTCTGTGGAGAAATTGTGGGACGAACTAGTCAAAAAAGTACGTCATCGGCATTGACCGGAGTGCCTTAATTTTGAGCGGATTAAAATGAACGCAGAAACCTTAAATAAATTAGCAAATAGAATGCCAAAGTTGAGGAAAATTGAAATATAACACAGAGGTGGAGTTTTTAACAAAACCATGCAACTTACGTTTTTTTTATAATGTAATTACAATAATAACCTTCCCGGTTTAAATATTATAATTTATATGCACCATTAACCAAACGTCACGGAACCTAAAGCATCTTGGTTGATTGAGGATGTAAAAATTTTTTTACGGAATTGGGAAAGAGTGCCCTATCTAAATTTAAGGCTAGTAAGTTACCTCAGGGTTAGAATAAATATAAAGAACTAAGAAATTTTACTCCCAATATGCAGAGACAGGTTAGGTGTGGAAAATGACAAAAAGATTATAGACCATCCTCAAATCTCCGCAAATCAAGTCTAACACCCAGATCTCACTGCTTGATCACTTAATGGATGGTAATCAATAGGCACTCCACAGAATTTGGATGGTTTACTAACAGTAACTCAAAAATCAGACTTATTGTTATAATAATCCCATTGTTAGTTTTAGTGTTAGATGAGCGACTGTTGACGAGATTCATTCAATTTTAAATAACATAAATACTGCTGAACAATCTTAATTGCTTCTGCACTTATTGGGAAAAATACATTGAATATTTTATCAGGTGTACCCCAAGATTCTGTTCCAGGACCACGCCTTTTCGTAGTTTATACAAACGATATTTTAAATTTTGTCCAAACCTATGAGTACGACAGTCAGCTATTTTTCTCGTTCCCTATTGGTGATTACTGTCAGCAATGTATACTATGAACTAGGATTTAGATATAATTCATTAGTTGATCTTAATTTATACTTTAATTTCAGTAAAACTAATGTTTTAGTGTTTGTTACTAAATACAATACCAATTTCTTAAAACTAAATTTTAATTCGCACCTTTTTAATTTTTTTTAATGATGTCTAAAAATTTCGGATTATACGCTGACATTCAATTATGGTTAACCGAATATGTTATAAGGTCTTCTCGGAAGTTGTTGTACGCCAAAAAATACATTTTGAATTTCAGCCTAATATTGCGACTTTGTGAATTGTTAGTTTAATCAATATTTAGTTTAATTATTGTGATTTTATTTATGGGCAATGTTCGCTGTTTCGTGTTAAGCACAAAATACAAAAGCTTTAAAACTCTTGTTGAAAGTTGGTTTGTAACCTTTGTAGCTATGGTGATCTTTGTAAGAGTGCTAAGGCGTTGGGGTGGTTCTTTGTAGTAACACATGGCACTTTCCATTTTCATGTTAATTTCTTTTTTAATTTTTCCTTAATTAACTTACGAATTTGTTGCTTTTCTTATCACTCTTTGATTGCTGCAACTTTTGTACTTTATCCTAAAAATATGACGTGTGTTTGTGATTGCTGTTTATCGATTTTGTAAAGCATTTGCTTTATATTATTCTGTGGGGTCTGGTTGAGTAGAACAGCACTCGTCTCCCTTTTATTACCATCGCATAAATAAAGGCAATTTATTGCCATTATAAATTTCTAACAAATATACATCTTTTCTTTTTCCATTGAAAATGTGTTGTTTTCTTTTTAATTAAGTATTGGCGGTCTTGAACTTATTATTATTATTAGCAGTAGCATGTATGAGGTTACAAATTCTAAGGTTAAAAGAATAGGTAAGGCGTATTCAAACAAAAAAGGATATAATGCTTCAAGTGTTTGAACACAATGTAGAAAGTATTGTTTTGGTTTAAAATATTTCCCTATGACCTACTGACTAACGATAATTAACCTCAAACTTCTTAAATAACCTAAATACCTACCTTCTTAATAGAATGTATAAAATTACCAATGTCTTATTATCCCGAAATAAATTAGTATCGGTTTTGCCCCCCTTCGTCGTCCAAAATTACATCCTAAAACGTTAACGGCGATCTAAATTTCCCAAGTCCCTAAAACCCTAGCGTTCGTAACATGTACAAGAGAGAAAGAGAGAAAATGAGCTATAAATCGCACGCCATGCATTTTAAACATTATTATATCATAGTAAACCGCCTATCGTTGGCCCACATCCATACGTACCGTCCTAGAATGTAGAACACCGGTTTATTTAAATTTCATGGCCTCTCTCCGGAGGATATCACGGTCGGGTTTACGTTTTGATAAGAGTTCTCCAAGCCGTAACTCGGGCGATGTTATGAAATTTTTATAGTGTCAGGCTGGCGCATTTTCAGCAGTTGCATATTATTATCGTTATTAGCCTATGGTGGGCCGTTATACGTACGAATATTACGATCTGAAAGCGTTATTTGTCTGGTGATTACGCCGTTTTTCACGATGGAAGCGTGTAATTGCTTCATTAAGTATTACTAGACGTACTATTAGGCGTTTCTATACGTGGACACGAAATAATCTGTAACTCATTGTAAGTGTAAAGTACTAATCCATATTTGTATAGGAGAAATGTATACAGTCATAAAAATAATGACAATAATGATGATAATAAACTTTAAATAGATCTATAGACTTATAACATCCAATGACAGAATAATTATAGTGTGATATGTGTATAAAAGTTTAGGTATTATCATGTATACGTACTGTATGTTTGTCCTTGCATGTTTGCGCGTGTATACATACATAATTCAAGGAAATTATGAAGAAATGATTATATGAAATATATCCATTGTAGACCACGTAACATCTACTCTGAGTTAGTAAGATTGTATGAGTTTTAAAACAGATGAAAGCGGTTTGAGCAGCAGTATTTCGTGGTTAATGTTGCCAGAAGTTTTGGAAAGCTTTGTATAAATAACATCCACTTGACCACACCTAACCAATGTGTAGAGATATTACTGCTAGGTTTGTAATTGTTGAATAACCTGAGACGAAACCATATTGATTGCTAGAAATAAGAGAATGAGCACTAGTATACATTCTGATGTAGAGAATCTTTTTTTAGCGAAGTTGAATAGTATGGATATCGGCGTATAATTTGATAGAAACAGTAAAAGTTGTATCTCATGCACCGGTACAACTTTTACTGTTTCCCATTTATCAGGAAATGTCATATTGAAATAGATAATTTAATAGGTAGGCTTGGCTAAATCTTCGCCGTGTCTGGTCCGAAGTCGCCCGCACGTGCGACCAATACGAAAATTGGTTATACAGCAGGAAAACGGTGACAGATTTTTTTAACGAACTTAATTTTCGTATTGGTCGTGCGTGCGGGCGAGCTCGGACCTGGCGCGCCGAAGATTTGGCCAACCCTATTGATAAGTATTCGAACATAAAAAGGAAACACACATCTACATTTCCGCACTAGGAAGCTAAGTAGCAGGTTGTCACCTCCCGTGTGTTTATTTCATGATTTAGCCATTATTTCGTAATTCATTTTCAGTTGCGGGTGTCCTTGTTTATTAATATATTTTGCTTAATTCATGAGTGACAGAATTTAGGTTTAAACTTATTTTATGATAAGGCTGAATGGTATACTATAAATAGTTTTGCTGTATTTTGAATTCACCCTTTTGATTTTCTCTGTAATTATAATGCTTTTTAGTTTTACTTAGTTGGTTGAAATTATACCTCATAGTATTGTTGGAAAGAAAATGCTGGGTAGGTATAGAACGTATTACTAGATAGAATTTAGAATTTTAGCATTTTTTCCGGCATTGTTTATAATACTATGTTGCTTCGAATTAAGTATGTTTATAAAGTTTTGGAAAACTTTAGTTTTATTATAATATTCATAAAATAGAAAAAAAGAACAAATTAAGTAGATTAAAGTCACCGGTAAGGGTAAGTAAGTGATTGATGACTACCCCTTCTAGAGCAGGAGTAAACAGCTGAAAATCCGCAGACGCTATACGAGAAGGAATGTTGGTCAGAGCAGCATGAATGAAACACAGCACCAGAAAAATTAAGTCTAGGAGTGGTGCTAAAAAAATCATATAACTATGGTAGTATCAACTGTGTTGAACGCAATGTGTTGTTTAAAAACCGGTAGCCCTATTTCGATTCACTACAGCAAAATTTCTGTCTGCGTATAATACTGTAATTATTTGGAAAAAGCTCATTGTTATATTTTGATATTAACAAAGCTCTTAATTTAGTTTTCGAGCTCTGAATATATGTTGCAGGCTTTGTCTCATCTGAAAGTGCGTCATACAATTTGCACCCAGCAGCAAAAAGAGCAGTTTAAATAAATTTTCACATCCATCGACATAAGGTCATAACCTTAAAATATAAATTATAAGAAGGGTCAGCAACTTTTTTCTAGAAGTGCATTCCTACATGAATCTTTAATTTCCTTTTGAAATAAAACCTTCACCATATATTTTTGTAGCATTAGAGCACAGAGTAAATCACGAAATAATGAAGGCGTATCGTATCAGCTTATGGAAATTAGCATAATGCAAATTCGGAAGAATCTTTGACTTCAGTAATTTGATTATACAGCCGAGGCTATAACATACCCCACGCCAAGCATTCACAAAACTGAGTAATATAAAAAATAGCAGATCAATTAGTGTTTTTCGCGGAAATTCTTGCACACACCATAATAAAATCCCTATGAAAAGTTTTGTTTGCTCCAGATCCCTGTCAACAAAAGCTCGACTTATTGGCTAAGATCACCTGACTGCATTACTGAATAGTTCAATTCACAGTTGCAAAGGTGCAAACTGTATTTACGTCTATGCATACTTTTGTAAGAGAAGTAATAAAAATGAATTATGGATTAATATTGTTAATAATTTTTGCCACCTGAACATTTTAGATTGTAAGACTATTTTATACATTTAATTTAGTTTAAAATACCAATTATATAGACCCAAGATATAGGTAATATAATACTCTACGAAACAAAGGAAAAAGTAATTTGTTCTTAATTGTTTTCCATCTAGAACAAATAGATACCTATACTAAAATTTATCGTCTAAAATGCCTAAATTCATTAGCTTCTCAACGCAGCGATTGTTCTAAGTTTTCGCGAAAAGTTAACCGTGGTCGACGACGGTCGGTTGCGAAGGGCATTTGTGCGATTCATGCGAACCTAGCATTGCTCCGCGTCGTACTCAAACAATGCCTCAAACCCGGGCACTAATCGAATTAAGACTCGCCGACGAAACGGCACAATTAATGCGGCATAATGCCGAAATCCATTTATAAACGTTTGGAGTTAATATTCTGGACGCGGTTCGTCGCTCGAATTCCCGAAAACATCAATCACGGAACGCGCGCAAATGGTTTTATTGTCTTCTTATTACCCGCCGCTTTCGCGCTTTGACAAACTAATTTTTCATCGGGTGCGTTCCGAATTCGAGATGATCTAACTCGGAAATGGATAAAAAGTGATTGAAGTACTTTCTGGTGTTTTTTTGCGGAATCGCAGCTAGATGCCCCGCGCAATCTCGAAACAAAAAATACCCTAAGAAACTACTAAAATAGACAACTTAAGCAATGTAAATCTCATCTAGCTTACGAAAAATTTTAATGGACTCTAACAATAGTTAAAGGTAATAGCTTACTTGTGGTTAGAGTGTACAAACTGTAACATATATCACAGGCATACAATAAATACTGTTTTGAAAGACAGTGGACACAAAATAATTGAAATATTCTAAAAAGCAAAGATTCACACCTGTCTTGTCCAGGTCTTGTCTTCGTTGTATTGTACTTCTCCCATCCTTTTCCTCATCCCCTTTCTCACCCCACCAGGTGTATGTCTGGCTACCTATCTTCAGATGGATACACAAAAACAATGCTTTAAAATGCGGTAACAAATACCGTAATAAACAATTAATAACATTACCTAACAACGATTTTATCCATAGTCGGTAAAGTATATATTATTCGAAAGATGTACTATTAGCTTAACCCTGGTTACGGAGAAAATGCAGGTTGAGACTGGTTACAAACGTATTGTGAGACACTCACTCAATGAAGGACAAAGTTTGCGTTGTTGTACTATGCTATGTTGGTGTTTCATAAGATCTGTAGAAAAAGAAAATACAAAATCATAAACAAAAGATCGAAAAAATATTATACCAGAAAAATTTAGAGAATTTAATGACTATATAATACTGGGTCACATAGTAGCAATGCAACAGAGAAAATTAAAAAGATGAATATAATTCCAAAGGAACTATCAGATTACAACTATCATAGTAAATACCAACCAAAAGGAAGATAATTTTCGTTGTGAATGGAATAGAATTACCAAGATGAACAAGAAGAATATATGCCAGCATGTGAACAATCTACATATAGACAGAATATTTATTTATAGTTATGTGTAGATTTCTATGTAGATTTGATGAGAAAACCAAAACACAATAACTTTATAAAGAGAAACCGAGTGTACATAGATAAACAAAGCTCTAATAAAAGAGATTAGAAAAAGAAGACTACAGAAGAAGCATAAATAATATGAACAAAAGGAAATAATTAAGACCACTTACTACAAACAAAAGAAACACGCGCCAGAGCTCATCAAGAAAACATAAACATAAATATGTCAATCCGATCCGAAAAAATCAAGACATCAATAAACACAGAAATAAACAAAAATACAAGAACAATCACAAAAATGGAAGTACGTAGTCACAAATACTTTGCGACAATGAGTAAGAATTTGGCGGTGCAGCAAATAAACATCCTGAAAGTACGTGAAAAAATAACAACCACAATCAAAAACGCAAAGCACTTCGATGTTCCTTTTGTTTTTAGTGTAACTAAGGAACTACAGGTTGTTTGATGCATGCTGTAAAACGTTTGCCCTGTGTGGGGGATGCTTGTAACAATCATGAGGTAAGTTGTTAGAAACATTTATCTACACATCAACATAATCAAGATTACCGATAGGGGTTATTAAAAACAAGATTGTAAAATGAAGTGCAATAGTTATTTTTTAAATATGTATGTGGTTTAGTTCCATGAATTTACAAATTTAATGTAATTCCTGGGACGTTTGAAACAATTTTATTTTTCTATATAATTTCCTAAAATTTACGAACTACTAGGACATTTTGAGATTTATCACTGTCCTTTTAGTAGTAAAAAGCTTTCTGCTATATAACACATGGGCTGAAAAGTCCCGGGCCTAACAAAGAAAATACGGTTTTTTGGTTCCAAATTAGCTTTATTCATCAACGTAATCTCCATCAAGAGCAACGCAATCATTCCAGCGCCGCTCTAATATATCAATACCACTTTTGTAGAGCGATTTATCTTTTGCCTCAAAATAGGCCTCAGTTTCAGCGATAACCTCTTCATTCGTGCGAAATTTCTTACCGTCGAGCTTTATTTTGAGGTCTGCGAACAGCCAGTAGTCGCTAGGAGCCAAATCTGGCGAATACGGTGGATGTGGGAGCAATTCGAAGTTCAATTCATGTAGTTTTGCCATTGTTTTGATTGACTTGTGACACGGTGCGTTGTCTTGATGAAAGAAAATTTTTTTCTTTGCCATATGCGGTCGTTTCTTTGCAATTTCGGCCTTCAAACGCTCCAATAACGCTATATAATATTCACCGTTGATGGTATTTGCTTTCTCAAGATTGTCGATGAATATTACACCACGCACATCCCAAAATACCGAGGCCATAACCTTTTTAGCCGATTATTGTGCTTTCGGGCGCTTTGGACGAGGTTCACCAGTTGCTGTTTACTCAGATGACGATCGTTTCGATTACGGAGTGAAGTGATGGATCCATGTTTCATCCATTGTCACATATCGACGCAAAAATTCCGGTTTGTTACGTTTAAACATGGCCAAACACTGCTCAGAATCATCAACACGTTCTTGTTTATGGTCAACAGTGAGCAAACACGGCACCCACTCTGAGCAGAGCTTTCTCATAGTCAAATGCTCATGCAATATAAAGCCAATACGCTCTTTTGATATCTTTACGATGTCGGCTAACTCACGCAACTTCACTTTTCGATCATTCAAAACGATTTTGTGGATTTTTTTGATGTTTTCTGGTGTTACCGCCTCATTTGGACGTCCACTGGGTTCTGCATCATCGGTGTCTCTACGACCACGTTTGAAGTCAGCAAACCAACGTTTTATTGTTGTTTCTGATGGAGCGGAGTCCCCATAACACTTTTCAAGCGTTTGCTTCGCTTGAACGGTATTTTTCCCATCAAGAAGCAGTGTAAAATTAAAACACGAAATTGTTTTTGATCCATTGTTTTGAAAATAAGAAAAGTAGCGTGACTCTTAGCACAATAACTCACAAACTAATGAATAGAATATCATGAAATTTTAACAGCTGTCTTTTGAAGGTTAGTACTAACGGAGAGAAAGGTGACTGCAATAAAACTAGCGTCATCTATGTGTTAGGCCCGGGACTTTTCAGCCCATGTGTTAACTATAATTACTTGAATATACCGTAGATATTTGTAAATTAATACAAACCCATAGAATTCTAGAACAGACAATTTCATACGATTCACAAGTAATAAGATATTACAAATGCAAATGTAACCCGGGCACTAGAATTTATGAAACACCGTATTCGAAAACGCACCCCATCGTTCTGCTGCAATCTCGCGCCTAACATTGCACAATTATCACTAACACCGATTCAACTTGCTCCATTTGCATGTAGATATCGTGGCAATCTCATTTGTCCGCCAGATTAACACCTAGAACACGTAAAATTTAGTAGCTCCGCATACGTTATCGACTTGACCAGTGCACTGTCTCCTGAATAGTTTTAGTTAATCAAGTACCTACCTCTGGCCAACGTGCACTGCTATGCCGCAGTAACTGCAGATAGCAAATCGCAAACTAGACATTTGGACTGTTACGTATAACAACAGGCGTTTTGCTGTTAGATGGTTGCGAAGTTCGTACGAATACGCAACTTAGTCGGTTAATATCGTCACGTATCATGAACTGGCGTGATTAAATTAGCTAACGTCGAGTGGAGCTTGTTAAATGTCAGGAAGTTTGGTAAGTAGCAAGTAGAAAGAGGTGGGGGTGGGGGATTTGCAAGTTCTGTGATTGTTGGTTCTCGTATCGATATATCGATCATATTACCTTGTTTATACATGGATCGTAAAAAAATCTATAATTTTAAACCAGATGTTTCTGACAAGAATGAAATTTACCACCTTTGATGTAAAGTTACTTTGGTAATGTAATACTTCATTTTGAATGTTGTGAATTTATCTAATTATGTTAAGTGAACTTCTTTCAACGTAATAACAGTACTTTTATAAAATATTTCATATTTACTGGCTAATGTAGAATTACTTTAAAAAGATGGTACTATTACCTTATACGATGTGTAAGTTTCAATCTATTTCTTACAATGCATTTAAGAATCATTTTTTAACTTAACCAAATGATTAATATTGCTTTACTTTACTAGTTGAATTAAGCAGTAAAATTATAAATGTTTGAACTATTGAATGCGTATATGTACTATGTAATGCTCGCATAGAAGGAACTGTTTCATACTCAAACGTCGAAGACATTTAATAAAATTGAGTTGTTAGTGGCGATTATTTTTCCAGAATAAAATAAAATAGTTCAATAGCTCAAATCATTTAGTCACGTGTATGGAAAAAGGAAACATTTTACAAAACACCTAAATTTACTACAGTTAATAGTACCCTACTGTTTGTTAAGAAATTAATTAGTGTTTAGATAAAACTCACATATAACTTTTATAAAACGAAAACAACAAAATTTTTTGCAGCAACCACACAACGTTAAAATATGAGCACGTTTTTCTCATTTCTTATAGGTAAGTGGTTGCTCTCTGTGGATACAAAATATTATGGTGGGGGTTAGAAAGTACGCACACATGCACCAAATACTAACAGTAAATTGTTTTAATGAAATAAATGCCTTACAGTACAAATGCTCCAGCATACTCTATTATATAAGCTCTAAACCTTGAAATGCGATTTCTCATTAAACATAAACTGTATCCAGATGTATATCATTTTGTTTATCTTGACAAGGAAAGGATTCTAAAGTCTTTTTATCTTTTCAAAATCATTCATTTTGAAAAGAAGATTCATTCTAATAAATACATCCCCTTCAACTTAGGCTGCCATCCTAACTTTTTTATAAATTATTCGTAATAATAAAACGTTTTATTCAGTAATACCAATAAAGTATTTATCAAGTCTATATGCGGTAGTATATATAAGGAGACAAACTAACAATTACTTACAATATTTCGAATAAATTATTAAGTTGTGTGGTGTGGTTTATTGTGATACCTATAAATTGTACAACTACACAGTCCTTGCAATCGTTGTTATTTACAAAATTGATTAATATTAATGTCAACATTTAAAATTAAATTTAAAATTTATTTTGAAAAAATTCAACGACAGAATAGAACGTCATTGTGACTGGAACTTGCCGACTTCACGACGTTTCACTTCATGCGGTAAGGGATTGTACACTTTGACAATGTGAGTCGTTACATTTTTAAAAACTAACATCTTACTTATCTGTGGGGGCAATAAGTATCTTGCCTTGATCCCGCGGGTGTTATGCGTATGCGTCAGCTCTTGGTTTTTAAAAACTTCGTAATTTACATGCACAAAATCGTGCAATAAATCATGTAAATCGTGAGCATGGTAAGTATTTTATGTTCTTTAAATAGGTCCTTGCACGATGTTCCAGGATGTAGTCCAAAACCACTTCGAACGCAGAATTTCTGTAATTTAAAAATTCTGTCAGCATCCACCGATGCATCCCAAAATATAACACCATTTTATAGAAAATTTTGCTATAAACATAGGCATCGAGTCCAGCTTGGATGTTTGCAAATCGAAGTATTACACGAAGGGCAGACCCAATGGAGGCGACAGGGATTGAACATGCTTCTTCCAGTCCAATTCTCTATCTATGACTAGTGCAAGGAATCTGCTGTTCTCTCAGGTGGTATCTTGCCCTCGACTGCAAATTTATTTAAGATCTTTGTTGAAATAAATAAAATTTATCAATTTTTGTTTTATTGATACTCAACGTTATATAGTGTGCATTAAATCAATCTGCAAATCTATTTAGTGTTGAAGCTACTTCGTTTTCTAGATTGCCATTCTTCGCTCTAATAATAGCAGACGTATCATCAGTATATTGTGTTATTTGCATACGATAGAAATAACAGCAGGCCTAATATAGAACCTTGGAGAACTCCTCACATTGTTGTTAACCAGTTAGGATATATATGCTGCCCGGGTAGTTACATCAATGCTCTCCTCTCTTTTGTCGATTGATTAATAAGAATTTACTAAATTCAGACTGATTTCACTTATTCCTAATAGTTCCAATTTTTGTAGGAATTTATTCTAACGAACACAGCAGCTCCATACTTGTCATTATTTTGTGCATAGTTTGGTGTACTGCTCCGCTTGTACCACTTCTTTTGGCATATCCATTCTGCATGAAAGAGATAAGATTGCATTCTTCAACGAGAAAGTAAATTCTGTAAGATTCTCTGAAATACTTTAGGTATATCTGACAAAATAGATATAGGATGAAAGTTGTCGATTTTGGACTTCTCTCCCGACTTGATAGTAGTAGATTTCTTAAGTTCGTCTGGGAAAATTCCTTTCGCATTATCAACATTATTATTTACAGAAGAAGTAAACGGTTAAGGTTTGAATTAAGAACGCTTATAAACGCGTAAAGCTTTAAAACAAGTCCACTTCGTCTTCATAAAGTCCGAAACTTCAAACTTTCTAAAAACGCGTAAATCTAAAATCTCCATGCATCTTCCTTATGGCTGGCTTTTCCTACCTACTCCATCTTATTTACGGCCAATACGTTAATGCTCGCATAAGTCAAAGAAAATCAGCAAACTCGAATATATCTGGTCGCGTTACTTCTTCGACGTGCCCCTAAATTATTCGCTACGCTCTGTAACCCCCGACCGAATAAAAAAGATCTGAGCAGTCTCTGATCGAAAACTTCCTTTTCGCTTTCGATGTCGCCCCGCTATTTCTACATCTAACTTATTTATTGAGGTCTTCACATTTTTTATAGAGGTGATGCGTGTGTGCTGCGATGTGATACATATATTACTGCCGGTTCCACTTTACAGCTAAGCTTCTGGGAGGAAGATATATGTTGGGAAATAAAATATGGTATTGTAGGCGGGTTTATTCTAAAATTATTCAAACTTTTGGCAAGCTTCAAGCTTTTCGCATTCGCATATTGCCACTGCTCTTAAGAATTGTAAAGGAATGGAACCAATTTCAAAAAGTGCTTGACAATCTACTGTTTTTAAATTTGATAATGTAGACTCTAATTTTTTCAAACCAATTGACGCTGTTGAAATTTGTGGAAATTGTAAGTTCTGTGGATTAATATCTCTATCCTGCACACCAATAAAATTTATTTTTATGAAACAAAATGCAGGATTGCTTCGAGGAAAACTCAATAAGTAGAAGAAATCAATAAAGCGGTGCAATCTAAATTAAATATTAATAAAGTTGAAATTGAAATAAGGTTTAAATTACTTCTCATAATGATAGATGGAAGTGTAAACGATAGGCTGTCAGATACTAATGCGTTTTTTAAATGTTATTTATGTTGGAAATTCCTGATAAACCTTCCAAGTCAAAACATTATCGGTTCGGATTGTCTACCCTGCACTTGTGAATAATGTTTCCTGAATGAGCCTTGCATATCGTCTCTCAATTGCGTTTTAAAACCTGGTATGCTAGAAATAAAAATAAGGAAAAGTTCGAAAATAATAAACAAGGAGTTTAATAAATTTAAATATAAAATAGAGTTAATTATAAACAAGTAAAAAAGTGGATACAGATACAGTTGGTAGTTTACTTAATATTTCGCATATTATCATTGGTATTGCATGCCCAGTAGTGTTCATAATGTCTTCGTACATAGATGTGATGTAATTAGTTACTTTATTTTACATATAAACTATCTAAAAAGGTTTGTAGGCAAGAGCATCAAGTATAACGATAAATATAGATCTAATGGCAATATTTCTACTTATATCGGATCCATTTTTATCTATAGAATGGAAGATCGCTAGTTAGAGAAAAAGTGCTGAAGCAAACGTAGAAAATGAAAAAATCATTATTATTAAACCTGGACCTTTAGCTACATCATTTGGAGCAAGTCCTTTAGATAATTTGGAAATTAAGGATGAAGATACTTGAGATTTTAACTAAAATAGCTAAAAACCTTTCTTGAGAAGCGGAAGCAGATTTTTAATGCTATAGTTATTATAAGCTCTTATTACCTTTTCAATATGAAATATATAGAATCTAAAATTGATATTTATTCTTATTTATTGTTATATAATCGCCATTTAAGTCGCCAAATTTCAAATGGCTATTTTAAATACGTTTTTCTCCGCGTGCTGGTGTTTCTATCCTGAAAAGAATCGGTGCTACGTTTTGCCAAAGTCTCATCTACCATCTTCAGGCATTAGTTACTCGTTGGTGAACAC
Organism: Trypoxylus dichotomus; assembly: GCA_023509865.1. Taxonomy (NCBI): domain Eukaryota; kingdom Metazoa; phylum Arthropoda; class Insecta; order Coleoptera; family Scarabaeidae; genus Trypoxylus; species Trypoxylus dichotomus. Next base: position 14,131,230 of record CM042074.1, on the reverse strand, counting down.
TGTCTGTTGATGAGTCACACGTATACCTCAACGCTGCGGATCTAAAGCTAACTTTAGCTGATGTAGTTTTTTAATCTTTTGTCTTTATTTTGGTAAACCCAAGACTCTTCTTTCCCAGTCAGTCTCATCTCCCGCAGATCATTCTATCTTTATACACCTACTTTTTGGATAACACCTTTTTTTCGCTCTTTCTCCCATTTGTAAACACTGCTTAGAGGCTTTTTCCTCCTTAATTCTTAGAACCTACCATAAACACCTCACTTGGGCTCTAACTTCTTGCCTAATTATCGTGGATCTGTTATATTCTTCCTCTATTCCTTGATTTGTTATTTTTGTCTATATTCACCCCAGATTCTTTACTTCTCTCGAAATTCTTGTTAGTATTCTGCCAACATCTTCTCTATTTGCTTGTTTATTGCCTACATTTCATTCCCTTTCAAAACTGCAGGCCTAATTATTGTCTCTATGATCTTACTTTAGCTGCTTGGGATATATTCTTCGCCTTGAATGTTTTTATTAGATAATCAAATTGATCCACTACTTCGAAAACATATTCTTTCTATTTTAGACTTTGAAACACGAGGGTAAGTTGAAATATTCGGTAACTAACTATGAGGTGGCGCCGTGTGAAAGCAATCTTTGACGCTATTGTATAGCTTGATGTTTCAATGGCGTACGTTTTAAACTTCATGTTGATCTGTCAGGTAGTTTGTTGTGTACACTCGTTCGAAGTAGAGCACTTATAGCGCTTTTTAAAAATGGACAATATTGAAATTCGCGCAGTGATTAAATACCTGTGAAAAAGTATTTTTCGCCTAAGTAAATTCATGTTGATACGGTAAATGTGTTAGGCGAGGATGTCCCTTTTTAAGATTGTTTGCAAATTAGTGAATGAATTTAAAAAAGGTCGTGCAAGAGTAAATAACGATACCCGCTTCGGCAGTAAGTATGCAAAAAGTTTAGAAATTTGTGGAAGTTGATCACCGACCAACGGTGACATACATTTTAAATGTTAAATCAGTCTAAGCGGTGTGCAAGATGGATGCCTGTTCTACAGAAATTTTGGAGCAGTTCCGACAAAATCCAACAGATTTTGTGCGCTAATTTGTAACTTGTGATGAAACGTGGATCCACCACTACACACCGAAAAGTCAGCAATCAAAACAATGGACTGAACTTGGCGAACCGACTATGAAGAAGGCCAAAGTGATTCTAACGGCAGGAAAGGTGATGGCTTCCATTTTCTGGGATGCGAGGGGTATCTTGCTTATCGATTACCTTCCAAAGGAACAAATGATTACAGAACAATACTATTTATACGCTTGGATCGACTGTAGACAGCTATCGTCGAAAAACGACTAGAAGAAAGCAAAAAAGTCCTTCTTCGTCAAGACAATGCGTCGGTTTACAAGAGTGGAATTGTAGAAGCAAAATTGGCCAAATTAAAGTTCGAAGCGCTTGAGTATTCGCGTTATTCGCCGGATTTAGCTCCGTTGGACTATCATTTCTTCCCCCAAGCTTAAGAAACACTTCTACAGTATTAGATTTACTTCGGATGAGAAGCTGATAGCTGCCGTCGGTCACTATGAGCAGCTCGAGGAAAATGAGTACTGTGAAGGCATTAAGAAACTTGAGCATCAATTAAATAAAAGTATTGATCTTGTGGGAGATTATCTCGAAAAATAAAACATATTTCATTGAAATATTGCTATTTGCTATGTTTTAGTTACCATATTTTTCAGCTTACCTTCGTATTATGTTATTTGGGTTTCAAGTATCACGTACTTCATCTTTTCTTGACTCATGTGGAATCTGTTAGTTTTCGCTTTGTAATATGTCTCTAAGCTGTTGCCAATCTTTGTTTAGATCTTGCTAATATCACGTTATTTGCAAATGCAATACGCTGATGTCTGTGTAGAGTTATTAATCCTTTTGCACGTATTCCGTTGTCTCCTACCATAACTTCAAATACCATAGTAAACTCTCTTTTCAAACCTTTTTTACACGGAATATCCTTGGTATATTCCCTTTAAGTCTTCTCCTAGTCCATATCTTTTGCAAATTAATTTCTACCGTGTTGATTAGTTTATTGGAAAATACTACTTTCAACGAGTTTCTAATTACTGCGTTGTATATTCGTATAAAAACTATAAACAAAAAATGTAATTATCTGTTTCTTCAACTTTTCTCACCGAAAGCCTGCTTGGTGTTCCCCTAAAGTATTCCTGTCATATTAGTTTGGCTATCATTTTGCAAACCACAAAGGGATCTTGCTTCCTCTGTAGTTTGGACAAACGGTTTTGGCTTCCTTCTTATGAATAGGGCACAACATAGCCGACTTTTATTTTCCTAGTATTTGCTCACTTCTCTATACTATGTGTGTTAATTTAATTATGCACTCTTTTAGAATTGTCTTCGTTGTTTTAAGATGTCTGTAGATATTTTGTTTTCCTCAAAGGATTTCATTATTCCCTTTTCTTTATTTTGATACGACTCTTCTAGCATTTCCACCTTGTTTTGTACGGCACGACGCATATGCGAGTTCATCCCCCATTATCTTTCCCGCTCTGTAACGATGACACTTCAGCACCTTCTTCTGACGAAAGCGGCTAATTGCAAAGAGTCTATCGGGAAGTAGCTATGCTCTGTTTACTGTTATTCTTTTTATAACGCATGAATTTTATATCTTTTTGCTGTACAACGTTTTATGTGTTTTACCTGATTCATATTAACTTTTATAATTATTTTAGTTAGGAGTTCATGGACTTTGGCTTACTGTATTTTTTGCTTGCATTAATTAATACCGTACATAGTAAATTATTCATATTCATAGTATGAGAAAATATTTTCGAAAAGTTTTTCTATTTGGAACTAATGCAGAGGATTTTCAAATTGCGAAAAGTTAAGTATTCGCTGCAAGTCTAAATTGTGAAATAGTAGCTGCGCTTACACGGTTTATACATTGTAAATTATTAGGTGTTTCGGGCTCGTCAGCACGATGTAACTGCGGATCTGTTGCGTAGTACATTTTTTATTTCTTGTTCTATGCAACGTGCTGCATCGCTGTATTGTGCATACTTTGGATTTAAAAAAAATGTTGTGACGACAGAACTGCTTACTAAATGAATACCTTTTTAGAAACATTACATACTTCCATACCTTTTACAATAAATTTATTAGAAAACCCACTGATTAATGCACGAGGGCGGCCTGAAATGTTTCGGGAATCAACAAGACATAGGACACGAAAGTTGAGGTGGATTCATTGGTTGGCAATGACAACCTTTTATGACAACTGTCAAAATTTCAGACGTCTACAATCAATAGTTGTTGTTTAAGAGTGTGCTTTGTGTAGCAAGAGAGGCGGTTTCGCAAAAATGGATAAAATCTTATTTCGTGCAGTGATGAAACACTTCTGGATGTCTGAAAAAACGGCAACGGAAATTCAAAATATTTTGCTAGAGGTTCATGGCGGATGTACTTCATAATTTTCGACCATCAGCTTCTAGGTGAGCGAGTTCAAACGTGGCCGTATAAGCACAAGTGACAAGCGACGCAGTGGATGCCCCAAAACCGCTACCAACAATGAAATGGCCGACAAGAGTCATGATGTCGTGTTAGCCAATCGCCGATTGAATCTGAAAGAGATAGGAGAAACAACAGGCATTTCAGAAGAACGCGTTGGCCATATCCCACACGAAATTTTAGGTATGGAAAAGCTTTCGGCGTGATGAAATCGAGTGACCGTTTCGGAGGAGTGTCTGATCAAGATCCAACGCAATCCAAGGGATTTCTTCATGCGCTTCGTAACTGTGGATGGGACTTGGATCCACCACTACATACTGGTGACCAAGGAACAGCAGTTTCATCGGCCGGAACGGTCATGGCAACCATTTGTGTGATTCCCAAGGTGGGATTCTCATCGACTATCTGCAGAAGGTAAGGACGATCACGAGACAAGGTTACAGCGATTTATTGAACCGATTAGATGCAGTATTGAAGGAGAAACGGTCTCGTTTGCAGCGGAAAAAGGTGCTGTTCCACCACAACAATGCACTGGCACGACGATGCAGGATGAATGAATCCTGCATCGACGTGTCCAAATTGAATGAGTTGCGCTAAGTCTCTCATCCTCCATATTCACCGGGCCTGGCCCCCAGCGACTTTCTTCTGTTCGCAAACCTGAAAAAATTACTCGGAAGAAAGAAATTTGCCTCAAATTTATCGCCACTGCAGATGGTTATTTTGCAGACCTCGAAACATGCTACTTTTCCGACGGCTTGAAAAGACTGAAGCACCGTTTGAAAGAGTGTATTGATCTTCGAGGAGACTACATCCAAAAATAAAAAACCACACCAATACCGTGTTTTCTTGTCGATTTCGCAAATATTTCAGGTCGCCCTCGTATGTAATATAATAGACATAAACGTAATTAAACGAATACCTATGAATCATTACACCGTACATTTCTTGTTTTTCTTGAATTGTTCTTCATTCTTATTTCCTTGTTCTTTTCCACTCAAAATTTAGTTATCTGAAAATAACAAATCTTGCAGTCACTGGCTATTAAATTAGAACCACTTCAAATTATTTGTTCCTTTGTTTCCGGTGTACGGAACTATCTTTAAACGAGGGACCCTTATGACTCATGCTATCTAAAGACGTTGGGGAATTTATCAGACGATAGGAAGAAGGTGGTAACGGAAAAACTGTTCACGACATGGGGTCTATCAATTAAATGGCATAAACCGATACAGATAGAAAGGAATCAAAGTAGATTATAATTTTTGCAGACGACAGATAACAAGGCAATTAAAAGGCATAAACACATACAGCTAGGAAGAAATATGAAAGTAGACTATAATTTCCGCTTTTTGTATAATCTGGAACCCTTCAAACAATACGTCTTCTCCCTTGAGTCTAAGTATAAGGTTTATATTTACCGGTTTACTTTGGTGATTATAATTATCGCGTAGTAGAATTGCGTGGTTTGTGTTTCCGAACATATCACATGCTCAAAGAACATTCTCTAAGATTCTAATCTTAAGCAGGTGGGTAGGCACGGCGTAATAATTCAGTTTCGGTTTGACTATTACAATAAACATATTTATCTTTTGTCCTAGAGATTTTGCACATAGTTTGTAGGTTTCCCATTGTATTTATCGTGGTACCTTTTGTCTCATTGTCGGTCCTTGTTTGTTCTTATGAATCTGACGGAATCTTATAATGGTAACGGGATGCTACGATAACTTCTTCAGAATGTATCTCAAGCCATTTAATTAACATACTCGTTTGGACCAGCCCCAATATTATCTGGAACACGAAATAAAAAGCAGATCATCTTTATTCTATCCAAATTCCACATAGCGATGAAAAATCCATTGAATGATGATTGAAGATAACCCTGGCAACACTGAGTGCGCTTAAGGAATAATAGAAAGAATAATAGAAAGCTGCATACCTCTGCATGTTGTTTCTAATAACGTATTTAACATAAAATAAATGCTTCTACTGCAGAAATTGAAACTGACCGGCTATATTAACAACCGATATATAAAGAGCACATGAACTCTCTGAACTTCTAAAACCGTCTGTATATATTTCTGTATAGCCAGTGTATTTTTTCCGAATCTTATTCAAAGCCTAATTATTTCCAACCGGAAGATCAGAAGACATATAAATTTTTGCCGTAGGATGTGGTAGCTTATGCATTTGTAATTTTAGTACAAACTTTCAACTAATGAAGTTCCTTGGTAAATGCGAAGGGGGTTCCTCTGCTTCCACTCGAAGGACTCCTAATGGAGATGACCTCATCACTCCTGTGCACATACGCAAAGTTTCGCTCCGAACTGTTTCCAGCGAGATTAAAGTAGTTGCAGCAACGGCGCTATATAACATACAGCCATCTAATACCGATCGAAATGTAACCCCTATACATCATCATCACTGTTCGAAAATTATTTATATCTTAGTAGTACATCTCAAAGTATTAAGAACCTTTACATTTATTGCTATAGGATTCAATATGATCTTTCCAATTCAGTTTTCTTTGCAGGTTACCACTTTTATAGATGCCACTTCAAATGTCTAAACGATTCTAAATTTTGTTCTAAATAAATAAACGTATAACGTTTTTAATATTTGATTGTTGGGGGCATTTCCGGGTACAAAACAGGTGACCCCGTATACATCTCTAAACTACTTTATTTCTCTTTGTCATGCAGAGAAGATATGTATTTAGCATGTTGGAAAATTAAAGTAAATATATTTATACTGTGCTGTATAATCAACTTAATTCTATTTTCTGATAATAATATAATAAATAATCAAATGATATAAATATAATAAAGGACAATAAAGAGGTTACAGTGGGTATTGCTTTGACTACCTTTAATTTGGATGGAAAAATATTTGCTCAAAACATATGCATGTACGTTAAAGTATGCAACTAATTTCTTTTTTTATGTGGTTAAGTGGCGCTGTTATATATAAAATAATATAATTTGTCAAGTTTGCTAACGAGTAATTAATGCCTGAAGACGGTAGGTGAGACTCTCCTGAAACAGCACCGGCCTTTTTCAGTACAAAAACACCAGCAGGCGAGAGGGGGCCGAAATAACGCTAGAGCATATAAATATATATATATATGTATATATATATGTATATATGTATGTTATTATATATATATATGTATATATACATATATGTATATAGATATATACACATATATACGAAGGTGAGGCTTTAGTTGGTTTTCATAATGATAATAAATTTTCTTTGTAATTACCAATGTTTTAAAATTTCTGAAAAAATAGTCTTCGTATTTTTATTTTTTATATTACTCATTATTTCTTAAAATAAACAGAGAAGAACTGTATCCTTAAGTTATGGAATTACATATCATCAGCTCCTCGTTCGTCGATAATTTACTTTTCAAGTTTATTTTTCTTCTTGTATCAGTATTTACTATCCTCTATATCGCTCTAATTTTGTAATTGAGGCAGTTAATAAGAACAGAATTTAGAAACAGCGTCATTTAAGTTGAAAAAGATATTGAGGAAACACCAATCAATGGAAGTAAAGGAACTGTAAAGAGATACAGCATCAGCTTTAAAAATCTTTTAACGAAGACTGTTGTTGGAAGGAACATTTTTGAAAGAACTTGCTACTGATATGTTAAGGTATACATTCAGGGTTAGTAACACCTTGGTTTGTTTCATGTCTTCTGTTTGCATGTCTGTTACTACTAATTAAATTTCTTTCATTGAAGCATCTACTAAATAAATTCATGAAGGAATTATGAAAGCAATCGAACAGCTCGAATGCACCGGTGAGATAATATGGTAGGAGCAGTGCAGTATTTAGCGGGCTATAAAAAAAATGATCTAATCTTAAATTACCATCACTGAATCTGTCCGGCAATTTTCCGATTGCAAATCTAATTGATAGTGTGTGGAACGTTTGTAGAATTAATGAAAGGTATTAAAGAAGTGTGGGAAACAGTAGCGATATAAAAGTTGGTAATATAGAAATCAATTGAAAGCATTCCCAAAAGGATACCTGCTACTATTAAACCAAAAGGAGGTTGCAATAAATACTGAAAAATATAAAAAGATTAAATACAGAATTACCATTATTTCAAGATTTTTCTATATTACTTTCCTGAATCTTGTCCAAAACTCTGAAAGTCGTAAGCTAAAATTTTCTGTATTGGAATCACAGCTGAAATGATAAAATATATGGGAGACAAAGGTAACGAAGAACTACTTGACCTCTTAAACAACATTGTAATAAAAAAAGAAATACCTAAGGAATGGAATATGGGAATAATTATGCCCATATACAAAAAGGGAGACTCTAAGGAATGCTCAAACTATAGAGGAATAACATTAACTAGCATCCCAGGAAAAGTATTGATAAGAATACTAGAAAAAAGACTCCGAGAGAAACTGTAAACAACACTAGAAGATACTCAACATGGATTTAGAAAAGGAAGATGCACCCAGGACTTAATATTTGTAATCGGACAATTAGGAGAAAAACTAATAGGGAAAGGAAAGGAAATACATATATGTTTTATAGATCTTGAAAAAGCTTTTGATAAGGTAAGAAGAGAAGATGTATGGCAGAGCTTGGAAAGGAGAGGTTTAGAGAAAGGAATGATAGAGATGATTAAGGCACTGTATAAAAGCAATAAGAATAAGGTGAGAACTTTCAATGCAGAATCAGCTGAATTCGAATCGCAAATTGGATTAAAACAGGGATGCGTATTGAGCCCATTGTTATTCTCTATATTAATAGACGACGCTGTTAAAAAAGCTAAACAAAAACGAAAAAATATGAAAGTAGGAAACTGGAAAATGAATGCAATTAACGTACAGGAACTAATGTTTGCAGATGATATGGTACTGATAGCACACTCGGAAGAGACATTACAGCAAAACTTGAAGATATACCAAGAAGAACTAACAAAGATAAACATGGAGATAAACACGAGGAAAACAAACACAATGATAATAGCAGTAGAAGAAAGAAAACAGCATCAAAATCGGGGAAAAAGCATTGGAACAAGTTAAAAGTTACAACTACTTAGGAACAATCATTGAAGACAATGGGAGAATAGAGAAAGAGGTAAATGAGAGGATAGGGAAATCCGCATAAAATATATAACATATTGAGAAATTCGTTTCTGGATAAAAAAGAAATACCAAAAAATATAAAGACAGAGGTGTATAAAAGAGTGGTCAGACCAACATTAACATATGGTAGTGAGTCATGGATAACCACGAATAGAATCAAAAGCAGAGTTACGGCCATGGAAATGAGATTCCTAAGAAGAATAAACGAGTAACTAGCAGAGACAGAATTAGAAACACGACAATCAAAAATAGTCTAGGTATCAAACCAGTAGAAGTGGTCATAGAAGAGAGACAACTGGGATGGCTTGAACATCTACACAGAATGGAAGAAGATCGAATCACAAAGAGGATATTTGAAGCCAAAACAGAGGACAAAAACAGAATAGGTAGACCCCGAAACACCTGGAAGAAACAGGTGTATAGAACATTGGAAAAGAGAAGTATGGGATGGGTTGAAGCCAAACAACTGGCTCAGAACAGGAACCTGTGGAAGATAAAATAAGAAATAAATAGTCCGACACCGCAAGGTATAAAGGACATAGGATTAAAAAAAAAATTGGAATTAGTAAATAAATTTAATCAGAAAGACAGTGCTAAAATTTGGGCACATCAATTTTCACTCATGTTATACTGAGGCTTTTTTCCTTCTTATATATTGCGTCTTGCATTCTTATTTTATATGATACGAGAAATATATTCCTAATAATACCTGGTCGTCTTTTCAAATTTCCATATTAATAACGAAACTCATCAGAGTGTTCGGATCTATAAATTTTCTGAAGTTGAAAAGTAGTCTGCCGTTGATTTCCATAAAATATCGACTATTGGGATTCCAACTTAATTATTGGAATTTTAGAAGTAATTTGTGTTGACAGCTCCTGCAAATTTACAATCGGACGTTGTTCCCGAATCTGTTCCCGAGTGCTATTCTCCTAGCCAAAACTTCGAAAGATTATAAAATCAATACGCGAACAGCGGAGAATAGGATGAGTGGCACCAAATTAGGTTCCAAATTCGCGTTCTGAATAGCTATTTGTTTCTTCGAGTAATATTTCTTATTACGTTAACGTTAATGTAACTAAATTATTAGAGGGATACGATATGATAATTAGTGGATTCCTAAATTTGTAACGAGTTCGGGAACGGAATTCATTATCTCTCAAGTTAAAGCGACAAGAGGCTACTGCGCCCAGTTACCCATGCTATTAGCTGTTCTGCCCTGAAAAGTGTATCGAAGCGATGAATAAATGATGCTGAGGAGACATTTACCACACAAATGAAAGTTAAATATTTATGTTTCATTTAAATTTACTGTTAATAACGTTCTATGGTCAGACCGTACTAGTGATCGATTATACCAGCGTCTATAAGGCTTGTTTAATTTAAAGTGTAAATATCTTATAAAGTGTAGATGTGTTTGGTTAACTTTTAATGATGAAAAGAAGACTTGGGTATAGCCACAACCAATTAAAATATTCTAATATTTTTATTATTATTATTGGATAAACAAGTAAAGTTTATCCACATTCATAGTATACACTAACGCTCATAAATATAAGATCACCTTTCAAAAATAGCAAAATAGAAAAAAAACGAGATCATTCCAAGACAACTGTAGTTTTAACATATGGCATAATAATATTTATAAAATTACAAAAGCTCTAAATGCGCACAAGCACATATATCGTTGGTTTAACACATATATTTTTTCAATTTTAAAGAAAAGGTTTAATTTAACAACCACATTTATGTAGGTGGTAGTGTAATTCAATTGGACTTCAATAGTTGTGATAAGTTTAATAATAAAAATGATATATGCTTTTATGTTGCAAAACGAATAAAAAAAATCATGCAACATGTTGTAGTGAGATTTTATAAAATTTCCTTTCTGTTTTATATATAAAACAATAAGATGCTAAATGTTCAAGCCCAAAAGGTGTATTAATAGCAACAAATAAAAGTTATACAATTCACAACCGAAGATAGTAATCCGAACATCAGCTAATAATTTTGAATATAAATAAATATGTCTTTAATAATAATAAATTACAATTTCCTTGTAATTACCAAAATTTTTAACCTTTTGAGTTCAAATCACTTCCTACCGAACTGACTTTTTCAGAAAAGAAATGTTTAAAAACGTCGGTAATTGCAAGGAAATTCTAATTTATTATTATGAATTTGCCAACGGAAATTTCACATTAATTTATTTAAGAAGAATTTGGTTTTAAATTAATATTATTTGGCGAGATATTATAGTATATCTACAAATAGTACTGGATCTCGGTTCAAAAGTGATTTGAATTCATTAGGGTCCCGTGGTCTAGCGGTGAAGGCGCTGCCCCGGCAAGGAAGAGGACATGGGTTCAAATCCTCCATTGTCTGATTTTTTAAAAAAATCATTTTTAAAAACGTTAGTAATTATGTAATTATAAGGAAGCTGTAAGTTATCGTTGCAAATTTGCCAACGGAAGTTTCATATTAATTTAATGGTCTTAATAGTCTATTTCTGATTATGATTATTGAAGTTTCAGAAGGACGTCGATAGTATGTCCCATACTATGGTTACTCTTTCGCAGGACGGTTTATCAATAGACACAACGGTTTTATAGATTATATGGGTTAAATTTCATGTATTTGGATTTTCGATGAATTATTATTTTCCAAACTGTGTATCCAAAAATTTGTCGTATCATATCAAGAGATAAGACAACTCCCTTGTTTGCCTGATTGTTAGACAACCTAGCATTTATACGTGTACTTGTGACTGCGTTATAACAATTGTCTTCGTATTATAATCAACCGGTGTATTTCCTATGTATTTTTAAAGATGGAGATGTTGATTTTGAGTCCGAATTTTGGTTAATTGTCATCTGCACGTCCGTGCCAAACATTTTTATAGAAAGTTTTACGTTAGTTATCATGCTTTTCTGGTGTAATTCTAACATCCGCGAAGTTTATTACTTTTTCTCTAGTTTTCTCTAGTTTAAGGGACTCTTTTTTTTAACAGGAAATAATATTTTGAAATTAATATAGGAGCGAAAATTAATTTTGAAAAGTAATCTAGCAAATTTTGAAGTTATTTGAAGAAGACTACAATCTACAATAAGTAAAGAAATATATGTAATATGCTTGTGAAATACTAACAAAATTAGAAGGTGCTCAGCAATACTGCCTCTCCTAAAATAAAACTACCTAAAAGAAAACTTTAATTACATGACCAAATTAGAGGTAAGTGCAAAAGAATTACAATAAATATTATTATGAGACATATCTTTAAATAAAAGTGAGTTCATATCAAAAGTGCGATTATATACATATATATATGATACATAACAGCAAAAAATAAAACAAATGAATTAAATGAATATATAGTTCAATTACAGTCAACATATGTACAGTCGTATCTGTGGTAAATTGCTGCATTAATAAAACTAAACATATATAGTATTCTGTTATGGAATTTAAAGAAGGACATGTTCCAACAACAGACATTAACTGGCACAAGAAAAAGGTGTTTCTTATATAAATTTTAAATTAACATAGTGGATATGACTTTATTAATTCTAGCAACTCATGGTACCGCTTATAAATACAAAGCGTCTTTGTTTGTATTTGATACGAATAAAGGGATGTCCAAGATTTCCCAGCGTAAATGCAAAAAAATTACGATTTGTGAACATTGAAATAATAGAAGTATCGTTCGACGTTTAGTTACTTCTTCCTAGCGTACCAATTCCAGAAATTATGAAATATCTGGTGGATGTTTTGAAACTAGGTAACGTGGATAACGTAGAGATCACGGAATATAAAAGATTAACTAAGCTGTCCATGTCTGAGAATTATTTTTAAATAGGTGAAAAATAGTTTGAACAGCCGGAGAAGTTTTTCACTGCAAATCTATTTTGATGGGCAACTTTGAAAGTAGGATAAAACAAGAAACGAAATATTTTTCGAAAATCTGACTGAAGTACGTAGATGTCATTTCTGCTGTGTTCAATACCAATAAAGGTAACAGACTATTAACTTTGCAGTAGAAGAAGTGAACAACTGGCTTCCTTACTTAGATATCTTAGCCATATGTAATAACAATAAACTACAGATAAATGTCTGGTAATAGAAAAGAAACCAATTCTAATAAATCCAGCGAGAACAAGAAAAAATGTTTGGGATTAATTTCCTAGTTAATAGACTTGTTAGATAAGAAGAAGTACGGAAAAACAGTAAGATGATGCAAAGATGCAGCGGTGTACAATGGTTTTTCTTCCGCTGATGTTGATCCTATTTTTTAAGAAAGTCTAAAAAACACATCAGAAATTCCATAATCTATACTCTAATAGACACCAGTAATAATAAACTTATAAAACTAATTTTTCACTCAGCAGTGAAAGGATTAACTAAGTTCTTCCGTCAACAAAATCTGAATGTATCTTTTGTGTCAGAACGCACCTTAAAAAGAAGGAAGAAGAACACATACTGCTACCCCCAACTGTAAACTCAAGATTGATAGATTTATTACCGTAATACATGTGTGCCTGCTAGAAGATACGGATTGTTCTTTTGCTCGGTTCCGAGAAGATACAGGTGCATTTGAGACCGCCCAATAGATTTTAAAAAGTAAATAATTTAAGAATTTTTGAAGTCTGCGTAGGAAATATTGCACGTACTTGTAAATTTTGCAAATTCTTTCGGAAACTCAGTTGACGATTGGAGTAGACCAGGGGCTCTTGAAATGTTAGGTTCCAAATAGATGTTTTAATTTGTGTGCTGTATAGTTTGCTGCGATACTTGAGCAATATACAGTCCCATAATTCCTTCAATCATCGTTATATACAAGACATTTTCTACGTGAATACTAAGATTTGCGTAGATTCTCATTTTAAAGAATTTGATATTTTAAAATTCTATCAGGGTGTAAATCGTTCCACATACGTTTCAGCTAGCCCTCGTATTATCAAAGCGCTGGTTCAAGATACGTTACGCATAATCGGATATTTTCTTTTCAAAGTCGCGCCCAACTCAATGTACTAGCCCATATACTTCTTCATTACTCAATAAATGAGAAAAAGTTAAAGTTTCGTGTCGCCCTTTTACGGGCAGAAAGTGCGCCATAAAATGGCGAAGTGGCGGCAGTAGCAATGGCGCCTCCTTTAAATTTCGCCGAATGGATCGTTTCCTTGTGCGAGTTTCACACTTGCAGCTGGCCATTCTTGTCGCTGTATCGGAAGAGCTCGCAAAGAAGATATAATGATGTTGGGTACGAAGTTATGGTAGATACGGTACGTTCTTATATACGTTAAGAGAGCATATTCCCGTAGTATGCGGAAGCCTATCAATAACTTTTGCGAAATTCTACTGTAAGGATATTAGCTGTTGTAATTGGAATGGTTTTCATTTTAGCTTTTATCTCTGAGAGCTTCTAAACGTCTTCAAATAACCATTATCGTTCATAAGTTCATAAGACTGCCTTTAGGAACCTATACTAAGATTTAATTTTCAATTAAAAAACATTCACATGTGCAGTTACCCTATGCACTATTAGTGCGCACCGTCTTTGGTTTAGCAGTCCATGAACTGCTCGGGAGAAGGGTTGGGAAACAGTACCCATTTGTTTTGCTGTGTATAACCGGCAGACGACTGTATTATTCTTGATAGCATCCAGAATACTCACTTGAATAGTAAGTTTAGATACGGTGATGGTAAACGAGAGGAAATTGAAATGTGTTGAGCAAAGAATCGCTCGAAATCATGCTGATGACACCGGGTAGGCAAAAGGATATGCATGTGTTAACATTTTTTGTTTCCTCACATTGCCTTTTCTGTGAATGATTCGACTAATAGCATGAGTAGTTAGCAGCACTTCGCTGTAGTACCTTAAGATTAATTTTGCTGGTAGTTTTATGTGGAATGTTGTAAACAAGTATTACGTAAGGCAAAAATAATTGTCAGGCATTAAATTAAATCATAATACAGATTTCGCAAAGTGATCTTAAATTTATGAGCAGTACTGTAACACATGGGCTGAAAAGTCCCGGGCCTAACACATAGATGACGCTAGTTTTGTTGCAGTCACCTTTCTGTCAATTTGTACTAACCTTCAAAAGACAGCTGTTAAAATTTCATGATATTCTATTCATTAGTTTGTGAGTTATTGTGCTAAGAGTCACGCTACTTTTGTTATTTTCAAAACAATGGATCAAAAACAATTTCGTGTTTTAATTTTACACTGCTTCTTGATGGGAAAAAAATACCGTTCAAGCGAAGCAATGGCTTGAAAAGTGTTATGGGGACTCCGCTCCGTCAGAAACAACAATAAAACATTGGTTTGCTGACTTCAAACGTGGACGTAGAGACACCGATGATGCAGAACGCTCAAATGATGCGGTAACGCCAGAACACATCAAAAGCATCCACAAAATCGTTTTGAATGATCAAAAAGTGAAGTTGCGTGAGTTAGCTGACATCATAAAGATATTAAAAGAACGTATTGGCTTTATATTGCATGAGCATTTGACTATGAGAAAGCTCTGCTCAAAGTGGGTGCCGCGTTTGCTCACTGTTGACCAAAAACAAGAATGTGTTGATGATTCTGAGCAGTGTTTGGTCATGTTTAAACGTAACAAACCGGAATTTTGGCGTCGATATGTGACAATGGATGAAACATGGATCCATCACTTCACTCCGGAATCAAAACGATCGTCATCTGAGTGGACAGCAACTGGTGAACCTCGTCCAAAGCGCCCGAAAGCACAACAATCGGCTGGAAAGGTTATGGCCTCGGTATTTTGGGATGTGCGTGGTGTAATATTCATCGACTATCTTGAGAAAGGAAATACCATTAGCAGTGAATCTTATATAGGGTTATTGGAGCGTTTGAAGACCGAAATTGCAAATAAACGACCGCATATGGCAAAGAAAAAAAATTTACTTCATCAAGACAACGCACCGTGTCACAAGTCAATCAAAACAATGGCAAAACTACATGAATTGAACTTCGAATTGCTCCCACATCCACCGTATTCGCCAGATTTGGCTCCCAGCGACTACTGGCTGTTCGCAGACCTCAAAAAATGCTCGCCGGTAAGAAATTTCGCACGAATGAAGAGGTTATCGCTGAAACTGAGGCCTATTTTGAGGCAAAAGATAAATCGTTCTACAAAAGTGGTATTGAAGTGTTAGAGCGGCGCTGGAATAATTGCGTTGCTCTTGATGGAGATTACGTTGATGAATAAAGCTAATTTTTAACCAAAAAGCCGTGTTTTCTTTGTTAGGCCCGGGACTTTTCAGCCCATGTGTTATATCTAAAAGAATTCATATTCTAATGAGGACTACTCCAAAAATATTCTTGTTAATTTTTTTCTTCTTCTTTTATTGCTCTATCCTCTCATGGCTTTGTCGATCCCATCCCTCCATGATGTCGCTGGCCTTCCTTTTCGTCTTCTATTTTGCGGTGCCCTCTTTGGTTATCTATCTTCACTCATTCTTTATACATGTCCATACCACATAAGCTGCCTTGTGTCGATTCGATCCGCACTAGTAATAACTCTTCCTATTCTTCGTTTCTTACATGTTCCAATTTTGATACTCCGCAGGATCTTCTCAGGAGTGTCTGCAATCTTTTTATTGCTGTTTGTCATCTGCCAGCTCCCTGCACCGTATGTTGGAATGGATTCCACGACGGCTTTATACGTTTTTATCTTTGTTTCCAGTCTTAATCCTTTAGACCACAGTAAGGAATTGAAAGCCTGGGTTGCTTTTTCCTCTTGTTGTATTTTACTTTGTATGTCTATTTTCGATGTATCTTCCTCGCTAAGTATGTTTCCTAGGTATTTGTACTGGTTTGTTTTTATTCACCTAATTTGCAGGCCCTAGTGGTCACCTTCATCTTTACACCCCACTTGTCATGTATTATTGTAAATCTCCAATGTTTGTATTCTTGTCTCAGTTTTCTAAACATGTAACCTATATCCTCTTCATTGCAAGCTATAATTACTTGATCGTCTGCGACAGTGGTCTTCCATCTTAATTCCCGCTGTTTTTTTTTCAATTACTTAAAGCTTCCTGAATATAAATTTTAAATAATGCAGGGGAAAGGCTGCATCCTCCTTTCAAACCCTTATTTCTGGACACTCGTTTTGATCTGCCTACGCTATTTTGATTATGGTCTGTGCATCTTTATATAAGTTCCATATTGCATTGATGTACCTGGTATTGAGTACTACTTTCTTTAAAACCTAAAAGATTTATTAAGGGTACCGTATCAAAAGCCTCTTCTAGCACTATAAGTACTAGGTGGGTGGGTAAATTTCTAGCTATGCGTTTTCCAATACTTGTTGTATCACAAATGAATTATCCATGCCTGACCATCCCACTCGGAAGTCGTTTTCCTTTTCTACTTCTTGTAAGCCACTTTCTATTCTTTTCGTTAACATACGACCGTACAGCTTTCCCATTGTGCTGATTACACTTACTCCTCTGTAATTCTAGCATTCAATTCTGTCTTACTTTTTGTATATTAAACTGATATACGTCAGGTTCCAGTCCTCAGGAACTTCTTCTCCTTGAAGACATCTACTAAACAGTACCGTTATGTATTCGATTAATATGTCCGGACAATTTTTCATCAGTTCAATGGGAATGCTTCCTGGTCCCGCAGCATTTTTTTTGTCAATTCCTGCAGTGAAAAACTAATGTACGTCCGGACGTTAAAGATACCGATTATTCATTTTCGTCCTTGTTATCCGCACGACTTCAGGCATCGACGCGTACACACGATAATAGAATTTGATTTTTCAGCGTCGCGATTTTCCAGTAACACGGATCCAGTGCGAATTTCCTGTTTTAACGTTGAGCCCGGGTTTGCAATAAATTACCCCAAAACTGTTGCTGCAAACGATGCGTACTCACGGCTTTTCCTTTTTTTTTTTTTGTTTTGTCTCGGTTGCATTGTAATTCACTCGAACACGTCAATCGACGCGCGAAATGATTTAATAAAAAATCCAATAATCGCGCTACCGAATGAAAATGATTAATGGGATGGCCTTTATTACATATTATATTGGGTTACATATCTATGTATCGATAAACATACATTTTGCGTATGCGGATATAGCCGCGCAGCGTGTCGCAACTGCAGAATAGAGTGCGGAGTTCTGTTTTGAATATGCGATATCTCTCGGTACACTACGAACAAAAGCGCCAATTTATTCGGGTGGTTTTTGAGTGGTGTAGTTGCAATTGCAGTTCATTTCGTTTAATTGGGCATCTGGACATCGTCGGAATGGATGGATTATTGACCGATTAAGAGGTTGCTCAAATAATTGGATTCACATAGTGTCAGTAAATTACAAAGTATAGATCGAGTTTGTGTGTTATAATTAATATTTTTTTTTCACTAGTATTGCAGTAAACTCCAAAACACACACACAAATTGATTATTTATTCGGAGCTGTTTGGTTTGAAATTTGCTGTAATATCTGTGAATTATACGGTCGCACACTCGTTGCAACTGTTATAATAATTTGTTTAATCTTTTGGAAGCACGATAGTAATAATAATGTACGTTTATTGGTCGAACAAGAAACCCCCAATAACAAATATTAAACTTGTAATAAAGAATTTAGTTATCTTCAGATACTACTATACTATAATAACAAGCATGTATATACATGTAAAAATAATAAAAAAAGATCACTGGTAATCCAAGTATCATATCTTGCAAATTTATATCTTTTTAGCACACACACAGCAAAAGCTGGTGCCCGCAATAGCAGATTTGTGCGAGCTGTAGAAATTAGAAAAGTTGGAACATGTATACATACAGAACGCGGTACCTTAAGTGGCACTCGAGATAGTAGAAATTCAAGTACAAAGAGTGTGTAAACCATATGTGGAAAATTTGTGCAGTGCAGCAAGGAAAAACGCAAGAAATTAGCTTTCGGCATTCCAAAAAACTACTTCATAGATAGAGACCATAACTGGGTCATCTATGTGGATTCCGAAATGGTTAACTTTTTATTTAGTTTCCAAAGAAAAATTTCCGTGAAAATTTCCGTGCTTTTTGTGCCTCTGGGGTAGTCGAGGTGGAAACCAACAGTGGATTCAGAAATATTGGCTTCCCAGAATATCCCTAGATGTTGGACTAAAGAATATTGTAACTAAACCTTTAGTCGGCAGATAAAAAATAATGTTTCCATCTCTTCACATCAAATTGGGTGTTGTGAAGCAATATGTTGAAGCTCCAGATTTGCAAGTACACATGTCAAAAGTTTTCACGTCTAAATTACGAAAAAATTAAAGTTGGGATATTTTATTGACTTCAAACTAGAACTCTTATGATAGATCCAAATTTCATCAACTCTATGAACGAACCTGAGAAGGAAGCCTGAACTTCATTCGCTATAGTAACGAACAATTTTCTTGGAAACAGGGAAGCTTCCAAAAAGATTTAGTGAAATTAATGGTTCAAAAAATTTATCGCCTAGGTCGTAACATGAGCACACAAATGAATATGTAGGCTTCCACGACCAGAAGAAAGAAAGAAAAACCAAAATACACAGCAGAAAGTACAGCAAACGAAAATTTATTCCCCGCTTATTGTTTGTATTTTTGCATGTACTCCTGCAATTGTTTAATGATTATTACCTGTACTATACTCGTGACTATTGTTTTTGAATAGAAAAATGAATTATTGAAATTTCATACCTTGTTTATACATTATCAGTTCTTAACCAACAACTTAGCCGTATTAGTGATACTTCAAAGAACATAGTATTAAATCTAGACACGATACGTAAAAATTATGATTTTCGGATTCAGCACACCCAAAATTAATAAGAAACAAGTCTGATATGGTCTCATACAGCTGCGAGCAAATGTTATAGGCACCCTAATCAAACATGTGTTTCGCGCAGCAGGTAGCGCTTCTTAGAACAAGGGTACCGCGAACCTGTACCTGGTCGTTATCTAAAGTAGAAATTCCTAGAAAATATAAATTACGAAGATATATAAGATAGAAATTAAAATTTTTAGGTTGAGTAATATATTGCGCGTAGAGAAAGAAAAGTCGTTTGTCGGTTTCAAAAGTTCATTTGGAGTGCGGAGCTTCTTTTGTAAGTTTGTGTATAGACAATATGCCACAAAAGCCCCAAATATCTGAGGCTTTACGAGGCCGGATAATTTTATTGCACAAACAAGGATCGTCACAAATAAAAATTGCTAAGACAATAAAATGTTCCCGTTGTGCAGTGCAAAACACAATTAGCCGCTACCAAAGGACTGGAGAGTATCATAATCTACCCAAGAGCGGTAGAAAACGTGTAACGACTGTGCGAGAAGAAAAATTGATAGAGCGTATCGCGCTCCGGGATAGGCATAAATCCGCGATAGCGATTTCTGTAGAGCTCTGCGCTCAACGAGATGCACCAATCTCCGTGCATACGGTAAGAAGAAGGTTAACTGCGGCGAATTTACGTTCTCGGAAACCGCGGCACAAGCCTTTGCTGACCGAGCTACACCGCAAGCAACGCTTTACGTGGGCAAAGAAGTACCGACATTGGACCGTAGATGACTGGGCTAAAGCACTTTGGTCCGATGAATCTAATATAGACGTAAGTGCTTAAAAATATTTCATATTCCTTGCAATATACATAATTGAACTCAGCGCCCCTACTTTTTTCACCAAAATAGAAATATTCAAAAAGTTAACGCCCTTCGTTTATTCTGTGCAGGTGCACAGCGTTTCTGGAGCATGTTCGGAGGAGGTTCGGCGAAGCATTTTCCCCAGAGTGTATTTTACCTACTGTTAAACAGGACGGTGTAAGCGTTATGATTTGGGGGTGTATGTCTGCGCAAGGTGTAGGAGAAGTCCGTGTGTGCGAGGGCCGCATGAATGAGGCACGCTACATCGGGATGTTGGAAGAGGTTCTCGAACCATCAATTGTCAGACTTTATGATATGGACTCCGAGGAGTATTACTTTCAGCAAGACAATGCCCCTTGCCACAAGGCTCGACCTGTAATAAAATGGTTTACTGATAACCAAGTGAAGATTTTGGACTGACCCCCACAATCGCCTGACCTCTCGCCTATTGAAAATCTATGGCATATATTGAAGGACGGGGTTCGTAAATACAACCGTGTCTCTAAAGAAGCCCTAAAGCAAACAGTGTTTATGCAATGGGCATCTATTTCCCCAGAAACATGTTACAAACTGGTAGCTACTATGTCTAAAAGAATTAAAGCTGTAATAAAGGCTAGAGGAGGCAGCATTAAATACTCATTTATTTAATAAAAGAACCTTATAGACTGAATTATGTGTTGTTTTTAGTTTTGAGATTCTCGTCTTATCGTAACGCTAAAAAAGTTACCCTGCCTATTTGCTCGCAGCTGTATATATGTAGGTAGCAAAAATTGTATTGGGCAGTGGAATTATCAACATGATAAGACGTCTGAATAAACGATGAGTTTCTAGAAAGTGCCATGTATTTGCTTAGATTGAAACTTCAAGTTTAAGGCACTTTGCCTACACTTTGTTTTCCTAAACATCTATAAAATCTCGCCCTGGCGGGCAACGTCCCAACTTGCTCCCTTTCTACGTGTTTCTTGTACTTATTTTTGTTTTCCTTTATTTTCTCATTTATGTCGAAGATGTTTAGTTCTGTTCTTATATTTACACTTCTTATTCTATCAGATGTTGTGCAACCTTTCACTCTTCTCATCTCTTGTATCTGTATCCTGCTTTCTTGTTTTTTCTTTCTTGTCCATATTTCACTGCCGTATAAGAGGGTTGGCGTTGCTATAGTCTTATAAAATTGTATTTGACTATTGTTTCTTGTTTTGTTTTTTAACGTTCTGCTGGTTGTTCCACAGATATATGTAAATTTATTCAGTGTTTCTTCTATGTTTCGATTATACGATACATCGGAGCCTAAATACTTAAAATGTTTTACCTGCTCCATTGCAGTATCGTTCATGTACTATTTTTGTCCTAATTGGATACTTACTCAGGAAAGTTATTGTTTTGGTTTTATTTGTCGATATTTTCATTTCATAGTTTTGGCAAAGTTTTTGTAATGTATATATCCTTTTCTGTAGATCCTCTGTTTCTGTTAGAAGTACTAAATCGTCAGCATATAAGATAGAGTTTCAGGTGGTGTTCTGATCTAAACGTATTCCTTTAGGGCATTTCTTTTTCCATTCCTTAGAATGTCTTCAGTGATATTTATCGCTCCATATATCTTAACATCATCAGGCAATTGGTTGATGGTCCCTATAATTGGTGAAGGAATGGGTTAGTGTTATTAATAATAGTTTTATATTTTATTAACAGACATTAAAGTAAATTCAATTTAACGTAATAAGTCTATTATCTTACTTAATCCTCTAACTTTCAACGCGTTAATTTGTCAAACTATTTTACATATTTCAGATATAACCCATCATGTCCTGCAGCACTGCGTTGCTATCTTTTTAATTTATTATTGGCGATATAATCCTAGAGTACCAACTTAGCTTTCACGGTCACGTTCTACAAAAGACCCCCCACGCTTTTTCTGTCGGTCTCAACCGCGCGGCATATTAAAACACCCAATTATTCTTTTTTCTTATTTCCTTAAACGGCCGTTAGAGGGCCCCGCGATTAAAATTGAATTTAAATGAAGAAATTTAAGTTTATTCCGAAGAACGGAACACGGCGAAAGGAAGACGGCGCTACACAAAAATTAAAACTTTAAACGTGTTACGTTAAGTGGCGCGGATGTAATCTAGCTGCGCTTGCACAATATTTTCTTATTCAAATTAAATTCCGGGATTACGGAGCCGGAGATTTCCGGACCGAGCGGCGTAACGAAGTGCTTTTAATTAAAAATAACAAAATCGATTTCAATATATATATATATACGCATTCACTCACGGGTCGCCGGCTTTCCCTTTGCTGTATGTGTAAATCGGGTGAATGTTAATGGTTATTTACATTGTAAACTCGCTTCTGAAACTTATCACCGGAGAACATTAAAGTAGTAGACGGTAGCTATGTAACGGCGCAACCCGAAATCTCTTAAGTGTTATTGTTTATTGTTATTTCGTTACGAACATTGTTTTTGTTAGAATTCCGGGAGTAGTACATTAAGAATTCGTTACGATTTGCTGAAATATAAAAGAGACATTGTTAGACAGCGGCAATAGAAATGAAAGGATGTGGAGGTTTCTTAGTTGTACTTTACTGGATTACTGAAACGGCGTATGTACGTAGCAGAATTGCAATAACAGGGAGATATATCCCAATACCAATTTACAGTATTGACAGAATGAACCACAACATTATGAAGAAATCCATGAAACAACTGTTATTTGCGTTCAGATAGTTTGTAAATATTTATTATGGAAACCGTCGAAATATTATAAAAATAATTTAGGTGAAATTTTGAAGAGGTGTGTTTCATTTTATCAATGATATATAGATACTTGATTATAAATGCCATTAAATGGACCCAGTCCGGCAATAGTAAAAGAAAACATTAATTAATTCACTTGAAACACATTGCACAAAACACAAAAATAAATACCCGGAATCTAATATTAACATATTTACATGATAGATAACAACAATACCTTTTCGTCCCCTGACGAGATTACTAACGCCTTTGCTGCACATTACTATTAACCATCTCAATAAAGATACCTTGATTTTCGATTATTTTTTCCTTAAAGAATGTAATGAAAACTTCTTCCAGAATTCCGGGAAGTATGCAGTATGACGGCAGAGAATTTACCCAGCCAAACGAAATCGTGGATGCCTTTTCCAGTGTCTTTGCGAGTGTGTATAAACCTAGTAATGTATCTTTCAACTCTTTTCTCAATTATAATAATTTTTGTGTTCATGCCTTCTCTGAATTGGATGTGGAGAACAGTATCAAGAGACTTAAATCTAATATGACAACTGGAGATGATGGAATACCGAGCTTCTTTGTACGTGATTGTGCTCCTGTTCTGTCCTATCCACTGTCAACTATATTCCACCTAGCGATAAGCACGTCAACTTTTCCAAAGGTTTGGAAAATTAGCAGAATTACCCCCGTATTTAAGAAAGGAAACCGATCTAACATTGCTGATTATAGGCCTATAAGTATACTGCCCAATTTCGCTAAGGTATTTGAACATTTGCTTTACAAAGAAATATCTGCCTGCATAACTCCTTTCATATCTGAGCATCAGCACGGTTTTGTTGCAGGTAGGTCGACGATCACTAATTTAGCATGCATTGGCCAATATCTTGGTGAAGCGCTTGATAAGCGAAAGCAGGTGGATGTTATTTACATAGATTTTTCTAAAGCTTTCGACTGCATTAACCACGAGATGCTACTACAAAAAATGGACAAATTTGGTTTTGGTGTGGGTTTCCTGACGTTGATTGAGTCTTATCTTACTGGAAGGAAGTGTTATGTCTGCTACAATGGTTATTCCTCTACACCGTTTTCTCCAACATCAGGTGTTCCTCAAGGTTCAAATCTTGGACCACTTCTCTTCAATTTTTATATAAATGATTTACTATCTCTGTTTACGTGTCACGTCTTAGCATACGCAGATGACGTAAAGATATTTAATACTGTTGGTAGCATTTTCGATTGTAAACATTTACAAGACAATCTTCTTCGCATTAATACTTGGAGCAAGGTCAATTATCTCCCTCTGAACATCAACAAGTGTACTGTGGTTTCCTACAATAACACTCACACTACTTTATACTATAACTACCAAATTAATGATGCAGCCATACCACGCAATATCAAAACTTTGGATCTTGGTGTTTTGTTTGATAATAGACTGTCATTTACGGAACATATTTCGTCCATGTGTTCATCTGCTTCCAAAACTCTCGGTTTTGTCATGCGTTCTTGCAGGCATTTCTCAGACTTAGGTGTAATGAAACGTTTATATTATGCCTACGTTCGTTCTAAGCTTGAATACGCCTCCATTGTTTGGTATCCCCGTTATTTACACCAAGAGCTTATGATCGAACGGGTTCAAAAGAAATTTCTAAAATATCTCTCCTTTCGAATGGACAACGTGTATCCTGCAAGAGGTATCGAGTATTATAGCTTACTTGTTGAGCATGGTTTTCTATCTCTTGCTGACCGCCGCGAGCGTAACAGTGTGGAGTTTCTTTGCAGGATCCTGAGAAATACTGTCGACTCGCCAGCCCTTCTGGCGCAAATAAACTTTACCGTACCTACTCATCATACTCGCTACTTTAATACATTTCAAGTACCTAGAGCTAATACCAACATTTTGCTTAAGGCACCTCTCAGTCACATGGTGAGGAACGCAAACAAACGGGATCTAGAGCCATTTTTGTGAGTCTTTCTTTTTTTTTTTTTGTTTCATTATTATTGTATTATTATTGTAGGCAACACGATTTGAATTATTTTATTTTAAATAAGAATTGTATTGTAATTTGTCCTGTAATTGGCCCCTGGGCTGTTGGGCAATAAAGGATTATTATTATTATTATTAATGAGGAAGATGTTTTACAAGCTCTGTGTGAATTGAAAGGGAGAATGACAGCTGGTTCTGGTAACGTTTCCGATTTTCTTGTTAGTTTGTTTCACATTCACAATCTAATACTGAAACAGTGGGTCTCCTAATTTGTTGGAAAATATCTCGTGTTACTCCTGTATTTAAGTCCGGATCGGGGCATAACATTCGCGATTATCGCGAGATATCTATATCATCTAACTTTTCTAAAGTTTTTGAAATTATGTTATATAAATATATTTATTCGCAGATTGCTGTTAAACTGTATCCAGCGGAATATCCCCCAGATCAACGGTGTCCGACTTGTGCGCGTTTTCTCATGATGCGTCTGAGGCTTTAATTCTACGTCTTCAAACTATGTATGTCACTTATGCAGATTTGACTAAGGCTTTCGATAGGGTTGAACATGAAACTCTATTATGTAAACGACATCTGTGCGGGCGTACCAATTAAGCTGAATACTGTCCTTTTCAAGTGTGTCACAGGGCTCTGTCCTTGGACTACTTGTTAAGGACTTAACATTGTTTTTTGTGTTTTGTAAGTTTTTTACTACTATGTATTTTATCTTCTTTGCAACCGTATAGGTTACCATTATTATTTTGATTTAGAATATTACTTTGTTTTCATTTTTATATTTGTTTATTTTGCTCTCTTATATCCAATTTTATTTTAATATGTATGTACATTACGCATTGTATATGTATGCAAGTCAGCCATTCGCATTACGCTAGCTAAAACTGCCTAATTAGAAATCATTCACTGCAACGTCGTCGGATATGTAGTGGGAGTTTTCTTAAAATTTAAGGTACACAAGCATAGGCAGTCGTCTCCCGCGCGACGGTCGAGGTATTAGCGATCGTGCACTCTCGGTCACCTTTCGTGCCTCGTCGTAACGTGTACAGTAACGTCGTCGTAAGATTATTAGAGATTTCTAAGATTTTCTAGTTTTGGCGGGAATCGTCGAGGACGTTGTCTATACATTTATTTCTGGCGGGAGTCATTTGGTAACGTCGTCGAATCGCATGTATAGATTTTTTTAATAAGTATAAATTCTCGATTTTCTATCATCGTACGTCGAGGTTACTGTGTCCATTGTCGTCTATACATATTTTTAGTCTTCAGTTAAGTTTGTGTCGGAAATTATTTTGGTGAGATTGTCGGCGCGCATGTATTGACCTCCTCTACAAGTACGATCACTCCGCTTCTTGCTGACGGTCGTTGCGGCCGCAGCGCCCGTTGTCTTTTGTACGTTTGTTCGGTCCTTGTCGTATCGGGACTTAGAAATTTTTCATTTAGTTGCTCGTCGTAGCGGACGAGTGTCACGGACCAGTTTTCTTATGTAATGTCGGCATCATCGCTCCGTTTTACTTGTCGGTGCGCAGTTCGCACATTTGCTGGTTACTGGATTTTTCCCTTCTTTGGGGCGCAGTAGTATAGAGCTAAAGATTGCACATAGCGTAATATTTCAAACGAGAACGCCTGGGTAGCTGTGACATTACTTTTGTATTGAGATCGGCTATTATAGCTACTGTCGCCCTCGACCAGGCGTTCAAGCTCTAAGAGATAGGGTGGGTTCCTATAAATGTGAAAATAACAAACGTATTTGGTCAAGTACAAATACATGCCAATAATACAGGGCCAAGTCCCTTAGGCAAATTTCAAACAAGGAAAGTATATTAGGCTCCCGGAAAGGGACATATAAATAAGCATAGCACCGAGGTGCGCTTATAAATTTAAGAAATAAATAGGGTTGGCTCCCCTATAAAAAGGTAGTGGTGCATGCAAACAGATAGAGGCATTAGTACATGCCTCTAACAAAGCTTCAGCGGAAGCATATAAGAGTTTAACCTTTTAAACAGAATTAAGACATAGATTTGCAACGTACATGCTGAGGCATTACTTTATGTTGCTACCAATGAAAATACATATACACATGCTAATGTACATTACATGTATAAGAGATCTCGAATAACTGCAATTATTGCAAATCTATATATCTTACGTACATCGTACATGTACATAGGCAAGAGTGGAAACCGTGTAACCATTTCATTTTTAAATATATTTTTTTGCGCATGCGCATTGAGTTTCACTGTACAACCTCTCCTCTAGTAAATAAGCGAACATACTCTACAAGTAAGTATTGGTCAAGTAATTTAGGAAATTACGAGCAGGCTACAGCGGCGTTGTTCTTCAAACCAGGAGAACGTAACACTACTCCCATTTATTATTCGCATTAATTATCTCTAAATGTCTACTATACGTCGATGCAGATTGTGGGATTTTGCTGGGTCACTTGCTATCTATTCGTCTTTGGTGTCTGCAAAATCATTTACCACTAAATATTGCCAAGTGCAAAGCGATGACGTTTACCAATAGAACTGATATAGTAACATGCATACAATGTTGACAGTAAACTTTTAACGCATTGTAAGAAGTATAGAGACCTTGGCCTATTTTGTGGTACTAGGTTAGCATTTCTTTTTCATCGGTGGTGAGTGACCCCTAGCTTGTCATAACCTCGGGAGTCTTAAGGTGTAGGAAAGTGCGTGTAAAGTGTTCCATGGCCTTGTAACTGCACCCCCTCGCCGGAAAGGGTGAAGCGCCGTTAATTATTTTCCCAACGGCGAATGGTGACTCGGAAGCATACCGAACCCGCCCGAAAAGTACCGCCACTGTACTCGTCGGACGCTGGTTTCGAACGCACGACACCTGAGTTGCCAAATTCAAGTGCTGGTTCTCTTACCATTTAATAAGCATATTGTAAATATATGTCAACAGTCTCGTAAAATACTAAGCTTTCTGTTTCGCAGTAGTAAACACTCGAGTAGTAATGCCTTTATTGCTCCGTACGCATTTGTTCATTCGAGATTAGAACATTGTTCTATTGTGTGGAACCCTCGATATCATGAATATACTAATTTAGTTGAGACAGAACAGCATAAATTTTTGCAACATGGTTATTTATATACTAATCCTCTAAAATAATTTACATTTATTTCTTGGGCGGATGTTGTGTCACAAACAATTTTTGCTCATAAGATTTTAAATGGTGATCCGGATTCACTGTCCCTTTTGAATTTTTATATACCGAGGCTTAACAGTAGGAATAAATTTACCTTTTATCTTCCCGTGACTAACACGCACCACTATACTCAGTCACCATTAATACCAATATATAACAATGTTAGTACATGCGCATCTAGATTTGATTTGTTTAACATTACTGTCAACGCTTTGAGGCAACTTTTATTTCAGCAATTTAGTGTTGCTTGAGGAGTTTTTCTATTTTCATTTGCTAATGTTTTCTTCAGGTACTACACATTTACTTTTGTTTTATAATGGTTGTCATGGTACGATGATCTTGTAATAAGCTGGAATCTGTTGGGTAAAAAATAATAATAATTAGTATTATATTAAAATTGATATCGACATGGGTCTGACCATGAAAATATTTAATTAAATGAATATTAGCACATAGAAGCAGGGGTGGCATTGGATTTTTTTGTTGATTGTAGTGAACATAATCTCAGAACGTTAACATATATTTGTCAAACGGTGTATTAGATAAACTGTGATAAAATAGTGAAAAAAAAACAGATATATTTCATAAAAGAAAGCAAAGCAAGTCTAAAGTTTTCCGTAAAAAAACAGTTGGTAATTATTACTTAAATACGGATGCATATTTGTATAGACACTAGAGGGGGGATTTTGACTGTTATATCTTTACGTGTGATAGTCAACACTGATTTCTTGTAAATATACTAAATGTACGGAATTGATTCCCTTTAATTGGCCAGCAGTATTTAAAATTTGGTACAGATAGGTTTAGGTTTACTAGACACTTAACTGTATTTCGGTTCTGATAAATTTCATCAATACAGCCTCCACTTTCCAAAAACTGTCATTCAGGAAACAATTAAGTCTTACCCATACTTTAATAAACGAAAATTCCCTACTGAAGTAAGCGTAGTCTATGAAACAGATGATTTTAAATTAATCTCAGATTTGTTTCCACTTTATGACATCATTTCATCAAACCGTGAACTAAGTGTGACCTCTAGTAAAACTTTTTTTAAAAATTTAAAAAGATTCTAATTACAAATCCGATGACATCAGCTGAAGAAGGACGGTATTCACAGGTTTCGCAGTAAACTCCACTCTCACAAATTTATTATGCGGAACGCAGCGTTTCGAGAGCACGTGGGCTCCCATTGTCAACCGTGTTACCGACTGAAAGTAAAAACTGTATCACACATGCAAATTATTTTCTACGCAGGCTCTAAAGTTTCTAAACCATATGACTATTTACAATCTACTAGGTGGCCTCATGCCTTTTACGGGAAAGGATGGACCGAAAGCGAACCGTATCTTTAACAGGGCCTATGGTAATAAATCCATCAAACTCGAGTGTGCAATTGGGGGTGGTTCTCTGTTCAATAAGTTTCGGTTCTTTTTCATACATACCGTTTCGTACGCGTCTAATTCTCTATACGAGTTCACGTTTTTAAGTAGTGTCAGATTCTTTAAATCAAGTTTATGTCCGGATTTTGCCATATGCTCTGCTACGCTTGATAGTTCAGGTTTGTCGAAACGATAGTGTCTAATATGTTCTTTGAACCTCGTTTCGATACTCCTTTTTGTTTGTCCAATGTAAACTTTCTCACAATCATTGCATGCGATTTGGTATATTCCAGACCTTTTTATCATCTCCGGTTTATCTTTGGGATTCCCTCAGAGATTCTGTTGTTTTTTGACACAAAAGACACGTTCATATTTAGTTGTCGAAAAATTTTACTTAACCCTTTCACTGTTGGGTGAAAAGGAAGAGTTATAAATTTCTTATTACCGTTGTTTGTTGATGTCAAAGTCGTGGAATTTCTGATGTGTTGTTTGTATTGGATCTTCCTTAAAATACGGTCAACATCCATAGAAGAGAAACCATTGTACCTCGCTACATCTTTGATATACTTTAATTCTTTGTCATACCTGCTCTTGTTTAGCGGAAATCTGACGAGTCTATTGACCAGAAAACTAACCGCGGACATTTTTTGTTGTTCGCAATGGTGCGAATCAAACGTGATGAATCTGTTGGAATTAGTTTCTTTTCTGTAGATGTCTATTTCTAATTTATTGTTAGCAATAAATGTCCGCGAGGTACAATGGTTTCTCTTCTATGGATGTCGACCGTATTTTAAGGAAGGTCCAATACAAACAACACATCAGAAATTCCATGACTTTGACATCAACAAACACCGATAATAAGAAATTTATAACTCTTCCTTTTCACCCAACAGTAAAAGGGTTAAGTAAAATTTTCCGACAACTAAATATGAACGTGTCTTTTGTATCAAAAAACAACTTAAAGAATCTCTTAGGGAATCCCAAAGGTAAACCGGAGATGATAAAAAGGTCTGGAATATACCAAATCGCATGCAATGATTGTGAGAAAATTTATATTGGACAAACAAAAAGGAGTATCGAAACGAGGTTCAAAGAACATATAAGACACTATCGTTTCGACAAACCTGAATTGTCAAGCGTAGCAGAGCATATGGTAAAATCTGGACATAAGATTGATTTAAAAAATCTGACACTACTTAAAAACGTGAACTCGTATAGAGAATTAGACGCGTACGAAACGGCATATATGAAAAAGAACGGAAACTTATTGAACAGAGAACCACTCCCAATTGCACACTCGAGTTTGATGGATTTATTACCATAGGCCCCTTTTAAAGATACGGTTCGCTTTCGGTCCATCCTTTCCCGTAAAAGGCATGAGGCCACCTAGTAGATTGTAAATAGTCATATGGTTTAGAAACTTTAGAGCCTGCGTAGAAAATAATTTGCATGTGTGATACAATTTTTACTTTCAGTCGGTAACACGGTTGACAATGGGAGCCCACGTGCTCTCGAAACGCTGCGTTCCGTATAATTCATAAATTTGTGTGAGTGGAGTTTACTGCGATACCTGTGAATTGTACATCCACACAGTCCTTGCAATCGTCAAGGACGGTATTTTTCTACTTTGAAAAGAATAAAAAGTTTCTTAAGAAATAGCATGGCACAAAAAGACTTTCTGCGCTGGCAATGCTTTTTAAAGAAAAGGCTTTTATCGAAAGTATTCCAGATTTTGATCAAGGTGTTATAGATACCACTGAAGATCGTCATAAGGGTTATCTATTTTAATAAAATCGGAATATTAGTGAGTTTCAAAAGTTTTTCTATTTCTTTAAGTACTGTGTGCAGTATTCACAAAATTTGCAACCCTCACATTTTTTAAGCACGAGCCGCCCCCGGCTTTATCTCAGGGATGTCTAGACCATCCTCAAGGTAAATGCGGCATTTACTATCTTTATTCATCAAATAAGTTATATGAAACATTATAAGTCCCTCATTACAGAGTCTAGACTCAAGAGAGAGAGAGTACTATGAATCACAACCCGAGTTTTGTGTTGTTGTTACTCGTTTTAATGTTGAAACCAACACTTTTGGCTCTTAAAAAATAATTTAAACTAGTGCACGTAAAGACGGATATTTGTATAATTTCGGGATTTTGAGGAAAATTTCAAGACTGAATAATTGAAGAGTGATACTGATATCCATTACTTTGTAAGACCAACAAGAAACATAATTAAATAAATGTCTGCAAAGTAGCAATGCTTCGTCAAAGTCACGAGAGGCACCTCTGTTTATTGTTGGTATTTCTACATTACAATTTATATGCAGGAAGAGGAAAAACACCTTTACCTTGTATAAAACTAGATGCACAAAGGACAATATCAAAGCAATCTAAACGCGTATGTATATACAT
Source organism: Trypoxylus dichotomus (assembly GCA_023509865.1). Lineage (NCBI taxonomy): Eukaryota > Metazoa > Arthropoda > Insecta > Coleoptera > Scarabaeidae > Trypoxylus > Trypoxylus dichotomus. The sequence continues at coordinate 14,099,242 of CM042074.1, read as the reverse complement.
ATATGCTATATGTACGGAGCATACGGTTACAATCGTTTATTCCCTGCGAAGTCGTAGATTCTATACACATGTAACGCATAGAATAAAGGACGAAAGTTTAAACAAGTATAATTGGTATGATGAACTTTCGGTCCATGCGAATGCACATAGAAATGGTAATTTTATGGAGCGAGCCGCTCTCCCTGTGAATTGTACAAAAGTGGCAGCTAGAGCAGGCACTGAGCGAACCGCAGAGACATTCGTGTAATTACCGTGATTTATGTAGCGATATCTCGCCAGAAAGGTGTATTACCGCTACACCGTCCTGTCATATACATGCACACATACAGTTTTCCTTCACGGTACCTTCTCGCATTTGCATTTCGTCATTTTTGTCTTGTGATTATAATTATAAGTTTTGTTTTCGCCTGGTTTACCGTTAGGTACTCGCAGTTGGACGGGCTTTGAAAATATTTTAAAACTGCAAACTTATTACAAAAGAATCTACATGTGTAAATGTATTTGAAATGATTTATAAGGACATTATATGTCTATTCTATTCTATCTCGCTATGAGAGTTTATAACGTAGCATAGCTATACATAAGAAAAGAGTTAACTGATATTTACATGTTTGTGTTTACTAATCATGAAAAAGAAGTATCAGAGTATATAGAAGAAGAGAACTAAAGCAGGTACAAAGAGGATTTTCACAATTTGTTAAAGACGTGAGAGATCTTCAGTTCCTTGCAAATGCATATCCATCAGGCCTTTGTCTTCTTCTCTTAAAGGAAACCACTTTTAGATATTTTATATTACTGAGTATATACGTATATGTTGATTCTGATGTTTCCCGGTAACGTGATACATTCGCATCAAATATGTACTGCAGTGATTTTTTCACTCTAAACTAAATTTAGATTAGCACCAATGTTCTCGTGGGATTCTTACAGATACTTTGGTGGTCCTACAATAAAATTAACAAGATAATAATAACTTAAGGAAGGTTAGGAACATGGTTGTGCAAATGGTTGTACTCTAGGTTTCCACAACAAAGAAATAAAATCAAACATATTTTAACAAAATACATGAAAATCATTTGCTTTCAAATATAATCAAACATTTTGAAGCATCGTACATTACGGTGTACAAAAGAAAGAATTCAATGATGAGCCATACAAAATATTAAATCAGCGAGAGCTTTTCAAGGAAGACAAAGAGAAAAGAACAGATTTTTTGTGAAGTAATGTTTAACTTGTTAAATGAAAACGTAGACGAGTAGAATACTTTTAGCTGATGAAGCTACACTTATTGTAAATAGCGATGTCAAGTTTCAGAACTTCCGGATTGTATACTACATTTATCGCTTCGTCCCATAAAAATCCTCACGCAAGAAAACCTAACTGGATGGAGCAATACACTTATTGGCCCATCATTTCATCAATTAAGCTGCTGAATATTAATGAATCTTTGTACAAAATGTTTTCTTTTTTTGAATAACACATTTCAAAGTCACTGGCTTAATATATTTGGCCCCATACTATACACCCCATAAATAAGCCGATTGTTCTCCAAACGATTATTTTTGTAGGAGTTACCTGAACAGTAAAGTTTATAATAACGTGCAGCTGACAAGCCGTATACATACGGCATGTGATGAAATAAATCCAGAAGATGTTAAAAATAATCTGCGTTAGTGTCAAGAACATATTATAACGGGATTTTTGAGGCTTGTGCTTTCCTCAAGAATATGTCCAGTTTTTACCGTATTTGTAGATTTGCATTTCACTGAACTTATTTTCCTTATTTATAGTTTCCTTTAACCTCATAGAATTGTTAATGAGAATACATTGTTGAACTTTATCTAAGACCGGGTAACACACGTAGATTACAGTTTTCTCGTGATATATTTCACATTTAAATTCAATTTTCAAAATTCCCTTTCGCCCTTGTTACTTAAAAAATTTCCGTTCTTCTGAAAAGAGAAACAAAAAAAAGAATCCCTTAAACAATAGGAAAAGAAGATTCGCCGATCTGAAACACCAAACTGCATGTGAGTATAGGAAGAAAAGCATTTTACTCTTCTCAAAATTATACGTCAATTTTAATTTTTGAAAAAAAATTGTTACCTAGAAAGGGACTGCGAGATCACTAACCGATGTAACCCTATTTAAACAATACTTTATTTTTCGATGTAATCTATTCTATTTTCCTTATTCTATTTCATTAACTCGTGTCATCTAAATTCGGAGTTAAAAGCAAAATCTAATAAAAGAATCCACTACGCTGCAGTACATTACGAGCCCTGAGATATCGCTACAATATAGTAAATCCATTGAGCTAAAAGTTGCGGATTTGCAGAGTAGTTTTGTTTGTATTGAATGAATCTGTTAGGAAGGTAATAGCTCTTGACGTGATACTGTTGACTATTTCCATCGTTCGTTGAACGTTTCGGCAGTCTGTTTACTGCCATCTTCAGGAGCGTCCTGAGAAGGGCTGTTGGTTGCCAGAGCAACCATGCTTCAGTGATTGTTTGTCTGACGCATTTGCCTTATAAGCAATAATTTTCTACGCAGAAGGTAATAGCATTGGCAACGCTGTGATTTGCTAGAAGTAAAGTCGAATAATTCATTACTTAACTATGTCGTTAATGCATTGACAATTTTCATTTTAAAACTATACATGAGAGAAATGTATGTGTAATAGAAAAAGGGTCCAGTATATGTATTTGCAAGTGTTTAATTCAATCTTATGTTCATTGACGTGGCTTTTAATATTCTAAGCTTGTATTATTGATGAACAATTCATTATTATTTGCGTGTATTACTTTAATGGTTTAGTGGCCTAGTAGTAAAGGAGCCTGCATTTGACCACAGCTTGAGTTCGAGTCTTATCGATAATACGGTGTCAGTACTATCTGTCGAAAACCAGACTCTCTCGAGTTCGGTATCAAAATAACTAACTTCATTATCTACTCCGAGTGAGAGGAGGAAAGGTAAACAAGAAAGTAATGGAATACTTTAAGTCGCTTCCTACACGAATAGTAAAGTAAAGAACCATGTGAGAACTTCTTGAAATTAATTTGGCTAGTAAACATTTTAAAATATTTGTATGGAAAAATAACAATACATGCTACGCGATACAAGGCGTCGAATCTATTATAATAACGAACAAAGTAAGTTGTTCTTTAATTTAGTTAGTTACTTCGTAACAAAATTCATACACGTTCTGAACCCAGCACCTCCACCAAAAATTCTTATTCAAGCATAAGTTATTAAATCGTATCAAACATTTTACTAATCAACGGTAGCTAGCATTGTAGATATTTTTCATGACCACTGTCGTATGAAACAGAGCCACGATTTGTCACCAATCGACCATTTATGTAGCATATTACAATGTTAGGTTACATAAAATTTTACGAATAATATTCAAGTGTATTTTATAAAGAATATTCTATTGAATTAAAATTGGTTGTAAAATTTTAACGGAATGAAAAAGAAGTTTAAAACGAGAGTCTAAAGAGCGTTAAACACGACTTATATAAAGCTTTTATGTTTGAGATAACCTTTTGGGTTATATGTAATAATTTGCAATTTTCCCTGATCCAATCACATCCACGCGTAAGCACATCAATTTCGATGTATAATAACTAATAAATTCTCTTTGAACGTCGGTACAATATACAACATCGCGTTCGCGAACATATTCGCCTCTTTTCCAACGTACAACAACCGATCAATAGCGCAGGGGCGACGGAAGAGGACGTTAAAATGCTCTGCATAGTGCGGGTCATCAAATCCACCGCCATCAAACGTTTCAGTTACCCTAATTTCGGCAGCGCTGTTGCTTATTATTGGAATTTCCAAGGGTACGTTGTTTCCCGTATACACCTAGCCAACGTGTACGTACGCATACACGCACGGAGCGAACTATTATATGACAACTCCTCTCAATTATCCTGTCGAACTTTGTGCCTGTCATACTGCTCCATTGTTCGCCGTACTCTCAACACCACTAGACCGGAGACCGAAATGGTCGAGAAGCACACACTTCATCCTGTTGATTGTTGATTAATCACGAATCCCATTATTCATTTCGCGTTCGATGCTAGCGGATAAAGGCAGGAGAGAGAAAGACGGAGAAAGGGGTAGGGCGAAGCCAAGAACACAATCGGTCGACACGCCGAGGGATTAGGTTTAGTGTAAATCGACATAAGTTGATTATTTGTCCGACTATGGCGTGGATTGAAATTGGAATTTGTACGTCATCGGGAATTCAAAGTAGTTGTCTATAATGGAACGGTACTTGGATGGGTTATCGAGTTGGATCTTGTACCGCGAAAAATATGTCGAAATCGTTCTGTTTGTGACAGGTTCAATGGGATGCATTGGAATAAGTCCACAAGCTAATTAACCGACACTTCACACCACGTAAATTAATCATTTATTTAGAACATAATGTTTTGAGAGGGCGTGGACTCTCATTGTCAACTGAATCATCGAATGAAGTATAAAAATCGCAACTGCATGCAAAGTTTACTAAGCAAATCTTAACATTTTTAAATTACCTACTTTTCACAATCTATTCGATAGCCCTAAGTAGACCTGTAGACCTCTCAGAAAAGAAAGAAAACAGTATCTTGATTCAGGCATTCTGGGCGACTGGAAAATATAACGCATGTCAAGCGATACACCCCCCTCACCTCGCGGTAATACATCGATTCAAATTGAAAAGATCGATGTGAGGGTAGGATTTTGTAGTAGTAGTTAAACGAGAGTAGAGAATACCGTAAGACAGAGCTACCATACTGACATACAGTCGCCCTCCAGAATAAGATGCGTATCTCTCGACTTTGTTAACTTATAGAAATCTTATTTCATCCTCCTCTCTCCCACAATCACAGCCATCAACACGTCGAAAATGCGCATGGTATGTGTTTTACCGCAATAAAGTAATCAAATTCGAGTGAAAAGTATGACGCAGTTCTTTGTTAAGCAACTTGGTGTTCTTTTTCATAAATATGATTTCGTTTGCGTCTAATTCTCTAGAAGAGTTCAAATTTCGTTGCATTTAATTCTCGCTTCTCTTTCGATAGCATTTCTCTTCAGGATTTCTTAAGAGGCTTCTTAAAATGTTACTTGACACGAAAAATACATTCATGGCCGATTGGCGGAATCTTCTACTTAATTCTTTTGCTGTTGAGTAGAAAAGTATTTTTGTAAATTTCTTATTACCGATATCTTTTAGGGTCAAGGTGGTGGAGTTTCTGATATATTGGTTGTATTAAATTTTCCTTAGGTACGATCGACGTCAGAGGAAGAGAAATTATTGAAGACTACAAGCTACTCCTACATAAAGAATATCTAACAAATCCTTTAAGTCGGGAATTAATTGGGGGTCTTCTTTTTTTCAGTCGTAATGGTATTAATCAACCGTAATGAATCTACTGGAATTGGTTTCTATTCTATAGATGACTACCCCTAGTTTATAGTCATTACGTATTACTACAGTATTAAAGAAAGCAAGCCGGTTATTCATTTCTTTTTCTATTGTAACACATGGGTTGAAAAGTCCTGGGCCTAACAAAGAAAACACGGTTTTTTAGGTTCAAAATATAACCTCTTCATTCGTGCGAAATTTCTTACCGGCGAGCATTTTTTTTGAGGTCTGCGAACAGCCAGTAGTCGCTGGGAGCCAAATCTCGCGAATACGGTGGATGTGGGAGCAATTCGAAGTTCAATTCATGTAGTTTTGCCATTCTTTTGATTGACTTGTGACACGGTGCGTTGTCTTGATGAAACAATTTTTCTTTCTTTGCAATATGCGGTCGTTTCTTTGCAATTTCGGCCTTTAAACGCTCCAATAATGCTATATAATATTCACTGTTGATGGTATTTCCTTTCTCAAAGTAGTCGATGAATATTACACCATGCACATCCCAAAATACCGAGGCCATAACCTTTCCAGCCGATTGTTGTGCTTTCGGACGCTTTGGACAAGGTTCACCAGTTTCATCTATGTTATTGTCACATATCGACGCAAAAATTCCGGTTTGTTACGTTTAAACATGGCCAAACACTGCTCAGAATCATCAACACGTTCTTGTTTTTCGTCAACAGTGAGCAAGCGCGGCACCCACTTTGAACAGAGCTTTCGCATAGTCAAATGCTCATGCAATATAAAGCCAATCCGTGCTTTTGATATCTTTACGATGTCAGCTAACTCACGCAACTTCACTTTTCGATCATTCAAAACGATTTTGTGGATTTTTTTGACGTTTTCTGGTTTTACCGCCTCATTTGGACGTCCAGTGCGGTTTGCATCATCGGTGTCTGTACGACCACGTTTCAAGTCAGCAAACCAACGTTTTATTGTTGTTTCTGATGGAGCGGAGTCCCCATAACACTTTTCAAGCCATTGCTTCGCTTGAACGGTATTTTTTCCCATCAAGAAGCAGTGTAAAATTAAAACACGAAATTGTTTTTGATCCATTGTTTTGAAAATAACAAAAGTAGCGTGACTCTTAGCACAATAACTCACAAACTAATGAATCGAATATCATGAAATTTTAACAGCTGTCTGTTGAAGGTTAGTACTAACTGAGAGAAAGGTGACTGCAATAAAACTAGCGTCATCTATGTGTTAGGGCCGGGACTTTTCAGCCCATGTGTTATACTTGATCACTGTGCCTTCCACCTATTCAAACCCTTTTTTTACCCATTTAAAAGGAATTTTGGGATGTGTTACATTTCGAGATCTTTACATCATGCATGTTGAAATGAATACGTAGGTTTCCACGGCTAGAGTCAGTAATAGACGAATTGTTTCCAGAATTGGACCTTGTCATATGATAAGGTATAAGAGAAAATAAAATAAGAGTAATAGGAAAAACAAAGTGAAAAAAGGGTGAAAAAAGAAAAAGGTGTTTCTTTTTCTGTCTCTCTTCTCTTTTCCCTTCTCTTACTCTTTTTGCGCCTTCTTCTCTTTTTTCACTTTGTTTTGTTTTCTGTTCTTTTATTTCCTTGTTTTTCCTCTTACTCTTATTTCATTTTCGCTTATACCTTGTCACAACAGGGTCCAAACACTGAAAACAGTTCGTTTCTCATGCGTTATTTATTTTTAAAAAATCAACCAGATATTCCATGGCTTCTGGAATTGTATACGCTATGAGAAATTGAACGAACATTCAACGATACTGGGGTTCCTTCCAAGGAATTGCTTAGTGAATTTTATACTTTTTTTGGAGTAGTTTGATTTGCACTTTAAATTTCAAATTGCTGTTATTTTAATTACGGCCGTTCTTAATATTGTCTTCAGTGCCTTTTATCATCGAAGGAAAATAGTACTTTTCTTAATCTTCATTTCATGATACTATGGTACGAAATGAAAGGGAAATAATTTTCGGTACATTCCTGATATAAGCATTCTGTTGACATGGTTGTAATAATTCGTTGCTTAGATAAAAACAATTTTTATTTCTGAGATTAGACATTTTTAATTTGCGAATTAAGCGAACATTGTTTTACCAATGGAATGTTCAGTTTCTAATTTCTTTTGTAATAAATAAGATCCTTTTTTAAATAGAAGGGGAAGCAAGGGAAAGAAGCTTAGATAGAGGTCAAAATAACACAGGCTAGCTACATGTGCTGCAGTATGAATACCAGCTTAATGTGAAAGAAATTATTTGCCGAGGTATTATAAGACATAAAATGAATGAGAGCTTTTTAGGTAAACAAACAAGAAATCAAGTAAAAACGCCAAATTAAGAATCTACGAAACAACTATCACACGAGTTGTTACTTACGAAACGGAAATAACTAACCCAAGAGCAAACATCTTCACAAATTCGGGCCTTCCTTGGCTTTCCCAACGCATAATGCCAGAGCTCCACGACTTCTGCAAGACTCGAATCTACGACTTCTGCTTATCGGACAGACGCTGACCAAGTACGTCACGGAGCCGTAAAGAACGAGTCACTTTAAATAGTTTAAAGTCGCTCCTTAAGACTCTGTATCGTAGTTGGTTACCATAATGGACACGTTCATAAGAAGTTTTTAGTATCTCAGCATTAATATGTTCCTCAGATGTCTTTTCATCTTCAACTGAAACTTCTCCTTTTGAATAATATCATTTATAGCTTCACAGTCACATACGGAAGGCACTGATCACCTTATCTTAAACCTGCTTGCTCATTAACTCCTTTAAATACAGATGGTGAATGTTAAATACTCTTGCTTATCGATAATCATAGTTGTTGTCGACATGCTTCCTTGGAAATTTGATTTCGTTACTTGTTCTCATAATAATAAGCGTTTAATTCTTGGGATACCGTTAAGGCTAACTAGTAATTAAGATTTGCATAGTCATTGTCAAACCAACAGGCCTGTAGAAAGGCTGATGAATGCTTCGAAACGCCGGACTGCGAATTTTGTGACCAAACTTGGCAGAAACGTATAATTATTCAAAGGTAATTATTGATTACAATTGTCATGGCATATCTGACAATTTTTCCAGTCTTTTCTGGCATTAATTTCAGGTGCATCTTTTGCGGGATTTGATATACTTTTCACTGTTTCCTCTTGTCCCAATTTTATTTAACATGCTTTGAGGGTTTGATTATACGTAGTGGGCGCCAACGTGAAAATTAGCGCTAGTTGAGCGAATTCGAGAACGTCGAATTGCAAATCGTCTTAACTGGAACCAATTCATAATCATACTACGATATATTGTTATCAATCATGGACTAGATAATGCCTGGAAAGTCGCTGAAGAGAATCCGGAGGCCAAAGACGAACTAACGACGTGCAGGACTACAGCCTACGCCTAATGGCGCTAAGAGACCAGGACCAGATCAATTGCTGATCTATGGTTAGATAATAAAGGTTGTCTTGTGACTCTTCAAATCGGGGTTTTCGGCATGCAATCCTATTAACCACACCTTGTGTTACCATTTACGGTTGAACATCAATAGCAAGGTTTGCAGTGGTGTAAGTTCCGAAAGCACTGCAACGTGGAATGGCATACGGTGGTGTTCAGCGATGAATCTCGGTTTTGATGTGAGGAACCTCACTCAGTTTTCTGTTAAAAAGTGTGTTTGCTCAGCCGTGTCTGTGGGATGTTATCGCGTATAAGAGTAAGCCTCAATGCTCGTTCACACCATAAACGCCTAGCGTTACGTTAATGAGGTGATGCAATGCCATATATTCAGTAGCTCGAAGATCCATCATTCCAGCAACCTATGCTCGCATAGCGAAGTTTTCTCTAAACTGGTTCGAGGAAACTCACAGATCTCACAACCTCTTGCCAATCGAGGGAAGGTGTGAAAGACTATGTGAAGAAAACTGAGGAATTCGGCGAATCCTCCGCAAACATTGGAAACTCTGAAATGATTTGTAGGTTATTTGGGACGTCACACCTTAAGAGAACATCGACCTTCTATTGGAATCAATAGCACGAAGAATAAGAAAGTGTGAAACTGTTAGGTGGTGGAAGGTGGAACACATTATTGGTAAAAGTAAAATGAAATTTTATTAATTTCATGCTTTCTTTCTTTGAAATTACAAACAAATTGAATAGTAACACTTTTCTGACAGGTTTGGTCAAAAAATTCACACACCCTCTTGATATTGCAATTTCCATGTCATGTATTATAATAATGACCAAGGATTGAATTGTACTTTGCAATTGTTTCTTCCTGTCGTTAAATTTTGCCGGAGCTAACTTAACAACTGACATAATACGACACGAATAATATACCTCCAATGTACATATGAAAATATTTTTCGACAATAATGAAGCATCTTCCATTCGGTAAATTTCCTCCATTATTAACCTGAATTATATACTTTCAAATACATGAAAACTTTTTTACGCGCTATATGCTTACGCGTTTCAGGCAATTATACGGACTTAACCTCGAAACTTTCTTTATAATCCGAACACATTACATGGAGTGTACACAACTTCTTGCAATTCGCCGTACTCACGTACTTCTTCTTAACTACAAGCAGCGTCTTCCGGTTTCTTTTAACTTCTTACTGCGACGAGTTGTATACCGTACAAACGAGCAAAGTCCAAAACTATAAAACGGCAGAAACAAAAAAGGAGAGAATGAGAAGAAAAGAAATACGTCGCGAAATTCCTAGACGTCGAGTATCCCAACGACTTTTTCGAAGCGACTTCTTGCCGCTGATAACGGCCTGAATAAGAAGCCACCGCTCGCCTCCCCACTTATTATAATGGACCATTGTACCGGGACAATGAAGAAAAACGAGGTTAATAGAATCGACAAATGCGAGCGGTAGCGCCACCGTAAGACTGCCGACACTCTATCGGTAAGTGCGCAAATTAGATGCTGTTGTGCGGGAGACAGTATTGTGATATTATAATTAATAATCGTTATTTATTGATGAAGTGTTGGATTCCGCATTCTATTGTCTTTTAGCTTGGTATAGTAAACGAAGGTTTCTTATTGAACATTTCCACTAACAGGCGAAGGTAAAGCCTTAATATTTTATGGTATCCACCAATTTTATAGGGAAACGTTATTGAATCAAGTTATTTGGTTACAAAATAATTTCTCGTTTGCGCTATTCAGGCTGAATATGTTCTTTTACTTTATTTTGTTACTTTTTAAGATATACTCTATACTTTAAGCTATAATCGCTTAACAGATAAAACAAATATTTAATTACAAGGCAAAAAATAACAAAAAAAGAAGGTAGCTCAGATCACAATATACTTATAACATTCTTATGACTATCCATATCCAGACCTAAATTGCTGTAATTTAACTGATAAAAATTTCACCAGCGATTAAAAAAGAAAAGAAGAGAGAAGGATGAAGAAAAGAATTCCGTTATCCATTATGTATCTGAGTTTTACATAGTTCTAAAAGTAATGGTAAGAAGCAAGCATGTATGTGTATAATAGAGTTAAAGCCACCAGAGATTCTACGAGGGAAGGTCCAGAAGTTCGTGGAATGGAGGGAATGGAGTGGGGATAGGGGTGCTCGCTAGGTGTCATTCTGATTGACGACTCATTATTAGTATATAAGTTAAGTTGCAACCCTATAGCGTCAGTCGTTTACGAATAGTTGCCTGGTAAACAAGTCAATCCAGAAGAAAACTGAAACTATGGAGGAAATTGAACACCGTGCTGTGATAAAGTTCCTTACAAAGCACGGAAAGAACGCTAAAACCATATTGAATGAAATGGAAACCGTTTATGGGGAACAGTGCCCTAGTAAATCAATAAATTGATGGCATGGTCGGGAGTCGATTGAAGACGACTCCCGTTCAGGACGGCCAGTTGAGGCCACCACATCAGACATCGTCGAGAAAGTGCAAAAATTTCTACTGCAAGATGCCAGTTTGAAGAAAAAACAATTATCTGCATTACTTGGAGTATCAGATACCACCATTTGGCGTATCCTACATGACCACCTGGGTATGAGAAAAGTCAGTGCAAGATGGGTACCGAGAATGCTCATGCCGCTGCAGAAACAGCAGCGCGTCTGTACCGCCAAACAATTTTTGGAGCTGTGTGGAGACAAACCTGCACATATTTTGGAGCGGATTCTTACCGGAGATGAAACATGGCTTCATCACTTTGAGCCTGAGTCGCAATGGCATAAAAAGGGGACACCACCGCCAAAGATATTCAAAGTGTCAGAATCGGCTGGAAAGTTTATGGCTACTGTCTTTTGGGATTGTGAGGTGATATTATTGATTGATTACAAAGAAAAAGGTAGGAGCATAACCGGAGAATATTACGCAGCGATATTAGAAAAATTAAAGGAGGTCATCAAGGAAAAGCATCGAGGAAAATTGACCAAGGGTGTGTTGCTCTTGCAAGACAATGGCATGGCTTTCAAGCAGTAGTCCATCCACCCTACAGTCCAGACCTGGCACCTAGTGATTTTTATTTGTTCCCCAATTTAAAAAAAGAATTACGTGGAAGAAAGTTTGAGACGAATGATTAAAAATATTTTTATGATGGTTTAGTAAAATTAATTCATAGATCTAATAAATGTATTGTGCTTAAGGGTGATTATATTGAAACGGAAAAATATAATAATTTCTGCCTACCGCTTGGGAAACTGTACCTGCTTGTGGCGCTGTATTTTGAACGGCAGGCGAGTGCATCTTCTTGTGGCACTAGGTAGCGCTAAGAAATGCTCACTTAAGCTTCACGTTTATTAAATAATTTAATTATACAATTATAATTAATAAACATCACAATAATGGTATAGGAAATATTGAACTTTACCACACAGATGTAGTTTTCTTTGGACCGTTAAGTATATTTCAAAATAATTTTTAATTATGGAACAGATAGTGAAACATATGGGAAGCATTAGTCCATCCTATATCTACCAAAATGAAATTTTTTATTATCCGAGTAAATAATTTCATTTTGTTAATAAATCTTCATTCAAACATTAACGGAAAAAGGTTAAATCAGCTCCATCTATATGTATAATGTAATAAAAATTGGCGTTATCAGATTTTTCATATATCTAATGCGGCCATTTCTAGAGTAGTCGTATTTAAAAATATTCCAAGCTCCAAAGCAAAATTAACTGATAATGCGTCAATAATTTGAGTTAGGTTGGAGTTAGCTATGCTGACCTGCTGATGATTAGTCCATTCCAGTATGTTTGCTAATTAGTTTCAAGTTCATAGTGCTTGCATTTCAATTGCTGTCGCAGACCGGAAAGGTAAATAATCAAACGTTGTCGTTACTTGTTACCAGTTATGAAGCTAGCATAATCAATATTTATCAACTTCATGAGGATTAAATGTTATTCTTTATTGAAATAAACCTTATTTTACACGAATTCCTATTTGGCAAAAATCCAATTTATCGTCATCCATTCGCCAACAATTTACCCTATCAAAAAATATACACAAAAGCCTCGTTTAGATTTTGACATGTTTAACCTCGCATGCATATCCATCTCACTTAAGTATGTAATATAATAGGCGTAGAAAATCCTATCCACTCTTTCGTATGGGCGTCAAAATATGTAACGCACGATACGTCGCGATATAAAACGTGCGCTGGAAGAGAAAGAGAAGACGTTGTTACGAAATCATAAAGAAAGTAGATAATACGTCAAGGTGAACATAAAAGAAAGCGCCGTAAAAGGAACGTCCATAAAAGAGAGAGCTTTTGTTGTAAGTCACCGTTCTCGTAATTGCATTTTCCGTGGCGAAACCACACTTCTTCGCCCTGCTCATTCTAAATATTTAAAGGAAATGAATTGCATTTACGGATGTTATTCTAAATTATGCAATAGGTTGAGATGACTATAGACGAAGGAGACAAAGAAGAACAAGACACCTTTGGGAAAACAAAGAAGACAAAGGATAGTTATTTTTAAAGGTATTTACGACAAATTTATTAAAATAAAACGTGAAGAAGGAATGGTTTTTTACTTACCCATTCAGTTATCTAATTAGGTAACAAGGAAGGAATTATTTTTATTTTGGTGGATTTGATAGTTTCTAGTTTTAATATAATTTGCAGTACAATAACTAAGGACCGAAACAACATTAGTTCGATTTTGTTTTGTTTAGCTCAGAAGAGCTAGACTACCAAAAAATTATATAATGTATTTAGCTTCTCAATAGATTTTTTTATGTTAAAATATACCTATTTATTAAGAAACCATAAAACACTAGGGTGACAGAATAAAATACGCACCAGGTAAAGCGGTATAAATATGTAAACAGCTAAATTCTGAGAACGAATTAAGAACTTTCTCTTGTCATTAGTGTAGGGGTAGATGTATCGGAAGGAATTCGTCATAGTTTAGTATCGTTACAACTATGCCTCGCCTACAAAGTTTGAGTGATATTAGCGACTTCACCCGGGGTCGCATCGTTGGCCAGAGTGAACGCTGCGCTTCGCAACGTGAAATAAGTAAATTTTTAAATATTCCGTTGTCCCCACAGTTAACCGTGTGATTACACAATTTAAACGCAAGGAAAAAACAACAGTGGAGCCGAGAAAGTAAAAGGGTGCTTGTGCGCGAAGTGTAAAGAGAACTGCGAAAAAGTACAGCTGAGCTTGCGGCAACTTCACAGAAAAGTCAGCGCACCGTTCTGCGATACCTCCACAGTGTGGGGATGTATAAAAGGGTGGCAAAAACGGCGCCGAATGACTTGGGCAATCGAAATGCGAACGAAGCCCGAAGAGTTTTGGCGGTCTATCATTTTTTCAGACGAAAGCAGATACTGCCAATTCAGTGATAGTGGTCGTACGTGGGTATGGAGACGTTCATCACAGCAACTGGACGACAAATTTTTGCATCAGACGGTGTGAATATCATGGTGTGGGGAGCGATATGGTATGGTGGAAGATCGCAATTAGTAATCTACGACGGAAATACTAATGCGGCAAAATATATCCAAATATTAACAGAAGGACTACTACCGATATTCGACAACGTCATTTTATCTATGGAGAATGGAGCACCCTGCCACAAAGCAAGAACAACAACCACATGGAAAGAGGAACAGGGGATTCGGATTTTACCATGGCCACGCCAATCACCAGACATGAATCCGACAGAGAATGTTTGACACATAATCCAGACAAACATGGCGTAACGACCCCGAAAACCCAGCAATAAGGAAGAAGTCGTGGCAGCTGTTACAGAAGAGTGGTTAAACGTTTCAGGAGACACCATTAATCATTTAATAGATTCTATGCCACGATGATTCGCAGCACTTCATGCAAGTAAAGGTGGATCGACAAAATATTAAAAAATTTAAAATTTAAAAATTTTAAAATATTTTGTATATATAACGAGAATAGGATCTTTTTTTTTAATTACTAGGTGTCTATTTTATGCTGTCACCCTAGTGTACACTATTATTCATCGAAATAATTACCATCACACTCAAGGACCTTTTGCCAACGTAACACCAATTTTTATAAGCCGCTTTTGTACAACTATGGATTTTGAATCAAAAAGTTGACGGACTGCATTTATTACATTAACTGGAATTGTGAACTGTCTATGCCTCATATAGTTGTCAAGAGACAAAAAAAGGTAGTAATCATTTGGCGAAATATCAAGAGAATATGGAGGGTGTGGTAACAGTTAAGTTCAGAAATGTTCTCTAGAGTAAATCTTGCGATATGCGGTATGGCGAATACCTCTTTTTTCGATTGACTAAATAAGGCTGCTTTTTGGATTTGAGTGTTGCTTATACTCGCTGAAGCTGTTCACAATATAAGTTCGGAGTGATGGTTTGACCCCTTTCCAAAAATTCATAATGGACTATTGGATTGGATGTTGTCCACCAAACGCACAATAAAATGCAAGCCTCCACACACTCCCATGTAGTGGCGACAACAAATCATACAAACGCTTATCTAACGCTAACAATATCCACTTTTCGTCGCATGTTAACGTTAAGGTTAATCGATTAAGAAATGGACCATTACCGTTGAGTAGAATGTTTGCCGAACAAATAGTAGGATGCCTTAATTTGTTATAATTTGGCAATGCATGTGGGACCCACTCGCTTAACCTCCACGTCTTCCCTACCTGATGAAGGTGCAAGTGAATGGTTTCATCACTCACATTGAATCTTTTTACCAGCTCTAGGCACGCTGTACTGGAATTTTCTTTCATAATCTGTTTAAGATCCTTCTTGTTAATGAGCGTCGGTCTCCCAGAGCATGCTTCATCGGTCCAATCGAAATCTCCCGAAAAAAAATTCTTGAACCACTTCTGTGCTGTTCGATCACAAACGGCATCATCTCCAAATGCAGTACATATTTGTCATTGCAATTTTAGTACCAAGTTTGTATTCATAGAGTAAACAACCACGAATTAAAGTTGTATTCGTTACCATTTTCAACTATTCAAATTACGAATTAAACAATTGTCACCAAATGCGTATGCATCCAACAAAACAAGGATTCGTATTAAAGTAAATGACAGATGATAAAGTGCTAAAAAGCATTCATGGCACTCTACTGCGTATAAAAACTTATTTGGTTACCTGATGCAAACATTGGCTTCCGTTGGCCTCAAACGATTAACTGGATCTTTCTTGGTTTTTTTGTCTACAGATTTTTATTCCATACATCGGATAGGCGTGCTAACCAACTACCTCGTGGAGTCTTAAGGAGCAAGTTTATAAAACCAAAATAATTCTTAAAACGTTTATATTCAACATATCAAATATATTGCATCTATAAATATAAACAAAGCTTTACGTGAATATTATACGGGATTACGAGATTTTACCATTTTACAATTATTTTCGAATAAACAGTATGTCTTGCATTCAAGTGTCGCCTTATAATTGTACCTTTTTCAAACGGAGTAATCTCTATATATGCATGCATGTGTATTCGTTGCTGTCAAATCTCCACAAAGAATTTTTATTGTTTCTGTAGGATGCGTTACTAAAATTTTCCTTGTATATCTATCTCTGAAATTGTAACTTAAAATTGACAACTATTTAGATAAACTGCTCAAACCAACTTATTAAAAACATATCTAAAATGCCTAGGAAATAACACCAAAGATAAAAATACCATGAGTAGCTGTATTTAGCAGCATTTTTATCTTTAGCGCTCAAGCCAATATCATCGTTAAGATCTTATTTTAACGCGTTCTAACTGCCTTCTTCTAAATGGAACATACTAAATATATACTCTGTGAGTCGAAGGTAAGGAATAATATATGAAAATATATTTTTGGAAAATTCTAAAAGCAGGTTATTTCGTTTTTTGTGGTACGTAGTATCTAAATATGCAATTCTCTTACAGCTCTACATCTAGTCGAAAAAGAAATTCAAATGTGACAGTTTAAACAAAATAATGGATAAAATACTTTACATTTAGCCTTCGCGCACCGTACAAAAACATAGTTACATACACTCACATAGATATATCTACACACTCTACACAAGAACGGTTTATTCTTTCTTTTTACAAAAACAAAGATAAATAACTAAACGGCTATAACTTTGACGTCTATCCAACGGCAGCCTTTTTGTGGCGTTACATTCTATGTATTGACATTGTCTTAGTTATTCGCAGTTGTTCCAAAACCAATAACCGATGTCAAAGAACCGCGTACAACACGCTGTAGTGAGGAGATCGTGTTTATTGAACTTAGGCGTCTACGTATAAGTTGTTACTCGCGCTTTGCCGTGGTAATGTTTTGCTGGCGTTTCGCCTTTGTTTGGCGATGTTTTGCTCCGTTCGGAACGTTCCGCCAATAGCCGGGATAAATTTCTACACCGGACAAAGTTTGCGGAGCTTTTTGTAGATAGCTATTTTCGATTCTGTAGGTCCTATAATAGGAGACAATTTAGATAATATCTTAATAAGCGATGATCTTCGCTTGTTCCTTTTTAGTAATACCATAATTTGTGCAGAATATAAATGAAATAAGAGGACAATAAAACGTGCATACGAACTTGATTTATTTTTCTATATGAAATAATGTAATACGTTAGTTATATACAGAGTTCCTTTTTATCATTACACTTAGATTTTCATATGCGTAACTTTAAAAATATAATCGTCAATAAGTTAACAGGATAGTACGCAACCGAGCGAACACATTGAGTTCCTAGCAAAACCAGTTACCCGTGCTACCACATGTCTCTGTTAATGCAAATAAAATAAGTATTCTGCAAATTTAATAAAGACATTAGTTTATTTTAACGAATAATTAAGACAAACAAACCAACATAACAAAAGTGAAATCTAATTTTATAGTGAGGTGATAAGCAAGGCCATCTTGAAAGCAACGTTAGGTATTCAGAATAAATTCTTGGTTTATTCAATCACATGTAGTACCTAAACGGTCTTTGAGTTCGTCCAAGTTACGTATTTACACGATATAAATTTTACTTTCCAGTTAACCCCAAAGAAAGAAATCATTTGGAAATTAATCGGCTGATATGGGGCCAAACCTGGAAATCCACCGTCTTTGAAGTGCGTCATTTAAAAATTTCCTGATGGCGTCTGCAGAATGTGGTGTAGCTCCATCCTTTTGGAATCAAGGTTCATCAATATTCAGTATTTCAATTGATGGAATAATGTGGACTCGTAACAGATTCAGGTACAATTTTGGTGCAGTGAAGTTACTGTCAATAAAAATGGACCTATAAATCTATCGCTTATTTTTCCAGACATTGACTTTCAATGGGTATTGTGTTCAGGTCAGGTTTTGAGCATGAGGATTTGTACGGAACCAATATCTAATGGTTGATGGAAAGGAAATTTTGTATTTTTCAATGGAGAAATGTAGGACAGTAACCGGAAGTTCTGAGGGTTGGCTTCACCATTTACAGTAAATGTAGCTTTATCGGTAAAAATTATTTCATTCGAAATTTCTTTATTTGAATTTAACATATTAAATATTATTTCGCAAAAATCAGTTCACTTTAATTTGTCTTTTTCGAAAAGCTCTTGATGGCTTGACATCTTGTATGACTATCATTTAAATTCTTTCAGGGTTTTGTATACCCAACTGTACGATACTCCAAAATGCCTGGCTACATCTAAAAGCGATCTTGCAGACCGTTCCTCTACATAGCGCAGGATATTCAACTTCATGTCTTCCGTTAAAGCGTGACTGGTTTTATTTCCTTTTGTGTGGGAATTTAGAAGACAATCATCTTCTACGAATTTGTTAAAAATGTTTAAAATTGTTTTCGCACAAGGTATAGGCCTGTCAGGGTAAATAAATGAAAACATGTCTTTAACTGTCCTTAAGCTATTGTGCTGGTACCTCATTATCATTGTCACCTTTTTATCTTTGTTGTACTTATTTATTATTTAAATTAGTTATCTACTTTTCAATAAAATGTATTTAATTTTAGATTCATTTGTATAACCAGATTTAATCATTAAGTTATAGGTAAATCCTTCACGTTGTATAACTGGTTACCTACAATGCCTTTAAACTATTAAGAATTATCTTCTTAAAGTTATTCATAGGAAAAATGTATGTATAGTGATAAAAGAGGAAATCTCTACTGCTTTTAAACTTTATGATAGTAGTGTATACCACTCGGTCATGTAATTGACAATCGACAAAAATAAAAACATGTACCTCGAATAAGTTAATCGATTTATGGAGTGTGAAGTGTGCCGATATCTTTCACATTTGTTGGCCAAATGTGGTTGACATAATTCTTTCTTTTACTACTTTCTGTTCCTATGTATTCGTGCTTGTTTAATTATTATAATTTAATTATTTCGTCCTCGATCATTTATTTACGCGTTTCATTATGTCTTTGTCTCCAATTCTATTTAATTCTTGGCGCACGATGCATTATTAAAGGAAACCGCAATTATATTTTTGTCATATTTTGCAAAATAATTTGTGTTTTCCTTGCATAATACGAAAAGAATAACGATGCATAACCGGAACATTAACTTCCTTTTTTGTGGCGCTGCCGTGTTAAAATAACGAATATGCGTGCCTCCTATATTTTTTGTTATTCCATCCTACTATGCCGGCGAGTTATATGATACAAGCGCGTTCGAAAGATAAGGGAAATAAAGAAAAACACATCGCGCCATTTTTATATTCGGTGACGCCAGTTACGTTTTATGACGACCTTTCGGTCATGAAACTTGAGACATAACTATGTGTGCGTATATTTTTCACGTTTTTTCAGCGTTGTATTTTTAAAAGTGTGCTTTAACGAAGACGTATTGTTATACGTCTAAAAAAAACGGTTTCGCATTCACTTGATATTCCTTCACGGTTTTGAATTTCCAGGTTATAGCTGGTGCAAAACTTGTAGAAAAAAATCTGTTGGCCACAGATACAAAAAGACTTGACTTATAACGCTTATTGAAAATTAAACTCTCAGAAATACGTAGTTGTCAATAATAATAATAATGGTAAAAATCTTAGGTATATACAATTTGGTAGTGCCCCGAAGTATTTACTTCAATTGTCCTGGCAAAAGGATATATAATGAAAATGATGACATTATTATACTAGCCCAGTAGTATAATAACCTTTATTATTTAACAGATCTATAAGGACTAATAAGAGGATAATGATAATAATTTTATAAACCATTGTCGCAGTGGATATATTAGTCGTTGGAAGAGGAAAAGCAAGCACATAATTACAATCACCCACTATGAAGCTAGATGGTAGATCATCGCTTGCAGCGTAGTTATTTGGCAACTTCGTCATCATTATTTTGAGTAACACATTTTTCGTTCCGCACCTTATCGGGGTCCAATTGCAACTGTAAGTAATGTGATGCATAATCTGAATCATATTCCAGTTTACAACAACAACAAAATTGAGCTTCCTTAAAAGTAATGTATTGCTAAAGAACTAGCAACTACACATTACAAAGGCCAATGTTTTTAACGTTGACGTACAAACGAAACCTATATGGCATTATTTAAGCAGAATCTATGTGTATCCTAATATGAAGTTTTAAGTTGGAATTATAGTATCAAGCTGGTGGTTAATGGTTTTATCGATATAAAGAGGAGAATTGATCTATAGCTTTTTTTAACCTTGGAAAGTTCATATTTTTGGTGCCAAGGGTCGTACCAATGCTGAATAATACCTTCGTCCTTGTTGTTCTTGGCGAAGATGATGTGAATACTGTGGCAAGGCTTTGTCCAGATGTGTCATCCTAGTACAAAGCGTTTTCATCTTTACCCAATTTTTTAATTCTATCTTTTAGATATTTTTTTCTTTAGATTACAACGGATCTTTGGTGTAGTAAAAAGTATACTTGCTGTTTTTCCACCCTATCAATCTTTTCATTTCCTTCTATCTCTTGTTGGCTTAGTACCTATTAAATAGTGATGTGGTTCTATCGCCCCAGTTACCATTGTAAGCAACAACTTAAAATCATTTGTGTAGGCTTATATGTCCATGATTTCATCTCTAAATCCTTTCCGGAAATTCTCCATCGCATGTAGGATCGTAGTATAAATCTTTGTCTAGAATACATTAGTTTGAAATCTATTGGACATTTTGAGGTGGTAGTTCAGTTCCTTAATAACTATGTACATATTATAGTGATATGAATTGTTGTCTATTATTTACCAATGAATTTCTACTAAAATTTTACTAGTTCGTTGGAGGCAAAGCACCGTTAGTACTCCCTCTTTATGAAATTTTAAACACAGATATTCAATCTGTACCGGTTTCTTTCAAAAATTTTACAGATATCTACTTTAGGTATTCTTTAATAACTAATTATTCACAATCTTTCTTGTTAAAAAAAAGAGTCCCTTCAACAAAACTTGCAGAGGAGACGTAAACTTTACTATCGTTTATTATATATATCGCTTTTCGTAAACATATTTCGTCTATAAATAAATATTTCAAAATTTCATCTTTAAAAGACGTTTAATATACAGTACTCACACATTTCAATTACATTGCATTATTCCGAAATTGTACTTATAATCTTCGAAATTTCTCGTACGACGGAAGGATTGCACGACTGGCAGCCATTTCCTTTATAATGTTACACATATCTAGTATGTGGGTGTACTGAGTGGCCTACCATATAGGTGAACAAATGCGTTGCCATGGATATAAAATAAAAGAAAAACAGACAGAAGAAGATCGGGTCCAAAGTCACACATGTTGGCATTATTTCTCCTGAGAAAGAATAATTAGTTATTTTTTCATATAACTCCGGAAATTTATAAATATCTTCGTTTACATCCAATAATAAAGTGTATCAGCTGATACTACATATACAATTCGGAAATTCCGCACACTTACATTGGAAGCCGAAGGCCAGTCCGTCCTAAAGGCGAGCCAGTGAGTACGATTCCAAAGATTAAAGACGTCGAATCTTCTTAAGTTCTTCAAAATTATTTGTATCTTTCGATCTCGTATTTCGTTTCGTAAATTAATTAGGATATTTCAAGTTTAGCTAGTCAAGGATTGCCTTAGGTTTTATGTAAAAAACATTTTTTTTTTTGTAAAAAAGCGGTATATATATTTTTTATTTGTCAATATATTTGTATTTTCAACTTTACATTTGGTATTTTAATTTAGAAAACATTTTCACTTAATTCAAAACAAATAAATCAAAATTTAGTTCAAAGAACCCAGTTAAAAAATTTTAACGAGCCTGAGATTTTCCACCACAATATGTAGGTATCAATGAATTGTATTCTATTCATATATCTGTGTTAATTGCGAAAACTACGCTGTTCAGCCATACTGATAAGATTGATTGAAATTATATTGTATGAAAATGATATCGTTACCATCTTACGTGTACACCACTTTAATAGCTACATATTTTCAAGCCACGTATATTATCGCTGAATTTTCTACTAAAGATTTATTAGCAACGGCCAACCTGCTGCTTATTCATAGCAAAATACCGGTTACACTGAGATGTTCGCTCTGATTTAATTTCATTTTCAAAATTATTCTAAAAGTCAAGAAAGTTGTTCCGAAAACATTCTTTACGACTTGTGAGTGAAGTAAATAACTGAAATATCAACAGGAACGAATATTCTTGTATTTCTATTCTTATTCGAGATATTTCAAATAGCTTAAAAAGATTGAGAAACGTATCTTCGTTAACCTAAGGCATTTTGTCTCCCGCATTGTATATTGTGTCCATCGTTTTTGAAATATTAAGCGAGAAACGTTGAACGAAAGCATCATTTTCGTTAGTAATTTAGAAAGCGCCTGAAGAGATTCCTTCAGCGTCAGACCTGCCCCCAATTCATAAATAAATTGTTTACAGAGCGACGTGACGTATAACAAATACTTGAGAATCGGAAAATTTCCTACATTTTTCATCCAAGGAATTCTCCGTCTGTATCGTTGAATAAGGGCGCACATTACAAATGACCTTACGAAATTCTCTGTTCTAAACAATCTTATTCGTATATAAAGTATTGATTTTCGTTTTGTTGCAGTTATATCTCTCGTTGATTTATTTCCGAAGCTGAGGCGGACGGGGAAAAAGGAATATTCAACGTTGACGAAATAAAGGTAGGTGAGTATGATTTATAACTTTTAAACTCGTTCTAGTTTTAAATTTGTGTATAATAGCAATAAATTACGTTGAATTAATAAAGTTTAGGCCCTATACGCTAGCGAAAGAAAAGGTTTTCAGAGGAAAGTAATTCGTTTTCCTTGTCAGAAATTTATATTTTCTATCCTAAATAAAAAAAGTAATTTACAAGTTTTTCGCTTGCTGGAAACTAAAAGAAAGACTTCCATGTTAGGGTCTTAGTAGGGCTTTTCCTTATTCTATTAATCCAGAAGTGTGACAAGAAAAAGTAAAATAAATCTCTTTCTTTTTCGTGTCTTAAACTTCCTATAGGAAAGTTCTAGTTATAATTTTCCTTATATAGTAACGTGCGATATAAAATTCTAGCAAAGTTCGCTTAACTAAATTATCCGGTAGTGATGATATGAATAAGAAATGAATTTTTGTAGAGAACATTGTATAACCTGTATTCAAGAGGTGTGAAATATTTAATTAATAATTTGCGACATTCAATAAATCTTCTATGCACGTAAAAAGGTACCTCCTCCTACGGTTAGGACATGTTTTTCCAATGTTGGATTCTCTGATGTTATCCAGGAAGATACAATGTTTGGTGAAGAAGACGGCCAACATATTCGTAATCAAATTGAGGATGTCTATGAATATGCTTCTGTTGATGGTCACGTGCCTACAGAGAACCTTAACTTCAATATTACGGAAATTGTTGAAGAGTTATGTAATAATAACGAAGAACAAAACATTGATAATAGTGGTATGAACGAATGTGAAACACTAAAATTTACTTCATGTAACATCAGCGAAGTGTATGCAAAATTAAATACATACAGAATAATTTATTGTGAAATAACAATGGTGAAATTTTTATAAAATAAAGAGAAATGTTTAATTCTTGAATAAACCTGACAATTACAGCCACCTTTGCACAACGCCCAATACTGTATTGATATGTTTAACTGCATTTCGTTATATTTTGATAATTACATGTATATAGACATATGTAATCATCAACATCCAGCCAGATTTCCAAGACGTCAAGTCCAGCCCGCATCACTTTTTAATTTCCAACAGGAAAAACATTGATTTTACTAGACTAAATGAATTTTTTATGACATTATCTATGTTGAACATTATTGTTTTATTAAGAATGCGATTATATTCATAGAGGATATATCTTTGCAGATCACAAACATCCCAACTATTTCCCCGATGTGTTTGGCTTACCACCAGTCATTTCTGTAATGGTTAAATTATTTTAGTGCCACATTACGACTTTGTCTAGAAAACAACATTCAAACTAATGCTGCTAGTACAGCTACTCATTGTATTGGTGGGATCATTCACAAATCGAAGACAGAAAACGCTAAAACGCGGACATGTTTCTGCTTACCCAGCGTCATCAACGTCTTGAGCCAGTAGTGCAACACTAAGGAGAAACTGTTACAAATATTCCAATAGAAGAATCATTCACCAAGAGACTCATATGGAAGATGACACTGTCGATCTAATAGAACTCTACATCTTCAATATACTCCATATGGAAGTATTTAAGAACATCGTTATTGCGTCAATTGAACTAAAACCAAATGTTGGTATCGATACGTTTACTACACTTTAGTCATAATATGGCATGGAATTAACACATTACCGAAATTCCAGAGACACTTCAACAAACAGCACAATGAAATACAATTTACCATGGAACTCGAGGAAGATGATTCCTTACTTTTCGTGGACGTGCTATTCAAGAGAAAAGAGAACCAATCACTGTCTTAACGTAAATTTCCACCATCACCTAACACAAAAACTGGGGATCCTAAACATACTGTTGCAGAGAGCTTACCTGATATTGAATGGAGAACGCATTGAAGCTGAACTACATCATCTCAAGAACGTACTTGATACCCTAAATAGACAATACCAACAAAAGGAAGAACCAACAATCATTATTGGCCTGTCATACTTCAAAGGATGCTCCGATAAAATCAAATTGCGCAAATACAATATCAAACCAATCTTCAATGCTCCCTAAAAATTATCCACGAAATTACTTTCACAGAAAGATTATACCTAGTCGCTCCAAAACTCAGAAGTCTACGAGCTTCCTTGCATTTGTGGAGAGGTGTACATGGGACAATGAGGAAGAAACATCAATATTAGGTTAGAAGAATGTATACGAGATAGAAGATACGATTACACCGGCACATCAGTTGTAGTGAAACACTTACCAAACACGGAATTAAGTTCAAACTTCAACTGACAAATGCAAGAAATTAGCAATTAAGCCATATTACCGGAGAAGACTGTACAGAGCTATTTGAAATGTAAATTAAAACCTCGAATCGCAACAAACCAGTTACTTCATTTCTCAAGAAGATTATGACAAGATGATGAAAATGCCAAGTATTAAAAACTTTGTACACGGCAGATAACTTGAAAATCGAAAAGCAGCCATTAGCCTATAACCATATTGATTTTTTGGATTTAATTTGTAGTTACCGAAGTCTGAACTTTCACTCATGTGATCTCTGACTATAAAATGTTTATGTTTATAGCTAGCCTAAAGGAAACATACATATTATATTCTAATTCACTAATAGCATTTCTATCGATCTCCATTATATATATAAAAGTAGGGAAATATTTATTTTACAGCAAAGGTTTGCCCTATTTAATAAAGATAAACGATAAGGATTCAATCCAATTTCAACGTTTGATCGTATTCCACATCATACTTAATGCGAAGTAGTCGCCTAATAGAAACGAATTTAAATATACACACATCGGCCTCCTCGAACATGGCAATACATAACGGGTCCTCTTTAATTACAAGATGTTTCATTTCCCGTTACAAGCGAATCAGATTTTATCTTCGGCACGCATTTTCGATATTAACGTCGTCGAGCGCCCCCTATACGCGGCCGCTACAACTAATATATTTACCCGATGTGAATGCTTCGTATAGGTATGTCCGTTACGTAAGTACCTACCGTTTACACTACACGGAAGGTAGCTAATGTACGCTTGAAATATGGGTCTAGATAAGTGCGCTGAATTAAAAAGTATATAGAGTGCCCTATCCGTTGTTCGGCTATTAGTAGCTCGTTTTCATAAATGCCTAAAATTAACATCTGAATTTATGGCAGGAGAGGACGTGTAGTGTTCCAAGTTCGTTGAAAAAGAAGGGAAATTTATCTCTCATTAGAGGACGAACCAAATTTGGTTATGGACGATACATTCTATCGAATTTTGTGTAGGTTTTTCGGTATATTTTTTGTTATTTTACGGTGCTATTTCGATTTGGATAACATGCTTATTCATTTAATTGGAGCAATTGGACATCCCAAAGATGTCAAATACATATTTCAGTCATAAACAAATTAAACCTAAATTACACAACTAAACCGAAACAAAGGCAAAATTTAGTTTAGCCAGAATACAGAAGATTGATTTGGCTGGCAAACCGCTTATAGGTTATTTCAAAAATGTCTCTGCTCTTATGAAGACGAACCAATTCCCTTGCAACCTAATTCAAATTCTGTGAAAAGCAAAGAGATCCACATTGCGGGTATGCACTTCAAGTATACGGAAGTAGAATTGAGTAAGTAAATCGGGGCAATCCATTATGTCACGTAATATTTACATCCCAATTTGAATAGGGAAATTTTATGACGGACAGACAAAGACTGGCCATTCATTAAGATTAAACGTTCGCAATACGTGTGTAAATCCTTATCTATGTTGAGTTTAAAGAAGGTGTAATTAGAGTTGTTGTTTGGGTTCTTTCCATCGTTGTTGGATTCTTTGGCAAATTTGATCATGGTCATCTGAAGGACCTGTTTAATTCGGATGTACAACTATTGATGTTCACGGGTATAGCAGTAAACTCCACTCACACAAAATAATTAATTATGCGGAACGCAGCGTTTAGAGTGCACGTCGGCTCTCATTGTCAACCGTGTTACCGACTGAAAGTAAAAACTGTATCACGCATGCAAATTATTTTCTACACACGCTCTAAAATTTCTAAATATATGACTATTTACAATTTACTCGGTGGTCTAATGCCTTTTTCGGGAAAGGATGGACCGAAAGCGAACCGTATCTTTAACAGAGCCTATGGTAATAAATCCATCAAACTCGAGTGTGCAATTGGGGGTGGTTCTCTGTTCAATAAGTTTCCGTTCTTTTTCATACATATCGTTTCGTACGCGTCTAATTCCCTATACGAGTTCACGTTTTTAAGTAGTGAACCTCGTTACGATACTCAAAGAACATATTAGACACTATCGTTTCGACAAACCTGAACTATCAAGCGTAGCAGAGCATATGGTAAAATCCGGACATAAGATTGATTTAAAAAATCTGACACTACTTAAAAACGTGAACTCGTATAGAGAATTAGACGCGTACGAAACGGTATATATGAAAAAGAACGGAAACTTAGAGAGAGAACACCCCCAATTGCACACTCGAGTTTGATAGATTTATTACCATAGGCCCTGTTAAAGATACGGTTCGCTTTCGGTCCATCCTTTCCCGAAAAAGGCATTAGACCACCGAGTAGATTGTAAATAGTCATATGTTTTAGAAATTTTAGAGCCTGCGTAGAAAATAATTTGCATGTGTGACACAGTTTTACTTTCAGTCGGTAACATTTGTTGACAATGAGAGCCCACATGCTCTCGAAACGCTGCGTTCCGCATAATTAATTAATTTGTATGAGTGGAGTTTACTGCTATACCCGTGAATTGTACATCCACACACTCCTTGCAATCGTCATTTAACTATTGACGTGATATTGTTGATGGTGGATTATAATTGGAGCTGTTTGGGCGCAGGTCTATCATCTACCGTCAACAATATCATGCCAAAAGTAAGATGTAATTAACAAACTCTCTTTGCACTCCCTCTATTCTGTCCGAGCAAAAAGCTGAATAAGGACTCCACACTGTAGAGTAGTACTCAAGAATAGGGTACACCAAACTTTGCAATAGAGAAATAAGTCCAATAATGTGTTTGAAGCGGTGGGAGAATAACTTTTCTTACTGTTGACTAATATATGCCAGCCAGATCTCCAATCGTATCTAGAGAGTTTCCAGTTGCATAAAATCCCAAAGATAATAATACCATATCTTCTGACATTAATCCCCTTTAAATGACATTGAAATATATTGTGTAACTTTATTGACCTCTTATAGGTACATGTTTCTATTTGTCACCTGTTAGTAATAATTCTAGCATAAAAAAACAAATGGCAATACATTTAAAAACTGATCTCAAATTGGATTATCCTTTATAACTTCTCCTTCCCGAAAATGTTAAGGCATTATTTTGTTGCATTCTAAAAATGATTTTCTCGCATGGAAAATCAGTAAGTAATTTTTCAATGAAACCGTTTCGACCAGATGCCCATTTCTTAATTGAAACAACAAACTACTCGACTGTAAATTAGAATTACCTTTAAAGAAACAATAAGTACTTACGTGGTAGGCGCCATAAATTCTCGATCTAACGGGCTTATGCAGGTTCAAGCGTGTTCAAACACCGTCATGGCACATACGCGAGCTGTACGCTGTAAATATCACGGTTCATCAAGTAGTAGCTTTTAGTATCCAGCCAACCGACGTGACTAGTGCGTGAAAATGTCTGAAGTAATGAAAAATTGAGTACCGCGCGGTTATCAAATTTTTAACAAAAGAAGGGCGTTCACGGTGATTCGTCTCCCTCGTATTCCTCTGTAAAAAAGTGGAAAAAATGTTTCCATTTGGGGAAGAATCCCTGGAAGATGCTGAATGAAGTGATAACGCCTCAACAAATTTCAATTATTGGAAATTTAGTAGTGCCAGAAGATCGCCGTTTGAAAGTGAAGGAATTAGCATTGATAACGAACGTATCCGAAGCAAGTATTCGTCGAATTCTCCATGACCATTTTGGTACGAATAAAATTAGTGCAAGGTACCGCGACTTCTCTCTGCTCTTAACGTGAACGTCGAGTCGAATGTTCTTAAACATATGTGCAGACGACCTAAAATCGATTTTGTAGTGCATTGTCACAGGGGATGAAATAAT
Organism: Trypoxylus dichotomus; assembly: GCA_023509865.1. Taxonomy (NCBI): domain Eukaryota; kingdom Metazoa; phylum Arthropoda; class Insecta; order Coleoptera; family Scarabaeidae; genus Trypoxylus; species Trypoxylus dichotomus. Next base: position 14,070,163 of record CM042074.1, on the reverse strand, counting down.
CGTCTTGTTTTACGATCTTTGATCGAAAAGGGAATCCATGAAATGGTGGTGAAAGTCGTTCAACCAACGAAACAGATGATGGCCACGATATTCCAGGATTGTGAGGGCATTTTGCTAATTGACTATAAAGAGCTCAATACAACTGTGAACGCCACATATTATTCTTTATTGCATACATTAACGGACAGTAATGTATGCAAAACGAGGGTATCGGTGCAATAAATGTATAGAATTTAGGGGAGATTAGATTGAAAAATGAAATTTCTTATATTGTTCTAATTTTTTTTTCTATATCAGGCCGAGAATTTATGGAGTCTACCTCGTATATTATTGCGACAGTTTTTTTTCCAGTATCATGCATGGTTCAGTAATAATTCAGAAAAGTTTTCGTTATTACTTGATGTTATTTTTTTTTCAATAATAATTTTACACAAATGACGATTGCAAGGACTGTGTGGATGTACAATTCACAGGTATAGCAGTAAACTCCACTCCCACAAATTAAATAATTATGCGGAACGCAGCGTTTCGAGAGCACGTCGGTAACACGGTTGACAATGAGAGCCCATGTGCTCGCGAAACGCTGCGTTCCGCATAATTAATTAATTTGTGGGAGTGGAGTTTACTGCTATACCTGTGAATGATTTTACTATATTTGTTTTGTATATTTTTTTTATTTTCGGGGAGCCACTTGTTTGTTTTTCAGGAAACATCAGTAATTTCATCTTCCAATGTATCGTTGTCCTTTTCCTTAATAATGATTGCCGATGACGTGTGATTTGTATACAAACTAATGAAATGTTGCGTTAATTCTGAAAGTTATGTATAACATAATTAGGAATGCTCCCAATACCGCACCTTGCAACACGCCTTTTTGATTTTGTAGGTAATACGACCTGTTGTTGATTGTAGCCTCATATAATTGGCGTTTCATGTGATATTTATGTTTGAACTCATCATGTTTGTTGTCACTTCGTTTAGTTGCTTAAACTTTGCTCTTTTTGGAAACACAGTTTCATAAATCTGCATCAGCCTAGATACCAGTAAGTGCGTGAACGCGTTTGGATGTTGGTGCTTAATAGTTATGTTCATGTAAATACTCCCAGCTATTGGCAGTGGCATTGTCAAGATCTCATATTTATTTCTCACCCAATTGCGTCTTTAAAATGTTGCTAAATTTATCGTAACAAAACAAACGATTTATGCGTCTTTATTGCATAAATTAAGGGACAGTATTCGTGCAAAACGTGGTGGAAAAATGGCTCAAAATTTGTGTGATTATTGCACGACAATACTCCCGCCCATACTACCGCCGTTTCACAAGTTGCCATTTGCGAATACGGCTTTCAGGAATTGGAATATCCACCGTATAGTCCGGATAATGGCACCTTGCGATTTTTATTTGTTTTCCAATTAAAAAAAAGACAGCTTAGGGCACGTCGTTTTAAGTACGGCAGTTGCAAGCAGCTGATGTAGAACAATTTGACGGAAAAATTTGAGATTATTTTTACAAGGATATCGAATCATTAATTAACCCTTGTAATAAACGTATAGAAGTTAGGGGATATTTCATTGAAAAATAAAATTTCTTATATTGTTCCAAGTTTCTTTTTTCTATATCAGGTCGAGAATTTATGGCGCCTACCTCGTATACAAACACACGTGCTCCGGGAATGGCACCATTTCTTTGCGAAAATTAGTTCTAATTTCGACGTGCATTATTAATCCTTTGAAAACAGGCTTCCGTCGAAAGTTTGTCGAGCACAAGTGCAAGCACCATCGGCTTCGATGAATCCTCCACGACCTCGCTTCGTTCAATCATAGCGCGCGGAAAATACAAACAAACACGTAAACAGTACGACCGTACGGCGTGGTGTGGCGCGATGGCGGCAATGGAATTATTTGTACGATCGGGTCGAGCGCGAGGACTAAATTATTCGAGTGCGCTAGGAGGAGATGAGGACCACATTTCTCCGGGAAATTCGGGCGATTCGTCGTATAGTCGAGATTTTAATCTTGAACGCCGTGCCGTAGGCGGCAATCTACGAATTCGAGAACTTTGTTTATGAATAGCGTACTTAACGTCTGGGGTTTAAGGTGTTCCGTAGACTTCGGAGAGGTTTCTTACTAGAATCCAGAGCCGAGCGAAAAATTTATGTATTCAAATTCAATAACCAAACGACGCTGCGGTACGGAATGAGCTAAGACTGCTCTTGCACTCTCTCGATTCTCTACTAGATTTTACTACGTAAGGGCAGAGAAGAGTTATGTTTAGAGACCGGATTATATGCAAAGTGCAAAAATTTAATGTAATTTATTAAATTTTACGACTATATGTGGATGTATTACACTTATTAAAATTAATCAGCGTCAATTAACTTTAATCAGTGTAAGACATCTACAAATAGACCTAAAATATAATAAATAAATTGAATTAAATTTTTGCATATAATCCGGTCTCTAGTTATGTATATATACAGGGTCTTTCATAAAAACTTCACCTGATTTGAATGGATGACGCAACTTCTAAATAGAAGCACAACGGTTATAGTAACCGTCCAAAGCAAATTACAACTAACATGTTTTGATATTCCCGTTATACAGCAAGACATTCTATTATGTATTCTATCTTGAATCTACTTGGTTTTCTCCTGCAATTAAAACAAAACCTGAAACTGAAGCCTTACTATCAGAGAAAATGGAAAACGACACATGACAATTATTATAAAACGGAGTTTTAAATACTACGCAAATTAGTTAGCCTACAGTTCATACGTTCGTAATAGCGAACTTAGGCTTATAGGAGATCCATGTTCCTTCTGACAAGTTACTCGCTCTAAGCAGACCGCTACCAGAATTCCTAGAAAAGTTTATGCTGCTGACTAATTAATATAATAATCTAACATCGATAGTTGATGCTTTCGCTATATTGATCTGTAATAGTTTCCTACCTGAATCTTTGAGCGCTAATCTCCCAGATATAGATTCTATCTTGCCATCATTGTATTTACAATCTGTTTCAGTAGATGAAGTAATGCAACGGATTAAAGTTTAAAGAACACATTTACAGCTAATGATGATAACATTCCTTCCTTCTTTGTCAAGGATTGTGCTATTATATTTGCTATTCCTCTGTGTGCGATCTTTAATCTAGCTTTACACATGTGCACGTTTCCTGATACGTGGAAAGTAGCCAGAATTTTGCAAATCCTTAAAAAAGATGATAGTTTCAATATTAAGAATTACAAAGCTATGGCCGTAACTTCCACTTTCGCAAAGGTTTTTGAACGCTTACATTGTAAGGGAATCTCTTACGGTACAAAATCATATCTCTCTGTATCTCAGCACGGTTTCATATGAAACAGATCTATTGTAAAACTAACTTGGCGCAGGCTTCCTAAACAACAGCTGAGGCTGTGGATGGGGGTGGTCAACTGGATGTTATTTATACTGATTTTTCCCGTACCTTTGACCTGATAGATCATCACAACTTGTTGAATCAGCTGAGTTTTTTCGGTGGCAGCAGGAATTTTCTCAGAGTAATTCGACCATATCTTCTAAATAGAATTAACTATGTTTATTTTTATGGATTTAAATTTCAAACTTTTTATTTCACCTCTGGAGTACCTACTGATTGATATATATATGTATATATATATATATATATATATATATATAAATCGATGATCTTCTAAAGTCTTCTAAAGATGATTAAAATTTATCATGATGCTAACTCCTTCAGTGATGTTGACTTTCTACAACGTAATCTGGGCAAGGTTCATACCTAGTGTTTGCATAATAATTTAAAATTAATAAGTGTTTCTTTATGTATTTTACAAAAAGGTTGCATGGGATCGATTCCCTGTATTGTATTGACAATATTAACATTGTTCGTCAGCCTTCTATTAAAGATGTAGGTGTGATATGTGATGAAAGGTTTACCTTCTCTAGTCATGTTTCAGATGTCGCGACAGCCGCTTCTAAATTTTTAGGATTTATTTTTTGCATTTGTAAGAATTTTACTAGCCTTGATGCAATAAAAACCATTTTATTTGCTTACGTGGTTTCCAAGCTCAACTATGCATCCGTGGCTTGTAACCTTTCTACAACATCCAAAACAATCTTCCTGAAGCTAAATTTTTGGAATATCTCTCATATAAGAGCGATGGGGCTTATCTTATGCGAGATATACCTTACGAGGAGCTAATTGACAGGCATAACTTTGTTGCGCTTGTTGAAAGACGACAGCATCAGTGCTATATTTATGCAAAACATTGTCATTGGAATTCCTTATTTGCGACACAACTGGAAACATGTTATATTTTAACGACACTTCTTCCAAATTCTTTCTGCTTTTTAACTACGTATTTTACTTAGGTATTTCTTATCAGATCGAATAATTTTATTGAGGTCATCAACATATTTATATTTGTAATTTAAAGAAATGCGGAGATAAGACCAAAAATTTATTACTTAACTGAGAACATAAGGATACCATTTTAAAACAACAGTAGCGTATTTCAACAAAACTATAAGTGTAATCAAAGGGTAACTGAAAACAATTTCGAATTCGAAAAGTCAGTGAGACATTTGTGACGGTCACTTGTGTACACACTTTTTCAAAACGTGATCTAACGTGGGACAAATTCACAAACATCCAAGACCTTGTTTGTAATGGAAAGGTTATTCTTTCTTAGGTTTCCAGATATCCAAAACCAAGTTTCATCCGTTTCAATGAATCTCGTCTTTAAAGATGTATGGAATTCGATATTGATTAATTCCTATTTCCCCTTAAGTATTAGTCCGATAGCAGTTTGAAGATGAAGTTCTTCAGCCTGTCCAAATGGAAACGTAGCCCACTGGATTTCTGCTGTGGAGATGTAGTTCTTTAATTCCTCTTTAAGGTCTCTTGTTACTTCTCTCAGTTAGTTTTCTTGCTTTGGCGTCAAGTTAGGCAGATTCCCAGGCTCAAATTAGGTAAAATCCCCACTTTGTGTTATCAACAGGCAAAGTTCCAATTTTCTTGAAAAATCATTGATTTTATCATTACCGAAATTATATTTCCGTTGTGGCATTATATATTACAATTCAAAAGATTAAGTGTTAGAAAAATATCAGCAAAAATATGCCAATTGCGCATTCCCCATTAATTTGACTCATTTTGCTGAGAACTGAGGATCAAGAAAGTAAAGGCAACAAAATTATTAGAACTATTAAATATAGAATTCTTAATGGCTAAACGGTAATAAAAAACACACTAAGTTGTAAAATTTCTGGTTGGTAATAGTAATCATATTAATGCGAAATTAACAATTTGTTCATTGTTAATTACTGTAATTGTAGCGTGTGCATTATCTATGGGGTGGATTTGCATACTTTATGATTTGAAATAGCTATTATTGATGTGCAAAATCACACACTGCAAATCATCATCTTCGTTTAACCACTAACTGGAAGTACTGGAATATTAATAAGAGAAGCATTAAAATTAAATACATGCATCGCCCAACATATTCAGTAGCAACGTTGTATAAAGGTCAAATTTGAAATGCTCAATACACAATATGCAAATTATATAAACACGGTATCATTTGGAATTTGCCAGTTACAGTAGATATTCAATCTAGCTTTTACTGTGGAGGCTTTGTTTTTAATTTAATAACGTAATACTGGTATGAATACGTAGGCTTCCACGTTTTTGATTAATTTACCGAACAGAATAACTTCTATCATGTGGAATAATAAATGAGGATCGTTTCTCATCACTTATCGGTTTTCCACACAAATTTTTTTCAAACGAAACTCTCACTGTATGCTGGATTCGTATGACCGCGTGGTAGCATTTCATACAAATTTGCAATGGTTAAAATTACAACACTCTAGAACAGAATTCAGAAGACACATTGTAAAGAAATTTAGGAATTCGTTTTTTTATCCTTTCAACAACCATGCTTAATAGTTTGAATTGTCGCAATAAACCACGATTATCTGAGGAGAAAATATAGATATCTTAAGATACCAAATGGGTAATGATAAATACAAATTCACTTTTGTTAGTTCATAAATATCAAATCTTCCATATACCAAAAAATCAGATATCTGTGAGGGAAAATCAATAAGTAGGTCACAAAAAGCTATCATAAAAATAATTAGTCAACAATATGTTTTATTTTTCAACAAAATCACCATCTACGTTAATACACTTATTCCATCGTTTTATCAATGATCCATTGCCTGCTGCATAAAAGTGTTTCTGAACTACGTCCTTATCTCTTGTTGAACATCGTTATCACCCTCGAAATGTTTTTGAGTAAGTGTACCTTTTACCAGAATAAAAAACAACGCACAATAGCACACTGCTTTTCCACAGTACACTCTTTGAGCACGGTCGCCATTTTAACACTGCCTACATACGTGCACGGCAACCGTCACTTGAGTATCATAAATCTGGATGGTGCTGACACCTAGTGACGTATAGGGAAATAGTCCACTGCTATTTTTACCTTTCCCACAGCAGTTTGTAACTTTTGTTAATTGTAACGTTTCCCTTCATTTTAAAGCATTATTTAGTCAGCGATACTCAGCTTCGCTCATAGGCAAAGGGCAAATTACGATCTCTTATTGGAGATGAGGATACCTATATGGGATTCCTACTGGGAGTAGTAGGAGAAATTAACAAAAACAGACAACCTAATAAGTCAAAACTAACAAAATCTTGTTAAATGGCCAAACATGAGCAGGATGTTTGATTCTCATAACATTAGATAGTAATGTTTATACTTTTATTAAACTCCTTCTCTTTCCCTAATTATCAAAATAACAAAGCCGGTTGTAATATTTATTTATTCTTTGATGTAGTAACTGCATGTGCTAATATACCATCATAATAAATATAAACGCAGAGGTACAATTGAATTATTTTCATTAATTGTTTGATTCGATTTTTATATTCGTATTTCTCTGTAAAGAAATATCAGACGTAAAGTGGTTCGTCAATAGCTACCTACGTGCAGTAATCTTTATTTATGAATTTATTATTGCAGCGTTATTCGTATTTTTTCTAATTCCGAATCTGGTATATACAACTGAAAAATGTATTACAGTCTGGCATACGTAGTGGCTGGCGAGAGATGGTACATTTTACTTGACGCAAACTGTACACGTATAAGGGATTCCTGGCAAATTATGGTGTATATATCTACATTAATCACTCTGTTATATCCATGGATAATGCACAAAAGGGGGATAGGAGATGGGCAACTCTATGAACCTGTTTGTAAACATATTCCGCGACCTCTATTAAGACTTTCGTATATTAATTTCGTTACGCAGCTTTGATGCCGTAATTAAATTCTTAGCAACGTAAGTAATAATTAGTTGCGTTTCCTTGAGGTAAGTTATTAGACCTACACAGAGGTAATTTACTGATTTCGTTTAAATAATATCTCAGACTTTCACGGCCGTTTGTCATGGCCGTAACTGTTGTTGGATTCCGCCGTATCACTAGGTTCCCAAACCGCAGTTGTTGGCGAAACGTCAGGGATAAGAAACCTAGTGACACGGAGGAACCCGACAACCGTTACGACTGTGATTTCGCTTGTCCAGAAACTCGCATTCGTTCAATTATAGAACATCATTTGCTGTAATTTAAACCTTAGTATAGCCAGATGAAATGTCAGCGCATGACTGGCCATATATTGTTTCTAATTAATCTTTATTATAAAAACAGATATTCTTGTGTAATAGGTATAGGAACAGCTAGCGATATACGTTCCACAATATCATTTAATGTCCTACTTAACAAATTCCCTTTAATAATGTAGCATCCTTCTGTGTTACTCCTATCACATCTTTGAAATTAGGAAAGGAAATAAGAAAAATAAGAAAACAAAACGAATCGGCAAGCTTATTGAGGTGTACATATACATACATAAGACAATATAAATGTAATTAACAACTATTTGTAGAGAACAAGACGCGCTTTCATGTTTTGATGATTTGTTTCACCAAACTCGCGCATAAGTTCCGGGTTTCGCCATCCACGAGTTGTAAAACAGTAAAGGTATAATGGGTAAACTTGATCGGAAACAATTTGTTTGAAAGAGTTGTTGCACAGAAAAACGCATTGTATAGTTTTAATGCACTACATTGAAAACATAATAAAATATAATAATGTACAAGAGCTATAAATTGAAATGTGTGTTTCAGACTTGAAATTGACTGCCTCTTTGCTTATCTGAGGCTTACCTCTTATACATTTGAATTTGATTAGATAGGTAATTGATTGCAAATATCTGACTTCAATTAGTTTGTAGAATGTTCCACAAGAGTATATATGTGATAGTTAACATTATGCACATTACATTATACATTGCTAAGCTAATGTTTAATAATAGATATACACTTAATTTATAAATACATACATTCAATGATAAAACTAATTGTTAGTAAAACTGGAGGATTGGAAAAGTCTGAATTGCTTTGGTTCCACTGAATCAGAATGACCTACTACACAAATGTATATGAATGCAAAAGAAAACATAAAAAATAAATAAAATATAATTTAACTCTAAGTAGTTGGCTAATGTGCGAACAGCAACCAGCTCCAATAAGTGTAGAGGAGGATGTGTTTTCAAGCTTACCGAAAGTAACTGGAGTTGCTCCCTGAATATAAGAAAGATGTCAGGAGCCCGCCCAAGAATTACGATTCTATTAACTATCAATACTGAAAGCTTTCGAGCAAGCTTTAGCGATGAGGCTTAATAGATACTTGAAAAACCAAAAATATCTACTTCGAAATCTGCTTGGCTATAGAAAAGGTAATTCGATAATTTTCGGCAAGGGCAACCTTTCTTATGGCAACTGTCAAACTTTCAAACGTCTACTGCCAATTGTCATTATTTAAGAGTGCGCTTTGTGTAGCAAGTCAGACGATTTCGCAAAAATGGATAAAATCGAATTTCGTGCAGTGACAAAACACTTGGATGGCTGGAAAAACGGCCACGAAAATGCAAAATATTTTGCTAGAAGTTCATGGCCGATGTACTTCATCACTTTCGACCATCAGCTTCTGGGTGAGCGACTTCAAACGTGGCCGCACAAGCACAAGTTACGAGCCAAAAAGTGGACGCCCAAAAACCGCTACTCACGATGAAATGGTCGACAAGATCCATGATGTCGTGTTAGCCGATCGCCGATTGGAACTGAAAGAGATAGCAGAGACAACAGGCATTTCAGAAGAACGCCTTGGGCGTAGCCCACACGAAATTTTGGGTATGAAAAAGCTTTCGGCGTTTGCTCACACCAGAGCAAAAACGAAATCGGGTGACCGTTTCGGAGGAATGTCTGGCCAGGATCCAACGCAATCCAAGGGATTTCTTCATATGTTTCGTAACCATGGATGAGACTTGTATCCACTACAACATACCGGAGACCAAGAAATAGTCGAAGCAGTGGACTTTTCCATGCGAATCGGCTCCGAAGAAAGCAAAGACTGTTCCACCGGCTGGAAAGATCATGGCGACCATTTTTTGGGATTTCCAAGGTGTGGTCCTCATCGACCTTCTGTAGAAGAGAACGACGATCACGCGGCAATACTACAGCGATTTATTGACTCGATTTGGTGCAGTATTGAAGGAGAAATGGTCTCGTTTACAGCGGAAAAAAGTGCGCTTCCACCACGACAATGGACCGGCACAGTCATCCCGCATCGTCGTGTTCAAATTGAAGGAGTTTCGCTACAATCCTCCATATTCACCGAGCCTAGCCCCCAGCGATTTTTTCTATTCCCAAACCTGAAAAATCACTAGGAGGAAAGAGATTTCCGATCGAGTCTGGAGTATCGTTTGGAAAAGTGCATTGCTCTTCGAGGAGACTACTCCGAAAAATAAAAATAAAAAACCACCCCAAGTCCGTGCTTTTCTTGTCGATTCCGGAAACATTTCAGGTCACCCTCGTGATATGATGGCGTAGCACATCCACAACGCATTTGGCGTTTATATTTATACCGAAATGAATTTACTAAACTTCACAAAAGCTATCAAGTCTGTCAGACAAAGTATTTTGATTAAAAATTGAAGTACTGCAGAGTAAGGAAAACTTTCCTGTATTTTTTAAGATCTTGCCTCACTAACAAGACGCAGCTAACGGAATGGAATAGTTTACTGTATCCACCGGTAAAATTGCGTCTGGAGTTCCACAAGGCTATCCTCGCTCCTCTGTTATTTATCGTATATGTGAATAATTTTCTAGCCAGCGCAGATGTGCATGTACGCCGAGAACTCGTCACTTTTACTTCAGACCATGGCCTGAATGGTCTGCGAAGTCAATCTGAAAGAATGATTGCTGATGGTGGGTCCTGAATTTCTACTAATAAATTAAGGATAAATGTGAAAAGATGTCGACCTCTTCTCTTTTCCACGTAGAATGAATGTGCAATAAAGTATCATTGTTATTTTTAATATTATAGTACGTCTTAGGCCCCAGACATTTTGATAGAGGCATCCTACCCACATATGTAGCGATTATGGAATACCTACTCTCTACAATTTCTATAGGACGCAAGCTTTCAAACATCAAAGTTAATACGAAATGTTGTTGTTACGAACCTTTATATTTCAAGCAAGCTTATTAATAAATTTGTAAACCAAAAGAGCTACTACAAATCTTCGCGGTTTCAAATATTCATACGTACTATACAGCCTTCGCATGTAGCCGCAGCCGGTACTCTTCTCGTAGCGCGTTTGCGAACATAAATCCTAGCGGAGATTGTACTGCGAAAGCAATTACCAAAAACACAATAGGCTAACCGCACAAACCGGAGCGGGCGCCGCGACGCTACCATCCGATGCCGCCGCCGTCGCCACCGCGTAGGTGTACCGTTTAAATTTCCAAGGTGAAAATATCGAAAGGCTTCGCGTGAACGGACGCCATAAAATGCCAAATTGGCCGAAACGACCCTGTAATTTCTAATAATGAGATTTTATGCAACATCCACAGGATATAGCGCTAATAATTTCTTGCGTAGCGAATTACCATAATGAGTGAAAGGGTTTTGTTCGGTAACACGAATCCCGCCCGAAGATTTGCCTGATTTATTTCTTTTGGTTTTAATACGCCATGTAATCCTAATTTAACGAAACACCATGGAAAGCTCCAACGATATCTGAGCTTTGTTTCGAACGAATGAAGTTGCGCGTGGTTAAAAATTCAATATTCGAAATAAGGACAAAAAGTTGCCGCACTCACTTTTGGTAAGTAGTTCAACTAAACCATTTTAACATTTATGCCAATAAACAAAAAAAATTAATATTCGGAGTACCCCTGTGTTTACTGATTATTGAACCAACGAAATATCTTATAAAATTACATATACGAGGGCCACTAGAAATGTTTCCGGAATCGACAAAATTAAACATTATATTTATTTTTCGATGTAGTCTCCTCGAAGATCAATACTTTTTCAAACTGTGCTCTAGTCTCTTCAAGCCGTCGAAAAAGTAGGATGTTTCGAGATATGCAAAATAGTCAACTGTTACGGCGATTACTTCCTTATGTGAGGCAAATCTTTTTCCTCCCAGTGATTGTTTTAGGTTTGGGAATAGGAAAAAGTCACTGGGGGCTAGGTCCGGTGAATATGAAGAATAAGAGACTAATTCGTCGCGCAACTCATTCAATTTGGACACAAAACATTTTCAATTTCCGTGGCCGTTTTCCTAACCATCCAGAAGTGATTTATCACTGCACGAAATTCGATTTCATCCAATTCTGCGAAACCGCCTGACCTGCTACGCAAAACCCACTCTTAAACAACAACTTTAATCTTCGTGCGCCATCTCCTGCCAATTCTGGAAACATTCCAGGTCGCTCTCGTACGCTATTCCGTAAAAGTAGATACCAGCTTCTTTTGATATTAATTAGTTAACTAATTGCAGTAACGTTCCAATTAGAAGTTAACAACCGTTAGCAGTTTCAAAACAGCAGGTTGCTTCGTAGCAGCTCAACTCTACCGTTATATAAACTAGTAACAACATCAAAATAATAAGTTCATTTTTTGTTTGCATATTAAATTTCTTCACATTATTTCACTATCTTGTGATACCAATTTAACATTTCTATAGGCAGAAAAGCGTAAATGATCAGTATTAATACCACTGGAAGAAGAAAAATACTAAAATTTTCCAATCAATACTTTAATAATTACGTAAATACGAATCACGAGAACCAAATTAAAAAAGGCTTTCCCGACCATCGCAGCAGCAGCGCTTGCCAAGAAAAGGAAATGTTTTTTAATTAAAATGCGAGCTAATTAATTTTAGATTTAATTTTCGCGTTGATAATCGAAATTTCACACAAAGGAGTAACGTCCTTTTATATTTTTCTCATCATACAAGCTAATTACCTAGCAGCGCGCTGGATACCCCACACCCGTAGTAAAATAACGGACGCTTGTGTTTTTTTCGACGGTGGAGGATGTTTATTAGAAAACGACGATTTTTTTCTGCGACCGGTAGTAGCTGTAAATTTGAGTTAATTTATGCGATAACTTTATTACGGGCAAACTTTCCCTGTATATACCCAGGTAGTACAGGATAATTACCCAGGAGTTTTGTCGTTAGGGACCTTTGCAATTTAATAAGGACGAAGAAATAAATTAAAATATTTAATTAGCGCATGGGCAGTGTTGACTGAGATAAAGTTGAATCTGGACGTTAGAAGGATATGAAAAAGCATCCATATATTGTATGCATCTACACACGTCAATAATATAACGACCAAGGGGTTTAGCGTTCTAAGTGTATACGAGGTGAATTTTTAATGAATTACTCGATTGAACACGCAATATTGGTATTCTACTTAATGTTGCTGATGTGATTTTTTCTGAACACTTCCGGTTATACTGCAAGTACCAAATTTTATTTTGACCGTGCAATTATGCAGTACGCGCTTTAAATATAAAGAGTATTTCAATATTTTAAGGTTCAATAAAACATGGTTCTCTATAGCAATGTATTGAAATATTTATTGATTTATAATGTGTACATTTAGACATTATGTATGAAACAAAATATCTTGTAAATGACCGCCATGGCTTTGCTGGTGCATGCGTACTCTTTTGATAACATTTGCACTATTGTATACATGTGGTGGTATTTCATTGATAGAGTGTCTAATTCCGGCTTTCAATGCTTCGGTGGGCGCGGCCTTTTGCATAAACCTGTGACTTCAGATAACCCCACAGCCATAAGTCTAAAGGAGCTAAACCGTGAGGACGTGGCAGCGAATTCCGGTCACCCAACCGGGAAATGACGCGACCAGGGACAAACTCGTACAAGTAGGTCAATGCTTTACGTGCAGTATGACATATGGCACCGTCCTGCTGAACCCTCATGTCGTCAAGAGCTTCAAAGAAACACGGTCCAATTATTCCTCCAGACCACAATGCACACCAGACAGTGACACGTTTTGAATGTATTGCTTTCTCATGAATCATTCGTGGATTTTCTGAGCTCCAAATGTAGCAGCTTTGCCGAAGCTATCGAGGTGAATATGGGCCTCATCACTGAAAATGATTTTGTCCGCAAAATCGGCACTCACTTCTGTTTTTTCAAGGATCCAATTGGTGAACTTTCTTCGCTGTGCGGGGTTTGTTGGGAGAAGTTGTTGTGCCAATTGGACTTTGTCGGCGTGGAGATGTAAATCTTAAGTTAGAATACACTTAAGAGTGGCTGTTGTAGTCCTTGTGCACGATGACGAATCGAGGTCTCTGGATTTTCGGCCACACTCTCGCGAATTGCCGTTACATCTTCTTCTAAACGACCTCTACAAGCTCGCGTCGTGTGTCTTACATCACTAACCGAAGCAATCGAATTTTTCGATTATCCTTTTCACTGTGGATAGATTGGGAACATTCTGTCGACCGAATATTGGACGCACTATACCAATGCTGGCGATTAAACTTCAACCATGTTGATAATCAGTGTGTATCCTTTCTGTTATATGGAATAACATGTATGTTATTTTCAAATATATTGAATTATACGATGTTCATAACAACTTTGTGATTTTTTAATAGATTGTACCCTTGTAAAAACTGACGCGTTATCATCCTTGCTAGAATAACAGGAACAAAGTTTTGTGAGCATTTCTATATGGTCCGTAAAGAATAGCTTTATGAATATTTTAGTTGATAGAAAAGAAAAGCTACAATACGCTCTTCGTATAATATCTGAGTGTTCGACTATATTCGACTCAAATTTGTCAGTAATTAATTTCTTGTTATTGAACCTGGTTGCGGTTATGTTTTATAATTAGACGTGTGTCTACGTACAAATTTATTTAGTGATATTTCAGTTTTAATACGAGAAAAATGTCTTTAGAACGGAAACGTTTACCAAAAACATCACAAAAGTAATACAAATATTTGTTTCATATGTTTTCAAATCTTTAGAAACGAATACCATCCAGATTAGTTCTCTTGTGCAAATTTTGGTTTTAGAATCGTACTCTGTATGGTTGAAGATAGCATTCGGTAAGCCTTGAGCCAAATCTAAGATGAACGAAATTTCTTCCTTATGGTTTTTGCGAAAAATCGAAGTCATCTAAAATATGACCGACGAGACCAGACATCCCCGCCGAAATGAGACGCCTCTTTAATTTATTTGGGCGCCCGAACTAATATGGACGGTAGTGTACATATACCTACAACAAACCTCGGCGCTACTTCTTCAATTTTATTTAAAATAAATAAATTTACTACGTCCGAGTTGGTTAGAAGTAAAAGACCAATCAGCTGATAACTTTCCTACGCCATATTTTACTCCTAACATATGTACTTGTTGTCTTCAACAGCAGGTCTACTGTTAAATCAAAATGTTATGTTAGTGATAAATACTTCTAAAATATGTTGGTACGTAACATAACATGTACATCTTAACATAACAGCTTTATAACAGCACATGTCAAGGGTACATACTTAGCTTGAATAATATTTAACAATCAGGATGCGTAGTTCGGTTGTATAATACTCCACATTTACTAACTCCAGCCTGTCAACTTTTGATCAATCACGTCATATTCACGCATCAAACATGGCGACCAATTCAAATCTCGCGCTGTTGAAAGCCCCAGCAGAAGCGAGTAGTAAAACCAAGAAAATATGCAAATACTGTTTATGAAAGAATGAAATGTATACAAAAAAATACAATTGAGATAGCAATATGTACCGCGCAAAAAGAAGGGAATTGCAGCATAGACAGAGAATTGTTATAATTCCAAACCACAACGGAGTGTGGCCTTTCTACAGCCAAATGCATAGTCCCAGCCCGAAGTAATGTGATAAACGGTTCCGGACTGGTGTCTAGAAGAAGAGGGGGTGTTTTAGTTGGTAGTCCTCCTTCAGAGGGAGTCCAGCATTACATGCGTCAATGCATTTCACCTCCGCAAAAAAAAAAAAAAATTATTTAATATGTTTATAATTTGGCGAAGATCGTATTCAAATTTATAAATAACACATGGGCTGAAAAGTCCCGGGTCTAACACATAGATGACGCTAGTTTTATTGCGGTCACCTTTCTCTCAGTTAGTACTAACCTTCAAAAGACAGCTGCTAAAATTTCATGATATTCTATTCATTAGTTTGTGAGTTATTGTGCTAAGAGTCACGCTACTTTTGTCATTTTCAAAACAATGGATCAAAAACAATTTCGTGTTTTAATTTTACACTGCTTCTTGATGGGAAAAAATACCGTTCAAGCGAAGCAATGGCTTGAAGAGTGTTATGGGGACTCCGCTCCATCAGAAACAACAATAAAACGTTGGTTTGCTGACTTCAAACGTGGTCGTAGAGACACCGATAATGCAGAACGCAGTGGACGTCCAAATGAGGCGGTAACACCAGAAAACATCAAAAAAATCCACAAAATCGTTTTGAATGATCGAAAAGTGAAGTTGCGTGAGTTAGCTGACATCGTAAAGATATCAAAAGAACGTATTGGCTTTATATTGCATGAGCATTTGACTATGAGAAAGCTCTGTTCAAAGTGGGTGCCGCGTTTGCTCACTGTTGACCAAAAACAAGAACGTGTTGATGATTCTGAGCAGTGTTTGGCCATGTTTAAACGTAACAAACCGGAATTTTTGCGTCGATATGTGACAATAGATGAGACATGGATCCATCACTTCACTCCGGAATCAAAACGATCGTCATCTGAGTGGACAGCAACTGGTGAACCTCATCCAAAGCGCCCGAAAGCACAACAATCGGCTGGAAAGGTTATGGCCTCGGTATTTTGGGATGTGCGTGGTGTAATATTCATCGACTATCTTAAGAAAGGAAATACCATCAACAGTGAATATTATATAGGGTTATTGGAGCGTTTGAAGGCCAAAATTGCAAAGGAACGACCGCATATGGCAAAGAAAAAAAAATTTTGTTTCATCAAGACACCGCACCGTGTCACAAGTCAATCAAAACAATGACAAAACTACATGAGTTGAACTTCTAATTGCTCCCACATCTACCGTATTCGCCAGATTTGGCTCCCAGCGACTACTGGCTGTTCGCAGACCTCAAAAAAATGCTCGGCGGTAAGAAATTTCGCACGAATGAAGAGGTTATCGCTGAAACTGAGGCCTATTTTGAGGCAAAAGATAAAACGTTCTACAAAAGTGGTATTGAAATGTTAGAGCGGCGCTGGAATGATTGCGTTGTTCTTGATGGAGATTACGTTGATGAATAAAGTTAATTTTGAACCAAAAAAACCGTGTTTTCTTCGTTAGGCCCGGGACTTTTCAGCCCATGTGTTATGTTACAAATAATGAGAGATTACGGTGATTAGGAATACATTATTTCTGAAATAAGTTTACTCACATAATCTAAATCAAATATGTGTTTAAAATTTACAAAAGAGGTTGGGTCCGATCTGCCCTTAGTTTTATGAGGAATGGTTCCGTTTTTCAACTGTTGGAAGGTCTGTCGAAGCTAGCACATGTAAAAACCTACACTAACTATGTTGGATAGACTTTTCAATTGTTTTTAAAATCACTAATTTCTAGAATTACTTCGAAAAGCCCTAATCAATTTAGAAGAAATGAAACACGTCCAACACAAGTTTCTTCTTGAACATCAACAAAACCCGAAGGATTCTTAAACAAATATAACCGCAGACATACAAATAGGGAGACTACATTAGCAGAGAAGGATATATTACCAGTTTCAAAGAAACTTCCTTAAATACACACAAAATCCTTCCAAATCGCATGAGAAATGCACGCTCTTTCTTTCTTCGAGCGACCTAAGCTGACTTAAAATCATTTAGGAAAGCGATCCTTTTTAGCATTCCGCTCTGTCACCAGATACAACACCTCTAAGTTATCGGACGAAAGCTCCGAGAGGAACTTTTAGCGAAGTACTTTTTTTCTCACTTTATCCCCCTTAAGTTGGCGTAAAACTGAAAAATACCGGGATTAGAGCAGATTTATTCGCCGCAGTTCATACGGCTCTAGCTGAAAATTCACCTCATATCACATAACGTTTCGCACTATTTGTTATCTCGTTTATCACTATTGGATGGACAATAATGCGAGATGCGTGTTAAAGATGTAATCGTGTATAGTCGGTATGTGTGTAAAGTAATGTTTTGCTTTATTAGGTAGTTTGTTTGTTGAAATCCTTCAAATCGACTGTGATTATGTTTTCGGAGTCCGTTTATTTTGATTATTTGACTATACAATATCCCCATTTTTGTTATAATTTCTTTTTTCACGTAGAAGACGGTGCTGTAGAAAAAAAATTAAACAGTTATACATTAGAGATGTTAAAAAAGAATAATACGGTTTCATTAATGTACATAAATAATTATCATTCTAAATGAATACCATAAAACAATAGAAACTATTAACTATTTCGATAATAAAGAAATAATTATCACTAATCCTCAGTCTCGTTTATACACAATAAAAAAATTACAGATATCTTTTACGCTAGGAATATTACAAGTTAATATAATTTACAAGTAGCTAATAAGTGAAAATGAAGGTGTAAAATTATAATTTGAGAATTGCAGTATTTTGATGCGAGTGTACAAAAATATTATTACTGATATCTATTAATATTCCAATTAGCTTCCTATACAATTACCATACAACTATGTGAGTACTTTTACATACCTAGGGGCCGGTTCATTCACATTCTGTTAAAGTTACAGGCAGCGCAATCTAACGGATAAACACAAACATGTGTTTATTCAACTTCTGACAGATAAAAACCAGTTGGTAAATTGCTTACTAGAGGGATAAATTTACCAGTTGTTAAATCCTCCCGATAAATGTATATCTATCGGATATTATAACCTCACTTTATTTCGCGCGTGTGTTTTCATATAGAAATATTCTGAATGAATATGGGATTTCTACAAGAGTTTGGAGATGTTTTTATCGCAGAGGAAGTTCAAGCAATCGAAGACATCGATAATCGTTGTTAATTTAGTTTTGTTCTTGACTTACTCTTAATAATTTTGTTGGTTCTATTTTAGAATGTTGGATATTTTAAATTTGGCGCGCTTAGAAAAAGTTAGCCCCCGGGTGGGGAGTGAGGTACTTTAGGACAGTTATGTGTTATGCTTTGTTATGTATAGTGCGTTATGAAGTATATAGAGTTTTGAATTTTTAGCCGGTTTTATTTCGGCCATCACCTGACCCACAATTCTCAGAAGTGGGATTTGAAACGATTTATGTCATTCTACATTAAGTTAAGCCATCGTTATCGCAAACGTAAGAATGCACAATATTTTATACTTATTACACGTGCGAAACGAAAACAAACATGACGGACAGCAATTTTGTTATTACCGGCGAAGCGGAAGGACTTCAGCCAACGCAACTAAGCGTTAAAGAACTGATTGGAGCAACAATAGACGGTATGTCGGCGAATAGCGATATATATAAAAATAAAGATGTAAATGGATTAATACCGTAGTATCAAGGATTAGCAAACGAAGATATAGAAAAGTGGTTCGAACGCATAGATATGGCGAAGAGAATATACAGGGTCGCAGATAATAAGATGCTATTAACCATAATTAACAAGCTGGGAGGAATGGCACGGGATTGGTTCCATTCAAAGCCGGAACATGCTCTTTTAACATTAGAAATGTTGAAATCGGAAATGTTTAAAATGTTTAATAAATAATTATCATTCTAAATGAATACCATAAAACAATAAAACGCATAAAACAATAGAAACTATTAACTATTTCGATAATAAGGAAATAATTATCATTAATCCTCAATCTCGTTTATAGACAGTAAAAAAATCACAGATATCTTTTAAGCTAGGAATATTGCAAGTTAATATAATTTACAAGTACCTAATAAGTGAAAATGAAGGTGTAAAATTATAATTTGAGAATTGCAGTATTTTGATGCGAGTGTACAAAAATATTATTACTGATATCTATTAATATTCCAATTAGCTTCCTATACAATTACCATACAACTATGTGAGTACTTTTACATACCTAGGGGCCGGTTTATTCACATTCTGATAAAGTTACAGGCAGCGCAATCTAACGGATAAACACAAACATGTGTTTATTCACCTTCTGACAGATAAAAACCAGTTGGTAAATTGCTTATCGGAGAGATAAATTTACCGGTTGTTAAATCCTCCCGATAAATGTATATCTATCGGATATTATAACCTCACTTTATTTCGCGCGTGTGTTTTCATATAGAAATATTCTTAATGAATATGGGATTTCTACAAGAGTTTGGAGATGTTTTTATCGCAGAGGAAGTTTAAGCAATTGAAGACATCGATAATCGTTGTTAATTTAGTTTTGTTCTTGACTTACTGTTAATAACTTTGTTGGTTTCATTTTAAGTTTACTAAATTTTATTTAATTAATCAATTAATGAATTAATTAATCAGTTTATTCTCAGCCCAAAATGAATTTCGCATTAGAAGTATATATAAAACATTAAAACAAAATTTTTCAAGATTTTTATTTTTAGTTCATTTTCATTCTCCAAATATTTCAACTGTCGTCCCTTAGAGATTCTTTTTCAGCAATTATTAATTGCTTTTTTAAAAGATCTGATGGATGCATCAGCAAGCATCAGAAATTTAATATTAATTTATTCTTTAGGTTTTTCTATCGGTAATTTTTTGGAAACTTAAACTTTTCTGTATCCAATTATTCTATTTCATAATTCTCAAAATTAGTTGGTCGATCTTTTTCTTTTATTATGACATTTTCTAAGACCATTTTCCATTTGACGAACAGCACAAGAATATTAGGTTATGTTCAAATCGAAACTGTAATTATGAGTTTGTCTCCCTCATTACAACGAACGTTATACAAGTTGGATATTGGCTACCCTTAAAAACTAGCAATTGAGAGGGATTATAAAAATAGAAGAAACCGAAGTTTTGAAGACAATTTATTAGTATTTAATCTACACACTCACTACATTAAATACACAAAATATTATTTTGATTTACACATAGATTAAATATTACTAGAAATATATTGCGAACTAAAAAGACAGCGATAACTCTGTTAAAGATATAGAAAATAGTATAAAATGGCAGAAAAAACGTTACATAGTGAATGCCTCTTTGAGTGACAACTGACAAAGATGAAATAATTTGTCTTTTAACGGAATCATCATGTTTTATACTAAATACTAAATAAATAAACACATATAACCAATAATATTGTCTTAGTAATAATATAACTTCTTTATTTATCTACAGCTTGTGTTGGAAACTTACTTCATAATAAAATTTACATATAATTGTTTTACAATTTTTGAGCTTGTTTATGAGGTCTATAACCCTTTGCATGGATTTAGTCTCGCTTGATTTTTTTTCCTGTTGCTGGATATATTTTCATAATGTAAGTCTAGATAAATTCCATCGTCAATGACATTGTTTTTGAATACCGTACGTTCAAAATCAAATATAAAATAAAGCATATACAAATTGGTGTTACAATATCAGCAGTTGATGCCACCGATATCTCTTCGAAAGAGATATGGCGAATACTTCTCTCTGTAGCTAAGAAGAAAATAGGGGATTAACTATTTTAATGACATGTATTTCGATAAAAATAATTTGAAAAAAATTGTTCATATTTCGGTTTGTTAGCTACACATATAGGGCAGCACGTTCAGTAGCCTTCAAAAATATCTACGTGACAAATATAAGGACGTCTCTGTTATTTTGAAATGATGTCCATATATATATATATATATATATATATATATATATATATATATATATATATATATATATGTCTTGCTATCCTCTCGGGTTCTCTCCCGCGTCCGGCGTTGTTTTTAGAAGAACCATGTACGTCCTGACGTTTCGTTGTAATTGCATACATCTTCTTCTTCATCCTTTACCCGCGAAAACATACGCTACAACACACACACGCGCATATATATATTGTGGAGGAAAATCTCAGGCTCCTTAATTTTTTTTAACTGGGTTCTTTGATTTATTTGTTTGAAATTAAGTGAAAATGTTTTCTAAATTAAAACAGCAAATGTAAAGTTGCAAAGACAAATATATTGACAAATAAAAAAAATATATACGGCTTTTTACAACAAAGAAAAAATGTTTTTTTACAGAAAACCTAAGGCAATCCCTGACCAGCTAAACTTTAAATATTCTAATTAGTTTACGAAACGAAATATGAGATCGAAAGATACGAATAATTTTGAAGAACTTAAGAAGATTTGACGTCTTTAACGTTTGAAATCATACTCACTGGCTCGCCTTTAGGACGGACTGGCCTTCAGCTTCCAACGTATAGTATCAGCTGATACACTTTATTATTGGATATAAACGAAGATAAATTTACGGAGTTATATGAGAAAATAACTAATTATTCTTTCTCAGGAGAAACGATGCCAACATGTCTGACTTTTGACACGATCTTCATCTGTCGATTTTTGTTTTATATCCATAGCAACGCATTTGTTCGCCTATATGGTAGGCCACTCAGTACACACCAAACATACTCGATATGTGTGACATAAAGGAAATTGTTGCCAGTCGTGCCATCCTTCCGTCGTACGAGAAATTTCGAAGATTATAAGTACAATTTCGGAATAATGCATATTCATACAATGTAATTGAAATGTGTAAGTACTGTATGTTAAACGTCTATTAAAGATGAAATTTTTAAATATTTATTTATATAAGAAATACATATGTTTACGAAAAGAGATATATAATAAACGAATTTTTTTTTTACAAGAAAAATTGTGAATAATTAGTTGTTAAGGAATACTCAAAGTAGATATCTGTAAAACTCTTTGAGAGAAACCTGTATAGATTGAATATCTGTGTTTAAAGTTTCATAAAGAGGGAGTACTAACGGTACTTTACCTCCAACTTCTAACATCAACCAAAATAAAAATAACAGCGTGCACCAAACAGTGACGAGAAAGTATCTGGAATAGGTGAACTAGTAAAATTTTAGAAAAAATTAATTGGTAAATAATAGACAACAATTCATACCATTACAATATGTTGTGTTAAGTTAGGTTTACTTCTAAGTATGTATGGTTGAACTATTACACATTTTATTAATCCGTCTAACAGTATATGGTTGTATATATGAATACATGAGACAAGAACTATGATTTTCATTCACATGTGAATAGGCAATTGTCAAATGAACAAGAGAATTTCATTATAGAGCGTGATTTACAAAACATCTTGGTCGTACGGATGTATACATTATACCAGGAACATTTCATAAGTTGCTCGTAAGATAATACAAAAGAAAAATCTAATTAGTATATTTCACACTTAAAGATATTTAGCTGTTCTAACCTAACTATTTATTAGTGATGAAATCAATTGAAGGTATACTACTGACGTAAAATGTACACAATATTAATATATGTAGTATAGTATTGATACTTACCTCTATGATTTTCTGCACTAATAATTGCTCAAATAACTTGAAACGAATAGGAATGAAACGAATGTGAAGTGTTAGCGACAAATAAACCGTAACCTATGTAATCAACTGTTTACGCTTTCGAAGTCACGTTCAGACAGGAATCCTTCTCTCCCCAACTACTTTAAACGCTACTGTAAGTATGAAATTACAGCTTTAGGATTAGTATTCACATTGGAAAGTAAATGTGCGGAAAAATCTTGTCAGGTTACATTGATATTATTAAATTAACAGTTGATACATGATAAATGCAATAAGGCTACTTTAGAAATAACAGTACAGTAAGAATACTGCAAAAGAATGCTGTCATGTTACTGTAGTATTACAACAATGTATTGATTAATACTTAATTTTGATCATACATAACAATGTAGCAAAAACACATATGTTATATTATTTTCAAAATTTTTGTATTTAAAAGTGAGAAAAATTATTAGAACAATGTAATACGTACTCACGTTGAAGTACATTTCATATATTTAATTTAACTATGGCCTCGGCTTTATTGCATATTATTACAGACATTTAACATCAATAAAAATAATCGCGATTATTCTAATTACAGGCATTAATTTAAATTTAAACGCTACACATCCACCGGGATAATATATGCACCGTGCCAGTAATTAGTTTAAATTATAACAACGGTGCGTAACTGCTGCGCAAATTATCAGCGGGGGACGCAGTTTATTAGGCATCATCGAAGGTGGACCGAGGGAGGAGAAAATTCAAAACCATTTTTTATGCAGCGCTTGGCGCGAACGAAGATCGTGATTTATGGTTGAAAATTATATTGTTCGAAATCGCCGATGACAAAGCTGAAATGAACGTATTGCAAATTGATTACAAGATTGATTATTTTTGTGCGGTTGCAAGGTCCGCGTCGGAATACTATGAATTTCGTATTCAATTTATATTGAACATATCGCGTACCATATGCGAACTAGCGCTAGCTGTATCGGCAATTATAATAGTGTAGTGCTATATCATATTATTGCGCAAGCAACGCAATTAAGCTTAACCGCTTCGAAATGTTCAGGTGGCACTGTTAAATTGCTGAACACTCCGAATAGAATGGAGGTGAATATAATTGTTAAAGCAAAAAGCTGTTTTTAGTGCTAAAACATAACACATTGTCGGACTAGCATTTGTCTCGTTCGTCAATAACAAGTTACCTACATATGGCGCATTCAATTATCAACCACTGTATACGGAGTAAGTCAGAAATATGACGTACAAATTTGCGATAATTTCCAATAGCGGTCGAATGAGAGCAAACATGCAGCGGTAGTCCCTGTAGTTGACAATCATCACACAAGTATTTTGTTCGATGTGATGACATTCGTGAGTTTCTAGGTTTAGATACTTGTAAATTTTATTACGTTGATAACAATCTGTATTCTATATTACATTGTAGAGTAATTATGTGTGCGAAATAGAATAATAACGGTCTGTACTCATGAATCGTGTAAATAAATCTATCAGCCAATTAATAATTTTCATAAATTACAATGGTGCTAAGACAGTTTTTTTGTGTTTAGTACACAATATTGATAGCGATGACAGCAATGACAGGAATGAAAGCAATGATAGTAATGACAGCAATAGCAATAGTGATGGTAATGATAATAGCAATAATGACATACAAGCGGCCCTGGTAACGGATTGAACTTGTATATATGCATTTTGTAAGCCAGTTATTATATTACAGAATTCTACAAACTTTAGAAGCTCTAGTAGAAGTGATTTTTTTACATTTGTGTTAGTTGAAATCGAGACAATGGGCCTGCTAGCATTGAAACGATCTTCGTCACTACCCTTATAAACCGCTTTTATCATTGTTGTTCCGATGTTGTCAAAAAATGTATCTGTTTTGAGACATAGATTGATCAACACTGCTAGAGGCGTACAAAGTAGGCGCTATAAACTCTGGGTCTGACAGGCTTATTTATACAGGTTCAAGTAAGTTCAAACTCCGTCACGGCATGCGTGCACATTTATGTTCCTGTATATGTATACAAGGGCGACCTGAAATGTTTCCGGAAACGACAAGCAAATCACGTTATTGGCGTGGTTTTTTATTTTTATTTCTCGATGTAGTCTCCTCGAAGATCAATACACTTTCTTAAGCGGTGCTCCAGTTTCTCCAAGCCGTCAGAAATGCAGGATGTTTCGAGAACTGCTAAAGAGCTACCTGTAGCGGCGATGACCTCCTCATT
This sequence comes from Trypoxylus dichotomus, assembly GCA_023509865.1. Taxonomy (NCBI): domain Eukaryota; kingdom Metazoa; phylum Arthropoda; class Insecta; order Coleoptera; family Scarabaeidae; genus Trypoxylus; species Trypoxylus dichotomus. The sequence goes on along the minus strand of CM042074.1, from coordinate 14,044,965 downwards.
TGAGGCAAATCTCTTTCCTCCCAGTGATTTTTTCAGATTTTGGGATAGGAAAAAGTCGCTGGGGGCTAGGTTCAGTGAATATGGAGGATGAAAGACCAATTCGTAGTGCAACTCATTCAATTTGGACTCGACAATGCGGGATGATTGAGCCGCTGCATTGTCGTGGCAGAAAAGCACTTTTTTCCGCCGCAAACGAGACCGTTTCTTCTTCAATACCGCATCGAATCGGGCCAATAAATCGCTGTGGTATTGCCCGGTGATCGTCCTTCCCTTCTACCGATAGTCGATGAGGATCACACCTTGGGAAACCCGCCATGACCTTTCCGGCTGATGGAACGGTCTTTGCTTTCTTCGGAGCCGATTCGACCGGAAAAGTCCACTGTTTCGATTGTTTCTTGGTCTCCGGTATGTAGTGGCGTATCCAAGTCCCATCCACAGTTACGAAACGCATGAAAAAATCCCTTGGATTGCATTGGATCCTGGCTAGATACTCCTCCCAAACGGTCACCCAATTTCGTTTTTGCTCCGGTGTGAGCAAGCGCGGTACCCATCGTGTCGAAAGCGTTTTCATACCTAAAATTTCGTGTAGCATATGGCCAACGCGTTCTTTTGAGATGCCTGTTGTCTCTGCTATCTCTTTCAATCGGTGATCGGCTAACACGACATCACGAATCTTGTCGACCATTTAATCGTTGGTAGCGGTTTTTGGGTGCCCACTGTGTGGTTCGTCACTTGTGCTTGTGCGGTCACGTTTGAACTCGCTCCGCCAGGAATCTCTAGCAAAATATTTCTAATTTCCATGGCCGTTTTCCCAGACATCCAGAAATGTTTTATCACTGCACGAAATTCGATTTTATCCATTTTTGCAAAACCGCCTGACTTGTTACACAAAACAGACTCTTAAACAACAACTATTGACAGTAGAGGTTTGAAATTCTGACAGTTGCCATAAAAAAGGTTACCCTTGCCGACCAATGATCCACTTCAACCTTGGTGTCCCATCTCTTGCCGATTCCGGGAATATTTCAGGTCGCCTTACGTACGCTTCTAAATGTATTTAACAACTTTACTCAACAATCCAACGTTGTTTTATCTCTCTTCTGCGATAACAGTTTAAACTAACACGTCACGAAATAGAATGAACTTCACGTCGTAAGACGGCATCACAACAATAAATTAGATTAAAATTTTTTAGTGCAAACTGCATTTCGCATTTTAATTACTTTATATCCTCAACTATCTACAATACGGCGAAGTTTTAATCGAATTCGTTAGAGAGATGGAACGACGAGAGAGGCGGTCGCAGAAGAAGTAGTGATGTTTCGAAGAATATTCAATTTCGCCTACAACTATTTAGTTAGCTACTCGAATGCAGCGAAACGTATCGTCGGTATCTTTAAATTTACAACCGAAATGAACGTTTCCGCTAAACTCGTTAGCTTCCATTTCCCCCTTTTTGGTATTCACTCGAGAGTGTTACGTGCATTTATACGATGCACGTCGTCCGTTGAAGACGTAGAGAAAACAACGATATCGAGGTAGCTGGAACTAGCTGGGTTGCGCTACGTAAGGTTTTGTTGTTACCGTTAATCTGACGATTTTTCGATACAATAAAAACGACGATTACGCTCGGAAACGGATATAGAACGCGATAAAAGTGGAATATTTCAATACTCCGATTAAAGTTTACACATATACTCTAGCTTTTAGCTTTATTTGATTCGTGCCGTTTCAACTTCCGTAAGGTGAAATTAATGCAAACAGGAATAACGGTTTTATCTTTGACGCTCTTCTTTTATTGGAAATTCTAGAATATCACACTAGCACCATTTCTGATGATAGCTTAACAACTTTCAAATAATTAGAACACAAATGACCATTTTTATATTTCTACAGAAAAGTTTACCTGATTGAAAAAATATACTTGGTATTAAAAGATCATTATTTACTTTGGAATCAAATAAAAATATTTTACTCGCCAAAGGATCATCGTATTACATACAGATTTCTTAGAACTAAAGAAACATTTTCTTTGTTTTTAGGATATACTTTCTAGTTCAAAATAATATTTATTTGTTTTAATAAAATAATTCTGATAAAGCAAAAGAGATTTGATTTCAATGAAAGAAATCAGTTTTATTTTTACCCTCTATTTGAAACTAATTCGTTTTTTAATAAATAAATAATGATTTTTTGGTTAAACCATTACGCTTCTTCTTTTGCTTAGATAAAACAATTTCGATTATTCCCACAGATTATTCGATTATGTTATAAGACTGCGCACATTTGCATATTTGTTCATTTTCGAAATCGATATTAATAGTAAAAACAGAACAACTTAATATATTTTACAAAAATGCAAATGTTAAGCGGATAAAGAGTAAGCTGAGAAGAATAAGGAATAATAATATCTTTAATAATAATATCTTTGCCCAACAGAAAATAATTCCATTTACAGGACAATGCGAGAATAATGTAACCTAGCATATATATGTAGTAACAATATACAGCGCAGTAATAAATTAAAATTAGTCGAAAAAGATACAACTGAATCATAAATATAATAATGGCTCGGTGACACCAGAATGCAAGAACAAAATAGGACGACAATGTAAATCCATGTAGACTCTTCAACAAAGAGGATCGTGAAGTAGTTCATTGGCATTTCTAATCATATGCGTAAAGGGTGCTTTAAGCAGAACATTAGTTTTGCATGACGGGACCTTAAAATTAGGGAAGGACCTGGTATCGTACTGAGGTACCACAAAATTAATTTTGGAGAGAAGGGATGGAGCGTCAATAGCGTGATTAATTAGTTTAAGTAGAAAGTGGCTGCTAAATTCCTTCCTTCGATCCGATAACGATACAAAGCCGTGTCTCATCAGCAGACCAGCATAATCAACATCGCGTCCAGGGTAAGTGCCATCAATTTTGACGGACATGTATTTCAAAAATCGTTTTTGCACTCTTTCAAGTAGTACTTGCAGATGGAGATAGTGAGGATACCAAATTATGGAGGCATACTCCAACCCAGTGCGGACAAGCGAATAGTATAGTGCTTTTAGCGAGGCAGGATTATTGAATGATCTGCAGGATCGTATGAGAAATCCTAAGGATTTCATCGCAGAATTTCGTATGGATAATATGTGGTCTGCAAACGACAAATTTGCATCAAACTGCACGCCCAGGTCCATCACAGACGAGTGCCTAGGAACAATAGCCTGACTCACAGCATAGTGAAAATTGTATAGTCTATGACATCTGGAGTAGCTTACAACAGCACACTTATCCAGATTCAAATGAATTCCATTCTGTGTACACCATCTAACAATAGTATCCAGACTGTTCTGGAGAAACAGACAATCTGCCGGGGAGGTTATGGTATTGTAGATCTTAAGATCGTCCGCGTAAGCCAGTACATTGCAGTCCAGCCCCTGTAGGAGATCATCCAAATAAATATTAAACAAAAGGGGACCCAAATTGGATCCCTGGCACACACCAGAGGAAGCAGAGAATGTTAAGAATGTATATCCATTGTAGTGAACATAGCATGAACGATCAGTTAAATACGAGCGGATCAATTCTGTTACACTTGGCGGAAAACCAAAACTACTCAGCTTAGATACCATAAGGGAATGATTGATAGTGTCAAATGCTTTACTAAAATCGGTGTATAATACATCTACTTGTTGACGTCGTTCCATGGATTCGGGAATATGCTGCGCTAACTTAGCAAGGTTGGTTGTAGTAGACCTTCCTGGAATGAAACCATGTTGTCGCGAAGATAAGTAAGGCTTGACACTAACGTAAATTCTGTGAGACAGAAGATATTCAAAAATTTTTGCAAAGTTGAATAAAATATTTATTGGTCTATAATTTTGGAAGTCAGAACGATTACCTTTCTTAAACACGGGTGTAATTCTGCTAATCTTCCAAGCGTCAGGAAAGGTAGAAGAACTTACGGCCAAGTTAAATATTCTAGCTAGAGGTTCACATAGTACTACACAACAATCACGTGCAAAAAATGCGGGGAGACCGTCATGACCAGCAGTAAAACTAGATTTTAACTTCTTAGATGCTTTTAAGATATCGTGTGCAGTAAAAGATCTAATCAAAGAAATACCACTAATGAGATCCCTATCAAGAGACTGGGGCCTCAGTAATGCTTGTGAACCAGACACAAACACTCTAGAGAATTCATCTGCGAAGGTCTGAACAATGTTGCTGGGATCATCAACAGTGGAGCCGTTCAAAGTGAGACATCCAGGTATTCTTGATGCATTACGACGCGCGTTTATGTACTGCCAAATTAGCTTTGGATTTTGTGCTACATCTTCTGCAGCCGCCGTCTGATATTCCGCATATACAACTCTACTTTTGTCTTTAACTGATTTCCTCAAACGCTTAAATTCAATGTGGTAAATCTTCCGTCCACTCTTGTTCCACCTACGAAGGTAATAATTCTTTATTTGAAGAAGCTTGATTATTTCGAAATTATACCAAGGCGGGTACCTTCGAGAAGGGTGTTTGGACAAAGGTACAGAACGACGGATGACAATGTCTAAGCAATTATAAAAAGCTGATACTGCTTCGTTAACGCAATTAAGATTCTCCAAAAAAGTCCAGTCAATTTCAGCTATATCACTCAACAAGGTCGGAAAGTTTGCCTTGCGAAAATTAAATTTCAAGTTGGTGTTTGATGGAAACTGTGTAGTGACAGATTCGCAACATAGCCTAAATGTAATATTGAGAGCGGGATGATGAACATCCTCAGCCACCAATGGATCCGAATCGTGTACTACATGGGCATCACAGCTTAAGTTAGTCAGCAACAAGTCCAATAGTTTTCCATTATAATTTACAACGTTATTATACTGTTGTAAGTTCAATAAATTCATAAAAGACAACAAAGATACATATTTACGATCAGAGCTATTGCTCATGAAAAAATCAGGGCAGTTGAAGTTACCAGTTACAACCAAGTGTTTATCCATTAAATCAAGACCTAGAGTGTCTAAAAACAATTCAAAATCATCGCATTACACATCGGGAGGTACATAAACATTAACAAAATATACTAGAGCTTGACCTATACTAATCTCACATATAACGGTATCAATTAATGAAACTGCATTTAATGATTATAAATTAGTAACAGGAACAGCATTCAAACTTGTACAAAAAGCAGCCAAAACACCGCCTCCAATTGAGCGACCCACAGCTTCAAATATCCCTATCCTTCCGGCAGACATCAAAAGACAAATCGAAAACTTCAGAGGAATCTAAGTCTGCGGATAACCATGTCTCAGTGAGAAGTATTACGTCAGCATTGATACATGAAGATGTCGAGTAAACAGTATCAAGCTTCGAACGTAACCCGCGTACGTTCTGATAGTACAGCTGGAATGTCTTGTTGTAACTGTTGGGCTGATTTAGTTTCCCGAATAATTTCTTGCTTGCACCACCTTAGGGACACCGTGAATATATTTAATTGATAAACCAGTCTCTCCAGCTAGCGTACGATCAGTGTCAGCTGCTGCTTAATACGCTTATAATAGCCTATTTGCGCTGGTGTTCTATCTCTACTTAGTGAGACAAGTTTGAATTTGTCAATACTCTTTAGCTTCCCACTGAGACGGATAACATCAGCTACAGCGTCGGTATGTGGCAAACGGATCCTAACCGGTCTTCTGCGTGCAGAGCTCGTAGGATCATACTTTCGCAAGCGAATCGGACTAATTGTATCGACTTTGATGTTCAATGCAGAAAACATTTCCTTTATAGCACTGGTATCCTCAGAAATTTGCTCGGTCTTACTACTTACTACTAAGGAATGCAGACAATACAAAACTATATATAGAAAAACGATCTATTTACCTTCAAACAAGATTAATTGCTAATGACAGCCAACTAAATACACGTTTTTTTAAGGCTTATAGTAATATATACTACTGGAAGGCTTTTAAATTGGTATAATTGTTACTAAAAATGTGTTAGAGCTCCCAAAAAAATGCTTAAACGCGACAAATGGATATTTTTTCTTATAAAACTAATAAATTTTGTGCAGCTAGAAAAAAGTTTCCAATGATAGAAAATTAAAAACACAGAGTAAGTACACATACAAATCTATATATCTTGCTCAAAATGTTTTTTTTTTGTTAATATACTTGAGATAAATATAATTTCCTTCTAATACAATAACACGTTAAATATTGAAATATGCGTGGGTGATATTTTGAAAAGTTAAACTATAAAATAAACGTGGTGAATGATGAGTCTCGGCAAACAGGGGCAAGTTTCAGTGCCGTGCGGAAAACAACGTGGAGGGGTGAAGCGCGCGTCCCATATCAACGCACGCTCGTTAAGTATTATTCGACTGGTCGTTGTAAGTGCTTGTCAGTACACACATACTTAAAAAATATCGCATTTAAGTACGTTTGGAAACAGCATATTTAGAATAAACTAGAAAATGTAGTAGCGAGTATGCCGGATTTAGATACAAAGGCGATAAAATTAAATGTGTAAAGTGCGCCAATTATTTGACGTGTACCGACAGGTGTGAACGCCACCTAAAAAATATAAAACACTGTTCTGCAATCCGAGACAAACGATACAGCGAACAATTAATATTTGATATTGATGTTTGTTTTATTCTGTGCAATGTACCGTTCACTTTACTAGACCAACAAGAATTTGTCTCCTTCTGGAGAAAGTACTCGGATTATACATTACCAAGTCAGACATGGTTAACAGACTTTATGCCATCTGTTCGTGACTATGTTGAAAGAAAAATCAAAGCACAATTGAAAGATAAAAAACTGTGATTATGTCTGCACGAAACAACCGATCGGTAAAAACATTTTGTGGTGAACATGATGACACGTCCAATGGAGGAATTTGAACTGCCGTCCCCTATCTCATCTGCTTCCAAGGTAGTTGCAAAATGTACTAGCGATGAAATTTTAAAAGTGGCGTTGAAGGCATTGAACAAATTTGAAGTTTCAACAACCCAACTTTTAATATTTGCGAGTGACGGCGCCACTAACATGCTTTCCTTAGTCCGATCTCTTAAAGAAGAGAATGGCAATCTGTTAAATGTAACACGTAAAACCCATGCTTTAAACCTTCTGGCGGAATTGATCTCCGCGAGTAAATGCTTTAATTGCTCATACGAAGGCAGCATTTCTGAAGTCCCCAAAGCATACAAAAAGATTTCACGAACTGCGTTCCCGAATACCTAAACCACCACAACCGATAACTAGGCGTTAGAAAACATGGTTAAAGGTTGCGGTTTACTACTGCGAAGATTTTTATGATGTAAAGGAGGTAGTTTTTTAAAGTAGTTTTAGAAAAGCCGGAAAATGTTTCAAGATAGTCAGGTAAACTGTGATTTAGAAAGTATTCGCAAGAGCTACTCTGGACTAGCGGAAGGAATTGTAAAATCACAAAATGATTCGATGTTGTTTGCGGATTCACTTCAAATTGTGAACGACCCTCACTCACACATATGTTCGGCGACACACGAAAAAAATTAAAGTGTAATACGAAAATTTGAAAGAGTTATTTGACAAGGACTCAGATTTTTTGCAAATGTAACATCACTCGATGTAGAACGGTCGTTCATCATTAAAAAAATAGTTATTCCGCACGCCGTGCTCAGTGGAAACATATTGAGTGATTCAATATTTAATAGATGCCACCAAGTTTGTGATTTCGTGGAAATTACGTTCGCTAATTCCGATTCGTGCAAATTTTGACTACTCTGAATTTGGTCCAAAATTTGTGCATAAATATCTTTGGGCACGTACTACATTATTTTAAAGTCAAGTGTATTTTGTCCCTGATGATGTTGTAATCCCCAAGTTCGTAAAGCTTCCATACTAGAGATGATTATTTCATAATTTACATGTTAAAATGTTCATTTGCTTTTAACATATATTGGACTGCTTCAATTCGAAAATTGAAAATTTAAAATTGAGGATTGAGAATTTGACTATTTCCGGATTTAGTTCCAAATTAGCGCAGTGATATAATACTTGTCAAAAATGACTTAACTTCCCTGCAATAATGCTGTAACCTTCAAATTTCTAAAATTAACTATAAAGATCATATTTGTGCTTTACATATCAAAATTTAGAAAAGATACACTAAGGTGACAGAATAAAATAGACACCTACTAATTAAAAAAAGAAATTCTATTCTCGTTATATACAAAATATTTTAAAATTTTTAAATTAGACTAATATTTTGTCAATTCACCTTTACTTGCGTACTTCTGTAACAACTGCCACGAGTTCTTCCTTATTGCTGGGTTTTCGGGGTCGTTTCGACATATTTGTCTGGATTATGTGTCAAATGTTCTCTATCGGATTCATGTCTGGTGATTGGCCTGGCCATGGTAAAATCCGAATCCCCCGTTCCTCTTTCCATGTGGTTGTTGTTCTTGCTTTGTGGCAGAGTGCTCCATCCTCCATAAAAGTGGCGTCTTCTTTAGATAAAATGGCGTTGTCGAATATCGATAGTAGTCCTTCTGTTAATATTTGGATATATTTTGGCGCATTTATATTTCCATCGCAGATTACTAATTGCGATCTTCCACCATACCATATCGCGCCCCACACCATGATGTTCACACCGCCGTATTTCACCGTCTGATGCAAAAATTTGTCGTCCAGTTGCTGTGACGAACGTTCCCATACCCTCGTACGACCACTATCACTGAATTGGCAGTATCTGCTTTCGTCTGAAAAAATGACAGACCGCCAAAATTCTTCGGACTTCGTTCGCATTTCGATTGCCCAAGCCATCCGCGCCGTTTTTGAAACGCGGTAAGAAGAGGTTTTTTCTTTGCCACTCTTTTATACATCCCCACACTGTGGAGGTATCGCAGAACGGTGCGCTGACTTTTCTGTGAAGTTGCCGCAAGCTCAGCTGTACTTTTTCGCGGTTCTCTTAACACTTCGCGCACAAGCGCCCTCTTACTTCTTTCAGAAGGTTCGGCACGACCTGGTCTCGGCTCCACTGTTGTTTTTTCCTTGCGTTTAAATTGTGTAATCACACGGTTAACTGTGGACAACGGAATATTTAAAAATTTACTTATTTCACGTTGCGAAGCGCCGCGTTCACTCTGGCCAACGATGCGACACCCCGGGTGAAGTCGCTAATATCACTCGAACCTTGTAAGCGAGGCATAGTTGTAACGATACTAAACTATGACGAATTCCTTCCGATACATCTACCCGTACCCTAATGACAAGAGAAAGTTCTTAATTCGTTCTTAGAATTTAGCTGTTTACATATTTATACCGCTTTACCTGGTGTCTATTTTATTCTGTCACCCTAGTGTATATACACCATCCTGTATAGTCTGTTTTCATTATGGAAGCCCAAGAGGTAGTAAATTTATAAGAAATTTGAGCACGTTCCGATTTCGAAAGGAAGAATTTAATACAGATTAATTTTACTTTACGCAGTATTGTTTATGTACTTCCTTTGTTACGCTATCTCTTACTATTGTCTTAGCTTTCGTTGTTGGCGATATTTCCACAGTTATTAATTGCTGAATATATCCGAAAGCTTGTGCACAGTTGGTAGTATTGATTTTGTCGTTGCATTGCTCTAACGTCTCTAAGAATAAGTAAACCGGACTCCATTTTCCGGTTCGGTTGAAACTTTATCTGCTATTGTGTGGATTTAGTAAACGTTTCTTTCCTCTTTACTTTTTCTTTTTCTTACTTTTGTCCGAGCCAATATTCTTTCATATTCTACCTGTTGTATAACAATATTCTTTTAGAAAATGTTATCGTTTCGATACCACTCCGATAAAATCTGCCGTAGCAGAAATAAAAATAAATTCAATTTTAACCGTTTTACATAAGATGTAGCATTCTGGTGAAATACTACATTTGAAGCTGTTGGATTTTAGAATTTCCATTTTCGTACTCTATATTGTATTCTACCTATATACATATACCAGGGCGAATCAAATATGAATCGAACTTTGGTTTTAAAACATTTATTAGTATAGTAAAAAAAAAATGAATACACCTTATTTTTCTATACAATCTCCTCTTTTATTCACACATTTTTCTCACTGTATCAGAAGTTCTTTAATTCCGTCATCAAAGAATGAATGTGGTCGCGACTGTAACTAGCTGCGCACGAACATTTCGGCACCTTCATCGTCGTGAAGGTGGTGACCTCCAAATTCCTCTTTGAGTGACCCAAACTTCTGGTAGTCATACCGTGACAGATCAGGACTGTTGGACGGATGTTCCAGTATTTCCCAATGAATTTTGTTCAAGTTATTTTAGATCAATGCAGCTGTTTGTGGCTGAGCATTGTCACGGAGCAGAATCGCGCTTTGAATAGCCATGTCTCGCCTGTTTCGTCGGTAGGCCTGTTTCATCTTATCAAGCAGTTGACAGTAGTACGCAGCATTAACTGTGCGCCGTTCGTGGAGAATATCAATGAGAAGTATGCGTCTAGAATCCCAAAAAACCGTTGCAAGAACTGGCACCGTACACGGCTCTCGTTTTCCACTGACTCTCGGCCATCCAAAATTTTTTTGTCCCAATCGTTGACGTGGGTCCTTGAAATGTTGAAACAGACGTATGAACCTCTTACTCATGATGCTACTAACAGCCCATCTGCTCTGGCGGACCGATTTACTTCCCTCCACCTTACATCTTCCCAACACATCAAAACGTCACACCACTCACTTCATCTAGAAGGCATTAAAAAGTTCACATTTGATTCGTGTAAGCGTTAACCTTAACAATTTTATAAAAGTAGAATGGTTTTCTACAAAATGCAGAACCGAAGATGAATTAAAAGCGTTAAACTATTACGTCTCAGTATAGAAGCCGTGGTGCGGAGGATCGTCTATGAAATATATTTTTAATAATCAAATGATTATGCAAAAGCATCACTCCGAAATTTTGGCGGGTAATACTAGGGATAAGCACCTATTTTCAAAAATATTTCTACTTCACATTCGATTAAGCTGAAGGAGAATAGGACTTTCGTGTTCCAAATGGAATGTTCTTTATGTTATACAATAAATTCATCAATTGCAATTTTAGTTATGTGCAACTCGGTGTACCAACTTGAAGAGATATAGAAGATTACGTGATCGAATCTATCCTATTCTGAAACCATTCTATCAACTTCTGATTTCAAATTATCTTTCGACAGCAATACTTTCAACATTCTACATTCATCTTGTCTGTTTCACTCAGTAAAATCTCTGGGGAATTTTGGATGCATAGCAATCTCATGTTTACTAACTTTTCTAAAGTTTTCGATCGTATAGAACATTCCGTGCTCTGACATAAGTCGAATGCTTTCGACTTTAGTGCTTCCTTGATTGAATTACCTCAGTCATGCTTTAGGAATAGGATGCAACTTGTGCGTTACAACGGCTAACGCTAAAACGTTTTCTTGTCAGATCTAGCGTAGCCCATAGATCAAATTTGGGTGCATTCATATTTGAACTCTTCATCGATCATATACGAGGGCCATTCGGAAAGTAAAGACGTTTTTGTATAGATATCTTTATTAGATATAACTAAACGAAACTGCATTTTAGATAAAATTGGATTACCGGACTACTTTTCTACGTAGTCACCGTTCAAGTTTAGGCACTTATCGGACCGTTTTATCAACTTTTACATGCCTTCTGCATACCCAGTTGCCGCCACTGATTAACGACTTCTTTCAGTTCATCATAGCTTCCATAGCGTTGTCCACTCAAAAAATCTTTCAATTTGAGAAATAAGTCGCTTGGGGTTAAGTCCGGACTGTATGGCTTATGTTGAAAAATTTCTCACGGAAACCGCTGAAGCAACTCCTATGTCACTCTCGTTGCGTGCCGACGTGCACTATCGTAAAACTCCACTGCTTAACATTCCGCACCATTTGTTTTGAATAGCGCGGCAAAGTCGTTGAAGCGTCTGGCAGTAGGCCGCTATATTTATGGTCTTACCTCTAGGTATGTTGTCGACGCATAGGATACCCCTATGATTCCGAAACACCGTTGTCAAAGCATTGATTGCATTGATTGCATTGATTAGTGCTTTGTTTCTGATGCGAAATGTGATATCCAAGTCTTAATCACCAGTGGTAATGTGATTCAAAACTTCATCATCATGGAATTTTGTAAAATTGAGTTTCATTTCTCTGACCATTGTTCAATATGGATTTCCAACAGGTATCGGCCGACTCAATCGATATTTCATCATCATCCTTCTCATAGTGACTGAGAAATGTTGCAGCTGCCATTCGTTTGGTTTTGTGTTCATCTGGTAAAGTTCGATGCCGACACTTTATTATAGCCCAGATCTGCACTAACAATTCCGTACAAAAGAGTTCTTGAAATTTCTGGAAAGAACGAGTGCAGTTCACTAATTGTGAAAAATCTATTTTCTTGGATTTTTGTTTCAATCTTAGCTTTAAGCCCGTCAGTCACCACTGAGGACCGGTCCGAGCGATCTTCATCGCGAACATTCTTCTGTCCACTATTAAACACGATACACAGTTCCGAACTGACGCTTCGTTCATTACGTAACCTCAGTTAGTTGTCTGTAAATTAAGATGGGTGAAACTTTTTACGCTTTTGAAATGCGGATAGTACTGCGCACCTCACACTTGTCGGGATCGTCAGTTTGGTCACACATTTTAAAGTTGCACAGGTAAGAAATAATCCACCGTATTGGATCGTAGCTGTGATCAAACTGGAGCGGAGACCCGGTCACATGTGAAAACTAAACGTTCTTTACTTTCCAAATGGCCCCCGTATCTTGTGTCAGATATGTCATACGACGACAATATAAAAATCTTACTTTTCCTTTCAAATTCAACTTAGTAGCATTCGTGATTAGTGTATAAAGAGTAGATTATCACTTAATATCTCGAATTGTAAAATAATGCACACCTAAGACTCATCTAATTGTAGGAGAATATCTTTCGAATAATATTGGTCTTACTCAATATACAATTGTGAAGGATTTGGAAATACCTTTTGATGATAAATTTTTAAATTTGCCACTTCTCAAAGGAGTGTTAGGATATACAGTAGCCCAGAAGAAGTTCTATGCAAAACGCCGGTAGACTCATGCACGATAACGGGATTTCAACACGGGAATCTAAACTCTAAGTGTTTTTGACTAAAATAATATTGGAATATAAATTTATTTTCCTTCAGTGGTGCCAAATGTCTGTTTTTGTGAAAATATAATAATGAGGAGATGTTAAACATAAACTTTGAAGTGAAAAGTGAAATGTTTACGGAAAGATTTAAAGTATCATTTTTTGTTATTCTAAATTTCACCTATCTCTATCAAGAGATATCGAGCTATAACCTTTCTTTGGCGACTAAAGGTCCGAACCTCAAAAACACGTATGAAGCACGGTACAATAATTTGATGTTGAAATTTTCGATTCGGAACCGAACAAAGGATATCGTCGCATGCAGCTATCGCGTCAATTTATACGCAGTATATATATGAGGGGAGGTCCAGAAGTTCGTGGAATGGAGGGGATGGAGTGGGGATAGGGCCGTTCGCTAGGTGTCATTCTGCCCTATACCGTCAGTCGTTTACGAATAGCCTGCTAAACAAGTCAATCCGGAAGAAAACTGAAACTATGGAGGAAATTGAATACCGTGCTGTGATAAAGTTCCTTACAAAGTAAGGAAAGAGCTGTGTGGAGACAAACCTGCACAGATTTTGGAGCGGATTGTTACCGGAGATGAAACATGGGTACATCACTTCCTCATCAGTTCCTTACAAAGAACGCTCAAACCATATTGAATGAAATGGAAACCGTTTATGGGGAACAGTGTCCTAGTAAATCAATGATTTATAAGTGGCATGGTCTCTTTAAACATGGTCGGGAGTCGATTGAAGACGACCCCCGCTCAGGACGGCCAGTTGAGGCCATCACATCAGACATCGTCGAAAAAGTGCAAAAATTTGTACTGCAAGATGCCCGTTTGAAGAAAAAACAATTATCTGCATTTGAGTCCAAACACGAGTCCATGCAATGGCATAAAAAAGGGACACCACCGCCAAAGAAATTCAAAGTGTCAGAGTCGGCTGGAAAGTTGATGGCTACTGTTTTTTGGGATTGTGTGGGGATATTATTGATTGATTACAAAGGAAAAGGTAGTAGTATAACCGGAGAATATTACGCAGCGATATTAGAAAAATTAAAGGAGGCCATCATGGAAAAACGTCGAGGAAAATCGACCAAGGGTGTGTTGCTCTTGCAAGACAATGCGCCGGTTCACAAGAACAAAGTTGCAATGGCTGCTCTGTACAAGCATGGCTTTCAATCAATACCAGACCTGGCACCTAGTGATTTTTATTTGTTTCCCAATTTAAAAAAGACTTACATGGAAGCAAGTTTTCCAACGACAATGAGGTAAAGGAGGCAATTTTGGCCCATTTTGAGGAGAAAGATAAAAAATATTTTTATGATGGTTTAGAAAAATTAATTCATAGATCTAATAAATGTATTGTGGCTTAAGGGTGATTATATTGAAAAGGAAAAATATATTTATTGTTTTATTTTATTTAAAACCCTCCCCTCGTATAATTTTCCAAAAAAAAATATCGAAAAGATGACCAGTCTTAAAAATTAGTACCGTATATTTCCTGGAAAATTGGCTTGATTTTAATGAGATCCCAACGCAAATACAATTTTAACCTCATTGTTCGGCGCAATAGTTTAGTTAAATACAATTCACAGTATCAGCAAAACTGATCTCGTACACTACACCTACACAATTGTTATTGGGCTGGGTATTATTCGCATTTTGCAACGCGCAGAACGGACGCAAATGTATCTATTTCCGCTACGCATGTCCATATGAAATTCATTACGAAATTTGATTAATTCGTCCTAAATAAATACGAACGAACGTCAAAATTAGTTTTTACCGTCGGAGTTCAAACATTTAGTTGGACGTGTCGCATCGGAATTGCAAGAATTTCGTAAACATATACGACTAACGCGAATAATAAAATGCAAATATTTAATTTACTATGAAAGATAAATAGCTGAAATAAACTAAAAATAATGACAGCGTTTATACGATATTGAAGTAATAAATTATCGTTTGAAAATTGTAATGAAACTATTGCGATTATCCACATTTTTGAATAGATTTTAAAAATTAAATAAAGAATATTAGAAAAACAACGGAAATTTTGAAGTATATTTTTGAGTGAATATTGGAAGCTACAGTTCAAGACCGCATAACCGTCAGGTTATCTGGTGTGGAATTAGATTTCGTTTCATTACATCACAATTAGAAAAAATACTCAAATTAAAGCATTATTATTACCTAAGAATGAAACATGAAAAATCAAATTCGTACCAAAGTGAATTCCCACGTTTCAGGGCTCTAACTAAAGTATAGATTAAGCAAGCGTATAATGACTACCATAAAAACATTGACAACAGTATCGTCAATGATTTATTTATTTATTTATTTTATTTACAAAAGCTATATTACATTGCATGCGTATTGGCTTCTGTATGTCTGTATGTACGTCCGTCTTTCTTCGACTCGGGATATTTGGGCCGATGGTCCGTTCCGGCCTAATGGTGTCGAGGGCTCTAATTGTTACTTGTGTAGCTATGCCTTGCCGTTATTCTTCAATACTATGTTGTGTCCAATCATATATTTAATTTTTTTTGTACGTCTTATATTTGAATTGTTTTACATCATCGGGTAGTTTATTGTATATGTTTATTATTTTTGTTGTAAGCGTGTGTGAGAAGTTGTCATGCGTAAATCTTTCTGTTCGTAAATGAGATTTTCTTCTGGTCTTGTGGCTGTGTACATCTTTATTCTTTGTTAGTTTTATATTGGTTTTAACAAGGCGTTTTTCAATTTTATAGAGTATCAGTAGGTTGTTTAGTATTAGTAATTGATTATTATTCAGTTCCTGGGTCTTCTTATATAAAGGCTGTGTTGGTGTTCGTATGTCTAGAATTTTGTTTTGTTGCTTTTCAAGTAATTATAACTAGATGTGAATAATGCGGCGCTATATATGGGTTTCCTTAGTGAGTTCGGTAATATAGTGCTAATTTTTGCTACAGCAGGTATTGTTTTGATGTTCCTTTTCACCAGCGCGTTGATGTGCGCGTTTCACCTTAGATTGTTTTGTATTCGTAGTCCCAAATAAGTTATTTCATTTGTTTCCTTTATTGTTTGTGATTTTACTTTTACCTCCATTTTCGGTTTTTTTCCTTCTTGTGAAGATCATGTATTCAGTTTTGTTTTCGTTTATTATTAATAGGTTGTTGTAACACCATTTTTCAATCTTTTTCATATCCTGGTCTACGTGTGATTGAATTTCTATTTCATTTTTACCGCGGTATACCATACTTGAATCATCAGCGTATACATATAGTTTTCCTTTGAGCTTTAATTCTATGATATCGTTCGTATATATTATGTACAAGATTGGGGATAGATTTCCTCCTTGCGGTAAGCCATATTCTGGGTATAGTGGATCGCTTTCTTCTTTGTTTATTTTTGTAATTTGTTGTCTGTCTTCTAAGTAGGTTTAATTCGGTTCCCTTTATGCCTATAGCTTCTAGTTTTTCAATTAGTTTCGTTTTCGATATTGTGTCGAATGCCTTTTTCATGTCTATGAATATTGTTACTACTATATTTTGATCCTCCAATTTTGTTTCTATTAGATTAATTAGGTCATGCGTTGCTGATGTTGTTGTTGAATTCTTTTGGAATACGTATTGTTGGTGTATTATATTGTTCTCTAACAGATGGTGCTTAGAGAATTATTTCGGGAATTCTATTTAATGATGAGAGCAACGAGATAGGCCTGTAATTTTGTGGTTCCTCTCTTTTGTTTTTCTTGAAGATGGGAACAGTGATTGTCTGCTTTATGTAGTCAGGGTATTTCCCTGGTTTCAAAGTGGCGTTTATTAATTTTACTAATATAGGTGTTAATATATCCTTATTGTCTTTTATTAGATAGTTTGTTACTCCATCAAATCCCGGTGTTTTGCGGCATTGTAATTCGTTAATAATTTTATCTACTTCTGCTTCTACTTGCTTTAAAGCTACTCTAGCGATACGTAAACTCTAAATGCTCTACTTCAAGGATTCCTGGTTGCTTGAAGGTTGACGATGTCTTCCTTGATAGACCTGCTGATATTGTACCAGCCTTTTCAACCTTACAACCGTTAATATTCGATTACAACATCTCCAATACCTCCATACCTAGAGTGAGTGTTTACAAGGATCTCGGGGTGCTGTTTGATGCACAGCTATTTTTTCTCGGAACATCGATACTATCTCTTCTTCGGCTTGCTGGTCGCTAGATTTTTTGTTTCGAAGTTGTAAACATTTTTTCAAGGAAGATGCGTTAAAGGTTGTGTATTTCTCGCTTGTGCACACTAAACTAGAATATGCATCGTCCGTTTGGTGCACATATTATCAGCACTTGTTAATTGAACGTGTTCAGAAAAGGTTTCTGAAACATTTATCTTTTAAATCAGATGATACTTATTCTACACGTGGAATGGATTATAGAAGTTTTCTTAATAGGCACAAGTTGGAATCGTTATCTTGTCGTAGAAATGTAGCTAGTGGGAAATTTCTATCTAAAGTTATACACCATTTTGTTGATTCTCCCACTCTCGTATTCCGTTTTCTGTCCCTCAGTATCACCATAGATCTTGCGACACGTTCAATTTGCCTACTGCACATACCAACATCTTACTAAAAGCACTCTTAACACATATGTGTTGGAATGCAAACACTATGTGCCCGGATCCATTTCTTAAATTTTAAATACATCTATGAAGTTGTTAACAAGTGTGTTATTGTATTCTTTTGAAGAACCTAACCTATTTTTTTTGTTTTGTTGTTTCTTGTCCCTCTCTTTTTATATATATATATTGTAATTACTGTTTGCATTGCATATTATTTATTTACATCATATATTGTCCTATAATTGGATGTACAAATATCTGTTGGGCAATAAAGATTATTATTATTATTAAATGTTTTTTCAGATGTTTTCACACGCCACTTGTCTACTAGTTTTAATTATGTCCTGACTTCAAAAGCTGTTCCACATTGGCTACTTCACTCGTAATGCTGCTAACAATTATATGGGCATGATGGTTTGCTAAGCTTTTTATATCATGATTGTGCTCCAGTACTCTGTTACCCCCTCGCTGTTATTTTCAATTTGGCAGTTGATAGGTCTACCTTTCGATCTTACTGGAAAGTCAGTGGAATTACACTCGTCTTCATGAAAGGAGATCAACATAATATTTATAACTATTGACCTATAAATATACTGATTGTAGTAGGTCTTGATAAACGCCTATAAGTGGATGTAATATACACTGATTTTAGCAAAGCCTTTAATACAATTGACCATGTAATATTTACATTGAAACTATCTGCCATAGGATTCTGTTCTGCTGTTGTTTCTCTAATCCAGTCGTATCTTAACAACCGTCTATGCTACGTCCATTACAACGGATTTCAGTCTCAATCTTTTATCGCATCTACCGATGTACCTCAAGGCTCAAACTTAGGCCCACTTCTGTTCAACATATATGTGGGAATAGGGTACGAGTGCAACTGAGGTGAAGGGGAACAACGCGAGAAGGACTGTAGGAGTATGACAATAGCAGTGATGATGTGAAGACGGTTGTGTTAATCTGTTATACAATATATTAGTAAATTAGTGTAAGCTTATTAGAACTGTGCACTCAATTTTATCCCTACAAATTTTGGGGGCTCGTCCGGTAAGAACAAAGAAGTCTTGAATTAGGTAAATACAAAGAAGACGAATAAAAAACCTAGAAGACTATAATTACAAAATTGTGCACAGGGCAGGATCAGCTGTGCGTCACGTCGATGCTTTGAGAAAATATCCAATTTTGATGATTGAGAAAGAGAATACGGTTTGAATAAAGATAAAGAATGCCCAAGAAAATGACCAAGAAATATCAACAATCAAACAACTAATGGTGACAACGCCTGAATATCAAAATTACTTTATAAAGAATGACGTGCTTTATAAGTTAGTGGAAGGAAGTGAACTGCTTGTAGTCCCAAAGGCTATGCAATACGAAATTACAAGAATCGTCTACGAAGTGAATCATTTTGGAAAGAGAAAGACAGAGGAAGTAGTCAATAAAGAATATTATATTTCACTACTCCAAGCAAAAGTAGAAAAATGCATACTAAACTGCATAAAATGTATATTGAGTAAGAGAAAAAGAAGGAAACAAGAAGGATTTCTCAACCCACTGCCAAAGGATGTTGTGCATGCGTACCATGTGTATCCTCTAAGCCCGCTAGAGACTACCAACAAGGGATATAAGCACATATTGACTGTTCTTGATAGCTTTACGAAATTTGTATGGCTATACCCAATAAAATCCACGACAAGCAGCGAAGTTATTGAAAAATTTCGAACAGAATACATTTGGAAACTATGGCCCATCGGACTTTAAGACGAAGCAGATGACATATGATCCGGAAGGATCCACACCTCAGGATTGCCGAATTGTGGGAATAGGGTACGAGTGCAACTGAGGTGGAGGGGAGCAACGCGAGGAGAACTGTAGGAGTATGACAATAACAGTGATGATGTGAAGACGGTGGTGTTAATCTGTTATACAATATATTAGTAAATTAGTTTAAGCTTATTAAAACTGTGTACTCAATTTCATCCCTACATGTATGTAAACAATCTTTTACTACCATTGGACTGCAATATTCTCGCTTATATGGAGGATTTAAAAATTTGGATTCTACAGAATCAACTCGTCAACGCCCTTCTTAGCCACTGAAGGTAGTTCAATGCATATAAAGAGTAACTTTCGATTTCGATAATTTTCAGTAGGGCTTTCTCTTTATAAGAAGATTTCTTTCTGCTATTTCTAGGCAGTTTAATTATAATATGTGTAATGTTATTTTATTTCTGTTACCTTAAACTACGCGTGCTACATATATATATATATACGTACTTACATATATAGTTTTTTCAAATTATACATATATATGTAAGTAAGGTAACAGAAATAAAATAACATTACACATATTATAACTAAAATGCCTAGAAATAGCAGAAAGAAGTCTTCTTATAAAGAGAAAACCCTACTGAAAATTATCGAAAGTCTGATTTGAAACATTTTATTTTATATAAATAAATGCGTAATACTGAATTCTTTGTATGGATTATTATTTAATATCATATAGTATAATGAAGCTGACTTGTTGCGATATATATATTCGGGAATTAAGGCAGTGAAGATGAAAACAGTAAACCATCCACTTTCTTTAACGATTTGACTATGCGTTACAATACAAAATCTAGTGGCATTGGATTTTATAAAGGAAACCATGGACCGAAAACAATAAAAAAACGTTTTAAAAAATATAATTACTGTATATTGAAAAGTTAGATGAAACTGATTCCCATATGTATTTATGTATAAGTGTACATGTCATTAGACTTGGATCTATTAAAAATTATCTAAACTCAAAAAAATGGTTGCTGTTGTTGAATCAAAAACAAAGGTGTCACTAAATAATTTAGATAATAGTTTCCTAAGTAGTTCCAATTTGAAGTCCAACGGTTATATGTATGTGTATTATAACTTACCATTATTATGGCCATACCATTATCCTAACGCACTCACCTGAAATAAACATAAAATGAATCATTATAGATTCTAACACATAATTTAACACTATCTCTTAACAATAAAAATATAAAATATGTAACAAACAAAGTATTAACAATAAACTTTAATCGTTATTGGATGACTATCACCTACAAATATGAGGCCATTCTTTCGATAATAACAAACTAAATGGCTGTATGGAAAGCTTTAGAGTTAATACCCAAGTGCTGCGCCACATAAACAAGTTTCGATGATTATTTTATTTACGTTAAACTATATCTTCGTAAAGTATGTGAAGAAAGATATTACATGTTTAGTTTATATAAGAAGAAAGAAGGATTTTAAGTGTTAGACAAAAATAAAATTTTTAGTCTAAAGGCGAAGATTGTTGAGTGCGAATATGTAAAGTTCGTACAAAAGCGATAGTTATACCTCGCGAGTGCAATTATTCTCACACCGCGAATATTGCAATAAATTTTAGCAACGAGGAGAATGCGTTAAAGATTTTTACCGTCGTATTGCAACATCAATTGGAAACTTGTCTAAGATTTTGAAGAACCAGGAGTCGGCAGGTTCAAGATCTGCTTACTTGTATGCGTTGAGAAATCTTGGAATATTTACTTTTGCAATTCAGGCTAATGTAAAAAATAGGAACGCTCTCTTTTCAGTTTAACTTACTTTAATTATCTACAAACTACAGATTGGTGGTAAAGAGGATTTTGTAAGTGCATATTTGGATGTTTACAATTGCCAAGCTAAAGGTTAGTAAGAAGACAGTCCTACTACTGACAAAAGGGAACAATCAGAACGGTCAAGGGTCCTGAAAATATCTAAAGAACTACTTTTAAATGTGTAAACTTATTGCATGTAACCACAACATGTAAGTCGGATGAAAACAAGTATATCCAAACATTATCTTGTAATACAATTTCACTTTAGATTACATGATTATTAATGAGTGAAAACTGCAATGGCCATCAAATAATTAATACTAATATTGCTGTTTTCTGACCAAAAGTACTTGTCTCTTCTGTAAAATGAAGTTTTTGGTTTTTATCCCCTTTTCATGGCTCCCTGAGGTCTTGAGTTGTGTCCAGACTTTAGTATCCAGGTAATAGTCATTTTATGGTTATAGTTGCTGGTATTAAACACCTGCGTCGTTAAAACAGTTTCTAATTAAAGTTTATAAATCTTTTTAAAATAGACGTAGAAAATCTAACCCCTTAATTCAGTAACAAATAAACTATGAATGTATATAAAACCGCAATATCTTTAAGGAGTTACTACTTATATAAAAGAGAAGCTTACTTTATTTCACAAAATTTGATTTTAACAAAATTAAAAACAAATGTAATAAATCGAATTTTTCGCGCGACACAAAACGTGGTCATTTTTCGCCCCTTTCCTCCATCGAATTGAGATTTTTTACTCACCATTGTCTATAGTCATGAGTTTGTCTAATAATAGTAAGGACGGAGCTAGAAACCTTAGATAACGGTGTCTTAATTAAAAATGAGACGTTAATTGGCAAATTAGAGAGCTGATGTCACCTGAGATTTCGTATAGAAAGAGTGCTACTAATGTCTTGATAAACAACCACGATATTATGTCACGTATCATCAGGACTATTCCCCTGATGTTAATTGAGATTTCTTCTTCATTCATTGAATAAAGATTGCATTGTAGCCCCTATTCGTGTAAAATAATCATCCTTATAAGACATGGAGCTATACTACTTTAACAAAATTTAAGAAGAAATATTACATTGTAAAATCGACATTCCGAAATATACGATCAGAAAAATAGGTTTCATTTGTACCATTAGAGGCGATATTTTATTTACACCATTAATGCAATAAACTAGCTTTTGTGCTAGCAATAGCTTAATGATAATCGTCAATAAATTGAGTTCGTATAAGGTTATCCTTTCTAAGGAGCTAATTTGTATTTTTATTATTGCTTCAGGACAATGGACAATACAATTATCAATATGTGTTACATTTCTTCGTAACTAAAAATAAATTAGTAGTTAAAGGAGGGTTTTAATTGCTTAAATCAATATTCTGTACAGGTATATGTTCTTCATGTTGTTTTTATAATTTTAAATGGCTAACGCTACATGGCAAAATGTGATATTTTCGATCTACTACAGAGCTTTATTGAAGGTAATTGGATTACATCAACACTAAGGAAACCATCAAATAATGCGAGGTAATCTAGATACGCTCGTAAGAAATAGAAGTCGGGTATTCACTGAATAATTATTATTATTACTAGATTAAGTTTAAGCACTCTACCGTTGATAACTGCGGTGTGAGATTTATTGCAACAAAGTTGCTCTAAATATGGTCAGAATAGTTCGAGGCTTTTTATAAACCCTACAACTAGTCTAGGATCCTTATCCTTTAGCTCAGACTCTGAAGTTGTGTTTTGAAGAACTTGTGCCGTGGACGACTAATAGCAACACATGACACAACACAGTGATATAAACGACAAAATTGCCCTTCAGCTTTCGTTAAATAGTACTTGTCGAATCTTTATCATAACGCTGGCTTTGTTGAAACGCTTACACGCTGTAAGTATTTCTGGCTCTGCCATATAGATTCGTAACAGTTACGATACACAAGCTTGCATAATTAGTAGTAACGATTAAGGATATTCACACTAAACTTATTGTTTTTACTGTGTAGTTGAAGAGTATTCAAAGCTGACATCATTATTAGTAATACAGGCGTCTACAATGGTTTTTAGGTAAGATGATTGTTACTGCTGTTAAATGAATTACACTTATTAAAACGTTATTTGATATTTAAGATGTACATAAACTATGCTTAAAATTGCGTTGCTCCTGTGTTTAATATAGTTTTTAGTTTCTGCTGCAAGTTCTCTAAATACAGCAACAACGATGTTATAGTGTAATGCCGGTAGATGATCGTTCATAATTTTTATCATCAGTAAAAGATGTGTAACCATTTTTGAAACTTCCAGGGCAATCGTAAGTTTGTATTTGACGCAAAGTATCATCGTCGAATACTTTATTTGACATTTGATGTGTTTTTGCGGCGTGTTTAAAGCAAGACTTGATACAAATATGTTGTTCTGTGAAATCGCCCGTTGCAAAATTGCCAACAGTATTTACCAACAAAGAACTGACGTCGCTTAGCATACTGACCCATAAAGAGTGTCCACAACTTCATGCAGTGACGTTTGACTGTAGCTATGAACTTTGTACACAGTGCGAATTAGTTCCCACAAAATAAATACGTGCATTTTGCTTCACTAAACTCACGTAATTACGTCAACGGATACGTTGATGGCTTCTTTAATCTAAGTCCTTTCTTCTTTCCTTTCCATGTGTCTCTGTACACGTACCTATATTTTTAAACGAAAGATACACGCTCTGTGTTTAATCTTCCCCCATATAATCTTGTTTGTTCGTCTGAACTGGATGTGTAATCAGTGTGTAATTAAATTTAGTCGTACATACGGTGGCGTAGAGTTGTCTACCGGACAAATTTCAGCTGTTCCCGGTTAGACCACCATCATTCGTCTCTTTGTACTTCTGCTGACCGATCTTTTAACTAATTTTATTTAGTGAAGCCGACAGAAGAGTCCGAGAACAAATAGTAAACCTAGGCGAGGGTTAAAAACGAATATATCTGAAACGTACGTCACTAATTTCAGCTTATAAACTGACTAAAATCCGCAATTCTTATTTCAAAAATCATCTTGTAAAAGCAGATGCACTTTCAAGAATATTTTAGTAATTTAAATCTGAAAATTGGAACAAGTGCAAATACTAAAGACGTTTATCTAACCGTAATTATGAGAACGGAAAACATCCCTACGGTTAGTGCCTATGTATGTAATTTCCGTGTTCTTTATGAGGGTATTTTACTGCGAATTTTAAATGCATTAGCAGTAGTATAGCGAGTAATAATAAGTAATTTGCCTTATCGGCACCAAATTATAGAAGAGCTTCTATAAAGTAGATCAAATACACCTTGTAGGCATGCAATCTCTATCCATAGTCACGTCAACTTTGCAACGTTCTTAATAGCGCACAAAAATAATTGCGAGGAAACGAGGGCTATTCATAAACGCAGCCTTACTCCTTGGCAAATCGAAGCAATAAAATTATGAAAATCGTTTCTAGATTTATTTAATTAGTTTAATTCTGAGATGAGAATGTTACATTAAATAATCCTCTTATAATATAAACAGCGGGGAGATGATAAATTAAAAGAAACACGCAGTGTTATTTGTAACAGGGCTATATTCAATTCTGAGTTACTATAACTTTGTAGAAACTCAATGGAGGAACAAACTTGATACATGCACTAATATTACTAAAATTAAAAGATTAGAAGAAAGTCAAGTTTCTTGCTAATTACCAATGTTTTTAAATTTGACTGAAAAATATCAGTCTTAGGATTTAAACTTAAGTTAAGCCTGCAGAAACGAGTGAGCACTTATTAGCGGCGATGATATACTTCGACAGCGATCGGACATACTTGAAGTCGAGGCTCATATGCGCATGGTTAGTATGAATGTTAATGTCGGATTAGATTGATGATGGCAAATCGACGGCGTTCTTTGGTATGTTTGACGAGTGTTAGATAGATTTCTTAAGCGATTTCCGACATTGGAAAACACTGGCATTATTATTAAATGCATTGTTTGCAATATCAAAATTTTCCCGAATAATATTTTTGTGTCTCAAACAGCATCTGTTAAATGCGCAACGTAATGTACCATATTATAGATAAGTGTATGCAACATTCCACAAAATATTGTAGACAGCGAAAAATTTCGAAAGTTTTGGGGGAAATACGTTTCGGAAAAGAGATTGCTAACAAGAGGTTAATTACGGTATAATTTTCATCGGGTGAAAAACACAATTACGGATTCAATAAAGGTGGAGGTAAAAGATCCAAAAATATGGCTGACCGTACATGAAACAACGGATGCAAGAAAGAATTGATTAAATGTGCCAGAAGGCACTTTAAAAAGCGATGAAGCAGCCCTTCCTTTTCTTTTACGTAGTAGAATATTACAGAAGACAAACGCGGAAATGATAGTAGAAACTATAGAAAATACCTTTGGAAATTCAATATGTCGGCAACCCAACTTATAATGTTAGTTACAGATGAGGGTTCGAACAGTTAAAGGTGAAAAATTACTAAAACAATCTTTTCCTCAATTGCTTCATTTACCTATACACCTACTAATTAAAAAAAAAGATACTATTCTCGTTATATATACTAAATATTTTCAAATTTTTAAATTAGACTAATATTTTGTCGATCCACCTTTACTTGCGTGAAGTGCCGCGAGTCGTCGTGGCATAGAATCTATTAAATGATTAATGGTGTCTTCTGGAATATTTGACCACTCTTCTCTAACAGCTGCCACGAGTTCTTCCTTATCGCTGGGTTTTCGGGGTCCTTTCGCCATGTTTGTCTGGATTATGTACCAAACATTCTCTATCGGATTCATGTCTGCTGATTGGCCTGGCCATGGTAAAATCCGAATCCCCTGTTCCTCTTTCCATGTGGTTGTTGTTCTTGCTTTGTGGCAGGGTGCTCCATCCTCCATAAAAGTGGCGTCTTCTTTAGATAACATGGTGTTGCCGAATATCGGTAGTAGTCCTTCTGTTAATATTTGGATATATCTTGCCGCATTTATATTTCCATCGCAGATTACTAATTGCGATCTTTCACCATATCATGTCGATTGCCCAAGCTATTCGGCGCCGTTTTTGAAACGCCGTAAGGAGAGGTTTTTTCTTTGCCACCCTTTTATACATCCCCACACTGTGGAGGTATCGCAGAACGGTGCGCTGACTTTTCTGTGAAGTTGCCGCAAGCTCAGCTGTACTTTTTCGCGGTTCTCTTAACACTTCGCGCACAAGCATCCTTTTACTTCTTTCAGAAGGTCCCGCACGACCTGGTCTCGGCTCCACTGTTGTTTTTTCCTTGCGTTTAAATTGTGTAATCACACGGTTAACTGTGGGGATAACGGAATATTTAAAAATTTACTTATTTCACGTTGCGAAGCGCCCCGTTCACTCTGGCCAACGATGCGACCCCGGGTGAAGTCGCTAATATCACTCGAACCTTGTAAGCGAGGCATAGTTGTAACGATACTAAACTATGACGAATTCCTTCCGATACATCTACCCCTACCCTAATCACAAGAGAAAGGTCTTAATTCGTTCTTAGAATTTAGCTGTTTACATATTTATACCGCTTTACCTGGTGTCTATTTTATTCTGTCACCCTAGTGTAGTTTCTAGCAAATAGGTTTTTATTAAATCTCCGAAACACATTGGTGAGTTCAAATAGGCTTGTCCGGGCATTCCTCAGCCACCACAGCCGGTATTGACAAGATGGGTAACGTGACTGAAGTCGTTTTATACTATGAGACATTTTTACACATTATTAAAGCTTGTATCTTAAATTTAGATTCGCAATAAACCCAAGCAATTTCAGTAGCCAGCGGCTGGTTTCAGATACCGAAATCCATACTCAAATAGAGCAAATTTCCAAAAATTATTCAATTCTAAAGGACACCAAGATGCCATTACATGAAGCGCTAAATATAGCAGATTACTTCCAAGCCTCATTAAGAAATCTGACAGATTAACAACCGATAAACTGTGTACGGTTAGAAATAAGAATCCCGATTTTGAATCAATAGTGCGTATAGACAAGAATTTAAATGAAACCCAAGAGTGCTAATATGATGCAAACAACCTTTTTAATCTTATCATATCTTCACCTCGCCGTAGGAGTATGACTGCGCCAGCACTGAAAGGCATGTAAATGGCACAACACCACCGCAAATTTTTGCATCACTCTACACCAGCAACACAATCAAACTAATGTAGTAAGTAATTACGTTTATTATTGTTGATATTGATAGTAACCGAGCCGTACGCTACTGCGAATGCACTTGAGTTCTGAACTGTCTGTTCCTCATACAGTTGTCAAGAGACAAGAAAGCAGTAATCACTTGGCGATATGCCAGGAGAATATGGAGGGTGTGGTAACGTTTCACAGCCAAGTTCAGAAATTCTTTCCTGTGGTATGCAGTCTAGCGTTATCTTGCAAGAATACCGTTTTTTTTTGATTGACTAAGGAAGGCTCTTTTTGGATGAATACTGCTCGCTGAAGCTCTTCACACTAAAAGTTCGCACTGGTGGTTTGACCACTTTCCAAAATCTCATAATGGAATATTCCGGTTACTGTCCATCAAACACACAATAAAATTTTGTTTGGGTGCAAGGAAGCCTTGGGAGTATACTGTATCGAATCAGTAGGAGACAAACAATCGTCGCAGGTTAACAATAGATTAAGAAATGGTTCGTTATCGTTGCGTAAAATATTTGTCCAACAAGTGATAAGGTGACTTAATTTGTTATCACTTAACAATTCATATTGGATTCATTTGATTAACTTCCACGTCTTTCCTAACTGGCGAAGGTGCAAAGGAATGGTTTCGTCGCTCTCATTCAATCTTTCTGCAAGCTGTAGACACGTTGTACTGGAGTTTTTCCCTACAACCTGTTTAAGACCCTCACTGCTAATGATCTACGACCTCCCAGAGCAACCACTTCTGCGCTGTTCGATCACTAACGACATCATCTCCGAAAGCGATACATATTTTTCTCGCCGCCACTGTAGCTTTGGTACCAAGTTTGCCTTCATAGACTATTCATCTTCCAATTCAAATCGTATTCGTTGCCATTTTCTACTATTCAAATTAGGAATTAAACAATTGTCACTAAATGGGTGTGTATATGTCAGAGGAAATTTTGTATTAAAGTAGATGACAGATAATAAACAACTGCTACCGATCAACAACTTAAAAAAATGCTCATGGCAGTTCGCTGTGTACAAAAACCGCACGATCTTATTTGGTTATCCAATAAAAGTTAACCTTCGTAAATATGTTTGCTATCACCTAACATCGCCAATGCTTCACTTTCTACGAAATCGTCAATCGCAATGTTAATATCAATACTTCATTACATGCATTTAATAAATATGTCAATAACAGAAGAAAAATACGTTCATTAACTTAATTGACAACACGTATAAACACATTATCACGAATCACCTAACATGAAAAAATCCATTTTCGCTCTCTCCCGCTAGGAATAATTGCTATTGAATTAATATTGATTAACAACAGCGGCGTAGTAGGATACAAACTTTTCCCCTCGCTGTCATCGTACCGATAAACATTGAACAAAAGCGGTATGCTACGCCGAGCGGAGAAAAAAATTAATTAGGGAAAGTCAAGCGCAAACAATGGCGGTAATTGGAAAAGCGCCCCTAACAAAGAAGGTCAAGGTTCCGAGCTGTCGCGACAGAATACAATTTGTGTAAATCGTCATGCACAACAACCTCGGTCAGTTGGTTCGTTATAATTCGACCAAGGGACATCCTAGATATATACGTGCGTCTGTCTATAACAATCGTAAAATGTAATGGTTTTTCACCTTCTTCCACCGCAACGAAGTGACAATCTCGTTTGGAGGGATAGCTAATATGCAGCTGCTACGTGACTTCTTCCACTACTGTATGTCCAGTTAATTATTAGAAAAGAAGGAAAAATCTGAGGTTAATAGAATTTACTGAGATTAACAAACGGTAACTAGTTTTAATTTTTACGGTAATCTACGGTTCAATATACCGGGTTCTTGTTCTATCATTACACATACATTTTTCCTATGTGTAACTTAAGAAAAATCAATTTATTAACAGGATAGTAGGCAACCAGTCATACATTCATGTTAAACGAGCGAGAACCTTGAGTTCCTAACAATACCAGTTATCAGTACTACTACAGATCTCTCTTAATGCAAATAGAATAACTGTACTGTAAGTCTGATGAAGAAATTATTTCATTTCAACAAACAAAACAATATAACAAAAATGAAGTCTAATTTTATAGTAAGCTTTCGAAGTGTCTTCCTTGCTTTTCAAGGCGATCTTGAAAACAACGCAAAGTATTCCAAATAAATTCTGGGTATATTCCATCACACACAGCATGTATACGGTTTTTCACTTCGTCCAAGTTACGTATTTATACGTTATAAATTCTACTTTTCAGATAACCCCAAAGAAAGGAACCATTTGGAGATAAATAAGCTGATCTTGGGGGCCATGATATAGGACCAAATCTACTAATCCACAGACTTTGAAACGCGTCATTCAAAAAAATTCATGACGGCGTTTGTAGAATGTGGCATATCTCCATCTATTTGTAGTTTCATCAAAATTCATCTTAATTGATGAAATGATGTGGTCTCCCAACAGATACCGCCAATAAAAATGGTCCTATAAGTCTATCGCTTATTATTCCAAGCCAGACATTGACTTTTTGAAGGCACTGCGTCCGGGTCAGGTTCTGAGGATGAGGATCGGTACGGGACCAATACCTAACAGACTAATGGAAATGCAATTTTGTATTTTTCAATGGATAAATGCAAGATACTAACCGCAACTTCTGAGATTTTACTTCATCATTTACAGTAAATGTAGCTTCATCAGCTTTATTTAAAATTTATTCATTTTGATTTAACATATGAAACATTATTTTGCAAAAGTCAGTTCGCTTTACTTTGTCTTCTTCGAAAAGCTGTTGATGGTTTGACATCTTGTATGACTTATATTTAAATTCTTTTAGGCTTTAGTAGACCGAACTCTCCGATACTCCAAATTGCCCGCCTACATCTAAAAGCAATCCTACAAACCGCTCCTCGACATAACACAGGATATTCAACTTTATTTCTTTTGCCGAAATGTGACTCTTTCTTTGGGAATTTAGAATATAACCATCTTCTTTGAATTTATTACAAATGTTAGAAATTTTTTCGCTCAAGATCTAGGCCTGCCTCTAATTGTCCTTAAACTAGTATGCTTCTGATACCACATTATCATTACTACCATTTTATCTTAGATTGTACTTACTCTTTATTCAAATTAGTTATATAGCTTTCAATAAAATGTATTTAATTTAAGATTTATGTATGAATAAAAAAAAAACAGAAATAATTGCCAAAAAATGTTTTTTTCTTTCCAAGGCAACCTAATTTAACCATGAAGCTATACGTAGCTAAAGCTTTTACTGATGTACAAACGATTGCCTATCATGCCTCTAATGCATTGACCATTATCATTTTAAAATTATACATAGGGAAATATATGTGTAATAATAAAAAAGAACCCGGTATTTCATTTGCAAATGAAAACTATAGTAGTCAATGCGATATCCGGCATCGAGTCAAAGGCCACTAACGAATGTTGGTATAGAAATTTACCAAACCATAGCTGAGGCTGCAGATTGGGATGGTCAACTGGATGTTATTTATATTGACTTTTCTCGTGCGCTCCATCTAATAGATCATCATAAATTGCTAGAGAAGCTGAGCTGTTTCGGTGTCGGCAAAGTTTTCTAGGCTTACTTCCACCGTATCTTCTAAACACAATTAAGTAATTACGTTTACTTTAACCACCTTAAATTTCTATCTTTTAATTTCCCTTCCGGTATATCCCAGGGGACGAACCTGGGTCCACTACTCTTGTGGGTGTGTCAATTATAATATTATTATTTAGTCAAAAAGGCTATGAATTTCGAACTGAAATCCACAATAAAAACCGATTTTTCTTTTTTATTATTCCAGTACTTTTCCAATTCGCTCCAGTATTTCTTTCGTACACAAGTCTGTTTTTATACTTGCAAAAGCCTCCGATCACTAATTGTGCAATTAATTAAAGAAATACTTCCTAAAAGAAGGAACGTAATAAGTATTCCTTTTTTTACGAACTCCTTTTCCGAAGACGATACTAATTACGCTACAGAGAGATTCAATTAAGAAAATATTCTTCTCTAGCATAATTACGTGAGCACTTTCAAATTACGAACCAACTCGTCGATTAAAGAAGAATCAACGCTAATTAAATAGTTTTTTTTTGTATGTGGACGTAGTGCAACGCTGTTCTGTCGCCGGTGACTTTATAACGTGGCATTTGGGGAACTAATTAGCGCTTCCTATTTTCTGATTAAATTTACGCCGGCTTATACGGCCAGCACTATAATATACATGAGAGTTTACATGAAGTTATTGTACTTATATTTATGAAAAATTGCACTGCAATACTTTATTGCCCAACAGATAAAGTAAATAACCATCTACAAAGCAAATATAATAAATGAACACATGTAAAACTAGTTACCTAAAAGTAAACGCAAAACTAATAAAAGAAATGGTTGATTAAATTTCGTGAATGAAGGTGTCCTATGGCAACCAAGTTGCTGCAGGAATGAAATGTATGAGCATAGACAGTAAACGCCATTACTAATACCTAAAAATGATTTGTTTGAAAGGGTCTTTTTTTTTAGTGTCTAAAGGTATTGATGGGAAAATACAAATGGATGAAGATGGAGATCAAACTGCTGAGTTACTCTTGTTTTTAACGATGTTTTTGATAGTGTAAATGGAAACACAATACACCCCAAGTCAGGACCAATTTTGAGGTCGGGAGTAGCAAACCATTTCCGTCACATTTTATTTTGGAGGAATGTCATATTGAAATTGAAGCGGATGGCTTTTGCTGCCGGAGCTGCACGGCAAAAATCTTTAAAGAACCGGATACAAACATTATAAATTTTTATTTTCACACACACAATTTTTATTAACACAGTTGAAAAGACAATTATAACCATTCTTGGGAGTTATAGCTAACTCTGGAAAGTGCTCTCTAAAATCATCCAAACATGGACGCTGGCTGTACACCCAAATTCCATCAAATCTCACTCCAGTTCGGTTTTTGCACTGTAAATCAAATTTAAATTTATTTAAACTCAATGTTAAAACATAACATAATAATTGATGACAATCAATCTCACTATCGAAATAATTTTCAAAACAGTTCGTTCCTAGAAACTTTATGATATCACCGTATATATTGCTATATTTTTAATTATATGCTAATATTGCATTTTATGGAATATATAAATCGGCCGTGTTATTTTTGTGAAAACAGTGAAATAATAATTAAATTGTTACAAATTCACCTGTTACTTCTATTCGCAAGAGATGCGACTTGATATTATATTCTTGACAATATAGTTTCAACAGTCTATCTTGCTAAATTTTTAAATATGGCAAGGGACTCGTTCTCTTTTACGTGCTGATGTAGAGAAGAGCATTAAGTCAACTGCATTTTATACAATGTTCTTTTATGTGTTTTACGAATAATTTTGCTCGCTTTTAGACGTTAGCTCTTAGCGCTTAAAACTATTTGCAGCTTTGAAAGCAAATACAGTACAGCACCTAATTAAGGATGTACTTAAATGAAGAAACTGGTGATCATAAAAAAATTTAATTTATAAGTTAGAAGTTAAGTTAGTTATTTTGTATGGATGTATATCTGACTCGCCAGTATCCATAGAGTTAGAGCCATTACACATTCTATGAGGGTGGATCTCTATGCTGTACCCCTGATCCCCTTACAGTAAAACTACAGTGGCATTATATTTTCTATTTTTCGACATAGTCTCTCTTTAGATGTATGGCTAGGAGCATTTTCCTGATGGAACAGCTCACCGGCCCTTAACTTTCCTCGACGTTTCTCTTCAATAACGTGTCGCAATTTAGAAATCAATTGGGCTTTGTGGGCTCTGTAATGCTCTGTCCCGTTTGCAAATAGTCAGTCAGGATGATTCCTTGAGCATCCCACAACACAGATAGCAAAACCTTTCCAGCAGCCGACCTTAAATTTGCGCGGAGGAGGAGAACCGGGAAGTTTCCACTCTCTACTATGCACATTGTCAAGATCATAGTGGTGCACCCATGACTCATCTATGGTCACATACCGACTAAGAAAGTTCTCTTTGTTTGCTTGATACCTTTCCAAAGGACGCTTACAAATCAACACCCGATTTGATCTATGGTTAATATTCGGGGCACCCATTTTGTACTCATCTTCTAATTCTATTATTCTAATTCTTTAATCAGTATGTCGTGCATCACAAAATATGATAAGCCAGCATCTTCTAGAATGTCCCTGATGCGTACTTGTGCTCGTCTGTTGTTACCGTTACGGGAGGATCATCAGCATGTTGATTTTCAATGGATGTTCTTCCACATTTAAAATCTCGACACCGGTGTTTGACTATATCATATGAAAGTTCAGAATCACCAATAGTTGCCATAATGCCTTTATGAATTTGAGTTGGCACCACACCCTCTTTCTGGAGGTATTTTATTACGGGTCTTTGTTCTATTTGGCATTCTTCCATACAGATGGAAAGGTTTGTCTTAAGAGTAAGGCTGAACAAGCCAGTAAAGAGCAGAAGTACCCTAAGAAATCTTGTTGTAGTAATGCTCCCTCATAGTTTTAGGAATATCCCATATAAGCGACTATAGGAAGTACTGTCAATTAATATAGCAACTACAGATATTTCTATAAACTAGCGTCAACAAATTTAAGCAAGAAAGCGAACACAGAAATTTGTTTTAATATGTTAATATATGTTTTAAACTAATCATCATTTAAGGGTATGAATACATGCTTCAACACGCTCCTTGAGCAATATTAAAAATTTTAGCAATATTAAAATATTAAAAATGGGAGCATATCACGATCTGTCAAAGATAGAGATCTGGAGGGTGATAGGTTATTTTGAAAGTGGAAGACCGTAACACAGTCCGGAAGCTGGAAAACAACGGCAAGGTTGACCAACATCATCAACACCAAGAGACTGGGATACAGAATTTACACTTTTAGTGTACCCCAGCAGCCATGTGTCTGCTACCATGAATGCTAGCACATGCACATTGCATAAAAATATTTCTGCATGAGTCTCCCCTTTTCAGGTTATAAATATTTATTAGATGTGTTTCTTTGCAGCTTGAAGGTAGAATAGATAAATGCGTACCGTCAACCGGGGTGATAAAGTGCCATATCTTCTTTAATATCAATTGAATTGGGCTGAATTTTCAATACAATATAGACTTATATCTATGCTATCAATTTATAAATCTTAAAGACATTTTAGTTAGAATAGAGCGGAGGGAGGAATTATTTTCTGTGGCAACACCTCACCCCGTTTGTCGGGGCGACTAAGTACCACACCTAGTTTCTCTTTGAAAAGATATTAGAAACGTGTTATGGTTACTAGTCACTCTACAGAATTCAAATGTACAGATTTATTATATTGGAAACTGTTAAAAAAATGGATAAAAACAAGAAAAAAGATAAAAAAGGGATCTATGTTTTATATTTGAAACCAGTGATTACAAACTTGTAAAACGTCAACAACATTTTTAATAACAAAGAGCCAAAAGTTACCAATACAATTCTAAAAAAATCAGAAAAACCTTTTCTTTAAGCAATCTGCCCTAAACATTGAACCAAACTCAAGTTAAGAGAAAAGTAACTTTAAAGGAACTGCGTATGTACAACTGTCTTAGACTTCCCTGTACAGAGTTTAGGAACTTTTTAAAAAATTGAATTAAGAAATGGAAAATATAGGGATTAGTAGTCCACATGAAGCGTGGCTGCTGATTTCAGTCGTCGGCACAATTTTCTGTTTAATTTGTTGCTCTTTGTACCAAAGAACATCCGGATGCCCAGACCACTCCCAGAATTTTCCTTTATTTCTCATACAGGATACATTCGCTCCCCTGTTGACATCAAAGTTAGTCAACATTAAACCTAGTTAACATTTACCGCGATGTTCCAGGACACCGAGTGACCCCTATAGGCACTCGGATGACGTTAGATAATTTATCAGCAGGTTTGTAGTTGTTTAAAACTCCCTTATTTATCCTTTCGGAACAGGTAATGTTAATTCATCAGGAATGATACCTTCCCCAATACAATCATTAAATAACCCATTCCCACATTTTGCATCTATGGATGTTAAAACGATTAATATCCCCTATATATATATAGTGGTAGTGGGTAGCACTTACAGTAATCACATGCTAATAGAGCAACAAGCTCCTAGCCCTGTTCAAATAATTCGTTATCTCTTTTAGTTGGAAGATTTCTCTCGAGACCTGCACGGAGGAGGATAGGATAAATGGTATTTTAAAACCGGTAGAGATTGCTCGCGGATGAGGAGACAAAAATTGTCGACTGCCTGTAAGACAGAATAAAGATCGTAGATTATTACATTTCAAATTACATACGTCTGCGCCGATGTGAGTAAGCGTAGGTACATTCCGTTGAGGGTTGGACGGGTTGGTAAGCAAGTAAATGAAAACTAGCGTAGGACGTTATCAACTTATGCAGGATTCACATCGTTGAATTTAATATAAACGCTCAGGCAGAATGTTATCTACATTGCCTTGTTTTCGTAAACCGCTAGGAGATTTAGTTAGAAGTTTTCGGAGCTCTTGCAATCTACTATGAAGCGGCCATTTTCTTTCTGTAGAGACCACAAAAAAAAGAACAAGCGTATTTCATAGAAGATACTCTGAACATCTTTCGAGGTTATAGTACGACATTTCTTTTAAAGCAAGTGTTTTGTTGGTTATATTATCAATTTGTACAAAAAAACTAAAATAATCAAAGAAAAATG
Source organism: Trypoxylus dichotomus (assembly GCA_023509865.1). Lineage (NCBI taxonomy): Eukaryota > Metazoa > Arthropoda > Insecta > Coleoptera > Scarabaeidae > Trypoxylus > Trypoxylus dichotomus. Next base: position 14,008,665 of record CM042074.1, on the reverse strand, counting down.
GTAATTTCATTAGTAACGAGATGTTCTTAGAAATTTGGTATTGTTAGTTTGTTGAATAAAACGACCGTTCATTCTAAAGGGATAACATTCCTTCCGATAATTCCCATTTTTTTTAGCTGTGAAATTAAAAAATATGGTTTTATCTGGGTTTAATTGCGTTCCATTATTATTAAACTAGTTGCATGTAAAGCCTTAAAGAAATTGGATCATCACGTACTCCATTATAGCGATTATCACCGTCAGTTACCACAAGATCGTTAATAAAAAGCAAAAACAGCAAGGGTCTCAAGATTCAGCCCTGTGGTACACTACACATAATATTACGTTCAAATGAGACGTTATGTATGAACCCTCTTAAGCCATGATATTACAACTTTTATAGCAACAAATCATTGATTTCCTTGTTCCTCCAACGTTAAATTTAATTAATTAAAAATTTCACTGCCCCGGTAGGATTTGAACCTACAGCTCCCGTTCGCTAAACCCGTGTGTTAAGCTATTACACCACGGAGCATGTCGATCTTTAAATCCCCATTTATGTTGTTAAATTTCAATTGTCAAATTTTCATACCTCAATGCCAAATTGCATTATCAATTAAATCATTTAGAATAATTATCATTGAAAAAACCAACGGAATATTATTCTAAACGATGTAACAAATCATTGTTAATAAAATCAATTGTTTTAAAAAGATCCGTAACAGATCAATGCATTTTTTGTAGACATTATGGGCCATTCAGCACAAGGATTGATCCCTTGAGCATACTATTGCTCAAGTACATATTATAGACAGATGAATTCAAATTCGAAACCCTTAAGTTCAAAATGTCTACCACTTATAAGGCGGCATACTGGAGAAAGAGTGAGTGGCAACTGCATGGTTCCTACTGGTGAAATATGGTGGAAGTAGTGTAATGGTTTAGAGTTGCTTTAGTGGAACAGCTATAGGCGATTTAATAATAATAAATGGGATCCTACCTAAAGAGGATTATCCAAGAATCTTACATGAAAGTGCTGTGCCAGGTAGGGAAAGATTGTGTGGTCAAAACTTTATATTCCAAGTAGAACTTATTTGACGTTACTTGAGAGAGAAGATAAGTTGATAGCGATGATTTGGCCACGCCAATTTTCAAATCTGTCGCGAATAGAATTAGTGCGGGATAAATTGAACAGAAAGATTCGAAAGAGAAGAGTTAGTAGCACACGAGATCTTTCGCAGAGACTCCAAATAACATAAACTGAAATTACAGGCGATTATCTGGAATCTCTGATTGAAGGAATGCCAAGAATATGTGCCACCGTAATTCAGTCACTTTTAATTATTTTTTTTGTAATATTTTCTGTTACTTCTTCGTTGTTAAATATTATTTTCGCGATGTCAAATGCTTATTAATAAATATTACTGCAAAGTAAGTCTATAGTTCAATTCAAACCAAAGAAAACGTAAATCTTATAGTCGCCCCCGTATATACGTTTGGTAGTGCGTGCAAGTATATTTTTAGAACATTTTGCTAGCAATATTTATTCGATTAAGTAAATCATACCAAAATATTAAAGAACAAATGCAATTTTTCACTTTATTGCATAATACTCTAACCTGATGTCTACTGTAAGTGTATATTATCCTACAACTCAAATAAGAGATCATAAATTTTATCAGTATCGCAATGGCATTCAGTATTTTTACATTCTGAATGAAATGTAAATAATTTACAACAAAAAAAAAAAATATACGCCATTAGAACTTTCCGAAAAAGCGAATCGGTTTCTAAGTATAAACCTAGTGTTCAAAATCTATCTTTCAACTCTTTTCTCAATTATAATAATTTTTGTGTTCATGCCTTCTCTGAATTGGATGTGGAGAACAGTATCAAGAGACTTAAATCTAATATGACAACTGGAGATGATGGAATACCGAGCTTCTTTGTACGTGATTGTGCTCCTGTTCTGTCCTATCCACTGTCAACTATATTCCACCTAGCGATAAGCACGTCAACTTTTCCAAAGGTTTGGAAAATTAGCAGAATTACCCCCGTATTTAAGAAAGGAAACCGATCTAACATTGCTGATTATAGGCCTATAAGTATACTGCCCAATTTCGCTAAGGTATTTGAACATTTGCTTTACAAAGAAATATTTACCTGCATAACTCCTTTCATATCTGAGCATCAGCACGGTTTTGTTGCAGGTAGGTCGACGATCACTAATTTAGCATGCATTGGCCAATATCTTGGTGAAGCGCTTGATAAGCGAAAGCAGGTGGATGTTATTTACGTAGATTTTTCTAAAGCTTTCGACTGCATTAACCACGAGATGCTACTACAAAAAATGGACAAATTTGGTTTTGGTGTGGGTTTCCTGACGTTGATTGAGTCTTACCTTACTGGAAGGAAGTGTTATCTCTGCCACAATGGTTATTCCTCTACGCCGTTTTCTCCAACATCAGGTGTTCCTCAAGGTTCAAATCTTGGACCACTTCTCTTCAATTTTTATATAAATGATTTACTATCTCTGTTTACATGTCACGTCTTAGCATACGCAGATGACGTAAAGATATTTAATACTGTTGGTAGCATTTTCGATTGTAAACATTTACAAGACAATCTTCTTCGCATTAATACTTGGAGCAAGTTCAATTATCTCCCTCTGAACATCAACAAGTGTACTGTGGTTTCCTACAATAACACTCACACTACTTTATACTATAACTACCAAATTAATGATGCAGCCATACCACGCAATATCAAAACTTTGGATCTTGGTGTTTTGTTTGATAATAGACTGTCATTTACGGAACATATTTCGTCCATGTGTTCATCTGCTTCCAAAACTCTCGGTTTTGTCATGCGTTCTTGCAGGCATTTCTCAGACTTAGGTGTAATGAAACGTTTATATTATGCCTACGTTCGTTCTAAGCTTGAATACGCCTCCATTGTTTGGTATCCCCGTTATTTACACCAAGAGCTTATGATCGAACGCGTTCAAAAGAAATTTCTAAAATATCTCTCCTTTCGAATGGACAACGTGTATCCTGCAAGAGGTATCGAGTATTATAGCTTACTTGTTGAGCATGGTTTTCTATCTCTCGCTGACCGCCGCGAGCGTAACAGTGTGGAGTTTCTTTGCAGGATCCTGAAAAATACTGTCGACTCGCCAGCCCTTCTAGCGCAAATAAACTTTACCGTACCTACTCATCATACTCGCTACTTTAATACATTTCAAGTACCTAGAGCTAATACCAACATTTTGCTTAAGGCACCTCTCAGTCACATGGTGAGGAACGCAAACAAACGAGATCTCGAGCCATTTTTGTGAGTCTTTCTTTTTTTTTTTTTGTTTCATTATTATATACATTTTCAGCATGTTATTATTGTAGGCAACACGATTTGAATTATTTTATTTTAAATAAGAATTGTATTGTAATTTGTCCTGTAATTGGCCCTTGGGCTGTTGGGCAATAAAGGATTATTATTATTATTATTATTATTATTATTATTATTATTATTAAGTACTTTTCCTGGATTTGCTACTTGGCGATGATAATAAAAATGTTCTTTCTTTATCGATAAATTTTCCTAATCGTTCCAATTCAATTAAGATCCAAACTTTTAAAATTTGGGATGACGGTTCAAACTCCTCCATTGGACGTATCATCATGTTCACCACAGAATGTTCTTGCCGATCGGTTATTTCGGCCACACACAACCACAATTTTTTATCTTTCGATTCTGCTTAAATTCTTCTTGCAACATAGTGACGAACAGATGGTAAAAAGTTTCTTAACGATGTTCGACTTGGTAATGTATAATCCGAATACTTGCTTCAGAAAGAGACAAATGCTTGTTGGTCTAGTAAATTGAACTATGAACATAAAATAATACAAACAGCTATATCAAATATTAATTGTTCCCTGTATCATTTGCCACGGATTGCAGAACAGCGTTTTATGCTTTTTAAGTGGCGTTCACACTTCCACCTGCTGGTAGACGTCAAGTAGTTGTCGCAGTTTATACGTATAATTCTGTCGCCTTCGTGTTATAAATCCGGCATACTCGCTATTACGTTTTCTAGTTTATTCGAAATATGTTTCCGAAACGTATCTAAATGCGACATTTTCTAAGTATGTGTGTACTGAGAAGCTCTCACAATGACCAGTCGAATAATACTGAACAAGCGTGGTTTGATACGGGTACTCGATTCTCCATGCCGCGCGCTTCACCCCACCACGTTGTTCTCCGTACGGCACTGAAACTTGCCCTCCCTTGCCGAGACTAATAATTATCATTCAGTAGGTTTGTCATCCATCTTTGCTAAAATATACAAGAAAATTATTAATAACGGACTGATTAATTATTTAAACCACTATAACATAATTTTACCAACACAATTCGGATTTTAGCGGGTAGATCTGCAGCCGACGCTATACACTCAGCTTTAAATTGGGTTTACTGCGTTTTATACGATAAATAAAATACTAGTTGTCTATTCTTTAATATCTCTAGAGGATTCGACGTGATTTCACATTCTATCTTTCTTCGTACTACATTACTAAAGATAGTTTTTACAGTTATTTATTCGCTGCTCGGCATCAATCCTTGTCGCTTCCACAGTATATCTCTTACATGTTTTTCGTAGCATTTCTCTCTGTCAGGATTATTTCTTCCTTTTCCAGTAAACTATTGCATTCTGGTGAGCGATTCCATAACACTGCTTTAGAGCGATTTGTTTGCCAGCGTGATGTACAGCAGAAGTACGTAGTTCCTTGCGAATTTATTGTCGGAATGTTTGACAAATATTTTATGGCATTTACTTGCACATATACTTGGAGAGAGCGGATGAAAATACATCAGCCGCCATCTGTTGTGCGTGCAAGGTCTAAGACGATCTATTCTTCTAAAATAATAGAGGAGATTCTACGTTGCAGTTCGAATCCATAATTGGAATTTTCCGCATGTATCGTTTTCGGTAAGTATTCTACGATCGATAAGAGCGAATTCAATTTTATCTCGACCATAGTAATAAATAAATACTGGTCCGGGTTGTGGAAAGTTTAATATATACATGAAACAAGTCATAAAATTTTCTAATAACTATCCAACTCATAAAGTTTTCTCTGGATTAAACAATATTGAAAGACTTTAATATGGCCGGTAGATTTTACGACTATTTCTAGTACCAGCTCTTTCTCTAAGATTACATCTAAATTTCAAAAATACTTTCGTAAAAGTCCATAACGTAAATGGCTTCTTTCATGTAACGTGAAGTATATTTAAAACAGTAACTGTGCAAAGTTAGCAAGTTAAGTAGAATACCATTAGGGTCAATGGGTACATAAGAAAAACTTGTAAAGTTATGTTGCCAATATTCTTATAAGCTCGTGTACACAAACAAATTTAAAAATACGAAGTATTATTTGAATTTATGGATTATAAATTATTCTGGATGACCAAATTTGTCTTCTCAGTGTCATATTTCTCAATCCAAAAGCGTAATGAATATAAGCTGTAAATAGATGCTACACTATATAATACACCGTCTTTAAAAACATTAAGTGATTGATTGTGATCAGCTCAGTCTTGTATTTCTAAAAACTGCGCCTGCGTAATTTATAGTTTCTTGATAACTTATAAAGAAAAATACTGCACGAATTTTTTCTTGTACTGTTTTGATTTGTCAAGTTGGAGTTGCAAATTACAGCGTTCTTTTTTTAACACACCCGGATCTATTGACCTTGATGTTTTCTGGTGTTACCGCCTCATTTGGACGTCCACTGCGTTCTGCATCATCGGTGTCTCTACGACCACGTTTGAAGTGAGCAAATCAACGTTTTATTGTTGTTTCTGATGGAGCGGAGTCCCCATAACACTTTCAAGCCATTGCTTCGCTTGAACGGTATTTTTTCCCATCAAGAAGCAGTATAAAATTAAAACACGAAATTGTTTTTGATCCATTATTTTGAAAATAACAAAAGTAGCGTAATTTTTAGCACAAAAACTCACAAACTAATGAATAGAATATCATGAAATTTTAACAGCTGTCTTTTGAAGGTTAGTACTAACTGAGAGAAAGGTGACTGCAATAAAACTAGCGTCATCTATGTGTTAGGTCCGGGACTTTTCAGCCCATGTGTTATGTCTAGTGAGATACATAACTTATAAAGAAAAATACTGCATGAATTTTTTCTTGTACTGTTTTGACTTGTCAAGTTGGAGTTGCAAATTACAGCGTTCTTTTTTTAACACACCCGAATCTATTGACCTCCATAAAATTTTCTTGGATGGGTATTGTATTTTTGTCGCTCAAGTTAGTTCGTCTATAAAAAATATTTTTATCGGAAAGTAGCATATGTTATTCTGACGGATGCGCCGGATATATGAAATTTTATCATCTAATACAACTAAAATCAAAATGAATTGTTATTATACGATTAACAATGCATATGTAATTATTAATTTGGCTCAAAGTAATTTCTTTTTTAATAAAAAAATCTAAGGTATTTAATAGTCATTAATTCACACCGTAAAACCAAGCGCCTTGGGGTATTCAATTTTCAATCACAGATATATTTCAGTTATCCATTCTATTTTTACTAGCTTCTTATTGCTCTAAAAATGCAGCTTCGGTTAGTACGTATAAATCCGTAAATTTATAAATTTAAATAGAGAAAGCAGCTTTTTTGTATTATCTATAATAGAGTCACTGCACATTAAGTTGTATATTTAGCAAACAAAAATTGTCTAAAATGGCATGAATAGAAAAGTCCAAGATAAACTGTTTAAAATTCAAAATGCTATTGACAATATCGAAAAGGTTATTGCCTTACACCTGTTACCTAAAACATGAACCATAGCTTTCTATATTTATTACTTTGTAATCATCCCAAATTATAGTCATGCTTACGAGGTAATAAATTACAATTTTTATATAAGTATTAATTCTTTGAAGATCCATAATATCTTAAATATCACAAAGCTATTTTGGATTAAATTTACGTTATCACTAGACCCGTTATACCGTTATACAGCTCGCTAACTTCGTAGTGAAAATCGACGCATGATTGTAATTGCATTAATTGTTTCCTATTCTTGACGTGACGTGACGTGAGGTAGTTGATCGTCTTACCGTTGTATTTCTTACACTTTGTAAATGCATAATTAAATATGCCGAACGTAAGTATATCGATGGATTTCCCGATTTATCTTGTAATGGCAGTAAAATAATGTACAAAGTTTGTAAGCATGTTAATAGTATGAAACATAGAAATAAGAAAGGTGGTGTATCACCGAGAGACCAATTTATATTTGATTTATTGTTAAAGCTTCTTGCTTGCAGTACCTACTAAATAAAGAGTCGTTTCGAGACTTTTGGAATAAATACATTAACAAGTGGAAGCTACTTAACTTAGCCATTATTTTAATTAGCTCATCTTCAGTTGTAGCTAATACCGACAATGCGGGATTATTAGAATTGCCAAAATAGTTTAATAGCGAGCTACTTTAAATTTGCGTGATTAAAAACCTAGCAGCAAACGCATCCGCAATATTATCAGGATTATTGATGTCTTCATCACCAGCACGAAAGGAGCCAGGAATTCTGGTAGAGCCTTGTTTGGTGCGTATAAAGCGAAACAGTTCCTGAGGATTAACAGATATAGTTTCCTGAATGTTCCCCAAATATATATGCTAAGGAAATCTACTCCTTATAGCTAGTCCTTAAACTCTTAAATTCCTCATAATAAAAATTGCATCTTACCATTTGCGCCTATAGTATTCCTTCGTTTTCAATGTAAATATTGTAGTAGAATTAAACCAGGGTGGATATGGAGACCCCTTGTGCGACACCAAAGGAACCGATTTGGAAAGAATGAGATTCAGATAGAGATAAAAGCTACATAACGCATCGTTAACGTCACTAAATTTATCAAGGAATGATCAGCCAGGGAAGACCAAGGTAAAATTGTACCGCGCGTTGTTGGCAGATGAAAACGGTACTGAATGGTAGTCACACATGACCTGTATATGAATTAAAAGTGCTGGATGATAAGCGTCGATAGAGACAAGAGCAATTAGTTCACGTTCAACCAAACTCTCACCGCTAATGTGAGTAAATATTAAATCTAAAAAACTATTATTACAATCCCTGATATTATTGAATTGTACTAGGTTTAGAGATTTACAGAAATTTCTAAAGGTACGTGTTTTAGAACAAGTAGCACTTACAGAACTAAGTTACGGCAAATTAAAGTTTCTAATTAATAAAATAACATTATATATAAGAAAGAGTTCAAGGGCTTCAAAAAGTAATCCGAAACAAATGGCTCATTCATTTTCGGTAAGGTACTGATTTGTGTTGATCAAACCTTCCAAATTGCAGGGGTGTAAAGGACAGAAGCTCTCATAAGCGTTAATCAAAACAATTATTACTTCCACTGCATAAATTAACGAGTATATTTTAATTGTTGTGTACATTAAATATATTATATTTTATTCTTAATATTTATTAATGACCTGTTGAAACACATTGATTGCAAAGCTTTGGTGTTTGCCGATGATGTTAAATTGTACCGGTCTGTGGTTTCTCTAAAAGATTGCACTACACAACAGGCGAATTTGATATCGATTTCTAACTGGTGCTCCTCAAAGAGATTGAATTTTAATATGTCTAAGTGCAGAGTCGTATCGTTCACAAGGAAAAAACGACCAATTATTTTCAACTACGCTTTGAACTCGGACGTAATCACACGAGTTGATGGCGTACATGATTTGGGGGTGTACTGTGGTTTAACTTTTAACGATATGTTCGAAATGTTGCATCGTCTGCTAGCAGAATGCTAGGCTTTGTTCTACGTAACACTAGGTCCTTTCAAGATATATTCCCCATAAAATCACTTTTTTTGTTTTAGTGCGCTCAAAACTCGCGTATGCATCCCTTGTGTGGAATCTGTATTATCTTACATATAAAAATATGATGGGAAGAGTTCAAAGACGATTTTTAAAATACCTTTGGTATAAGAAACACAACACTTACCCGTGTAGAGGATTCCTCTATGAAACCCTTGCAGAGTTTTCTGCAACATAGCTCGAAGTACGACGGAAGAAAGTTGGTGTAAGGTTTCTTTCTAAATTACTAAATAATCAAATAGATGCCAGTGAACTGCTTGATAAATTTTGCTTTCACGTGCCACGACAATCTTTATTTGGATTCAGCCAAGTCTAATCTGCTGTTACGCCCACCGATTTACTTTGTGTGCTCCACGTACAATAGTATTTGCGGTGAGTGTGACATGTTTAATTGTTTTCTTGCGCAAATGCTTGATTCGGATTCCTGATGAAGCAGAATATTGTGTATAGCCATATAAATACGTTTTTGTATCCATCTATTTCTTGACTGTGGACTACAACACATGGGCTGAAAAGTCCCGGGCCTAACAAAGAAAACACGGTTTTTTTGGTTCAAAATTAGCTTTATTCATCAACGTAATCTCCATCAAGAGCAACGCAATCATTCCAGCACCGCTCTAACATTTCAATACCACTTTTGTAGAACGATTTACCTTTTGCCTCAAAATAGGCCCCAGTTTCAGCGATAACCTCTTCATTCGTGCGAAATTTCTTACCGGCGAGCATTTTTTTGAGGTCTGCGAACAGCCAGTAGTCGCTGAAAGCCAAATCTGGTGAATACGGTGGATGTGGGAGCAATTCGAAGTTCAATTCATGTAGTTTTGCCATTGTTTTGATTGACTTGTTACACGGTGCGTTGTCTTGATGAAGCAAAATTTTTTTCTTTGCCATATGCGGTCGTTTCTTTGCAATTTTGGCATTCAAACGCTACAATAACGCTATATAATATTCACTATTGATGGTATTTCCTTTCTCAAGATAGTCGATGAATATTACACGACGCACATCCCAAAATACCGAGGCCATAACCTTTCCAGCCGATTGTTGTGCTTTCGGGCGCTTTGGACGAGGTTCACCAGTTGCTGTCCACTCAGATGACGATCGTTTTGATTCCGGAGTGAAGTGATGGATCCATGTTTCATCCATTGTCACATATCGACGCAAAAATTCCGGTTTGTTACTTTTAACCATGGCCAAACACTGCTCAGAATCATCAACACGTTCTTGTTTTTGGTCAACAGTGAGCAAACGCGGCACCCACTTTGAACAGAGCTTTCTCATAGTCAAATGCTCATGCAATATAAAGCCAAAACGTTCTTTTCATATCTTTACGATGTCAGCTAAATAACGCAACTTCACTTTTCGATCATTCAAAACGATTTTGTGGATTTTTTTGTTTTCTGGTGTTACCGCCTCATTTGGACGTCGACTGCGTTCTGCATCATCGGTGTCTCTACGACCACGTTTGAAGTCAGCAAACCAACGTTTTATTGTTGTTTCTGATGGAGCGGAGACCCCATAACACTCTTCAAGGCATTGCTTCGCTTGAACGGTATTTTTTTCCCATCAAGAAGCAGTGTAAAATTAAAACACGAAATTGTTTTTGATCCATTGTTTTGAAAATAACAAAAGTAGCGTGATTTTTAGCACAATAACTCACAAACTAATGAATAGAATATCATGAAATTTTAACAGCTATCTTTTGAAGGTTAGTACTAACTGAGAGAAAGGGGACTGCAATAAAACTAGCGTCATCTATGTGTTAGGCCCGGAACTTTTCAGCCCATGTGTTATGTCTAGTGAGAAACAATTTTTGTTGCATTTTATTGCTTGCCTGTTAATTGGTTTCTTTGTTACAGTAGGCAATAAAGGCTATTATTATTATATATAAATAAATGCTCGTTATAGTTCGTTGAATAGTATTTTATTTGCTGTTTACATATTTCTGAAACTCATGGATTTCCTTTATTAATTATGCGATCGAATGTGGTGTGTGTAATAAAATTTCGTAAGCATATCAGTTCAGTCCAAAATTAAAATTAAAATGTATTTCTTAACTACGATCTACACACACATATATATATATATATATATGTGTGTGTACATATATATATATATATATATATGTGTGTGTGTATATATAAATTCACGATTCCGTACGTTAGGTTCCATTGTCTTCAACTTCATATCTTCGTGGAATTTTTGTATTGCAAATCATCATCGAGTTTCAACTGTTTCAAAACCGAAATTCCTACCAGCTGAAATAACAACGATTTGCCTTTATTCCGGAACCGCCGGAGGTATTTTCGTCCCGATGGTGACGGAATCGCGTCCGTAGCATCGATCCAATTCCGAATATGTGGAAAATGTCAGCGAGAAACACGGTACGATGGTGGCAATTTTAAAAATCGATGCTGCTCAGCCAGCGCGAGAAGTTTAAAAAGTTTAACGTGTTTCATTTAAATCCCAGACACATCGAGGTGCGCCCTCGGGAAATTCCCCTAAAGAGTATATAATCAACACAAACTTTCAATGGCCTGTGCTTAAGTAGTTTCCGAGCGATTTGTGATTTTGTTCGGCGCGCGGTGGTCGCGTATTCCCGCCAACTGGGAATGGTGCCTTATATAGAACGTCCTGATACAATTATTATATTTCGCCTTGGCGGAGGAGAACAAGAAAACCGTTAGCGTGCTGATATTCGCGGAAATATGTGTGCGCGAGAAAATCCCTTGGGAGCGTGCTGACTTTTACTTTGTTGTTCGTATTTCTTTGATTCGAGTTGGAAAACGAAAGATGTTTTTGCGAGATTGCTAGTGGTAACATTGAAAGAAACGTTGTCACGTTATGGAAAGAATTAGTTCGTCTAATTAGCGGTATTAATTGAATGCAATGATGATGTAAGTATTGACGTAGATACATTTTAAATTAATTCTTGAATATGGAGCAGTACAGGTATTCTGCCAGTACTGTGATGTGATTCAGAAAGAATCTTAATCCCAATGCAAGTATTTTGATGTGTTTTTGTGAGATTCTATTTATTAAATCTTTATTCGAATGTTGAAACCATTGATGACTTTTTTTCAATCGTACCTATCGGTTATTTACACCACAATACGGGGGAGGTCTTTTAAGTTTGCATACTGGGTCATAGAGTGTTCTAGTAATCAAATGTCGTTACTAAAAATTAACCTCCATCTTTAATTAACCTAAGTTCAAAGTTTCAGTGCGATGGCAAGTTAATTGAAAAATGATATTAAACTGCCCAATAAGTTTCGAAGACAATTATCTCAACAAGAATGCTTCGCTGAGTTGACTTCTGTTTTCAGAAATGACGCACCACATCAATCAACAATTTCTCGATAATATGGAGAATTCAAACGTGAACGTATTAGTCTTAGCGACAATCCACGAGCAGGTACACCACAAACGGCAGTCACTTAGGAAAACGTCGATGCTGTGCGCAGTTATTATCAACGAAGAACGACATGCAGCATATCACGAGATTGAGGTATTATTGGAGATTTAAAAAGCCCCAGTTCAAAACATTTTCGGGAAGAATTGTGTAAAAAGTTAGCTTCCCATTGGATACCACACCTGTTGGCCGAGGAATAAAAAGTAGCTATGGTGAATTGGTGTCAAAAAACTTTAGACCGCTTCAACGCTGGAAACTCTAAAAACGTGTACATCATTAGTGGTGAAGAATCTTATATTTACTTATACAAGCTAGCAAATAGACAGCAATCGCATGTTTGTGTGTTCCAAGATGAAGAAAGTTGACAAAAAACGTCCGAATTGTATCCAGAAAGGTGGTTGCCACATTTGTCTCGAAAGCAGATTGTGTAGCAACAATTCCTCTGCAAGATGAAGGTACTGTTACTGCTGATTGGTACATAACCATTTGCTTGGCGCAAGTCAGCTTCCCCAACCAACCCCGACCGATGAATCATACTTCACCAAAACAATGTAAGTTCGCACACTGCGCGCAGGACAATTGATTTTCTAACGCAACAAAACGTCGAATTATTAGACCGTCCTCCTTACAGTTCGGACCTAAGTCCCGACGATTTTTTTACCTTTCCGAAAATCAAAACCGGAGTGTGCGCTCAAAGGTTCCAATCGTCATAAGGAGCAGTGGATGCCTTCAAAAACCGAATTTTGACTGTACCAACAAACGAGTGGAATAACTACTTCCTGAATTGTTTCGAGCGCATGCGAAAGTGCATTAATCTTCGTCGAGAATACTTCGAAAGACAATAAAGTTTTAAAGCTGTCTCCTGTGTTAGCTCTATATACCAAACTTAAAAGACAACCCTCATAACACAATGGTTAGCAACTAGTTTCTACATTTAAAGAACTTTTTAAAAATATTACATACATTTTTAACACATCATGTAATATAGAGAAAGGGTGGGAAAAAATATGTTATGATTTATAAAGAAAAACTTTCTCTTCTGGAGGTATTCTTCATTTTTAAATGGGGTCTGAACCGAAGTGCTTATAGTCACTGCGACCTCTTAGAACTATCCTCTCGATAAAGTTACAGTATATAAAGTCTTGGTAAATTCTAATACTAAACTTACTACTACTATTTAAGCTTTTAATCCTACTTTAAGTGCAGGCGGCTAGGATGGTCGGAGACTTTAGCAACACGTTTAGAAATTGTCAAATGAAAATGAAATTGAAAATCTTCATGATATCTTTGAAACATCAATGCATCCACACTTGACTCTGTACAGCGAGGTCATGGAACACTTTACTCACACTATTCTCACACTTTAGGGCTTTTGGGGTTTGACAAATGTTTTCAATGCTACTTTCAGACAAAAAAAGGCTCTAGAATATTTGGTCATGTATTTCTTATCAGAAAATCACTTTTCCTTCAACAAAGGCATATTTCCTACTGCTTTAAAATTAGCAAATGTTAAATCTCTACATAAAAATGGTGATTAGAATAATTATACAACAATAGCTTTATCAGTATGTTACTTCCGTTTTTTTAAATTTGTGAATCCAAGTCTTGCAATTTTTCAGTAAATTTGAATTTGGGAAACAACACGGCTCCCTCCCAACTCATGCCACCACTACAGGTTTCCTGCAATTTTTAAAGCAAATTCGAATCAATGTGAACTTTAACATACCTTGTCTTGCAATGCATTTCCTTAAATTGCTTCAGAAGTTATTTATAAAATCGTCAAGTAAGAAGTGTTATTGGTCTTGCTTCTTCTCCAATACGCATTATCAAAAAAGCTGTTTCCCAAGAACCTGTTTTAGGTCTCACACCGTTTTCAAGCCTTCTTTATGATATTCCTCGTTTTCTGAATATTTCTGACAACCTGACCCTTTACACTGATAATATTAATATTTTTTTTCCTCTTTATTTCCTCTCTTTATATAGCGATATGCTTGCAGTCGACTGGAGTTTCTTGGATGAATACAGTGATGTGGATGTCGCTGTTGAGGCATTTTATAATACATTATACTCCGTTATAGATCGTTCAGTTAAGAAAACTAAACGTCCTACCTCCACGTTTCCTCCATGGTTTACTGCTAAAATAAAACAACGTCTTAAATTAAAAGAATTTTACTTCAAGAAGTGGAAAAGAACAAAAGCGATATACTATTTTAATGAATTCAAACGATTGAGATCTCTCACAAAGAATGAAATTACAGACGCATACAAGGCTTACTTGGCAGATGCTGAAATTAATATCAACAGAGATCCTAAGTTGTTCTGGCGCTTCATTAACAACAAGAAAACTTCTTCCAGAATTCCGGAAGTATGCAGTATGACGGCAGAGAATTTACCCAGCCAAACGAAATCGTGGATGCCTTTTTCCAGTGTCTTTAAGTGAGTGTGTATCAACCTAGTGTTCAAAATGTATCTTTCAACTCTTTTCTCAATTATAATAATTTTTGTGTTCATGCCTTCTCTGAATTGGATGTGGAGAACAATATCAAGAGACTTAAATCTAATATGACAACTGGAGATGATGGAATACCGAGCTTCTTTGTACGTGATTGTGCTCCTGTTCTGTCCTATCCACTGTCAACTATATTCCACCTAGCGATAAGCACGTCCACTTTTCCAAAGGTTTGGAAAATTAGCAGAATTACCCCCGTATTTAAAAAAGGAAACCGATCTAACATTGCTGATTATAGGCCTATAAGTATACTGCCCAATTTCGCTAAGGTATTTGAACATTTGCTTTACAAAGAAATATCTACCTGCATAACATATCTAAGCATCAGCACGGTTTTGTTGCAGGTAGGTCGACGATCACTAATTTAGCATGCATTGGCCAATATCTTAGTGAAGCGCTTGATAAGCGAAAGCAGGTGGATGTTATTTACGTAGATTTTTCTAAAGCTTTCGACTGCATTAACCACGAGATGCTACTACAAAAAATGGACAAATTTGGTTTTGGTGTGGGTTTCCTGACGTTGATTGAGTCTTACCTTACTGGAAGGAAGTGTTATGTTTGCTACAATGGTTATTCCTCTACGCCGTTTTCTCCAACATCAGGTGTTCCTCAAGGTTCAAATCTTGGACCACTTCTCTTCAATTTTTATATAAATGATTTACTATCTCTGTTTACGTGTCACGTCTTAGCATACGCAGATGACGTAAAGATATTTAATACTGTTGGTAGCATTTTCGATTGTAGACATTTACAAGACAATCTTCTTCGCATTAATACTTGGAGCAGGGTCAATTATCTCCCTCTGAACATCAACAAGTGTACTGTGGTTTCCTACAATAACACTCACACTACTTTATACTATAACTACCAAATTAATGATGCAGCCATACCACGCAATATCAAAACTTTGGATCTTGGTGTTTTGTTTGATAATAGGCTGTCATTTACGGAACATATTTCGTCCATGTGTTCATCTGCTTCCAAAACTCTCGGTTTTGTCATGCGTTCTTGCAGGCATTTCTCAGACTTAGGTGTAATGAAACGTTTATATTATGCCTACGTTCGTTCTAAGCTTGAATACGCCTCCATTGTTTGGTATCCCCGTTATTTACACCAAGAGCTTATGATCGAACGCGTTCAAAAGAAATTTCTAAAATATCTCTCCTTTCGAATGGACAACGTGTATCCTGCAAGAGGTATCGAGTATTATAGCTTACTTGTTGAGCATGGTTTTCTATCTCTTGCTGACCGCCGCGAGCGTAACAGTGTGGAGTTTCTTTGCAGGATCCTGAAAAATACTGTCGACTCGCCAGCCCTTCTGGCGCAGATAAACTTTACCGTGCCTACTCATCATACTCGCTACTATAATACATTTCAAGTACCTAGAGCTAATACCAACATTTTGCTTAAGGCACCTCTCAGTCACATGCTGAGGAACGCAAACAAACGGGATCTGGAGCCATTTTTGTGAGTCTTTCTTTTTTTTTTTTTTGTTTCATTATTATATACATTTTCAGCATGTTATTATTGTAGGCAACACGATTTTAATTATTTTATTTTAAATAAGAATTGTATTGTAATTTGTCCTGTAATTGGCCCTTGGGCTGTTGGGCAATAAAGGATTATTATTATTATTACAGTCACTTCCAGTAATCTGAAGGACCTGTAGTTGTTAATTAACAATAGTAAAACGAGATATACCTTCCATAATAATAAGCTTAAATGTAATACGAATAACTTCATTTTAAATGGGAGGATTATTGAACTTATACCTTCATGCAAGCTTTCCCGTATTTTTATTGACGAAGATTTAAAATGGAATGACAATAATAATAGTCTCTAACAAATTATCTAGAGTTTGAAGAGGATTCTTCCGGGCTATTTACCCGTGGACCGTTGGAATTTCTTCCGGACGTTTCGTTTACAGCTGCGGTAAACATCTTCAGTGGCGAGGTCGAATTGTTCGCTTCGGTGTTTCAGTGTCGGATAATTCGACGCTGAAGATGTTTACCGTAGCTGTAAATGAAACGTCCAGAAGAATGCTCTTCATGCGATACCGGCCGCGAAAATCTACATTCTTTGATATCTACAGTTTGTTATGATCTGAAAAACTTGAGAAGATTTGTAGATTGAACGTTTTAAAGATCTTTTGCTTTTCTAATTTCTGCTCTGAGATGATGTATGGTATAATTCATTGTCGTCCTTACTCTGATGTAAACCATGTTCTTTTTATTATAGGAACTAGTTCCAAAAGAGTATGCTATGTGTGCACAATCTTCTAATCTCTGGCATATTTACGGCAACAAAGGTTTTCTGAATTTTACTTTTTACTCTTATAATAGAACAAAATATATTTTTAATTAACATCTGCACTATTTTCACCTGAGTCTTCTGATTTGGGTGGTCATGTTAGTTGGCATAAAAGAAATGTTTGGACTGGGGTTGTTAAAGGTTGCATTCCTGAGCATTCTTTTATAAACAATGTTTTAGCTATTAAGCGATATTTACAATACGCAATTTGCTAAACGCTCTACTTCAATTTCAAACTTAGCAAACATAGCATCTTTCAAATATATTTTCTCTCCGTTGGATTTTTTTTTCATTATCATCTGCATAAACTATGTGTTTAAAATACTTAAAAAATAGAATTTGAAATAAAATTTCATATAAGGAGCTCTCAATAAAACTAATAAACACACTGTACATTGGACCGTCGTTTCATGCCAACTTGATGCGTGCGTTAATTAAACGCATTCAGCAACTGTAATTCGAATGTGACCGTAAAGTATGCTAGCGATTTTAATTAGTTTATTATGAGTGCTTTTGCTTGCTTGTTTAACTAACAACTAAGCATGGAAATATACATCGTACCAGCGGCTAATTGACTTCACTGGTTTCGCTTGTTCCTAATTTGGATGTAAGTCTTAATTGGCGGAGTTGACGAGCAAACGTTATGGAAGACGTAAACAACGACCAACAAATCCTTTACCTAAAAATGCCCAACCGAAACTTGTTCTAGAGAATTTATTTTAAAAATGTATTTTTAAAAAAGAAATAAATATTTAACATTCATTAGATCCCGTAATACTAATCTAAATAGCTTTTTCAATATATGTAGCAAAAAATTGTTGGTTTTACAAGTGGAAAACAAAAAAAAAGGACGGCATATTTACGCGGTATATGCGTGTAGGTGTTATTTTTGCTTCGAGCACTTTCCACACTTTATTCGCTTTCCATTTTGCCATCTGAACTTTGATCTTTCGCTTGACGTAGGATGAAAAATGGGTAACCATAGGAAACTCGGGGAAAGTAAACAGAGAAATGCGAAGAACAGTAAAGTAGTTTACTGCATATACGTACACATATTTTTTGCCTGCGACCTACTTAGCGAAGAATCTGCGAAAAAGTTTTCGGAAAGTTTTATGCTCTTGTTTCTGTTTTCTAAAATTAAAATAGGTATTCTTTGCAGAAAGGTAACGTAGTGAAATAAATTGTCTCTAAAACTAATAGAGTATGTCGTAATTTGTTCTATTTACATCTAACGCAAATAAAATTTTCTGAATAATAGTAATTAATAGACCGGCTAAATTCTCTCGGCGTAATAGGATTGAATACGATTCGTTGTAATAAGTACCATCAAACATACAGCTGCGAGCAAATGTTATAGGCAGGGTAACTTTTTTAGCGTTACGATAAGACGAGAATCTCAAAACTAAAAACAAACACATAATTCAGTTTATAGGGCTCCTTTATTAAATAAATGAGTATTTAATGTTGCCTCCTCTGGCCTTTTTTACAGCTTTAATTCTTTTAGGCATAGTAGCTACCAGTTTGTGACATGTTTCTGGGGAAATAGACGCCCATTGCATAAGCTTTAGAGCTTCTTTAGAGACACGGTTGTATTTACGAACCCCATCCTTCAATATATGCCATAGATTTTCAATAGGCGAGAGGTCAGGCGATTGTGGGGGCCAATCCAAAATCTTCACTTGGTTATCAGTAAACCATTTCATTACAGGTCGAGCCTTGTGGCAAGGAGCATTGTCTTGCTGAAAGTAATACTCCTCTGAGTACATATCATAAAATCTGACAATTGATGGTTCTAGAACCTCTTCCAACATCCCGATGTAGCGTGCCCCATTCATGCGGCCCTCGCACACATAGACTTCCCCTACACCTTGTGCACACATACATCCCCAAATCATAACGCTTCCACCGCCGTGTTTAACAGTAGGTAAAATACACTCTGGGGGAAATGCTTCGCCGGACTTCCCCGAACATAATTTGCTCCGGAAACGCTGTGCACCTCCACAGAATAAATGAAGGACATTAACTTTTTGAATATTTCTATTTTGGTGAGAAAAGTAGGGGCGCTGCAAGGATTATGAAATATCTTTAAGCACTTACGATGATATTAGATTCATCGGACCAAAGTACTTTGGCCCAGTCATCTACGGTCCAATGTCGGTACTTCTTTGCCCACGTAAAGCGTTGCTTGCGGTGTAGCTCGGTCAGCAAAAGCTTGTGCCGCGGTTTCCGAGAACGTAAATTCGCCGCAGTTAACCTTCTTACCGTATGCATGGAGAATGGTGCGTCTCGTTGAGCGGCGAGCTCTGCAGAAATCGCTATCGCGGATTTGTGCCTATCCCGGAGCGCGATACGCTCTATCAATCGTTCTTCTCGCACAGTCGTTACACGTTTTTTACCGCTCTTGGGTAGATTATGATACTCTCCAGTCCTTTGGTAGCGGCTAATTGTGTTTTGCACTGCACAATGCGAACATTTTATTGTCTTAGCAATTTTTATTTGTGACAATACTTGTTTGTGCAATAAAATTATCTGGCCTCGTAAAGCCTCAAATATTTGGAGCTTTTTTGGCATATTGTGTATACATAAACTTACAAGAGAAGGTCCGCACTCTAAATGAACTTTTGAAACCGACAAACGACGTTTTTTTCTCTACGCACAATATATTACTCAAACCTAAAAATTTTAATTTCTGTCTTATATAGCTTCGTAATTTATATTTTCTACTAATTTCTACTTTAGATAACGACCAGGTATAGGTTCGCAATACCCTTGTTCTAAGAAGTGCTACCTGCTGCGCGAAACAAATGTTTGCTCCCAGCTGTATAGCATATTGACAACTAAGCGGAGAAATAACTATCAGTGGATCAATAACATAAATAAATAAATTTAAAATAATATGATACAGTTTGCATAATAAGAAACGCAGGCTAATTTCTTTTCTAGGAAAAGGGGTAGAAGGGTGGAAATGATATACCGGGTAACAATCCCATTCTCTTGGTAGGTGTAGTAAGTTGCTGGTATGGGCAAATATGGGCGTAGTGCACGCAAAGCGTTTTGAAGCAGTGGTTTTGTGTAATCACCCAAAGGCCCCAAGAACGAGTATTGCATCTCATAGCATTACAAAAGTTATGGCGTTCATTACCTACGTCGTACCCTGAAAATTTGCTAGCAAGCATCGAAAAACGTTGACTATTCTGTATAGAAAACCAAACTGCACCCGTTTTGAATTTAGCGCGTATTAACTTTGAAGATATTCATTTTCAAATATAAATATATATTTTTTTTCATTAAAATTTGTTTGAATTTGAGCCCTGCGTTTCTTATTATACAGACTGTACGTGCATCATAGACTACATAGAGTACTGTACTAAATAATTAATAATTAGTAATAAGCAACACATTTTTGATACGAAATCGTATATATACTTAAGTATTTAATATATGACAATGAAATGCGCGTGAAGATCTTCGCACCGTTAAAAAAGAATGTTATATTGTGTCTATATGTTATTTCGATATCAACTATTTTAAGAAATTTACTTTCACAGAAATCTGACAGTCAAATCTAATTAAACTTTTCAGGTAGGCAAAGTGTGGTAGTTAGACTATATTATAAAGGAAATGGTGAATCGTTTCCCTTCTTCTTCTTCTTCATTTCAGGTTTTAGGCACTTTACCTGTTACGATATACCCATCTTTCATTTGGTCTGCCTACACTTCTTTCTAGACATCTATAAAATCTCACTCTGGCTGGCAACCTCGTTACTTGCATCCGTTCTACGTGTTCCTTGCACTTATTTTTGTTTTCCTTTATTCTCTCATTTATGTTGTATATGTTTAGTTTTGTTCTTATATCTACATTTCTTATTCTATCAGATCTTGTGCAACTCTTCCCAAATATCTCATCTCTTGTGTCTGTATTCTGCTTTCTTGTTTTTTCGCTGTTGTCGATGCTTCACTGCCGTATAAGAGAGTTAGCACTGCTATCATCTTGTAAAATTTTATTTGTGTATCCATTCTTGTTTTGTTTTTAACGTTCTGCTCATTGTTCCACAGATATGTGTGAATTTATGCAGTTTCTCTTCTATATCTTTGTTTTGATCATCAACTTTATGTTTCACCTGTCCCAGTACAGCGTCGTTATTATCCAGGAAAGCCATGGTTTTAGTTTTATTTTGCGATATTTTCATTTAATAGTTTTGGTAGATTTTTTGTAAAATATACATCCCTTTCTGTAGATCATCCTCTGTTTCTGTTAGGAGTACTAAGACGTCAGCATGTAAGATAAAATTTAGAGTCGTGTACTGGTCTAAACGTATTCCTTTAGGGCATTTATTTTACTATTGCTTTATAATAGCATCCTTTTACTACGAACTTTTGGCACTCACTGTATAACCTTTCAACCAATAAAAAACTGATCCGTATGTAACTATTATGAAATAAACGCATTTTTAACAAAACTGTCATCATTATTTCCAACAATAACCACCCGGATATCACAGAAATTTGAAAAGATATTTCTTGATATCCCTTGTAGCTTTTTCGACACTTTCTTGCTGTAAATTGGGAACACCCGAAGAAACAATAAAAGAGCGTTTCGAGAGAAAATCCCAGTGACAAACGCTACTACGTCGGCCGAGTTAGATTAATAAGCCTCCGTGTTACGTCGGTGTATCTGTAAGCTTTTGTATGTGTAACTTATTAGCCCGACAGGGTCAGGCAGATATATATCAAGCTTTATTACGAAAGCTGTGTTTTGCGAGAACGTGCCGCGCTCAAGTTCTTCCTTTAACTTCTCTTATATATCACTTCGATATTCATAACTTCTTTCTTAACAAGAAATATTAATAAAACTTCGACACGATACGCGCTAAAATACCGGTCTGTGTATACGTATATATCTGCTTTCGACACCTTCTCTCGCAAATATTGAAAGAAACAAAAGTTGTACGCGCGTTATTAAACCGTTCGCTATTACGTCGGGAGAAAATTACGTGCGATATCAATGAAAAGTTATAATGGCGCTTTTTGCGTTACTTTTTCTCGCAATTGTAGATCGAATTTCATTATTTCACCGCTAAGGGATATCGCACGGTATTAATGTGGAATATTAATTGGAAGATCCGCGCAATATTGGCGCATACTCTGGCGGTTATAATTAGGGGTAGCAGAAATTACGATGCTCGCGCCGGGAAACTATATCGAGGATAATGGAAATCGAACCGAATATTTACACATATCATGGGTGTTACGTTACACCGTTAGCATTACGCTAACACGTATCCATAATGAATGTGTTAAGGTTCGGTTGCTGCAACGCATTTCGTGTATATGAGGACAAGCACGACGTTATTAATGATGTATCTGCGTATTTATCTTTATTCCTGATTATTACTGATTAATGTTGGCGTAAAATTAAGCGAATCGTGGCTCAAGTTCATCAAGAAGTTGTTGCTACTTTGTATAAAGAGATAAATACAATCTACTGCGATTCTCTTGGATTCCAGAGAACTTTCTAGTGCTAAGAACGGTATAATTAGAAAAATACTATCTTTAACAAGTTTCTAGTATGTATACGGTGTACCTATGTATATTAGTTGTTACAGTTCTTCTGAAAGCACTTGAATATAAGTATTTTTGGGCAAAGTTTAATGTGACTATCACAAATGTATGATTGATGGTGAATTTGGTATAAGCTTCAATCGCTAATAGTGACCAAATGCAAAGAAAAAGGGATGGAACCCTATAGTAATCCTCTCCCTAATTTGAACCACATTGACTGAATGAACTCACCATTATCAGCTGCTCTCAAAGCTTGCGACCGATCTTGTTAAGGACTCAACATTGTTTTTTGTATTTTATAAATTTTTTACTACTATGTATTTTATCTTCTTTGCATTATTATTTTCATTTAGAATATTACTTTATTTTCATTTTTATATTTATTTATTTTGCTCTCTTATATCCAATGTTATTTTAATATGTATGTACATTACGCATTGTATATGTATGCAAGCCGGCCATTCACATTACACTAGCTAAAACTGCCTAATTTAAAAATCATTCACTGCAACGTCGTCGGATATGTAATGGGAGTTTTCTTAAAATTTAAGGTACACAAGCATAGGCAGTCGTCTCCCGCGCGACGGTCGAGGTATTAGCGATCGTGTACTCTCGGTCACCTTTCGTACCTGGTCGTAACGTGTACAGTAACGTCGTCGTATGATTATTAGAGATTTCTAAGATTTTCTAGTTTTGGCGGGAATCGTCGAGGACGTTGTCTATACATTTATTTTTAGCGGGAGTCATTTGGTAACGTCGTCGAATCGTATGTATAGATTTTTTTAATAAGTATAAATTCTCGATTTTCTATCATCGTACGTCGAGGCTACTGTGTCCATTGTCGTCTATACATATTTTTACTCTTCTGTTAAGTTTGTGTCGGAAATTATTTTGGTGAGATTGTCGGCGCGCATGTATAGACCTCCTCTACAAGTACGATCACTCCGCTTCTTGCTGACGGTCGTTGCGGCCGCAGCGCCCGTTGTCTTTTGTACGTTTGTTCGGTCCTTGTCGTAGCGGACGAGTGTCACGGACCAGTTTTCTTATGTAATGTCGGCATCATCGCTCCGTTTTACTTGTCGGTGCGCAGTTCGCACATTTGCTGGTTACTGGATTTTTCCCTTCTTTAGGGCGCAGTAGTAGAGAGCTAAAGATTGCACATAGCGTAATATTTCAAACGAGAACGCCTGGGTAGCTGTGACATTACTTTTGTATTGAGATCGGCTATTATCGCTACTGTCGCCCTCGACCAGGCGTTCAAGCTCTAAGAGATAGGGTGGTTTTCCCTATAAATGTGAAAATAACGAACGTATTTGGTTCAAGTACAAATACATGCCAATAATACAGGGCCAAGTCCCTTAGGCAAACTTAAGACAAGGAAAGTATATTAGGCTCCCGGAAAGGGACATATAAATAAGCATAGCACCGAGGTGCGCTTATAAATTTAAGAAATAAATAGGGTTGGCTCCCCTATAAAAAGGTAGTGGTGCATGTAAACAGATAGAGGCATTAGTACATGCCTCTAACAAAGCTTCAGCGGAAGCATATAAGAGTTTAACCTTTTAAACAGAATTAAGACATGGCTTTGCAACGTACATGCTGAGGCATTACTTTATGTTGCTACGAATGAAAATACATATACACATGCTAATGTACATTACATGTATAAGAGAGCTCGAATAACTGCAATTATTGCAAATATATACATCTTACGTACATCGTAAATGTACATAGGCAAGAGTGGAAACCGTGTACACATTTTTAAATATATTTTTTTGCGCATGCGCATTGAGTTTCACTGTACAACCTTTCCTTTAGTAAATAAGCGAACATACTCTATAAGTAAGTATTGGTCAAGTAATTCAGGAATTTACGAGCAGGCTACAGCGGCGCTGTTCTTCAAACCAGGAGAACGTAACAGATCTGTTAGGCATGATTTCAAGAGGTCATCTATCTTACACCTGGATCCCATAAGAAACAGCTTCGTCAGTAAAATGGAATGTTCAACAAGGTCAAAATTTTTTAAGAGACCTAATGCATATTCTTTCTAGTACTTCCTTTGTTTTGCATAGTGCAATATATGTATAGAGCCTTGCACTTTACTGTTCTGTCAGTGTATTTCAAGTACTTTTGCTATAATAGATGTTAAAGCAGTTGGTCTATAATTTTCTCTATTGGTTTTTGTCTCCGGCTTTATAAATTGGTTTCATAATCGTTGTGTTTAGAAATTCCAGAGAAGTACCAGTTTTAAAAAATAAGTTTCTGATACACAATGAAGGTTGGCATGACACATAATACCGATACTTTCAAATAAACCCGATCCCTTATTTGCAATTCTCTTGTACATCTAGTATCAGGCAACTAAATAAGTTCGTGCAGTTCTTTAAGACAAAATATACATATTTATTAAGAAACACCAATACACTATTATTCATCGAAATAATTACCGTCATACTCAAGGACCTTTTATCAATATTAATTTATGTATGTCTCTTTTGTAGAACACCATCAAAACATTGTGCCACACACAGTTGCCAAGAAGCAAGAAAAGGTAGTAATCGCTTGGCGGAATGTCAGGAGAATATGAAGGATGTGGTAGCATTTCCCAGCCAAGGTCATAATTCTTTTCCCGGGTCAACCTTGCAGTATGCGGTCTGGAGTTATCCTGTAAAAATGCCACCTTTTTCGACGGACTAAAGAAGTGCTGCTTGCACCCGCTGAAGTTGTTCACAATAAACAAAGTTTGTACTCATAGAATAAATAACCTCAAATAAAAGTTGTATTCGTTGCCATTTTCAACTATTTCAATTAAGAATTAAACATCATATATATATATATATACATATATATATATATATATATATATGAAAAGAAGGATTTATATATAAGTAAATGACAGATAACAAACAAGTGCTATCGATAAACAACTTAAAACATATTCATGATACTCTAGTGTGTACAAAAACCGCATGAACTTATTTAGTTACCTGGTACTAATTAATTGTAATACAACAAAACGTCATGAAGAACACTAAACCCATTTAACTAAAACTTCCAGTTTAAAGCAAACAAAAGATTTACTGTTCCACTTTAATAATTTAACGCGTTTATTATTTTTTTTTTTTAGTTTTGTTCGGAGAAATTCTTTATTTCGTTAATTTAACACTATACGTAGAGTATAATTTAGTTTAACATTTTTGGTTTTGTTAATCAAAACTATTTCCTCCGTTATTTCATTTTATTTACTTACAATTAGTGGTTTTTAACTTTTTTGGTTTGAATTACTTATTGCCGTTAGAATGTCGATGTTGACCAGCTGTTTACGAGAACACGAATTTTGTAGAACGCAGTGCTAGTTCGTTCTACAAAACTTTTATTGTTGGCGTTCTTCGCCCAGAAATGGTATTTCTACCTTTTATTTTTGTTTGTTTTTTTTTCATTTAAATATTTCCAATTCATAACGGATTGTTTATATTTTTAAATGTTCACTTTATTATTTCCATCCTTATCATTGATCGGTAATCGGATTTCCGTGGTGGGGAGAATATTAACCACACGAAGATTTTCCAGCACCTTGGTTCGTGACCTTTAAGGCCATTAGCTGCTTGATAAAAGTATTGTTGGGACTGTTTGCTTAAGGTAATATTTTCGCATTTAATTTGTGAAGTTTTACATAGTTGTGGATTTGAGTGAAAACGTACCTGGAAGAAAAACGGCATTGATTTCTCTGGTTTCGTCCGGATCTGGTGGCAGCGTTTCAGGCGCCATTTTGTTATTACACGAGGTGCTGATTTTGTAATCGTTAATCATTGCTTTCCATTTAATGCCCGTCTTTACGGTAAGCAATGAATTATAATTTTTACCGGTCACTAATTCTATGTTGGTTTTAGGGGTTTTTGGTTGTTGAGTTTTGGTTGCTGGTTATTGGTTGTTGGTTTTTGGTTCTTGATTCTTGGTTTTCGATTCTTGGTTCTTGGTTCTTGCTTCTTAGTTCTTGGTTCTTGTTTCTTGGTTCTAGATTCTTGGTTACAGGTTCTAGATTCTTGGTTATAGGTTCTTGGTTCTTGGTTCCTGGTTGTTGGTTTTTTAATCTTGGTTCTTGGCTCTTTGTTCTTGGATCTTGGTTTTTTGGTTCTTGGTTGTTGGTTCTTGGCTCTTGGTTCCTGGTTCTTGGTTCTTTGTATTTGGTTCTTGGTTTCTGATTTTGGGTTTGGTTTTCGGGTTTCGGTTTTTGATTTTTGGTTATTATTTTGCTTTTTGGTTTAAAATTTTTGCGTTCTACCGTTTGGTTCCCGTTATTCGTGAAATTTGGAACATAGGTGGACAAGGCTAACTGGACTTTCAGTAATCGTCCGATAACGTAACCTTTGTTGGACGTTATTACGCCGAGAAGAACATCGCGCTTATTCAAGAACTCAAATCAGATAAGTGAATTATATTAGGAATTTCTTGTGTATTATTTTATTTGTAACCGATATTTTACTCGACTTTAAAAGTTAATTAATTAAATCATTCGTTTTGTTTTTTTTTTTTTTGGACGGGAATATCAGTTAATTCAGATGCACTGTGTTAATGAGCTTAGTGTTTTAAAACTTGTGGATAGTTTAGAATAAAAAAACTCAGATGTTTATTAATTGATTTAGAATTAGGTTAAGCACTTCTAAATTTTATTTTTCATAAATAGACTTTAAATTTTGAGATTATATACTATGAGTGGAATCGTTGGTCAGCGCGACAGATAAAATCTTATCTTTCTAATAGTAGTTATTTTTTACCTCTTATAAACTTACTCATTGTTAAAAACTTTCACGTATATATAGCTTGATTATATTTCAATTAAATTCGAGTAGTTAAGTTTTTTTCTGTCTCGCATTCTTCTCCTTTGGGATAATTCAACTATCTGCGAGGGTCCTGTTTCCCCTAGTCCCGTGTCATAGTTTTTATTAAACAGGTGACGTCTAAAAAAAATTATCCTACTTTTGGGTAACTAGTACAACGTTAAACCCACTCCCTCACCGACGAGCAGGCTGGCACCTTGAAGAAACGAGTTCCATATGATACAGAGTTAAGAAATGCGCAAACGATTTGATTATTACATTGTTAACTGAGGCGCTACAGGCCGTCACAATTTGTTTTAAAAATACGTATAAAAACGTAATATGTTCTAACTGAGGTTGTGGAAGCATGAGTAAGTACGTTAATTATTCGTAAAACGCCCATTTCAGCTAAATAGCAGTACCATTAATAATACGAATCGTAATATATTAGACGACAGATCGAAATCTAAGCGTCGCATTTCTTGTCTAACATTTTCCTTTTACAAGCGGGAGTCTTGCATCTCGATACGTGCACTCGCCGCGCTGTAGCACTAAGCAAAGTACCCCCTAACGTGGTAGTACATGACTTAATGTTTTGCGTAATTAAGGTCAGGCGCAGTAATTGAATTTTATGCGGCTGTAAGTTAGAGACTAATAACACGTCTACACCACACCCACTTACCCGGTAATTTCGAATTTCGGACGTGGACAAAGTTGGAAATTAAATTACGTATTGCCCTTAATGATTTTTGATACTGTGTTGCGCGCTTAATTTTAATTAAGGAAGAATATATGATGGGTAATAACTCATTGAACGTAGTTAGGGCCGTCTAGGTTTTATTATACCTGCTGCTCCGTTTTATCGCTACATTCTAGGGAGATTTGGGGCACCATGGAATTAACTTAATGAAGCACAACTTCTCCTGCAACTTGCTTGAATACTATACCGACCCGCAGGGGTTGCTTTTGCCTCACTAAGGATCCATAACAGGGAAAAAAAATCGAGAGTAGTTTATGGGGAAAAAGGATTAGTAACCTCTGCTTCAAGGTCTGATGATGTTCATTTTGTGAAATGAATTGAGATGCGACAAAAGTAACTGACATTTTTTCGGTATTCAGTTCTCTAAAATTGGTGGGGAGGATCGCATTGGTAACAGAATCCGATGCTGCTGCCACCACTAATCGCATCCTTTCCCTTTTGAAACTTCAGGCTTGATCCAAAACGTCCCGTATTTACTGGAAACAGAATCTTACCATGTGTCACCACTTTCATCGAAGAATATGGAAGCGATGAAAACTTGAAATGTTGCTGCTCTTACCAGTGCGACCTGAAATGTTTCCGGAATCGTTAAGAGATGGCGCACAAAGGTTGAAGTGGATTCATTGGTCGGCAAGGCCACCCTTTTTTATGGCTGTCAAATTTTCAGACATCTACTATCAATAGTTGTTTAATATTGTGTTTTGTGTAGCAAGTCCGGAGGTTTCGGAAAAATGGATAAAATCGAATTTCATACAGTGATAAAACACGTCTGGATGGCTGGGAAAACGCCTACGAAAATTCGAAATATTTTGCTATGGGTTCATAGCGGATGTACTCCATCATTTTCGACCGCCAGCTTCTGGGTGAGCGAGTTCAAACGTGGTCGCACAAGCACAAGTGACGAACCACGCACGAAATGGTCGACAAGATTCATGATGTCGTGCTAGTCGATCGCCGATTGAAGCTGAAAGAGATAGCAGAGGCAACAGGCATCTGGGTTTGTTGTTGCTGAAATGAATTGCCTCTTGGGCAAAAACTTCTATGAAAATATTAGCTCTGAACGGTGATAGCAATGACTTTATGGAAGCGCCTACTTCCTGTGGGATAAAGAATTCTACAAATAAAAACGTAACTATGATTATATGAAAGTATTGCTACGTTTTATTATTGACTGGCAGAACAGAAATAAGGTATACGTCGAGGAATACAAGATGACATCATCAACTATTATAAATCTTTTGAAGAAAATTACTCTGCAATAGACAGCAATGTGATCGAAACAAGGGTCAAAGATCCATATCCGTAAAACGAATTCTATATACAGAAGTTAGTTATATGCATATTGTATGAACGTCTATAGAACAAACCGTTGTATGAGAGGTCAAGGTTTAAACCACTCTTATCCACGGCTTAAGTTAGTAAAGGACATTGAGGTGCTTTAAACCTATCGTCGAAGTTTATTTCCTTAAATCTTCGCTTAAACTTCCTCTCTACTTCATAAATAAAATCGGCCTTTAGTGAACAAACCAGCGGTAGTAAAGGAAAGGTAATCTGCTTTCGTTATGCAGGTAGCTTAACGATAACTCTGCCGTGCGTGCCGCGTTTTTATCAATCTTCTTTCCTTTTTTTTGCACGATAAAATTTAGAGCATTTTCATACATTTGAAATATTTCATTTAATAACACGAATTAAAAAAAGAAAAAAAGATTTTATTTGTTTCTTACTTCTAAAGTCCTCTTCGATATTAGTAGAAATTATCTTAAGAAGACTAGAATTTATTTGCTTTAAACACGTAACACAATGTAATGTCTAGCATTGCATCCTATGAAAAACGATACATAAATCACTACACTTTGTTACAAAATAATACGTTTTATCTGGTTCGTGTTCCCGTCTAGTGACACTTCTAACTCTTCCAAACAGTACTTGCATAAGAAAATAACGTACAATTTTTGCGCTCTAGCTCCTCCTGTCGTATTCCGCTAAATAAGCTCTTTTCCGGTTTAACTTTTAGTCGTGAAGCGACGAATTACGTCGACAAATTGCAACGACACTTCGCGCAACATGAAACACGCGGATTTCCCCGTCGCACACCCCGTTTCGCGAAAACGTACGGATTTTATGACGGCATTGCAAAGTATAATTTTATGTGAACGTTACGGCAGTCGTAAAACCTCACATAAATGAAAATATATCTGTACGCGTACCTACCATGATGTTTTCTCGTCAAGTGCGCAGCGGTAGACTGGCGGCAATCGTACTTATGCAATCTTTATTTACGACAGTTGCTGTTAGTTTAGTTGGCAGCAATTTTCTCGTCTCCAGACCCGGCCTATTGCAATGGAAAGAATTCTCAAAAAGTGGAAGAAAAGACCGTATTTCCTAAGTAACTAGAAACAAGGTAGTTAAAATCAAAACAAAGTTACCTATTTCATCGTAAGTATTAAAGGCTTTCAAGGATTTTGTAACTTCCCCAATACGATTTCTTATATTTAATTCCAGACACAGAAATAATTATTGGTTTTGAGCGTTGAAACGTTAGTTAAAGGATAATTTCAGAGAATTACATCGAGTACTTGAATAAATACTAGAAAGTCAAGTGGAGTAGCAATAAAATTCTTATACGACTAATACAGTCTGCAACAAAAATATGGGACACTACATTTATTAAAGAAATTTAATTGTTTTGTTAAGCATATCATATTTGCATACTTTTTCTGTATATGATAAACAAATTTCAGTATCTCTATCACTGAGGGTCACAACACGCGAAATAAAAAATACGCAACATAAGGATAATTTGAGCTTATTGACAAAATAAAGGTGCGTCAAAAGTATTGGACAAGATTTAATTAAATTTTGTAAACATGTGAAATAATAATTTACTTATTTATAAATAATTTCTAATAGAGCTTTGGACCACCTCCCTTCTCCACTACTTCAAGCATTCTCTTTGGCAAAGTATCAAACAACTTTGGTCTAAGTTTTTGCCCTATTCGTCCCCATTCCATTAAAGTACCGGTAGTTAATTCCTGAATTGAATTGAATCGTCTTCCACACCTGTATACAGGATGCGCAGGCATTTTTGATCTGATATTTTCTTTCTTAGAAAATAATCTTTTACAGTTTGAATACGATGGACAGCAGTGTTATCTTGCGGGAAGACAAAGTTCCAGCATGTAATCTGTTTAGCATGTCATGATATTTGATCGACGATAAGAGTTATATATAGTTTTTCCATTACAGAACTTGATGTTAGTTTTTCCATTATACTCTATACCTGCCAATATCATTACAGTACCATCGCCCTGCCTACAAAGCAGAACTACTTCCTCCTTGTTAGATCATGGCAATAACACTGATAGCCATCAGAACCATCTAAGTTAAACTATTTCTCATGAGTAAAATTGAATTTTCGCCAGCGTTTACGCCATTGTAAACGTGCGGTTGCAAATGCTAATCTGGCTTCTTTATGCTGACGCGTTAAAAGAGGTTTTCGTTTTGAGTGAGCAGTTGCTTACAACAGACGTTGAACATTTTCTAGATTGGTATTTGTACCTGCTGCTTGTGCTATTTGTCGCGCAGTCATTGCTGACTTTGATGCGTATCTTAAAATTGCGCGACGTTCACGTTCTGTTATCGCTTTGGGTCTTTTAGATTTGCGTGCTTTTCCATAATTTTCGCCTTTATTTAAAAAGCTGTGAATTACGGGACGGGTTCTGCTCTCTTTGCAACTGACCAATTTTTGTCGCGCCAAGTACGAAAAAACCCATTTCAGTGTTACTCAATTGTTATCCACATGGCATCTTGATATGTAGAAAGCAGATTAATACGCTAATATTTAATACACCATGTAAACACTTTATAATAAAATATTTTCCTTATTTGCACTGTACCCTTGAAGACAAAACTAAAACTGATGACATGGCCTATACTTTTGTCGCGCTTGGATGTGTGGTTTTCCCCGAATATTTTTGCTCATTACCACGTTCGCAATGCCAGTACCAGAAACTACTACAATCAACGTTATGCGTTTGCAACACGGGTTGCCTACTCGAATTTTTCAAAATAATTCTTATTTTCCTTATAATTTATAGGTGACCTAGCGCGGGCTATATGTGCTATCGGGGACTTTATCCGGGTATTTCAATTACAGTCTGTGCTCCTGCTACTATTTCCATAATTTCGTCAAGCGAATTTCGTACCCATATACATAAAGACGGCCTACTCATCGAAATATTCAATATTCTCCTTTGAAAGTGCAGGTAGACAGTACGGAGAGGCAAGGGGGTAATTAAACATTACGAAACGTATCGGACAAGGGGAGCTACGGACGCACTTCTCCGTTCTTGTCTCTTCCTATCTCTACTTATTTTTATAAATACTGCTTTCATTACGCCTGATTATATAGATACTACGTATAACTATAGACATTTGTTTTCGAAAGATGTTTCTATTTCCATGTATTTCTATATTTCCTTTTCAATATAATCACCCTTAAGCACAATACATTTATTAGATCTATGAATTAATTTTTCTAAACCATCATAAAAGTATTTTTTATCTTTCACCTCAAAATGGGCCAAAATTGCCTCCTTTACCTCATTGTCGTCGGAAAACTTTCTTCCACGTAAGTCTTTTTTTAAATTGGGGAACAAATAAGAATCACTAGGTGCCAGGTCTGGACTGTAGTGTGGATGGACTATTGATTGAAAGCCATGCTTGTGCAGAGCAGCCATTGCAACTTTGCTCTTGTGAACCCGTGCATTGTCTTTCTCCGGTTATGCTCCTACCTTTTTCTTTGTAATCAATCAATAATATCCCCTCACAATCCCAAAAAACAGTAGCCATCAACTTTCCAGCCGATTCTGACACTTCGAATTTCTTTGGTGGCGGTGTCCCCTTTTTATGCCACTTCATGGACTCCTGTTTGGGCTCAGGCTCAAAGTGATGTACCTATGTTTCATCTCCGGTAACAATCCGCTCCAAAACCTGTGCAGGTTTGTCTCCACACAGCTCTTTCCTTACTTTGTAAGGAACTTTATCACAGCACGGTGTTCAATTTCCTCCATCGTTTCAGTTTTCTTCCGGATTGATTTGTTTAGCAGGTAACTATTCGTAAACGACTGACGCTGTAGGGCTGCAACTTAACTTACCAATGGTGAGTCGCCAATCAGAATGATACCTAGCGAAGGTCCCTATCCCCATTCCATCCCCCCCATTTCACGAACTTCTGGACCTCCCCTCGTACTATGTAGCGTAGTACAAATAGTGAAATTTTTATAGTTCCATATGAACTTTTGAGCAGAATATTTGATTTTCTTAATATCTTGGGCAAATTATGCATCGACGTTAGTGCTAAACTACAAATACACACAAATGCGAGAGAAAATAAACCTAACAAAAGTCGTTATATTTTATACAGAGAATATTTACAATGTCAGTCTTTTTGTGTGTATGTCTCTCTTAAGGGTGGTTTTGAAACCTCTTTTACCACCTAAAACGTTTTAACTGTCGGATGGAATTTGTTGTACGCATCTGCTTATTACTGATATATTTAAATTACATTTTATTTGTTGCGCGGTTACTTTACCAGAAGAAGCTAACCGAAATATGGATGAGCGCTACCTTCGAGTTACTTTTTGATTACACCCCCTAGCGCGATTTTTGCCGTAGAAATTGCGTAACTTTATAAAATTGTTGGTGAGATGATGGGATCGTCTTATTTTCTTAGCCTACGGCAGATACTTCCCCTACATATCTAACAGTTGTGATATTGACAAAATAATGTCTCAAGAATTTCTTTATCTTAAGAAATGTAATTCTGGGTAATACAAAACTCATACTGCTGCTAACTATTTACAGGGGGCCTGCAAAATTATATGGAACTATAGAAATTTCACTGAGTGTATTAGGAATCAATAAATTGAATACACTAATATGTTCACTTTATGTTGCAAGAATCTTCCATTGTATCATATAATGTATACAACTGTAAAGTCCATACTTACATGATTTAATTTTAGAAGCAGCCGTAAAGGTTTCACTTTTTTCATTTGTCTTTTGTAAATGTGATTCACCGGGCTGAAAACGATAAAATTGTCACATCTGTGCTAATTTTTTTTGGCCAAAAAATTGCGTCCTACGATCGAAAAATGCAATACTCAACTCTCGGCACCGCAGTTGAAAAAGGCGCTATCTCAGCTAATTTCCGATTTTGGTGCCCTTTAGGGCCGAATTCGGAAGAGATAAGGCACTAATTCCAAAAATTTTCAACCAAAGGGAAGAATTACGATTTATCTTCCCTTTGGTGGAAAATTGGAGAAGGTTGCAGAAGTGATAGGACGATAAAGTTTGGAGCATTTATCTAAAATGACACGCAGAATTGGTTTACGGCAAAGCTAGCGCCATATCTCTTCTGGATCGCGTCCTAAAAGGCACCAAATTCGAAAACCTGCTGAAATAGGATCTTTTTAAAAGCGCTAAAGGGAAGATGAATCGGAATTCCTCCCTTTGATTGACTATTAGAGAAGGTATTTATGTAAAGTGACACGCTAAATTTCCATCCCCACCCTGTTGCGATTCTAAAAAAAATCTCGACCTCTTCGATTCCACGTACCCGTACTACTATCAACAGGCAAGCTAAACAACAGGAAGAACGGACAAAAGTACAACAATATTAAATTCTACAACAAATTATTGACGAATTAAGGGATAGTTTATCGACTAGTAACGCAATGTCATGGCGCCAAAATGTCAATTGACGTAGTTGTCAGCTACATTGAATTCTAATATAAGGGAAATGTAGCTAGGGAGCTTCATCTGCTACGTAGCTTTTGTAAATTATTCTCTAAAAGTTCAAGGAGACCACT
This sequence comes from Trypoxylus dichotomus, assembly GCA_023509865.1. Lineage (NCBI taxonomy): Eukaryota > Metazoa > Arthropoda > Insecta > Coleoptera > Scarabaeidae > Trypoxylus > Trypoxylus dichotomus. The sequence goes on along the minus strand of CM042074.1, from coordinate 13,973,523 downwards.
ATATCTTTTTGTCAATAGATACTCCCGAAATATAATCGAATAATGGTATCTGCATAAAGAAATTTACCTTCTACGACTGGGAAAATATCGGTCGACAGTTGCAAAACAAGAATCATCGCACATTATTTAATCAAATTCTTTTCAATGTGAGCATTCGTACATCCCTTACGCACACTATCCTGAACCAAATGAAATTTGAATGTAGAGGACTTTACTGATAGGCCTAAAAAAAGCCCGAACCCTACAAATGTCGTCAGCAGAATTACCATGTCCAATAAATCATGTATCCTATCCTTGTGACATATTACATCCATTGAATTTCCTGTAAATACAGTTAGCATTTCGGCAACAAACTGATCGTCCTTAAAATGATGCTAATGTAAGGGACGGATGGGGCTGCAGGATTCTGATGCTTCGAATTCGTAGTCGTTCGAGGCGATTTTCGAGGTGTTTCGGTCAAATGCGGTTCCGAGATCAAGTGACCTTTGGGTAGCCGATAATTGACTTAGAAGTCCCTTAGAAAATAAAAAAAATAGGGGAGAGGAATATATATAGAGACTTAAAATTAAATTAAACGGTTATGAATAGACATTGCGCTGGTTTACTTTCTTATAAGTTACTGAAACAAGTAACTTCAACCTTACGCTATGCGCATAGATAGTGATTGTGTAATAGTAAGCCTAATTAATATTTAAGCTAGGGTTAAGGCACTCAGCAGTCCCTTCGATATCCTTGTGAAGCAATCTCACCTGAAATGTTTTCTCCTTGTGTTTAAATTTAGTAAAAACTATTCTTTGAGATAATAACAAACTACTTACAGCCAGGTTTAAGAAATCTGACTATGTATATCCATAATTTACTTTTTGATCTTTTTTTTTTTGAGGATAAGCATCTTAACAAATTTGTTTTGTCCTGTAATTAGATATGTATCTGTTGGGGAAATAAATAAATATGTAATAAATAAAACCTCCCTGTATCTTTTAACACAAAACACAAGTACATATATAAAAACTGACGCCTTTTTGTATAATTTATTGACTTTTATAGACTTTTCGAAATGAATTTATAATACCCACTTGTATAAGATACGTATTGTGTAAGAACGAACATTTTAATTTATATTATGATATACCTAAAGTTATTCTAAAATATTCCATCCTCTTTTAAGAACAAAATGTGTATAGCTTTATCTTAATTCACAACAAAATAAATCCAAACTAAACAATAGGGGCACAAATGTGCTTACTCTTCGTAAAATAATGGCGAAAACGATTTGGATTGTTAAATCACTTGGTCTTTGACTTTTCTATACGATATCCATGAAAATAAATAAAAAAGTATGAAAAATGAAAGATTTAATCTTATTAGACTTATAACAAAAATAATTTGCAAAAATTTCTTCGCAGACACAAAAAAATTTTAAAGATATTTGAAATAAACATTTCTTTATTGGTGTTGTTTTATACATTCTACATCCATAAGCGTCCCATGTTGCAATTTCCTACGGTTTTTCTTAATTTTGACGTTCGCGTTGTAATTGACTCCATATTTCTTGGAGTTGTGTTTTATATATAAATGTATATATATATATATATATATATATATATATATATATATACACTAGGGTGACAGAATAAAATAGACACCTTCTAATTAAAAAGATTCTATTCTCGTTATATATACAAAATATTTTAAAATTTTTAAATTAGAGTAATATTTTGTCGATTCACCTTTACTTGCGTGAAGTGCTACGAGTCGTCGTGGCCAAGAACCTATTAAATGATTAATGGTGTCTTCTGGAATATTTAACCACTCTTCTGTAACAGGTGCCACGACTTCTTCCTTATTGCTGGGTTTTCGGGGTCGTTTCTCCATATTTGTCTGGATTACGTGCCAAACATTCTCTATCGGATTTATGTCTGGTGATTGGCCTGGTCATGGTAAAATCCGAATCCCCTGTTCCTCTTTCCATGTGGTTGTTGTTCTTGCTTTGTGGCAGGGTGGCTGGTGTGGCGTCCTCTTTAGATAAAATGGCGTTGTCGAATATCAGTAGTAGTCTTTCTGTCAATGTTTGGATATATCTTGCCGCATTTATATTTCCGTCGCAGATTACTAATTGCGATCTTCCACCATACCATATCGCGCCCCACACCATGATGTTCATACCGACGTATTTCACCGTCTGATGCAAAAATTTGTCGTCCAGTTGCTGTGACGAACGTCTCCATACCCACGTACGACCACTATCACTGAATTGGCATGTATCTGCTTTATCTGAAAAATGACAGATCGCCAAAACTCTTCGGGCTTCGTTCGCATTTCGATCGCCCAAGCCATTCGGCGCGGTTTTTGAAACGCCGTAAGGAGAGGTTTTTTCTTTGCCACCTTTTTATATATCCCCACACTGTGGAGGTATCGCAGAACGGTGCGCTGACTTTTCTGTGAAGTTGCCGCAAGCTCAGCTGTACTTTTTCATGGTTCTCTTGACACTTCGCGCACAAGCACCCTTTTATTTCTTTCAGAAGGTCCGGCACTACCTGGTCTCGGCTCCGCTGTTGTTTTTTCCTTGCGTTTAAATTGTGTAATCACACGGTTAACTGTGGACAACGGAATATTTAAAAATTTACTTATTTCACGTTGCGAAGCGCCGCGTTCACTCTGCCCAACGATGCGACCCCGGGTGAAGTCGCCAATATCACTCGAACCTTGTAAGCGAGGCATAGTTGTAACGATACTAAACTATGACGAACTCCTTCCGATACATCTACCCCAACCCTAATGACAAGAGAAAGTTCTTAATTTGTTCTTAGAATTTAGCTGTTTACATATTTATACCGCTTTACCTGGTGTCTATTTTATTCTGTCATCCTAGTGTGTATATATATACATATATTACATCTTTTCATTTTCCGTACTTTTTTGTTTTATTTGAAAGACATCTCGTATATCTGTTGATATCTACCCACGATGTAAGTATATTAAATAGACTCACGTACCATACATAACGTAGCTAACTACTACTGGGGCACACCAAAACTGTATTCTAAATGATGTACCGAAGACCAACCGGAATTGTAGCCTATCTTACGCATAAAACGTATGTGCTGCTTCCGCGTTTAGTTGTTAGTGCATGCGCCTTCTTGTTAAGATTGATTTTATTGTGAATATCAGAAATGACTTAAACACCATCTGATTAGAATGTTTCAATGAGAAATAAAAAAAGATCTTCTCTAGATATGGATATTTCCCATCGGTTAGCAAAAATCTGTTCAATAAAAATGTTTTTAACAAATATGGGTGGACGTGGTGTTATACGGTAACAAACTATTTTGTTTTGTACGTTTGCTTTGTTTTTGTAAGTTTTGGAAGAGAACTTACCGCATAAACTTTACAAGATGTGATTTAAAACATTTACCATATAGAGAAGCGAAACATGACCGAGTTTATCATATTTAAACTTGTATGGATCTTTGTTTAAGGTGTTGATGTTCTTTAACATTTAAATTCGGCATATCTTTAAAATAAACTACAGAAAAAGTTTCAGTTTAATTCAATCTACATCAGATTTTAACAATAACATGTTGATGAACACCCCATCAAAGTATCACAATTTATTAAATATTCTCCAAAATTGGTATTAACTTTTTTTCGAATATCTGCCAGTTTCTACACTTTTTGCAAAAAAAAAGTAACATGCGTTCAAATAAATTTGACCTCAAAATAGCCTTTCAAATTATATTTATGTCTTAGATTGTTGCTGAAACTCTTAATACGAATTTTGTTTGGTATAAGCTATTTGAATCATTTTTAACTGAATCAAATACATTTATTTCCAGCAAACAAGTAAGACTTCATAAAAAATGGTTGAAAGTGGTTTCCACTTTGTTCGAGACATTTCTCACATCTTGCAACGGAGGGAAAACCGTTTTTTAGGATCATAACGTCAAACGAATACGCTATCAAATTGACAACTAATGCAACTGAAGATAGTACAGAGTGATTTTATATGTTTGAGGACAGTTTAAATTTCGCGCGATGGATTCTAGGGGATTTGACATGTTAGGAGTGGCCATTGTGAGTATCGGTCCTGTCAACTGCCTGTGCGACACGTTATTTATTATTCGTTATTTATATTCATTTTATTCGTTATTATTTGCTTCATTTTTACTTGTAATCTGTTCTTCTTAGAGCTACTGTTTATATTTCATTCCATTTTTTTATCACATTTACATCAATTTCCTGCTTAGAAAATCAATATGAAATTGATTTTTTGAAGATCTGTTGTCAATATTTTATCACCCATCCAAAATCTATTTACTACGCTGCTGGTTACGAATTCAAAACCAAATCGCCAACGTGACAAAAATTTAGCAAGGCGCGAAATTTGAACTGTCCTCAAACATTTAAAATCACTCAGTACAAGTTGACAAAAATTAATGTAATGTATTTTATGTAATATATTCAGTTCGCGTTTGGCATTACGATATCAAACGCAATACGAAGGAGCGTGAGAAGAAGATGAATAAGATTTCATCGCAACGTCCTTCTAAGGAAGAACCAACAACGCTAGATACTTGAGAAAGTAACCAACTTCCGCTGCACGACCATTGCGTATATGATATATTGCGTACATAATAATAAAGGTATAAAAATATAAAACTAAATAAAGTGTTTAACCACAAATAAAACTCCACCTCCTGTTCACAAGCCTATTGAGCTACTATGGGATGAGCTTGATAGAAGAGTCCAAATTGTTGATTCTACTTCCAAGGAACAGTTTTGGAATATTTTCCAACAAAAATGGAATAGCATCCCAGGTGATACACAACGAAAAGGAATTGAAAGGATGCTGGGAGTGATTCAATCAATTACCATTGCTTTGATGAGAAAAGTGTTTGAGAATTTTGTTAATAACGAATACTAAGAATATTTCTTTTGTTACATACTGATAATTGTAATAAATTTATTTCTTTAGTACAGGGTTCGGTATTAAAACTTTCTTTTTTCAATGTTCAGTTGCAACGCGCTAGTGCTTTTGATCGAGAACCTTGACGGGGGAATTTATTTGTAAAACGTTGTCAGCCGTCAAAATGTTTTGGGCGAGGGAGCAACGTACGTTTCAGTAGAAAACCACTTTTCACGACGACGGTCGATCGTCGCGGTGCAATAGGCGTTCCATCTTTCTGCCAGCTCATAACACTATTGCCATTGGCGAAGTATGGTTTCAAAAAGATGGCACGGCTGCCCACACATCACGAATTTCATGCGTGTTTTGAGAAAAAAATTTCCAGGACGACTTATCTCCAAGAGAGGCGCCATCTCGTGGCCTGCACGCTTAGAGATTTAGCCCCATGTGATTTTTTTTTTATGGAGCTACCTCAAATCGAAAGTTTATAACAAGCATCCTGCAACTCTGGAAACATTAAAAAGCAAGATTCGTGATGGAATAGTCAACATACCGGTTGCTATGCTGAAGAGAGTCCACTTGCACTTCAGAAATCGGCTACAACAATGCATCGACAGCAACGGTGGAAAAATATTCTTTTTAAAACATTTTGATGTCAAACTTCCCATGTTAGTGCATAATGTTAATAAAAGAAAATTTAAATGTATAATGTATATTTTTATGAATTATGAACCTGGCAAGTAACAACCCTTTCCATTAACACATGGGCTGAAAAGTCCCGGGCCTAACAAAGAAAACACGTTTTTTTTGGTTCAAAATTAGCTTTATTCATCAACGTAATCTCCATCAAGAGCAACGCAATCATTCCAGCGCCGCTCTAACATTTCAATACCACTTTCGTAGAACGATTTATCCTTTGCCTCAAAATAGGCCTCAGTTTCAGCGATAACCTCTTCATTCGTGCGAAATTTCTTACCGGCGAGCACCTTTTGAGGTCTGCGAACAGCCAGTAGTCGCTGGAAGCCAAATCTGGCGAATACAGTGGATGTGGGAGCAATTCGAAGTTCAATTCATGTAGTTTTGCCATTGTTTTGATTGACTTGTGACACGGTGCGTTGTCTTGATGAAACAATTTTTTTTCTTTGCCATATGCGGTCGTTTCTTTGCAATTTTGGCCTTCAAACGCTCCAATAACGCTATATAATATTCACTGTTGATAGTATTTCCTTTCTCAAGATAGTCGATGAATATTACACCACGCACATCCCAAAATACCGAGGCAATTACCTTTCCAGCCGATTGTTGTGCTTTCGAGGGCTTTGGACAAGGTTCCCCAGTTGCTGTCCACTCAGATGACGATCGTTTTGATTCCGGAGTGAAGTGATGGATCCATGTTTCATCCATTGTCACATATCGACGCAAAAATTCCGGTTTGTTACGTTTAAACATGGCCAAACACTGCTCAGAATCATCAACACGTTCTTGTTTTTGGTCAACAGTGAGCAAACGCGGCACCCACTTTGAACAGAGCTTTCTCATAGTCAAATGCTCATGCAATATAAAGCCAATACGTTCTTTTGATATCTTTACGATGTCAGCCAACTCACGCAACTTCACTTTTCGATCATTCAAAACGATTTTGTGGATTTTTTTTATGTTTTCTGGTGTTACCGCCTCATTTGGACGTCCACTGCGTTCTGCACCATCGGTGTCTCTACGACCACGTTTGAAGTCAGCAAACCAACGTTTTATTGTTGTTTCTGATGGAGCGGAGTCCCCATAACACTTTTCAAGCCATTGCTTCGCTTGAACGGTATTTTTTCCCATCAAGAAGCAGTGTAGAATTAAAACACGAAATTGTTTTTGATTCATTGTTTTGAAAATAACGAAAGTGGCGTGACTCTTAGCACAATAACTCACAAACTAATGAATAGAATATCATGAAATTTTAACAGCTGTCTTTTGAAGGTTAGTACTAACTGAGAGAAAGGTGACTGCAATAAAACTAGCGTCATCTATGTGTTAGGCCCGGGACTTTTCAGCCCATGTGTTATCAATTAAGTACACAACAGTGCAATACTGACTGTAAGTTACAAGCTCCAGCTTACAGCGCCCATTCTTCCACAAGAAAAAAAACAAATCTACTCAAACTCTTGCAAGCAATTCTAAAGAAATATTTGGTTGTCGTTATTTTTCCCAAACGCAAAATTCGTCATTTCCTTTCCTCGAAGTCCAGGAAAATAGATTACCCGTCCTTGTAATAAATTATTTTAGACTTCCTACGGGAATACGTCCTTTTTGCGATGGTATAATATCACAACTCGAGAACGGTAACGTACCTGCCGCATTTACACAACCTAGCCGGGCAAGTGGGCCGGCGGTCTCTCCGCAAGGTGTGGATGACTAACGATTTTGTCGAACGTCGGAAACTCCGTCGTCCCCGTAATTAAACAGTGGTGGCTGAGGTGAGTCCATTAAATGGTAGGGCGAGATTATTGTGTGATGTTGGGACCGTTCATTAATCTCCCAACCTCATCGGCGTCCGTCTTTGCCGTCTCCCTTCTCGTCGTCCTTCCTCACGGCGTCACTATATCTCTCTTTCTCTCGTTTTCCACTATTTCCATTCGCGTTCACCGTCTTCTTCCAGGTTACATCGACATCACCGCACGCTATCGGCCCATTCATCTATTCCATATAATTTCATTATTCAGTATATTATGTATTACTTATTGTTCCATCTTCCGGCGTTCATTCGAGAAGGATGCGAATTGTTTACTCCAATGCCGACGTTAGAGAAGGTGATCTAGAAAATTACATCATATTTATCATACGTTTTTAGTAAGACGTTGTTCGAATTGATTAAAGATACGAGGTGTAATAAATTATCTTTTACAATTTCCATAAAAATTAAATCATGTACACGAACATTCCGGCACTGGAACACTAAAATACTTCACTAGCAACTTTATCACAGCATTTCACTAATATTGGATGCACATTTCAATAGTTAGGTTATGATGTGCAACTCAAATAACAAACTAAATTAAAACCGCACTGTTTATACACTTTTAAAGTTAAAGTATATTGATTGCGGTCTATATTATTACCTCTAGCAACCCATTCCAATAAAAACTTTTCTCGTAACTTATACTACTTTCAGTTGCATTTTGTACCTGTGAATTGTACATCCACACAGTCCTTGCAATCGTCATTTGCATTTTAGTTGTCAATTTGGCAGAGTACTCGTACTTGTTCAGATGCATAGTTGACGGGAACTTGTTAAAATTATAATGTAAAGTTGATTTAAAATGGTTTTTACTATACAACACAAATCATTCATGGTTGAATCTTATTTTCAACAACTTTTATAAAATCTTACTTGTTTCTTTGTCAATAAACATATTTCATTCAGTTAAAAATTTTCATTCAAATAGCTTCTATCAAACAAACTTCGTATTAACGAGTTTCGGTAACAAGCCAAGACATGATTATAATTTGAAAGGTTACTTTGAGGTAAAATTTATTTGAACGCATATTATATTGTACATCTTAAAAGAATAGTCTATGAACCGCAAAATAGCGTAGTGAAATGAGTTTATGAATTTCATGGGGCTAGAAAAACTTTGACAAATAAATAATTTAACCTTGACAAAGTATACTTCCGCCAGATAATTGCCCCTTCTTAGTCTGAGTATAGGTTTTCAACTTTTTTATCTCGAATTTATCTCGTATCTTCAAATCTATTAATAATATTTTCAATCATCGTCGTTGCACGTCCTAACGTCTTTTTTGCCAACTTCCATACAGGGTTCACTAACTTATAAGTAGTAATCATCATTTTTGCAGTAGCTGCGTTAAATCCATTGTCCTTGTTAAGTTATTTTCAAATATATTTATATCTTTATGAAATTTTTGAGATTAATATTAAACCACCGTTGGTATTAGTAATGATAAAATTACAATTTCTTTGCAATAAACCAACGTAATTAAATTACTGAAAAAATATCAGCCTCGGCAGGATTTGAACCCAGGACTTCTGCGTTACCAAGCATTATGCTACCATTACACTACAAGACCACTTGTGAGTTCAAGTCGCTTTTAATACCTAATAACAAAGTCCCGAGACTGATACTTTATCATTAGAGCATGGTTTTCTATCTCTTGCTGACCGCCGCGAGCGTAACAGTGTGGAGTTTCTTTGCAGGATCCTGAAAAATACTATCGACTCGCCAGCCCTTCTAGCGCAAATAAACTTTACCATACCTACTCATCATACTCGTTACTATAATATATTTCAAGTACCTAGAGCTAATACCGACATTTTGCTTAAGGCACCTCTCAGTCACATGGTGAGGAACGCAAACAAACGGGATCTGGAGCCATTTTTGTGAGTCTTTCTTTTTTTTTGTTTCATTATTATATACATTTTCAGCATGTTATTATTGTAGGCAACACGATTTTATTTTATTTTAAATAAGAATTGTATTGTAATTTGTCCTGCAATTGGCAATTGGGCTGTTGGGCAATAAAGGATTATTATTATTATTATTATTACTAATGCCAACGGTGGTTTAACATTATTATTACTACTAATATTAGTTTCATTGCTAAGAACTTACCTTTAATAATAATATAGTGTCTGTGAGATATTACGATATATCTACAGACATTTTGTGACATCTAGGTATTAAAAGCGTTTTGAACTCAAAAGTGGTCACGTGGTGTAATCGTAGCACAATGCACCGGTAACGCAGAGGTCGTGGGTTCAAATCCTCCCGAGACTGATATTTTTTCAGAAATTTAATTACGTTGGTTAATTGCAAGGAGATTGTGATTTTATCGTTACTAATATTATACTATATTATACTATATTATACTATATTATACTATATTATACTATATTATACTATATTATACTATATTATACTATTATTGTGTTTTAATATTAATATTAGTTTAAACAAATAATAATATTACTGCTTATACAAAATTTTATAAAAGAAATAACTAAATAAATACAACAGCTTTAATGAACTGAAATCCACAATAAAGAGCTGCTAAAATGAGATTCCAAGGTTTTAAAATTAACCAAACTGGTAGACAGCATTAAGATTAAGTTTAAGTAGAACTTTAAATTTCTTGTTTATTTATCCATTTTGCGTTAATGGACCAATAAAGCAAATTATCGTTATTGTGAATATTTTCGGTTTCATTTGTCTTTTTAACAAGGATGCTAAGGAAAGCGAGTGCCCTATCCTACAGTTCATGTAGAACTGTAGAAATTGAATTGAGTGTAGTGTGCCAAAAAGAAATCTAAATTTTCAGTTCTATGTTAAGGAAAATACCACTGATATATCACTAGAATAATTCTGGATTTTCCAATTCAGAAATGCAAAACGAACATATATCAAACGTTCAATATGAAAATAAAATAACCTACTTCCACCCATTATTCGCACAAATACAATAAAGACGATTCGTTGAAAGATATTATAAAAAGACGAAAAGAACTGAGCGCGCAGTAACACTAGTAGGTACTTATGTACAGCATCGGCGTCAAACGCAGCAGGCAGGGCGTCAGGCCGTCAGGCGTCTACGAAAACCAATATTCCATTTAAATGAAATTACCGCGCGACAAGGCGTTCGAACAGCTGCAAACATTCTAATTCAATATAACGTAAATTCTGAGTTTTATATTTTGAAGGCAATTTACTGAGGCGATAAATCCGAGATAAAGAAATTCAATCACCCCCGAATAAAGAATTTGCAAATCTGCCAGAACATCTTTTAAACCGGATGCCGGGGAACTTCAATTTCGCAGACCTACATGTAAATCTCCGATTCGTCACCTGTTGTTGAACCGTCGCGTACCGCCCGGTAAGCCTTATCTTTAACTCCTCGGTTCACTTTGCGGAGAATTATGGCCGACAAAATAACTGGAAATCGGGTTTCCGCTCGCAAAATAAATAAACCAATGCGACGTTTTATGGACGCATACTACGTCAGTAGTTTTAGCCGGGAAAAAAATCGTTCCTTTTTTTATAATCGAAGATATATGTATTCCCATCGTGGAGAAAAAGGAAAAGCACGTACGTAAGATCAATAGATGAAGTGGATAATGCGGAGATTGGGAATTGAGACGTTGCCAAATCACAACGATATATGTACGTTCTACTCCGTATCAAAAGGCATAAACACAGAGAAACGATATTTACTCTCCGAATTGTCTTTTCACCGTAAAAAGAAAAACGCTCGCAAGCTTTGGAAAAAGTAATATTGTTTCTGCTTCTTAAGCAACCTGAATTCGTGAAATACTAGCTTAATATCGCAGCCAAAATCAGCAATTACAAACATAAAAACACAAGACAAGGAATAACAAAGGTAATAAAGAAAAGAAAATTTTATATAATATTCGCTGATATGGAATATCGTCCACTTGACCAAGAATTGCTTGGTCCTGTCAATTGTTTTTAGAAGAAAATGTACAGAATTCATTAGAAAAGTACTACCTGTACATACTTTACATTTTAGATTCTACAATTAATTCTAGGTATTTTTCATCAAACATGCCCTGTATCCATATACCATACCTGGTATAATAGAGAAAGCGATACACCCCCATTTCCTCAATTTAAGTAATGATGCAAGACAACGTTATTCTTTGTTCTCATTTTGCAAAAAATTATACAAGGAAAAATCCCTTAATAATTATTACTATACAATTATGTCTAAGATGTTGCAGAATTGGTTGCTACAATTACACTCTGCAACGCTCAATAGTATATTCTCGAATATCTTTTTATCTTGTTATAATTGTTATTATATTCATTTTATATCAAATTCCACTATGTTCTAGATCATATGTGGGCAACAACCGGTCCGCGGCCCGGATCTGGCCCGCTGTAAAATTTGATCCGGCCCGCGAGACATTTTGAAAAACCCAATTAAAAAAAATATTACACTACTTACTCATACTCACTCCAAATGAGGAAGATCGAGTGATATGTGGTTTGTCGCTTGCTCCTGCGGAATCAAGTGAGCGAGCAAGACGACTGGCGGCGATCATCAAAGAGTGAGGCGGCAAACATCAAAACCTCACTGGCGGCGCAACAATCGTTCTACACTAGACGATTCTCATTCCTTCATTTTGCCTATATAAGCGGGTGGATGGTCCGAACTTTAGTTCAGTTCTATTTGAGCTACCAACTTCGAGAAGCAATATCCTAGCGAACTGCTAGTGCCGTCAATTTGCTTTGTGACTTCTTGAGTGCTTACTAATTATATCTTGTTATTAAGTTTATCGAAGGAAAAGTAAACAAAAATTATGCCTGGTGGAAAGAAACGAAAAGTAGATGCAGAGGGCCGCCAGAAACGGTTTTACGAGCTTAGAAATGAGATTCTATGCAAATAGAAGATAAACCATGATTTGAATTGAGTGACCCAAAATCGATATGTGAATAACCTTACAGGCCATTTGAACGATTTAAATTTGAAACTTCAAAAACAAGGACAGTTGGTAAATGATTTGTACAGCCGTTTAAAAGCGTTTAAGAACAAAATTCACTTGTGGGAGGCACAGATGCTGTGTAGTATCAGTTATAATTTCACCACGCTCTCTGCGTATGAAAATACTGCTTATGCTCAATATGCTGAAGAACTCAAGTTACTGTTGAAGCAATTTTCGAACAGATTTGGCGATTTTAAAAACATGGAAGGTAGTTTCGATTTATTTCTTACTCCAACGAAAAGTAATGTACAAAATGCTCCAATACACTCGCAAATGGAGTTGGTTGAGCTTCAAGGAAATCCACTCCTAAAATCTAAATTTGAAGACGTGGAGTTGTGCGATCTCTTCAAAAAATACCTCGAAGAAGAAGCTTAGAAAATTTGCAAGAAGATTTGTGCGTTTGGCAGTACTTATAAATGCGAACAGTTCTTCTGAATGATGAAAGTTAATAAATTAAAACATCGCACAAGGCTGACTGACCATAATTTGGAAAATTCTTTACGTCTTCGTATCAGTGGAATTAATCCAAACGTCGGTGGATTAGTTTCTCAAATTCAAGCTCAAGTGTCTCATTGATTTCGCTGTCGAGATTTAACTTTCGTAGTTTGTAACAATTCCAAATTTCACGATTTAATTATAATGTTGTACCTATTTTTTTCATTTCATTTTCTTATTTTAATAAATTGCATTTTAATAACATTGTCGTATTATTTCATGCCCGATATCTATCGCTAAAAATTATGAACACTACTTTAAAATACGCTATTTTTAAACGCGGCCCGGCAATGTATTTTCACACTGAAGTTTGGCCCACAACATGTCAAGGGTTGCCCATACGTGTTCTAGATTATTTGCGTAATTTATGTGTGCATCCACATACATGACTTTACTGTAATACATAATTACCTTTGATAGAATATTTAAATACTTATGAATAGTCTATTCACTGGTTAGAATCTGAAGCTTAAAGATTACGTCACTCGAGAGTGAGTACCAACTAAGCCTGCAGAATTTGCATTTTAATTGTAAGTGTTAGTTAAGCCGTTGTCGTAATACTTTTATCATGTACGTATTTATTATGTAGGCCACCTTCGTGTTTGGGAGGAAGAGCAGCCGCTTGTTTCTAAGGTGATCGTGAGCCTATTCGCACATTTTTATTCATGTTTACCTTCTTTATTTATCTTTATATTTGTTCTCTATTTTGTGCTAACAAACCGCGTATTATTATTATATTAAATAGAAATCGTATATAAAGGCGCGGTGCTACAAGTGCGTCTTACACAGTATAATAACATATACAATATAATAATATCTGTACCTGGTAAACTTGCGTCTAAAAGAACTTGGTGGCAAATTTAAGCCCCAAGCACAACAAACCTTATTTTGACCTGCAAACGTTGTTATTCATTCAAGCCTCATCTTCGGATAAATTAACAATTGATTTATTTAATTGGTTCTTATTATTTACTTATCAAGCATTGGGCCAAAAAGTCTTATACTTTTAGATTCATGGATAGGTCACTGTCCAGACTCTTTCAAGAAAGAGGTCGCATCCAACAAAGATATTCAAATATTGACAACATCAAAGTAAACAACAGGTATGATTCAACCACTGGATGTCTATGGATTTCGCATGTGGAAGGGATTTAACCGACCATTTTCTTATCAGGTTCTTCTCCCAAATGATGATGTTAATATCCATTTGTGCAATAATGTCATAAAATTATAATCATTAATACGCAATCAATTACAGCCCTCTAAATATATCAATTTGTTTGCATATGCCTGCTACAAGTCCAGTTATATAGAGAATTACCTGGGCCGTTTAAACATCCTATGAATTTTACCTTTTCAAACCAAGACCTTTCGTTTCATCCTTTCCTTTTGCATTGATTCGTTGTTCTTAGCGAGAAAACAATTTATGGGTTAAGCGTTTTTTTCATGTGTAACCTCGTGTTCACATTTGTATGAATTCTGAACATTAGGAAATAATAATTGATGCAGTTTTACTAATCAATGGTGGTTTTTCTTTATAGAAGACATATGTATGGAATATATCAATAGTTTTGGTGTTAGTTGCAAAAGGTATTACTTGCTCTACAACTTTAGAACACCCTGTATAATTGAAATTAAAATCAATAAAGAATGTTAAAGATTAACTTGCGCTAATTTCTTTTCCACATTACTATAATCAACTCTAGCATAAGAGGGTGGCGATTAAATGCAACACCATGTATATACAACATTCATGTGCATGAAAAACCTCCCGTTAAAGTACGACATTTATATTTAATTTTTTTATTCTCTCTATTTCCGTTCGAGAATTAAATCAAGAAAACTGAAAATCTGTCCGAAAATTTTCGAGGAGGTGTTTCACCCTCTCAAAGCGAATTTCAGCAAAAACAAAAAAAAGTATTTTCCAAGTGTCAACATACTCTACTTACCTACCAAGTTTCATTAAGATCTGAATTTAACAGCTGGGAACCTCTCGTTATGAGTCAGCACTGGAAGGCATGCTAATGATACTATAGCGAATTTTTGCGTCACTCTACTTCAAAAATACAATCAAATTAAAGTGGAAAGTAATTACATCCATTATTTTTAATATTGATAGTAACCGAGCCGCTCGCTATTCCGAAAGCACTCGTGTTTGCAGGCTTAATGCCAACGGAGTGACGACAAGATAACTATTTAAGATTTATACCTGCTATAACCGATAGAAACCGAACTGTCTGTGGCATCACAGAGAAAGTAGTTTTAATATTCTGGCTGTCATAGGGGGAGACATTACATAAGACCACTACTGTACATAAAGACTACTAAAAGATATTATTTGAATCATTAGTTAATTTAGGAACGGATTCCTTAAGTTATATGCCGGATTCTCTTAACTTTCCTTATATACATATAGATATATACTATAGGTATCATTTAGCTTATTTATATATACATATATATATATATATGCATAGAAAGAAACAAATATTATTATCGCTTCTCTGTAAAATATATTTTAACTCGCGTAATGTAACCAACGCCGCAAGCTAAATAATACCTATAGCAGGTATACTCTAAGTAATATTGCTGCGTCTGGCAGACAATGGAACTATCAAAACTTACATAAAACGAGTGAATTATATTGTTATTAACGTTCATTTACTCGTAAAATCCCTCCTTTCCGTCGGTATCGGCGTCGTTTTCGTATTGATTCCGCATTCAATAACATTCAAATTATCCATTTACCGTGGCCGTTTCGCTGGAAACGGGCTATCAACTAAAAAATTACGATCCAATAGTTTTACCGATGAATGTAGCCTATAAAGTGAATATTACATTGATTATAGAGCAAAATACAATGGTTTATTGACGGGGTGTAAGAAATTTTAAGAACGTTTACCCGGAGCTTTATAAAAATGGTTACAAAATCGACTAGTTTATAGACCTAAATACCTTCTTAATGCCAATTATATTAGTTCACTCATGAAGAAACATAAGAATAAAATTGACCAACATACATTTGAGCTTTCGATTCACTGATTACGGAAAAGTGAAGTAATTGCATGTGAGGTAAACGCATGACAAATGATGCCCAGTAAGCACATATGTACATACACAGAATATCGGAAAAATAGCGGAACTTTTTAAATTTAAAGAAAGTTACTAACGTCATCCGTTGAAGCAATATATAATCTGAGAACTGTATATCCCTTCTACAAAACGAGACCGCAAGCATTAAAATCGATCAAGTGGTAGTTAAGTTATAGTGCATAAAGTGACATTACTTTTTATCGGATTGTTACAACGAGCTAATATTAAAGTTTGTTTCAAGCTAGGTAAAAGTTTTATAGAAACATTTGAATAAATGAAAAAAGTTTATGGTGATGACTGTTTATCCCGTATGTGTGTGTTCGAGTTTTATAAGCTATTTCAGGATGGTCGTAATGCTTTGGAAGACGACCCAAGTCCAGGTCGTCCAAGAAACGAAAATCGGGAGAAGTTGGTCGAAAAAGTGTGAAATTATGACATACGATGTGAATTCGACTATGAGATAGATAGCGGAGGAATTAAGTACCACCAAAGACATGATTTACGAAATTTTGACGAAAGATTTGAACAAACGGAAAGTCTATGCTCGATTTAACACATGGGCTGAAAAGTCCTGAGCCTAACAAAGAAAACACGTTTTTTTTGGTTCAAAATTAGCTTTATTCATCAACGTAATCTCCATCAAGAGCAACGCAATCATTCCAGCGCCGCTCTAACATTTCAATACCACTTTTGTAGAACGATTTATCTTTTGCCTCAAAATAGGCCTCAGTTTCAGCGATAACCTCTTTATTCGTGCGAAATTTCTTACCCGCGAGCATTTTTTGAGGTCTGCGAACAGCGAGTAGTCGCTGGGAGCCAAATCTGGCGAATACGGTGGATGTGGGAGCAATTCCAAGTTCAATTCATGTAGTTTTGCCATTGTTTTGATTGACTTGTGACACGGTGCGTTGTTTTGACGAAACAAAATTTTTTTCTTTGCCATATGCGGTCGTTTCTTTGCAATTTCGGCCTTCAAACGCTCCAGTAACGCTATATGATATTCGCTGTTGATGGTATTTTCTTTCTCAAGATAGTCGATGAATATTACACCACGCACATCCCAAAATACCGAGGCCATAATCTTTCCAGCCGATTGTTGTGCTTTCGGGCGCTTTGGACGAAGTTCACCAGATGCTGTCCACTCAGATGACGATCGTTTTGATTCCGGAGTGAAGTGATGGATCCATGTTTCATTCATTGTCACATATCGACGCAAAAATTCCGGTTTGTTACGTTTAAACATGGCCAAACGCTGCTCAGAATCTTCAACACGTTCTTGCTTTTGGTCAACAGTGAGCAAACGCGACACCCACTTTGAACAGAGCTTTCTCATAGTCAAATGCTAATGCAATATAAAGCCAATACATTCTTTTGATATCTTTACTAACTAACTAACTAACTCGCGCAACTTCACTGTTCGATCATTCAAAACGATTTTGTGGATTTTTTTGATGTTTTCTGGTGTTACCGCCTCATGGGTTGTAACTAATGATGAGATTCGGTGGTTCAAGTGCGATCCTCAAACAACACGTCAAAGTGTTACGTGGAAGCCCCCAAGGCTCCCCAAAATTGATAAAATTGCGTTTCCAGAAGTCACGAGAGAAGACAATGTGGATTTGTTTTTACAACTCCAAAGGTATTCTACATCGGAAATTCATTCCAAGGGGTCAGAATTTCACTGGCGAATATTATGTGGGAGTTATGGAGCGTTTGTGGAAGAGAACCGTTCGAGTAAGGTCCGAATATCAAGTCGCGGGAAGTTGGTTTTTGTTGCACGATAATGCACCACCACACTGTCGCTGTTCACGAATTTTTGGTGAAAAGACGTCTCCGTATTCGCTAGATTTAAGACCATATGATTATTTTCTCTTCCCGAAACTAAAACCGGCTATGAAAGGAATGTTTTAGGACAATGTTGCATGAGTCCAAGAAGCCGTGACGAGAATCTATGAAGCGATTCCAAAAAACTACTTAAAAAGAATCTATCATTGGTTAAATATGCCCAGAGCTGTATCTACGCAGAAGTGATGCATTTTGAATAAAAATAAATAATTTTGGCGAGATAAGTAATTATTTCGTTTTTGATAGTTCCCTTACTTTTCAAACATACTGTATACATATTGTAATGATATAAATTGTTGTACTTTATTTACCAATGAATTTCTTCTATAATTTTACTAGTGCACCTATTGCAGATATATTTTTCGTCACTGTTTCGTGCACGCCGTTAATTTTTATTTTGGTTGGTTTTAGAAGTTGGAGGTGAAGTACCGTCAGTACTACCTCTTTATGAAATTTTAAACACAAATATTCAATCTGTACATGTTTCTTTTAAAAGTTTTACAGACATCTACCTTGGGTATCCTTTAATAACTAATTATTCACAATTTTCCTTGTTTAAAAAAAAAGAGTCCCTTCAACAACACTTGCAGAGGAGATGTAAACTTTGCTATGGTTCATCATATATATCGCTTTTCGTAAACATATTTCTTATGTAAATAAATTTTTCAAAATTTCATCTTTAAAAGACGTTTAATATACAGTACTCACACATTTCGATTACATTGTATGAATATGCATTATTCCGAAATTGTACTCATAATCTTCGAAATATCTCGTACAACGGAAGGATGGCACGACTGGCAGCAGTTTCCTTTATAATGTCACACATATCGAGTATGTGGGTGCGTACTGAGTGGCCTACCATACAGGCGTGCAGGCGATGCCAATGCGTTGCCATGGATATAAAACAAAAGAAGAACAGACAGATAAAGATCGGGAATAAAAGTCAGAGATATGTTAGCATTTTTTCTGCTAAGAAGGAATAAGTCGTATAATAACTTTACATGTGGTATTTTAATTTAGAAAACATTTTCACTTAATTCAAATCAAATAAGTCAAACTTTTAATTCAAAGAACCCAGTTAAAAATTTTAACGAGCCTGAAATTTTCCACCACAATATGTAAGCAAGTGTTATAGCAAGTTTATTAATCAAAACATACGTTTTAAGAATGTCGCTTACGTAGTTTATATGTGGAGTAAATTGTAACCATCTATAGAAAAATTTTAATTTTTGGATTCAGAAAGCTATATGTTTTAGTTGACACAATCAAATTTTCTATAACATCTAGCTACCGTGAAACATGATTTCCGACAATTTTAAGGCTTCAATCTCAGGATAACTTAGCCATCGTTGCAGAATCAATGTATATAAGTTACATCTTACCGAACACTAACAAAGTTTTGTGTTGACGTTTGTGATCTAACTTCGTTAAGAAATGCCTACTAGTACTAAACTTTTTTAAACACCTAGATTAGAAAATTAATTTTTTTTTTATTTTTTTTGTCCAACTTTTAACAGAGCACTGCATTCACTCTAGAATTGCACGTAAATTATCGTTTATATTCATTCAAGCTGGATTGCCTAGTTGTGCAACTTTTCGCCAAATGAGCGAGTTTAGTTGAATTAATGGAGAACATTGACATGTAATATATGGACTAATTACCAAGTTTCCAGATTGGATGATTAACTGCAAAACGGGCAGCTTTTTCCATTTACTTCGCAGTAAAGCAAAATAAAATAGTAAAATTACCGTAAAATAGCTGGTTTTCAAATGAGTTGTAGGCGTTTTTTTTTTTATAATTTATGTTGATTAATAGATATTCCTTCAATGCAATAAATAACCTATTACCAAAGAACTATAGAACCAGTTTGCTCTACAGTTATTTTATGATATACTAAATGCGCTTATCCGTGAATATCATGTTAATTATTTGTTGTTAGTATCAATTCGTTATCATTTATGACAAGTATGGGCAACCTTTTACATGTTGTGGGCCAAACTTTAGTGTGCAAATACGTTCGCGGGCCGCGTTTAAATGTAGTGCATTTTAAAGTAGTGTTCATAATTTTTAGCAATAGATATCAGACATGAAATAATACGACAACGTTATTATAATGCAATTTATTAAAATGAAATGAAAAAAATAGGTAGAACATTACAATTAAATCCTGATTTTTTTTAAATATCTCGCGGGCCGGATCAAATCTTACAGCGGACCGGTTGTTGGCCACATATGATTTATGACATGCTATGATGTTGATACATGGTCGACAAGAAGGTCAGCAACTTCAAAGTGGTTTGTTTTGTTTATGCATATTGCAAGGAACTATACCGAGTATAAAGCTAAAGAGCATAGAATTATTATGGAACTGTATTATAGAAATATATACGTAGATACTATTATAGAATTGCGAGGAAATATGCAAAATACAAAAGGTGTTAAATATAAAAACTGTAAATTTCATCTTGAGAGATAGTAATCACTCATGGGAACATAAATTTTTAATCAACTTTTTGGCTTAATTTACCTTTAACTAAAGACAGGTATCTAAATTCTAACTAAATAATACTATGAAAATAGCAAACTTTAAAGGAGTTTCCGAATGTGTAGTTTATAATACTATTAGGAAGCATAAGACTAGAATAAGAATTAATAATATAGGCGCACTAGAAGTTACTGGTAGTAGGAATAGGAAGTATGTAAAGTTACCATTATATCTATGTTATACGAAAGATGTTTTTGTAAAATTGCTAGCAAAATTATTTTTTCGATAAACAATAACCTCAAAACCTCTTTAGGAAACTCTAAAGACCAGTAGATGTTACTAAATCATGCATGACCATAGTCAGACAACCATAGCTTTTATAGGTTTCAAATAGTGTAGTTTTAGTTTAGTTTGTTAGTTCAATATTACTGCTGAGCTTAGCTGTCGAAACGTCTCGTATTTAGTTAAGTGTTGCGGTTGGGGGATAGTATGAAGTGATTCATTGATACTGTTTATTTGGACTTTCGAAAGGGATTCCATCAACTTGGTCGTACGTTACTGACTTGCAAACTTTCTGCGTGCTCTAGAAATAACACGTTACTCCTCTGTATGGGTTCTTGCTTGAAAGACAGGATACAAATAGTGAAGTTATGGTTCACATAATCTCAAATGACATCTGGTATTCCACAAGGAAACCGTTTGGTTTCAGCTCCCTTTTCGCTTTTTTTTCATCACGTATTATTCAGTAAAGTTCTTTTTTTAGCTTGTGCTGATATGTTTATGAGTAGAGACCAGATTACATGCAAAGTGCATATATTTGATTTTATTTATTTATTATATTTTACCTATATTTATAGATGTCTTACACTAATTAAAGTTAATTAACGCTAATTAACTTTACATATAGACGTAAAATATAATAAATAAATAAAATAAAATGTATGCACTTTGCATACATATAATCCGGTCTCTATTTATGAGTATATGAGTACATCTTCAACAGCGGAGTACTGTCTACATCGGAATGAATAGACTCGTTACCTGTTGTGACAAAAATAATGTCTTTCAATCTATTACGTTCTCTAAAAGTCCATCTCTCATAATCTTTGACTATACTTTAAATACGTAGTTTTCCTTTACGAGAAGTAAACTAAATCACAGACGCAGGAATTATTTCCCACAAGCCTTTCATCTTTGATTCGGGTATTGATTTTATAAGTCCTGCAGTCATTTATACAGTTTTATTGAACGCATATACTCGGACTTCACTCACCTTCTTTAATTCAATTGGTTGGTTCAATACTTGAATATTTTTATATAAGCAAATCGCAATACCACATCGCATACATCTACCAGATAGAGCGCATCCAAAGAATGATTTTTCCCTTACTGGAATATGTTATCAACAAGGATCCTTTCGGTTACAGCGAAAGACTGAATGTATTCAACATGGTTATCATTTATTTCACGATCTTCGACTGTCCGCAATTGTGGTGGTCTATCAATTGTCCTGTTCCAGCTTTCAAGTCTCGCCCCTCCAATTCTTTCTATATACCCTGTCATTGAATTGAATATTGTAAGCAGAATCCATAGAATAAGTTATTTTATGCTTCGTTAAATGCTACTTCTAATATTTACTTTTTCTCTATCACTTACAGCTCGTTTATGCCCTACGCGCGCAATGTATCTCTGTACAGTGGTTATGTTGCGAACTCTAAATTATCGAGAATGTTTCATTTTTTATATTCATATTTTTATATTTATGTGTCTTTCAATTCAATATTTTTAATGTGTTATTTGTTAATTTTTTCTATGTTCTTATAGTGCATATTTATGTATATATTGTCTTATGAATTTATTTCAATCTGTATATGTATGTGGTAACAAAAATACTTTAGCATAAAAAAAATCGCTTAAAATACGTTTATAATATATATTATATTAGAGCGCTGTTGCTGCAGAATTTAGCTCAGCGCTTTACGGCAGTACACCGAGTACGTATACAGTTGTCATAGCAACGTTCAGTACGACTGCCGGTCTGTCGCGGCTCACTCATCGACTGCGCCGGACACGACGCACGCGCGGGCTCGGGATACTTCGCACGTATTAGACGGCCAATATACAATCATCCTTTTAGCACAATTGCTGGTTTAAGGTTTTCTCCCTATAGTGAGGGGGCTGTCGCAAAGGAGCAAGTAATGTATCGTTTATGGGCGTTCATATAAAAACACAGAAACATATTATACGCACATTGATGCGAAGCCTATCCTACGAAAGCGTCTGTATAGCAAATAAATATTATACGCTCATTGCGGCAAATCAAAGTCTACGGACTCATGCATGTTGATGCGAAGCCTGTCCTACAAAAGCGTAGGCATAGCAAACAAATATTACACGAAATGTATAAGGGAGACCTGGGTAGTCCAGAATTGAGTCGTATTTACGACAGACGTTGACCGACTATTAATCGCCACAGTCACCCTACTGAGTCTTTCAGCTCCTAAACAAAAGGTATTAGTGGATTCCTAATAGAAACAAACATATGTGTGTAAGCAAACAGCAAACATTTGCGGAAACCGTATTAAATTAAATTTACAGTATAAAAACTAACAAAAGCACACATTCAAGCATATACATATACATTTATACAGACTGGTGGTAACAACGAATTATTATTACTGTATAAACATACAGAATTGTACTTCAATTTTATAATTTCTGAGAAACCTCCCAAGCAGTTCACAGGCAATCAGTCCAATAAAGCAATTGGACGCGTAACAGGTTGTTTAACCTCAATATGTTATCATGTTTTATTTACATTATTTTTACGTTTTTTATATGATTTGAAATTACTTTCAGCTTCACTTTGTAGTTTTAATGTCGTAATCATTAATTTTGTATTAAACTAGCTCTTGTAAATTATGTAAATTTAGAATATTCTATTTGAAGTTTGCTCTGTTATGTACTAAAATGCTTGCCGAAGTATTCCAAGAAAATAAATAGCCTTAGGAAGGTTATTCGCGACAAACACGAAGGAATAAATAAAGCCTCTTTACACTTAGAAATACACTTACTTTATTTAAATTAAGTGGTACATAATTTATTTTGACCATTATAACGCAAACGAATGTAAAAAAAAACAATAACAAACATCAAAGATATTTTGTTTTGAAATTTCTCCGAAACGAATTATAACAAACATATTCGCAATCTATTAGTCGAAAAGGTTCAGAAAAAAATAATTAAAAATCCGGAAATTTGCACCTTGTTATTTGCGTTTATAAAGTAAAGCTTTAACAATTTAAAAGTTCTTTCAATTCCACCTTTATAGCACTTATGTTGTTGTAAATCCTATTAAAGAACAGACGAAAGCTTAACTTGACTAATCCACAAAGGGATTAACGTAATTGTTGCTAATGCATTCAATCAACGAACGCTAATTTCGCGAAATGGTCGTGTCTAATGGGGATGACACCGGGCGCACGCGAACAAAAAAAAAACATTATTTCGCGTGACAATTATTAAAAGAAAATTTAAAACGTCGAAAGCGCTAATTGAAACGAAATACCACCGTTACGATGGAATAGAATCAGCCAGCGGCTGTAATAATCGTAAAAGCGTTCGCTGCATGGAAAAGTTGCTAATTAACCGCAATCCTGTTACCGGTGCTAAACGCTTTAAAATTACGGCCGCGTACTAGGGATGTATACATGTAGTACAATAATCTGTCGATATAGAACTACTAAATGTAATACGCAGGAAGTAGAATTAAATGATACGTTTTTTTTAACTGAAAGAAATATATTGTTCCCGTTATACGGGCGTAGCCATAAGATATATCAGATATCAATCACACTGATGAAAAATTAATCTTTTTGCATGATACATGAATTAGAGATGATTCCTATAATCTTTTTCCTGTTCATCTGCTTTTCTGCGTTCCCCTGCGCCACCCTGTATATATATGTATATACAATTTATATAATTTTGAAATAACGTCATTTCCACGAATAAATTCATAAAACTAGTAATTTATTAACGAAAGTGCATGTATGCAGCATGCCATTTATGTTTTTACAATCAAAATGTCCAAAAGTGTCTCTTTACTTTTTAAAGATGACATCGGAAAGATGTTCTCCCATTTGGCGTTCACACTCTAACAGCCTGTTATGAAAGCGCTGGAATGCGCGGTGTAGCAAATCTTGGGGAATGGCAGTGATTTCTTGTGTGAATGTTTGAATGTTCTCCTTCAGTTCATGGATTGTTGCAGATCGTGTACGGTACACCTTGCCTTTAAGATACCCCCACAGGAAGAAGTCGCACACACTAAGATCAGGGGTTCTCACAGGCCATTCAATGTCACCGTTACGTGAAATAATGCGTCTTCCAAACAATTGACGAACTGCTGCCATCGAATGTCGAGCAGAGTGTGACGTGGCTTCGTCTTGCTGAAACCACATGTTTTCCATGTTAAGATTAAGCTCGTATAGTCTCCGTGTAAAGAATGTTTGAAGCATTTCAACATATCGAGCGGATGTTACTGTCGCTGCACTATCATCCTCACGTGCAAAAAAATAAGGGTCGATAACACCATGACATGATACAGCACACCATATTGTGACCTTGTCGCTATATAGTGGTCGCTGGTGTAACTCACAAGGATTGTCCTGAGCCCAATAACGAAAATTCTGTTTGTTTACGAAACCGTTCAGGTGGAAATGGGCTTCGTCTGATATCCATATGTTACCAACGAAATTCGCATCCTCGTTAATTTTAGCCAATATCTGCCTACTAAACTCCATACGTGACGCTGGGTCTCGTTCATGTAATTGTTGCACAATCTGCAACTTATAGGGATGGAAATGTAATTCGTGCGGTATTCTTTGTAAGCTTCGTCGCTTAATCCCTAGCGTAGATGCATGCTGTCGAACGGAGCGACGAGGACTTCTCTCGATTGCAGCTCTAACAGCCTCAATGTTCTCTGGGGTACGTACCGTTCGAATGCCACCTGGAGCTTTCTTTTTCAAGACAGATCGTGTTTCTTCAAAATTATGCACCCACGTTGTAATCGCATGCGCAGATGGGACACGTCCATGACGTCCAAGCTGGTAATGCTGTCGAAATATTTTCTGCGCGGCAGTCGCACTATCACCATTTTTATAAAACGCTCTCACAGCTACTGCACGTTCCGCACCAGTTCAACGATCCACAATTACTAAATGGCAATGCGTTCATAACAATTGGGCGACGTTACGAACAACTGCCGGCTCTACAGTGCTGACAACTGTAACGTTCAAAATTATATATATATATATATTGTTCGATATATTTATTTATAGAACCTTACATTTTGCTATTTACTGAATTACTGAATTACTTAATATTACATACATTTGAATTTAAAACCAATAAAAATTTGAATAAAAGAACCTACTCAGCAAGAAACGAGCCTGAGATTTTTCACCACAGTATATTTATTATTTACATATACATAGCCAATTACATATGTATCTGGCAGTAGGATTACACATTATGTCTAAACTTGTGATTCGTCTATGCGACCTCCTCTGTTTTTGATAACGGCAGCACACAATTACACACATTATACTTGCGAGAATATCAGACTTACCGTAGTGAATGAAATAGTATTCCCCGGTTCGTGACTGCGTATGTTGTTGGTCCGAAAGGAACTGTTTCGTCTAGGTCGACATTTTGATGGGATCTTCTGGACTCTCTCGTTCGACTAGCGATCGCGAAGGTAAGTGAGATCTCGTCGAAATGTCGACCTAGACGAAACGTTATCTTAAAGTAATTTCCGTTTATTTTTAAATGATATTTGAATTCCCTATTAATTATTATCAGCGTTAAATTTGAATTTTAATTAGTTCACGAAATAAAAAAAATCACGGTTCCCCATAGGATTTGAACCTACAGGTCGTGTTCGCTAACCCGGTGTGTTTCTGTGTTACACCACGGAGACCGTCTGAACAAATCACCATTTAGTAAATATCAATTTATTCACAGGACCTTAGTTTATTTAAGTAATGGTGTCATAAATATGTCAATCATTTAATCTCCCATGAGCGGCTGTATACAGCAACTGACAAAACGGGCTTGTTCCGGTTATGACCGACTCCGGATCGGCTATCGCACGGGCATCTATTGGCGATCGCGACGATTATTTGCCGTTCACGCGCGGCTGCTAATTTAATTAGTAGATTTTGGCGCGCGCTAGTCGCCGAATCGAATTACATTGGCGGAATTCAAAACGTTTCTAAATCCTTGCCGCCGTAGTGCAGACCGCATCGCGACGCGAATTAAACACATCCTAGAACGAAGCGGATTGTATACGCGCGTAATTAGTAATTTAAAATGTCGAAGTGGAGAGATAAACACGTGCCGTAATACGATTACGATACGCGCTCACAAAAGCCGCCTGGCGAATAATTAGATGCTGTTACAACGGATTTCATTATGTCGTATGGTATGATATCATATTGTTAATTCGAATTAGGGCGGAAATCAGTTTGGAATCTGAAAGCTCTATTCAGATATTTAGAATATTTGTTTTTATAGATCTGTTTGCTATCTCGAGCCTCCACTCAACAAGTTCTGCAAATATTAGAGAAAATGTATTCCTCATTGGATGAAGTAATTAATATACGAGGGTAATTCGAAAAATTCCCAGTCAAATACAGAAACAAGTATTTTTCTTGTCAAATTCAGTTTTATTTTTCGGCATGGCATCTTTGTAAGTCTAGACCTTAACCAGTGATGCTCCCATTTCTTTAGTCCCTTCAAATAATACGGGGGCGACCTGAAATGTTTCTGGAATCGACAAGAAAAACATGGTATTGGTGCGGTTTTTATTTTTATTTTTCGATGTAGTCTGCTCGAAGATCAATACACTTTTTCAAGCGGTGCTCCAGACTCTTCAAGCCGTCGGAAAAGTAGGATGTTTCGAGGTCTGCAAAATAGCGACCTGTAGCGTCGATGACC
Source organism: Trypoxylus dichotomus (assembly GCA_023509865.1). Classification (NCBI taxonomy): domain Eukaryota; kingdom Metazoa; phylum Arthropoda; class Insecta; order Coleoptera; family Scarabaeidae; genus Trypoxylus; species Trypoxylus dichotomus. The sequence goes on along the minus strand of CM042074.1, from coordinate 13,946,192 downwards.
TCTCCTCATTTGAGGCAAATCTTTTTCCTCTCAGTAATTTTTGAAGGTTTGAGAATAGGAAAAAGTCGTCGAGGGCTAGATCCGGTGAATATAGAGGATAAAAGACTAATTCGTAGCGCAACTCATTCAATTTGGACACGACGATGCGGGATGAATGAACCGGTGCATTATCGTGGTGGAAAAGCACCTTCCTTCCGCTGCAAACGAGGCCGTTTCTCCTGCAATACTACGTCGAATTGGGTCAATAAATTGCTGTAGTATTGTCCGTCATCGTCGTCCTACCCTTCTACAGATAGTCGATGAGAATCACATCTTGGGAATCGCAAAAAATGGTCACCATGGCCTTTCCGGCCGATGGAAGGGTCTTTGCTTTCTTCGGAGTCGATTCGCCAGGAAAAATACACTGCTTCGACTGCTCCTTGGTCTCTGGTATGTAGTAGTTGATCTTAGTCTCATCCGCGGTTACGACAGGCATGAAGAAATCCCTTGGATTGCGTTGAATCCTGGCCAAACGCTTCTCCGAAACGGTCACCTGATTTCGTTTTTGCTCCGGTGTGAGCAAACGCGGTACCTATCGCGGCGAAAGCTTTTTAATGCCTAAAATTTCGTGTAGGATATGGCCAACGCGTTTTTCTGAAATGCCTGTTGGCTCTGTTGTCTCTTTCAGCTTCAATCGGCGATCGACTAATACGACGTGATGAATATTGTCGACCATTTCATCGTTGGTAGCGGTTTTTTGACGTCCAGTGCGTGGTTCGTCAGTTGTACTTGTGCGGACACGTTTGAACTGGCTCACTGAGAAGCCGATGGTCGAAAATGATGGAGTACATGCGCATGAACCTCTAGCAAAATACTTGGAATTTCCAGCCACCTAGAAGTGTCTTGTCACTGCACGAAATTCGATTTTATCCATTTTTGTGAAACCGCCTGACTTGCTACACAAAGCACACTCTTAAACAACAACTATTGACAATAGACGTCTGAAAATTCGACAGTTGCCATCATAAAGGTTGCCTTTGCCGACCATTGGGTCCACTTCAACCTTTGTGTGCGATCTCTTGCCGATTCCGGAAACATTTCAGGTAGCCCTCGAATTCTACCAATGTTATGGAGGTAGAATCGTGAGTTCTTCATCTCTAATTGTGAAATGGTACCAGGGTGGAATCGAAAACCATACCAGACTATCATATAATGGCAGTCGTAATGAATCATATTTTGATATTTGAGCGTTAATTACCTCTGCATTTTTCATATCTTTAAATTAATCTTGTCAGATATACATACCATATCACCTACTCTGTGTTTGAACGAAAAAGAAATTTAATAAGCACACATTCTTCTTATAACCTATACATTCGAAAATTTTAATGCATTTCGTAAAACAATAAGACCATAATAGTTTCCTCTATTATTAATTCTCTAAAAGTTTTAATTGGAATTATATTCTCATGGTGTCCCAAAATCAATGCATTTTTAAAATTTCTCTCAAAAAAGGGCAAAATCATCACTGGTATTCAAAAAGGAGTAAATATTCATATTACTGTTGTATGTACAATCTACCTGCTTAAAGGCAAAGTAAAATTATTCCCCGAGATTCTGATTTACTAAATTTAAGAAATATGTGAGAAAAAAACAATGCCTAATGTCCTTTTATTCAAAAAACAAGTTTTTTTGTTCCTTTTACAAACATCTTTTATAAACATATTTTAATTTGTAGGTTAACTGACATATATCTACGGTAAATTATGCGTAACATATCACGCATGTTTTATATTTAGAAAATCCCGAATTAATTTATCCAGCTATAATTAATTTTCGAATTGATGCTACTTAACGTAGAGGGAGGCGATGAATCAACGTCGGCGATGGTATTTTGTTGCAATTACAATATACTACTGCCATTATCTAATAGACATTTACATAACGCGGCATCATTAACAAAATAAAATCGTTCGCTTTGTTTCGGATGTGTGACGTATAGGGTTCGCTATGCGGCGAACCTTATTTACGCGCTCATTTGGCGATATTTTGTGTAATATCGAATGATTTCTGCGATGAACGAACGTACACATGCGGTGTACGGTCACGCCATTATCGGCACTTCAAATTTAAATTAACCGTGGAGCGATTATCAATCAAGCGCCATCGCGTCCATTCTTGCGGATTTATTTGTTGTGGAATACTGTATTTAGTCGAAAATTACACAAACCGCTTCGGAAAAGTTATTCTTGTCGGTCTTTATAATAATTTACGGAATAAAATGTGCCAATACACCATAATATAAAGTAAGGTGATACCATTAATTCATCATAACAGGATATGAAATACATCAATAGAAAATCATAGAAACTTGCTAATGAAAAAAAATATCTAGAAAACGATTTAGACTGCACAAAAATATTTGAATCAGTACTTCTTATCCCAAGATTATATATGTAAAAAAGCAAAGTAAGAATACCGAAACAAAAATAGCCAAGGTTATAACCAAGGCTCAGACTGCACCCCACAAATAACTACATACGACATAGAAAAAGCACTCTCCTAAATAACAAATTCCCTAGTCAAGACGAAGTGGTTGTCGACGCTATAAAAGTAGGAGGAAAAGAATTGCTAAAGGCACTAAAACTGCTATTCAACGAATGCTTGTTAAGAGGTACAACACCAACACAATGGAATAGTGCAACTATTATTCTTATACATAAGAAAGGAAACACGGCCTTGGAAACTGCTAACCGATTAGTCTGTCACATATATACACTCTTCACTAAAATAATTACTAACAGGTCTAACTGCCAAATTAGGTCAATACCAACCGCCAAAGAAAGTCGGGTTCCGATCAGGATATGCCACAAACGACCACCTTCAAACTCTAAAAAATCTAATTGAGGGAATGACAGAATACAATAAACCGGTAGTCTTGGTGAACGTCGACTATGAAAAGGCATTCGACACCATCAACCAACAGGAAATATTGGAATTCCTAATTGAATCTCGTATAGATCTTCGATACATCACCATGATTAAACATATATACGAGAACGAAGCAGTGTTGTATTAAGCTTCGCGAAGACTAAAAACTTCCACATGGAAAGAGGTGTTCGTCAAGACGACATTGGTTCCCCAAAATTATTTAGTAACTTGCTCCAGTAATGGGACGAACTTGGTACAAAAATAAATTGCGAAAAGCTGAACCACCTTTGATTTGCATATGACATTGTGATGATATCCGATAAAGAGCTGGAGATGTTATAGAAACTAAGCTTGGCCTCTAAACAAATTGGACAGAATATCAACATCTCAAAAACCCAAGTGATGACAAATCTAGTAATTGGAGATGGAATATGTATTAATAGAAAGCAGATTGAGGAAGCAGCTGATTACAAGTACCTGGGTGACGAAATACGTATAAGCCGCGACAACCAAACCTGTGAACTTACCAGACGAATAAGACTGACATGGGCCGCCTATAGACGACTTAAGTACATTTCCAAAAGTGCACTTCCACTATGCTTGAAAAGTCTTCAATCAATACATACTACCAGCTCTAACATTAACAAAAAAAAAAACAAAATTAGAATCGCACAAAGAGCAATCAACCTTTTCTAGTAACTGTAGCACTAACACAGCCTTCTTTTGACTTAATTACGATATACACAAAAATTGCTACAACGCGTAGGCTTATAGCCTAACTCATTTGTCAAAATCAGTTTTTTTTCTCTCAAAATGGTCTCCTTGTAGGTCTATACACTTTTCTCAGCAACTGTCTTATCTTTCTAATCCAACAAATAGTAGTTGATTTGTTTTGCAAAATATGGATTCACGATTAAAGTAGCCTCCTCCTTCGACGAAATCCAATTCGATAACATCCACCGACCAAAATTTTGAGCTTCGGAAACAGAAAATCCCGATGGGGACCAGATCTGGTGAATATCAGTATATGACAATTTGTGACTTTTTAGTATGACGATCAAAATATTAAAAGAGAAAACTAAAAGAAGTGGTTGAATTAGGAGCGACTTCTGTGATGGATGTTTTTCCTGGTCCTGCAGAAATTGTTAAAATAACGGGATAACTACAGAAGAGCATAGAGATAAGAGATATTTTGGTTGCGAGGATAGTAAGGAATTGGTTTGACAGCAAATCTCAGGTTGAACTGACTCCTTGACCATTTAGGTAATCGGACTTGGATCCTATAGTAAATATATGGGCCTTGATGGTGAAAAACTTTTCAAAGATACTAGCCGTTCGCATAATTACGAATTTGCAGTATTTAACGATAAAGTCTAACAACAATTGCAAATTTGATTTTCATTTGCCAAAGTATCTTATTATCTTATAATTCTCTTCAGTTTACACTTTAGACAACATATTTCTGATTCTAAGAGTTTTTAATTTGTACCAAGGTGCTACTTAGAACTGTACTAGCAAAGAACATAGTTAAATAGAATAGACAACATGTTTACATTTGCTGTACCGAAAGCTTATGAGATCTGTACAAAAATTAAAATAAAATACAAATTACTTGATGGTATACATTATCAACAGCTGTTTATTCTTTGAGAGCAACGCTAACTGAAAACAGCTTCAGATAATAATATTAAACTAATTAAAGATGACATCAAATTAACGAGTTTGCCAAATACCCCAAACGAAGAGTTGGAAACTGTATTTTATTATTTTTAACACTTCCTTCCGCTGTGGTCACTAATGTTACAACTTGATAGACAAGAAGATGTAACCAGCAAAGCAAATCAATTGAAATTTGAAGACTACCAAATTGAAATTGGTATAAAAACAATCAAGTAATAATGAATGCCAACATAGCATTACAAAGATCTTCATTATCGTAAGTCGAATTCTTGCAAATTGTAGATAACTTTGAAAGAGTGATAGACACCTTACGTGGTGAGAAAACTCACAGGAAAGTAAAATTTAAGTGTTTCAGAAAAAAATAAAGATTTTTGTTAGATTAAGATAGATTTATACTAACAGTGCTCTTATATATGCGTTTACTTCTTTCAAAGACCACTGGAATTATGCAAACATTGTATTCTTATTAATTACTAGGATAACGTACGCCATTATTTGAATGTTTCATAATTATAAATTATAACATAAATTCTTACATAAACTAAGTTACATATTTTCCAGCCCAACGCCTATGATCAGGACCATAATTATAAAACAGAATTCTATGTAACAATCCACACAAAAGGATATACAATAACATTTCTTGAATTAAATGGACACTATATTGAAATGAAAGGTAGTAAAAGAATTCAGAAGTTCGGATGAACTTACAAACAGTAACCTAAATTCCGTAGTTCAGTTGTCCCCTTTCGCAAAATACTTATAATTGAATCACCTCATATATGTACACGACTACATTATTTAAATCGCGAACGTGAAGCGTGGCCCGCTACGTACTGAAAATAAACTGAAACGTCAGTTACGCTTCGCATCATAAACTTAAACTTTCGTTGGATCATGCAGGCTGTGTTATCTCTAGGTTTACACCTGGGTAAACACGATGTAGCGAAGTAATATATATTGATATGCACTGTTTTACATAGGAAAATAGACTGAAATTCTACGCTAAAAGAGATGTGCTTCTATAATTTTACCTAACTTAACATAGTTACGATATTCCTTTAATGGTTCGAAGTATCCTTATTTTAGCATAGCATATTATTGAAGCCAAAAAAGAAAATACTACGAATGTACTGAAATCCTACACACATTACACTATTCTTATAAAAAACTGATTTAAAGAGTTTAATTTCTAATAAAATACACACATAAAAAATTTTTGAGTAATCGTAGCTTTTGTTGAAAATCAATTTCAGTAGATGCTCATTTAATACACGGTTCCTGATGCTCTGGGTTACATTTTGGGTTGTTATCTGAGCTATAATGAAGAATCCATATTTTATCACAAACAAAAATTACAATGAAAGGGAGCAAAACTGCTGCTCGCGTCCGTGGCAGAATGTTACACGTGCTCCCTGCGTAATGCTAAGTGAACAACAATAAAAACGAACGCTGGATTGTCTTTCAGACCTCCTGGAGAACACACTACGATGGTAACGGCACAAACACAACGAATTAATGGCTCTCATGAGGACCACCTGACAATTGGACCAGCAATCCGGGTATACCAGATAAACATAGAAGCTATAAGGCACAGTAAGCGAATATATTCGGAAACTTCTCATGAATCAGAGCGCGCTGAGGTTATCACAGTCCAAGGGACTCATGCAGCAGACGACTACCAAATTCACACCAGGCACCAGGCATCAGACTACTTTTGGTTATTACTGATGATGCGTACTTATTTTCTTTTCGGAATACTGTAGCAATGTGTAAATTCATACGAATATATATATATATATATATAGGTCTTGTTATCCTCTTGGGTTTTGTCCCGCTTTCGGCGTTGGTTCTTAGAAGAACCATGTACGTCATGACGTTTCGATGTAATCGCATACATCTTCTTCTTGAGGTCGTGATTTCGCCTGCGTGCAATGTCGTCGAATATATATATATATATTTGACACATATATATATATGTGTGTCATGAAACTCATCCAGATAGCGAGATGGCGTAGCTTCAAATATATATGTACTACAACACACATATATGTAGAGTTTCATGACCGCTAAACGGCGGGATACCCAGATATTAAAAGTGATTTGAATATACAAGGGTAATTAGTTCCATGGCCTTGCTGTCATAACATTCGGCCAGATAGCGAGAGAGCGAAGTACATTTTTTTAGAAAAGCTAAAAACGTTTGTAATTACCAGCATATTATAATTTATCACTATAAAGCCAACGGAAGCTTCATACTAAGGTAAAAGCAATTTCGTTTTGCTTAAACTTCTCCATACATCTAGTGGAAAGTTCATAGATAACTACCAAATGCTTTAAATTAATATTTCTACTAATATTAATATGAAACTCTCGTTGGTATTAGTAAAGATAAAATTACAATTTCCTTGTATTTTACCAACGTTTTAAATTCCTGAAAAAAATATCAGTCAAGGTAAGATTTGAACCAACCACTTCTGCGTTACCGAAAAAACGTGCTACCAACTGCACCACGAGACTGAATATGAGTTCAAATCGCTTTGAAAATCTAGATGTCATAGAACTCACATTCAGTCTCGTGGTGTACAACATTGCGCTGGTAACGCAGAGGCCGTGGGTATCAAATCCCACCTTGCCTAATATTTCTTCAGAAATTTAAGTACGATATATCTACAGACATCGTGACATCTAGGAATTAAAAACAATTTGAATTCACCTTCAGTCTCGTGGGCCAGAGGTAGTGGGTTAAAATCCTACCTTGACTGATACTTTTTCAGAAACTAAAAACGATGGTAAAACGCATGAAAATTGTAATATTGCTATGACCAAATGCTTTGCTTAAGCACTACTATCAACCTGTTTGTATTACATTGTTCATCTTTGAATAAGTCTAATTAAACAGAAATTTATACCTTCACATCAAAGAAAACCTCATTAAATGCTATTTATAGTAATATGAATCTTTTTATAGCTGGACGAATTGCAATATATATTTTACGGTACCATATATCTGCTGCCCCTTTTTACACGTAAATATGAAAACCGTAAAAATGTAATTAAAATTTTAGGACGCACTTAAAAAGAATATTTAACCTTTTTCCGGGAAAATATCCAAAAAAAAATCACGTCAAAAAAGAGTTTTATTTACGGAAAAAAGAAGGCAATTTGTTCTGTCTGCGCAGCGATAAAACGAAATTATGTATATAAAAAGAGATTTCCTGCTCGACCATGTACAATGTCGCCTTGGTCATTAACGGAATCAAATAACACTCTGCAGCACTAATTTCTTTTATATTTAAACACAAAGCGATGCATGGACTACAGTTTGAATGGCATCTCGTAACTATAATGTTTTCCTAAAACGTGCAATTAGTTGGAATAATATTGCCATAACGTTTATATTTGGCAGCATTCAGCTCATATAATAAAGAACAAAGGCAATCTTGTAAAATATTTACGGTTTTAATGTTTATTGCAAATATAAATAATAACAAAATGATTTGTTTTCAGCAAGCTATATAAAGTATGTGTTTGTGTTTCTCAACAAAACGAATATTTAACGTAAATACAGTTTATCATTTCATTTTTAGAATTAATGTTGAAAAAAAACTTCTTCTCACAGTATTCAGTTTTATGGTTGACAATAAAAATCCATGAAGTTTCCAATAGATTAACCAATTTACGTGATGTGGAGTACGCCTGTAACTTTCGGACGGTGTATGCACAGTCCTTACTAGCGTTAAAGTATCTGACAGTAACACATGGGCTGAAAAGTCCCGGGCCTAACAAAAAAAACACATTTTTTTTGGTTCAAAATTAGCTTTATTCATCAACGTAATCTCCATCAAGAGCAACGCAATCATTCCAGCGCCGCTCTAACATTTCAATACCACTTTTATAGAACGATTTATCTTTTGCCTCAAAATAGCCCTCAGTTTCAGCGGTAACCTCTTCATTCGTGCGAAATTTCTTACCGGCGTGCATTTTTTTGAGGTCTGCGAACAGCCAGTAGTCGCTGGGAGCCAAGTCTGGCGAATACGGTGGATGTGGAAGCAATTCGAAGTTCAATTCATGTAGTTTTGCCATTGTTTTGATTGACTTGTGACACGGTGCGTTGTCTTGATGAAACAACATTTTTTTCTTTGCCATATGCGGTCGTTTCTTTGCAATTTCGGCATTCAAACGCTCCAATAACGCTATATAATATTCACTGTTGATGGTATTTCCTTTCTTAAGATAGTCGATGAATATTACACCACGAAAATCGCAAAATACCGAGGCCATAACTTTTCCAGCCGATTGTTGTGCTTTCGGGCGCTTTGGACGAGGTTCACCAGTTGCTATCCACTCAGATGACGATCGTTTTGATTCCGGAGTGAAGTGATGGATGCATGTTTCATCCATTGTCACATATTGACGCAAAAATTCCGGTTTGTTACGTTTAAACATGGCCAAACACTGCTCAGAATCATCAACACGTTCTTGTTTTTGGTCAACAATGAGCAAACGCGGCACCCACTTTGAACAGAGCTTTCTCATAGTCAAATGCTCATGCAATATAAAGCCAATACGTTCTTTTGATATCTTTACGATGTCAGCTGACTCACGCAACTTCACTTTTCGATCATTCAAAACGATTTTGTGAATTTTTTTGATGTTTTCTGGTGTTACCGCCTCATTTGGACGTCGACTGCGTTCTGCATCATCGGTGTCTCTACGACCATGTTTGAAGTCAGCAAACCAACGTTTTATTGTTGTTTCTGATGGAGCGGAGTCCCCATAACACTTTTCAAGCCATTGCTTCGCTTGAACGGTATTTTTTCCCATCAAGAAGCAGTGTAAAATTAAAACACGAAATTGTTTTTGATCCATTGTTTCGAAAATAACAAAAGTAGCGTGACTCTTAGCACAATAACTCACAAACTAATGAATAGAATATCATGAAATTTTAACAGCTGTCTTTTGAAGGTTAGTACTAACTGAGAGAAAGGTGACTGCAATAAAACTAGCGTCGTCTATGTGTTAGGCCCGGGAGTTTTCAGCCCATGTGTTATAGCAAATATTGGTATCTGAAGCTTAGATATTTCGTAACACACACTACCGTTCATAAGTTTAATCACACTATACATATATACAATAACAAAATAAACTGGACAAACAGTTTGCGTAAAATTTGTTAAAGAAACAAATTTTGCTCATTAACTTAAAATGTTTTATTGACATAATAATACACTCCAATCAAATACATACTGTTATAATGTTTCTTCAATCTAACCCTCTTTTTGTAATTGTCTAACAAATACGGTTCGCCTATAGCATTCCACACTTTTCGCAGAACTGCTGTGTCGGTCGGAGATCTTTTTCCGGACCTCACGATCAAAGTGGCTCCACAAGAGCTCAATAAGATTGCAATTAGCACTCTGTGTCAGCCACTCAATTAAGGATAGTACCCCTTCAAAAGAGGCGTCTTGGAAATAAGCTTTGACCATCTTTGCTTCGGACCATGATATTTCCTCCTCCATTTTTCACTATTTTTGAAACTAAGATGGCGACGAACAAACGAACATACGACGTTTACTTCCGAATGATTTGAATTTCGATTCGTCCGTCCATAACACGTTTTTCCAAACATTTACGCCCTCCAGTTTGCATGAGCTTTTACCCAATTTAGTCTTTTCCATTTGTGTATAAAACTTAACCAGGGTTTTCTTACTGCGGGTATACAACCCCTCAGACCGGCTTCTATTAGTCTCCGTTCTACTGTCGATACAGTTACTCGCTGGCGGCGTTGTAAATTGAATTCTGATGTAATTTGCAATAATTAGTCGGATGTATTGCTCGTCTCATTCCGCCGTTGATCTGACCACTTTGCTTTCTGCTCTGAAGTCTACCAGTATCTTCACATATTTGTTTCGTGTGACACGCATATTGTGGCACTACTATCAACACTAGATTTTAAATGCCTTCTAAAAAGACTAGTATAAATTTCCCTAAATATCTTTAAATGGGTAACACAATAGGTGCAATCAAACTTATGAACGGTAGTCTAATTACAATTAAATAATTTTCTAGAAACTTTAATCTAAATTTATAGTTCCATAAATGCATTAAAATTATTTTTTTTTATTTTCCAAATATCTCCCATAAAATTATCCCTTAGCAAATGTGGCTTTCTACTTTACTTACGCATAGAGATAGCATATAATAGGAAATATTTGACTTGTAGGTATTAAATCGTTCTTAGATTATATACAAAAAACAATTTGAAAATACACACGTTTTGTTGTAAATAATTCTTGGTTAGTTTTATTTGTATGTATGTACATAACCCACAAGTAATATCCATTCCATCCACCTCTAAGAATGCGAAGGCAGCGCCAAAAGTCATGCTTGTTTTGTCGATTAGTAAACAACCAGTTTACCAGCTTTCATTTTATGTAACCGTCGTATACTTTAATTATATTACTTCCTTAAGTAAACAAGAAATTTAATTTCCTTCCATAAACGAAACATAGGGTACAGTTTTAACATTACATGCGCACTCTGCTATTACTCTCGACGGCATATTTACTTTTAAGATTGCTGTTAAATAAACAGCATGTAATGTATTAAAATTTAAGATCTATTTTCACGATAATTGTATGAAAATATTTGAGCCTACTGTGAGATTCGGTCAGCAGTTATTTCAGTATAAACATGAATAACGGTAGTATATAAACCTCGGACAGCCCGTTCAAATCCTAAATCCCACAGCCAATTATTTTCAGCGGTATGTTTGGTTGCATACAGAGATTTTTTTGCACGTAACTTTCAGTGTTTAGGCAATATAAAATAATGTACGTGAAATGCGCCATAAATTCTCGGCCTGATTTAGAAAAAAGAAACTTGGAGCAATACAAGAAATTTTACTTTTCGATGTAACCCGCCCTAACCTCTATACGTTTATTACAACGATTAATTAATAATTCGATACCCTGATAAGTTTTTTCGCCACTGTCGTCCATAAAACGACGTCGCCTAGGGTCTCTTTTAAATTAGAAAACAAATGAAAATCTCAAGGAACCATATCCGGATTATATGGTGGATATTCTAATTCTTGAAATCCACATTTGTGGATGGCAGCTTGTGAAACTGCTGCAATACGGAAGGCAGCATTGCCATGCTTTTGTCAATTTTCTGCTACGTTTTGCACGTCCCTTAATTTATGCAATAAAGGCGCATAATATTTGCAGTTCACAGTTGTATTACGCTCTTTAAAGTTAATTAGCAAATTGCCCTCACAATCCCAGAATATTATGGCCATCACCTTCTTTGTTTATTGAACGACTTTCGTCTTTCTGGGACGAGGTTCATCAAGTCACCGGTCATTCCATAGCCTCCCTTTTCGATGGAGGATTGTAAAACAGAACAACTGTTTCATCCTCTGTGGCAATGGACTCCAAAATCGGTTTTGGGTATATATGTATAGAAGGACGCCAACAGAAATAACCACGAAGGTAATACAATACCACCCAGGACTAAGAAAAGACCGTGAAAAAGGCGGAGAAATGTTCAAAAGGAGGACACAAAGGCGATAAGTGACGAGTTGGAAATCAAAATGCAAAGATAGGAGGAGATAAAAGGAAATATGTAATATAGGACGTCAGATCTCACAGTAAACCCCGAAAGGAAAGACATGAAACAAGGCTTGATCCAGCAAAGAAGAAAATTTCCAAGAGATGTTGATTTGGCCACAAATGAACCAGTTTCTAATGAATTCTGTAAGATACGAAACAAAAATATCCCCATATATTGACCTCTGCTCAAAGGAAGGACATTAGAAGCAGCTCAAAATTTGTAGATAATTGACCTCAAAGATTCGATTGAAAATATTTGTGCGAACCATACGTATGCTTGCGAAAAATATTGAAGGACTACATTGCCTATGGTACTTATGGTTATGCTTAAACATGCAAGGAGATAAGGAGAAACCATTAGTTATTAGTAAAAGTAAGACGCCCAAATATATCAAAGGAGCGCATGTGGACAAATAGATCGTGTCTTCAATAAAAAAAACACGAATAACTTTGTTGTTTTGTTGAATGATGTGAACCTGGTTAAGGAACATTGACATGAAGACTAAAAAAGCTGCTGAATATTTATCTTTAATATTTTTGCCAAACTTATGCATTAAAGTTAACACTAGACTACAAGGAAAAGCAAATGATTCGTTGACATATTTACACTAATGATAATTTAAAGCAATGAAATTTTTATAGGCTCCACTGACATAAAGCAGACTTCTTCTGTATGCAGCAGCCCGTGGAAGAAGCTCGATGCAACTGAGAGCGAAACGTCAGCAGACTTATGCAATTAAAAGCCGGAAACGTAAATTCTTTAAAAGAAAACAAATATAATAAATAATAAACAAACTACTTCCGACATTGGACCATGTCATGATGAGATATATATAGAAATGAAATAAGAGTAAGAGGAGAAAGAAATAAAAAGAAAAAGAGATAAAAGAAGAAGAATGAAGGGGGATGGAGGTGTGTGAAGAAAGGTGAAAATAGTAAGAGAAACGCGGTTAACACGTCGAGTCACCGTAACCTTCTACCAAAGTGGTTTCGCCTCTAGCGTGGTTACACGTCGAGTTACCGTGCCACTTTGAAACCCCTATTTCTCCTGAAGAAGCCTCCTACGATGGAGGCGAAACGTCGAGATCCCACGTTTTCTTTCGTTCTCTTTTTTTTCTCCCCACCCCCTTTTTTTCTATCTCTCTTTCCTTCTCTTACTCTTTTCACCTTTCTTTCTATTTCACGCTCCTTTTTTTATTATTCTTCTATCTCTTTTTCTTTTTATTTCTTTCTCCTCTTACTCTTATTTCATTTCTATATCTAGCTCATCATAACACGGTCCAATTCCGGAAGTAGTTCGTTCATTATTAACTCTGGCCGTGCAAGCCTACGTATTCATTTCAAATATATAAATAACTGGGAAAGGAGTTCTCATTGTATTCTATAAATTATATCACATACAAACCTCTTTCATGTCTTGTAGATTCTTCGCTTATTTCAAAATTAGTACATAAATAAGTCACAAACAATTAATGTGGAAATTCAATTAACTAAAATAAGTTAATTAAATTCCAAAATAATTTGTTATTGAACATTATACGTACTTCCCGTAATCGGCAGTGAACCCAAACGTAATCAAAGTTCTAGTAAAACTCCTCAATGTGAATATTACATCTCAGCGTCTCCACATTTATATCGACGTAAATCATACCGTTCTTGATGGTAGAACTGCAAAAATACGAATATCCTCTAACCTTTACTCGCGTCTTACATATGCGTTGAACGTTCCATGCTGGAAATTGGACCATTGTTTGGCCGGGGAAGAATGGAAGGAAGGACTCGCATTATTGTCTCGAGAACGGCGTAGCGGTCGCGGATATTAAGGCAACGTGTCAGTGTAAGCGAACTACCATCTACTCCAAATTGCGCGTGATTTTCCCAGCTTTATTGCATTGCAAATCGTGCGTCCGGATCTCTTATATTAAAGCATCTATCTATCCGATTTTATTGCCGAATGATGGATGAGATGAGCGGCGTAAATATTAAAAAAGGAAAGACGAAGATCGATTTGAAATTCTAGCGGCAACGTAAGGAATCTCGCTTATTGCAGAGGAAGCAGTGGAGATTTGAATACAACAGAGAAACTAAATTTAGATCTAAGTTATGGAAAAATGAAAAATGTCTAGAACTCGTTTAATATATTTAATATATTAAATCATAATAGTTGATATACTGTTCATCTACGTGTTGTTATATACCGAAGTATGCATTAAATACTTACAGTTAAATCGGTAAATTGTTATACACACATTACAATATGGATTGTAGCTGAACATTGTGGGCTTTGAATAATTTGAAGTACGAGGGCCATTCGAAAAGTAAAGAACGTTTTGTTTTCACAAGTGACCGCGTCCTCCGCCGTCATGGCTCACCCACCACTAACCTTGTTACTCATCCGCTTCAAGTTAGCAGCAGCTACGATTCAATACGGTTGATTACTGCTTAATTGTACGACTTTAAAATTGAAGATGTCGCCAAGTGTGAGGTGTGCAATATTATCCGCCTTTCAAAGGCACAAAAAGTCCGATCCATCGAAATTTATAGACAAGTACTCAAGTTTACGATAATGTAATGAACGAAATGTCAGTTTGTAAGGGATGTATGTTTAAGATCGCTCGGACCAGCCCCCAGTACTGAACCGCATTCGTTGTTCCCAGAAATTTCAAGAACTGTGTTATACAAAATTGTTAGTGCAGATCTGGACTATAATGAAGTATGTGCTAGATGGGTTCCCAGAATTTTGTGACGAACACAAAACCAAACGAATGGCGGGTGCTTTGACATTTCTCAGTCGCTATGACAAGGATGGTGATGAACTTTTGAGTCAAATTATCACTGATGATGAAGCTTGCACATCACATCTCACATCAGAAATAAAGGGCCAATTAATATAATGGCATCATTTGCAATCACAAATGAAACAAAAAAAAGCAAAACAAGTTTTGAGCACCAGAAAAAATGTGGTTACTGTGTTTTAGGGTCGTAAGGATCTCTTGCTCATCGACTACATGCCTAGGGGTAAGACTATTAATGCAGCGGCTTCCGGTCAGACGCTTCAACGGCTTCGCCGCGGTATTCAAAACAATCGGCGCGGAATGTTAAGTAGTGGAGTCATCCTTCTTCACAATAATGCACGTCGGCATACAACGAGAGTGACACAAGATTTGCTTCAACAGTTTCGGTGGGAAATTTTTCAACAACTGTCATACAGTTTGGACTTAGCCCCAAGCGATTTTCACTTATTCCCAAAAATTTGTTTTTTGAGTGGGCAACGCTATGAAACTGATGATGAATGCGTATGCGTATGCGTATGCGTAAGGTGTATGCGTAAGGTGTATAATGGTTGATAAAACGGTACGACAAGTATCTAAATTCGAACGGTGACTACGTAGGTAGATAGAGGAAATATCTTTGTTTTCTACCAAGAAGATATGAAACCCAAGTTGACACAAATAGAATGAAACAGCAGGTGCGAACAACCGGGATAAACACCTAAAGAGCGATAAGGGGAAGGCCAAGGAAGGACAGAGTCAGGGAAGAGAAAAATGAGGAATTGGGTACGTCGTTAAATTTGTTAGACAAAGAAGAAAGGAATTGAATGAACATATTCAGAGAGCAAACGAGAAGAGATTAATAAAAATAGCAAGGGACCAAAGGCCAGCAGGAAGAAGGGAACCAGGTAGACAGTTGAAAAAGTGGAAGGAAAGCTGGGTCTCCGCATCGGGAGAAACGTCATAAATGAAGAAAAACAGATTATAACATAAATAAAAGAAGAAGAGATACGATACGAACAAAGACAACAGTGAAGGCGAAAATCTAAGATTGCCCAATCTATTAATTAAGCAGGGTGTGAATGACTCGATTAAAGGTCTATGTGACATCGGTATATACAACATCTACTTGCCTTCCAATATCTACACTATTAGATAAGTATTGGGCAATTGTAACGAGATTAGCGATTGTAGATCGCTGAGCAACGAAATTGTGCTGGCCACCTGAAATCCAGGGTCTAACTTGACCATAAATATACTTGCAAAATTACTTAATAGCACTATGAAAACGGGTACCAATTTGGCAATGTTCCATACAGATAGGAGGGGTAGAGGTCTTGAGTATAAGACTGAGCAAGTAACGGAGGAAAAAGAAAAATATGCATACAATCCCTAAGAATCAAGACGTGTTATCGCTATCTGCTGTGCAATTACCTTTTAATGATTCAATAACATATAAAACATCGGTTTCACACAGGAACAAGGTTGATCATAATAATAAATAATATATTCGTCCAACAAATTACAATAATCCAATTACAGGACAATGTTAATGGAAACATGACTGGTATGACCAACTCTGACATTGAGCTGGGCAATAAATTAAATTGTAATTCTATTTAAAATTTATTAACACTGTAAAAAGTATTAATTAATGAGTTAAGCCTTTCAAAGTTTTTGGGCGGCCATTGTAAGAATATCTGGAAGGACAAAAATTAATGTCACAGTTACGTTCTTGGTATCGGGAGATAAAAAAGGTAATATTCTTCGTAAATGATCATACCAGCATCTAAAGAAATTGAAACCGCAGTTATCGGGGACAATATATGTAAAAGGTCCGCCGGTTGGAAAAGCTCTAGAAAAGCGTCCAGTATGGAAGATGGATCGTTATACATATTGCCGTAACCGTGCTTCATAATTTGACGAATACCTCCAACATCCCTCCAGGAATCTACTGTCCAAAATGTCTGGTACTTGCTGAAATAGGGAATCTAGTATTTTGAATAAGGCTCTTGATAAACCACTTACAATCAATTTTCACTTTCCTTGTCGTAGATATGAAAGCATTTAAATCTCTTAAGCGCATCTATTTTTTTCTTATACATCAATCGATAGTGATTCTTCAGTTTAATGTTATTAATGTGATCACGAGTGAACCATAAAGGATATTTAATATGTGCACTGGATTTTACTAGAACAAACATATCTAAACAGTTACAAATTTCAGTATAAAATGTAGACCAAGCATGTTCGTATGTTGGTTATTATATATTTTCGGCGCCGATTCGACCGGAAAAGTCCACTGCTTCGTCCATTCCTTGGTCTCCGGTATATAGTGGTGGATCCAAGTCGCATCCACGGTTACAAAACGCTTGAGGGAATCCCTTAGGTTGCGTTGGATCCTGGCCAGACACTCCTCCAAAACGGTCACACGTTTTCGTTTTTGCTTTAGTGTGAGGAAACGCGGTACCCATCGTACCGAAAGCTTTTTTATACCCAAAATTTCTATCTATGCTATCTCTTTCAGCTTCAATCGGCGATCGGCTAACACAACATCATGCATCTCGTCTACCATTTCATCGTTGGTAGCGGTTGTAAAAGCTGATGGTCGAAAATGGTGGAGTGCCGGCCAGTGAATCCCCTTCCACCTTCGTGCGCCATCTCTTATCATTTCCGTAAACATTACAAATCGCCCTTGTATGTTGGTTATTATACATTTTTCATAGCAACGGCTGGTGTAAATTAAAAAATGGACAGCATCTTGCGCCATCTATTGACGGATTGGGTAATATTACATGACGTCTTTTCATATCCAACGTATTTTATGATAGAGAATCGGACAGAAAGCGAATTTCACCAAAAGTAGTTATTATCCACTTATCGTTCATTTGTTATAAAGTGAAGGTGGTTTTAGAAAATATTTTCCACATTTAGTACAAAACCGGGATATACCATAATTAATCAATAAAATATGTTTCGACCAAAAGAAATTTTAATTCAACAAACTTTACACGTCCCTAGTAACCACTTAACATAAATCATTACAATTTCTATAGCTTTTATGAGGTCGCTAACAGCCTATAGAAATATTTAAAACGTTTCCGTTTTTAGAGTAGTCTCGTAAAGTACTTAATTCCGGGTAGAAGCAATATCCCTCTAATGAAACTTCGAAGCGAATTCCGTACGGACGCGTCGATGATAGAAGGAACAGTACTAGTAGTCGCTTCGGCGCAAGTTCGAAGTTTTACGTCGAACAATTATACATAATTAATGAGAATTAATTAAATGCCGTCTCATAAAACATTCATAACGATTACGTTTAGGAAGCACGTAGGATGCGCAACGGCGTTCCCAATCGGTTACATAAATCTAAGATCAATTGCGCACCAGCGTTTCCAGTTTAAAGATCGAAATTTATGTCGATTTTGCAATTAATGCGCTCCGCCTCTACAACAGAGCAATAGCGACAACGGCGGTAAGGTACCGAGACGTTGGTAACTCCAACGCAACTAATACTGTATCGGTTGTATTGCTGCATTTACAACATTGTGTACAATATAACGAATTGCCATGGAATTCGCTTTATAATATGTTTTGCCTAGACAATTTATTGGCAATAAACAATATCTGTATATACACTATTGCATGCAAGTTTAGGACCATCCATAGAAGAAGAATGCAAGATGTTAAAAAGTCAATATTATCACAAATGTTTTAATATACCGTGATATCATAAAGTTTCTAGGACGAAGAAGGCATATTATCACGAAAGTTATTTTCGCAGCGTTGATTTCTAGATACAATACATAACAACAAGCTCAGCTGGTATTCAAGATTTTATTGATAAAAACAGTAGAAATTAAAGCAAGTATTGAAATTACTGTCCATTATCTGCAATTCCCAAGTTTATATCACATGGGCTGAAAAGTCCCTGGCCTAACAAAGAAAACACGGTTTTTTTGGTTCAAAATTAGCTTTATTCATCAATCAAACTTTAATCTTCATCAAGAACAACGCAATCATTCCAGCGCCGCTCTAACATTTCAATACCACTTTTGTAGAACGATTTATCTTTTGCCTCAAAATAGGCCCCAGTTTCAGCGGTAACCTCTTCATTCGTGCGAAATTTCTTACCGGCGAGCATTTTTTTGAGGTCTGCAAACAGCCAGAAGTCGCTGTGAGCCAAATCTGGCGAATACGGTGGATGTGGGAGCAATTCGAAGTTCAATTCATATAGGTTTACCATTGTTTTGATTGACTTGTGACACGGTGCCTTGTCTTGATGAAACAAAATTTTTTTCTTTGCCATATGCTGTCGTTTCTTTGCAATTTCGACCTTCAAACGCTCCAATAACGCTATATTCACTGTTGATGGTATTCAACTCAAGATAGTCGATGAGTATTACACCACGCACATCGCAAAATACCGAGGCCATAACCTTTCCAGCCGATTGTTGTGCTTTCGGGCGCTTTGGACGAGGTTCACCACTTGCTGTCCACTCAGATGACGATCGTTTTGATTCCGGAGTGAAGTGATGGATCCATATTTCATCCATTGTCACATATCGACGCAAAAATTCCGGTTTGTTACGTTTAAACATGGCCAAACACTGCTCAGAATCATCAACACGTTCTTGTTTTTGGTCAACAGTGAGCAAACGCGGCACCCACTTTGAATAGAGCTTTCTCATAGTCAAATGCTCATGCAATATAAAGCCAATACGTTTTTTTTTTGATATCTTTACGATGTCAGCTAACTCACGCAACTTCACTTTTCGATCATTCAAAACGATTTTGTGGATTTTTTTGATGTTTTCTAGTGTTACCGCTTCATTTGGACGTCGATTCCGTTCTGCATCATCGGTGTCTCTACGACCACGTTTGAAGTCAGCAAACCAACGTTTTATTGTTGTTTCTGATGGAGCGGAGTCCCCATAACACTTTTTAAGCCATTGCTTCGCTTGAACGGTATTTTTTCCCATCAAGAAGCAGTGTAAAATTAAAACACGAAATTGTTTTTGATCCATTGTTTTGAAAATAACAAAAGTAGGGTGACTCTTAGCACAATAACTCACAAACTAATGAATAGAATATCATGAAATTTTAACAGCTGTCTTTTGAAGGTTAGTACTAACTGAGAGAAAGGTGACTGCAATAAAACTAGCGTCATCTATGTGTTAGGCCCGGGACTTTTCAGCCTATGTGTTACAGTTTACGCCTTCTCATGCTATTAAAGGCATTCTGCAATATTGCGGTGACGTCATTAATGCACAATAATTCTTCAATAATTCTTTGCTGCAGATCCTGTAAATTAGGAACAAAAGTTTTAGATATTCCATTTCTTAGGCGAAGAAACACGAAAAAATACATAATTGTCAATGTGATTGTAGTGGAAATTTTGGCTTCCATATGTAAGCTTATAATCCGATAGTCAAAAAATTCACGAAGAAAAGCAGCATTTGCTTGTGCTGTGTGTACCGTTACACCATCTTGCTGGAAGTAACCATATTGTAATTCATCTTCGTGCAGCTGCTCAATAAATGCATTCGGAATCTTTCTATACCTCTCCGTATTAAATTAAAAAAAATAAGTCCAACAATTTTGCACCAAGAAACTGCTAGCCAAACACCAAATTTCGCAGTTGCAAAAACAATTCACCAAAGGTGAAGATTTTTACTACTTTATATCCGACTATTTTGGGAATTGACGTACCCCGAAAGATGAAATCACGCTTCATCAGCGAAAAATGTCAAATTTAGCACGTTATTATCTCGAATTAAATTATTTTTAAACCACTAGCAGTAAGCAAGATATCTAGGGTAGCCTACATCGGCAAAATATCCTAACGTGATTGCATCTTATACGGATGCATGCATAAGTTTTACCTTAACATTTTCTGGCATGACTCATAAGAAAGTCCAATCTCTTCAGAAAGACGTTTCAAAGGTTTTGTGGGTCCCTTTTCTTTCCGTTGACGGACATCATTTATAACTTCTTCCGAACGAGCAGTTGGGTTACCAGTACGTGATTTATGGCTCACAGAACCAGTCTCACGAAATACACCAACACAATTAGAAAGGCAAAATTTTTGGAAAGTGCTGTCTAAAATCATTCAAACGTGCACTCTGGCTGTTCACCCAAATTCCATCAATTCGCACTCCAGTTCAAAAATAGGCTTTAATCATATATCTCCTTTGCACTGCATCGAAAAACCATATTTGAATTTATTCAAACTTGATGTGGAAACTTATTTTCAGCAATTCTAATACATTAATCGACGATAGTCGATGTCATTGTCAAAATAATTATCAAAACCGTTAAGTTATACCATACGATCGATTAAATTTACCCTCCAGCAAGCCATGACATTTTTCTTCTTTAAACTTAAGTAGATAGAGAAATTTGACGTCGCGGTTTGGCATTTATTTTCAAATAGTAATTGATCACAATTAGAAGATATATTTTTAAAGGAATTAACTACAATTATAAAGTGCAAGAAACTAACAAATTATGTTGTTATAGTATGCTATGGTATCGCCATTTTTACTGCTACATATATTCATACCGACACACTATTTATTTTTGAAAACACTTCATTTATGTCATAAATTCCAAGAAAAAACCGCAACCCAAATAATTTTCATTGCTTCGTCGGGTATCATTTACAAATAACGTATTTTCAAACCGACCTTTAAACAAGATGCATAATAAAATCGCCATCAAAAGCTATACATTCGCGTGTTACAGATATTCTTATTCGAAATATACGGAAATTCTACATACATAGGCATGTTGAGGAAGCACATAAACAAATTTGAATAACAAATTTAATTTTAAATCGGTCTCGTTATGCAACGAAAGAAAATTCAACGTGAAGTATGCAAATGTTAGATAGGCTATGCATATACATTACCCGCAGAACTATGTATTATGTGTAAGACGAATTCTTTTCAGAGAACTTGGTGATGTTCGGTCTCCATCTCCGTCGTTGCAATAAAATTCATAATTGCATTTCCATTTTATCGCATAATGTAACGGATAGATGTCGCGCTTGTAAAACGTGTATTCCACTAAGTGCATAATACATGCATACATTTAAAATTTTAAGCTATAGGAGAACTATGGTGTCGCCGTGAAAGGATCGCCAAATGATCCTTTTAAAACGCCTGTTATCGTAAAAAGGATGTCGGAATAAGGCGAATGTCTGTACGGTAGGTATGGTAGAAACCAAACCAACGACATTAAAATAAAACGAGATTGTAATAAATTTACATATTCATACGGAAATTACATTGCTGTGTCGTTCGTAAAGTTTTGCGGCTCTAAAGATTACACGATCCAAACGGGAGTTTTACCTTTTCGATACATAAGGCTACAAATAGTACTTTTACACAAAAACTAGGCTTAATTTTTATCTGTGTCTCAATTAGAAAGTTACTATTCCCCTAAGAGTAGAATAAATAAATGCAGTAAAATACTGAAAGCGCTATGATAATATAATAGTAATATCACCTTATTGTCCAACAGGAAAGAACCCAGTTACAGGACAAAAAGGGAATTATAATTAATCTACAACTAACTTGTATAAACATAAGTAAATGTATATAAATAATAATAATAATAATAATAATAATAATAATAATAATCCTTTATTGCCCAACAGCCCAGGGGCCAATTACAGGACAAATTACAATACAATTCTTATATAAAATAAAATAAAATAATTCAAATCGTGTTGCCTACAATAATAATACAATAATAATGAAACAAAAAAAAAAAAAAAGAAAGACTCACAAAAATGGCTCTAGATCCCGTTTGTTTGCGTTCCTCACCATGTGACTGAGAGGTGCCTTAAGCAAAATGTTGGTATTAGCTCTAGGTACTTGGAAATGTATTAAAGTAGCGAGTATGATGAGTAGGTACGGTAAAGTTTATTTGCGCCAGAAGGGCTGGCGAGTCGACAGTATTTCTCAGGATCCTGCAAAGAAACTCCACACTGTTACGCTCGCGGCGGTCAGCAAGAGATAGAAAACCATGCTCAACAAGTAAGCTATAATACTCGATACCTCTTGCAGGATACACGTTGTCCATTCGAAAGGAGAGATATTTTAGAAATTTCTTTTGAACCCGTTCGATCATAAGCTGTTGGTGTAAATAACGGGGATACCAAACAATGGAGGCGTATTCAAGCTTAGAACGAACGTAGGCATAATATAAACGTTTCATTACACCTAAGTCTGAGAAATGCCTGCAAGAACGCATGACAAAACCGAGAGTTTTGGAAGCAGATGAACACATGGACGAAATATGTTCCGTAAATGACAGTCTATTATCAAACAAAACACCAAGATCCAAAGTTTTGATATTGCGTGGTATGGCTGCATCATTAATTTAGTAGTTATAGTATAAAGTAGTGTGAGTGTTATTGTAGGAAACCACAGTACACTTGTTGATGTTCAGAGGGAGATAATTGACCTTGCTCCAAGTATTAATGCGAAGAAGATTGTCTTGTAAATGTTTACAATCGAAAATGCTACCAAGAGTATTAAATATCTTTACGTCATCTGCGTATGCTAAGACGTGACACGTAAACAGAGATAGTGAATCATTTATATAAAAATTGAAGAGAAGTGGTCCAAGATTTGAACCTTGAGGAACACCTGATGTTGGAGAAAACGGCGTAGAGGAATAACCATTGTAGCAGACATAACACTTCCTTCCAGTAAGGTAAGACTCAATCAACGTCAGGAAACCCACACCAAAACCAAATTTGTCCATTTTTTGTAGTAGCATCTCGTGGTTAATGCAGTCGAAAGCTTTAGAAAACCTATGTAAATAACATCCACCTCAAGCTTTCGCTTTATCAAGCGCTTCACCAAGATATTGGCCAATGCATGCTAAATTAGTGATCGTCGACCTACCTGCAACAAAACCGTGCTGATGCTCAGATATGAAAGGAGTTATGCAGGCAGATATTTCTTTGTAAAGTAAATGTTCAAATACCTTAGCGAAATTGGGCAGTATACTTATAGGCCTATAATCAGCAATGTTAGATCGGTTTCTTTTCTTAAATACGGGGGTAATTCTGCTAATTTTCCAAACCTTGGAAAAGTTGACGTGCTTATCGCTAGGTGGAATATAGTTGACAGTGGATAGGACAGAACAGGAGCACAATCACGTACAAAGAAGCTCGGTATTCCATCATCTCCAGTTGTCATATTAGATTTAAGTCTCTTGATACTGTTCTCCACATCCAATTCAGAGAAGGCATGAACACAAAAATTATTATAATTGAGAAAAGAGTTGAAAGATACATTTTGAACACTAGGTTTATACACACTCGCAAAGACACTGGAAAAGGCATCCACGATTTCGTTTGGCTGGGTAAATTCTCTGCCGTCATACTGCATACTTCCCGGAATTCTGGAAGAAGTTTTCTTGTTGTTAATGAAGCGCCAGAACAACTTAGGATCTCTGTTGATATTAATTTCAGCATCTGACAAGTAAGCCTTGTATGCGTCTCTAATTTCATTCTTTGTGAGAGATCTCAATCGTTTGAATTCATTAAAATAGTATATCGCTTTGTTCTTTTCCACTTCTTGAAGTAAAATTCTTTTAATTTAAGACGTTGTTTTATTTAGCACTAAACCATGGAGGAAATGGAGGTAGGACGTTTAGTTTTCTCAACTGAACGATCTATAACGGAGTATAATGTATTATAACGCCTCAACAGCGACATCCACATCACTGTATTCATCCAAGAAACTCCAGTCGACTGCAAGCATATCGCTATATAAGAGAGGAAATTCGCTTTGCTAAAGTTGTAGCTAACATTATTGTTACCCGGAAAATTTATCCACTCGACACATGTGTCAAAAGTAATCTCAATTTCGAGTGGTGGGTGAAAAGCATCAACGCTAACCAAAGGTTCAGAACTAAGATGGACATGTAGCTCACATGACATATTACAAAACACGAGATCCAGAATATTGCCATACATATTTTGAATAGTATTGAATTCTTTTAGATTTAAAATATTAACAAAATTGCTTAAAGATGTCACTTTACGATTATTGTTTACTAGTGCATCGGTTTTTTTATACTCCGGGCAGTTGAAATCGCCAAAAACAATAACATTTTTATTAATCAACTTAAAACTGAGAGCGTCCAAAAAAGTTTCATAGTAATAATAAATACAATAATATAAAGAATCACTACACAAGAACAGAATCACTCTAACTTCATTTGAATACAATATTTTATTAAATATGCTAATTTGAAAAAAAATACAGTAGCAACAAATTACAAGCCTAAATACTGCAAAATTAATCACGAACAGCGCTGTATAACGTTTTATATGATTTAAAATAACTCCTGGCATATATTGCTCAATAAAGCAACGATTTCTTTTGGAAATCAGCAACCAGTTTTCCATTGACATTTATAAACGGTAATATTATGCATTTTGGAGTCGTAGAGAAAAATATACGCGTAGAAGACCACCTTAATATAATCACAAAACCGGTGCTGTACGCGTTGAAATTAAAGTGCGCGAGATATGTGAAGAAGTGCGTTCACTATTTATTAACATCGATTCGTTCATAAAGATTATAAAACTCTTAACGAGATAGAATCTCGCTAACGACGACGATTACGATGACGCGTTATTTGTTAGGTAAAATCATGCACAAAGAATACTGTCAAATTGTTGCTAAATAAATAGATACACACATGAAGTATCTGCATTGTGTAGTTACTGTGCTACATTCTTGTCGCAATGTTGATTTTTCTTATTTTTAGAGCATCACATTTAAAATAGACGTACGCTGAACTGGATTTGGGGATTTAAAAGCAAGCACAAATTGTTATAAAGGATGTGCAGTGTAACTACTATATAGGGATTAAATAGGGATTACGATCTGATATAGAGTTACTAAAAAGGAAATTTTCATTTACTAATTGCCGAGAACAGTACTTACATTTCTATTGCAAAAAAGCAATGAGATTAAATGAATTTATCAAATTTAGTTTAAATATGTATAATTCTTTTTCATGTTGCTAATAGTATTTTTCAGTGTATGTCATTGTATATCTCCTATTGAATTTGTTCTAACAATAAATTTTCTATGTTATCAGGATTTGTAGAATCTTTATCGATTGGTGTCAAACTAGTATTTTATTTGATAAAATTGTGGTGGCTAAATTTGTTGTAAATTTTATTTATAACGGTGCTACTGTAACCATTCTATTTTACTACTCCATATATAATATTCGAATCCGTTTTAATATTTGTTTTCGACGAATGAATCAAAAGCAAAACTCTGGAGTAAGTTATTAAAAACTATTTTTTTAGATTTACTTATATTAAAATGTATCTAGTTTCTATTCTAGATTTGTTTTCCAAATATATCAAATTTCAAAAAGTACCGTCAACCGGGGTGACTAAGTGCCTATAGGGCTACTCAGTATCATGGAATATCTTAGTAAATGTTATCCAGGTTTTATGTTGACTAACTTTGATGTCTGCAGGGAAGCCAGTCTATCCCGTACAAGAAGAAAAGGGAAATTCTGGAAGTGGTCTCAGCCGGATGTTCTTTGGTATAAAGAGCAACAAGTTCAAAAGAAAATTGTGCCGCCGACTGAAATCAGCAGCTACAAGTTTCAAGTGAACTACTAATCCCCTTATTTTCCATTTTTTAAAAAGTTCCTAAACTCTGTGGAGTGAAGTTTAAGACAGTTGTATGTACATACGTAGTTCCTTTAAAGTTATTTGTCTCTTAACTTGAGTTTGGCCTAATATTTAGGGCAGGTTCTTTTAAGGAAAGGTTTTCTCACCAAATCGATTATGTTTGTTTCTTATTTTTTTACGGTTGTATTGGCCGTTTGTTATTAAACTTTTTAATTATGTTGACGTTTAAGTTTCTAATGACTGCCAAGATAAAGACGCTGTTAGATACAGCTTTTCTCATGGTATTGGTGAAATCATTCACGAGAAAGACAATGTGACGGGACATAAAACGCTAAGCAGGCATTCCTTTAGGTGTGTTTTAAATACATCATGGTAAGCCTGAGAAATCATTCCCATGTGCAGTTTACGCTATGCACTGCACTTGGTGCGAGCGCCCTCTCAGGACTAGCAATCCAAGTATTGCTCGAGAGAAGGGTAGGAAACTGTACCCGCTTCTTCTCTCTGTGTCTGACTTTGCAGACAAGTGTTTCATTCTTTTGGTACTAGTTAGCGCCAAGAATAATCACTTGAATTGTAGTGGTGGATATGGCGATAGTAACAGAGAGAGATTAACAATGTGTCGAGCATAAAACCGGTCGAAACCACGCTGATGACGTTATGTAGGCAGAAACATGTCCGTGTGTTAGCGTTTTATGTCTCTTTATATTGTCTTTCTCGTGAATGATTTCACCAATACCATGAGTAAATCTGTATTTAACAGCGTCTTTATCTTTGATGTTATTTGCTGGGCAATTCCTTTAGATGTGTTTTATAATGACTGGTTTCAAATATAAAACATACATAGATCTTTTTATCTTTTTTTTTGTTTTTACCCATTTTTTTAAACAGTTTCCAACACAATAAATCTGTACATTTGAATTCTGCAGTGTGACTAGTAACTATAAAACGTTGCTAACATCTTTCCAAAGAGAAAGTAGGTGTGGCTCTTTACACGTAATCAATTACAGTTTCGATTTGAACATAACCTAAAATTCTTCTACTATTCGTCAAAAGGAAAATGGTGTTAGAAAATGTCATTGACCCATATGATATAATAAATGAAAAATATTTGGTGGAGTTTTCATTAACATTAACGTGATAAAATGCGTTCTTTAGATCAAGTTTCGTAAAGTATCTTTTGTTGCGCAAACTTTCGATGTGATCCTCTATTATCGGTATAGGAAAATTTTCTCTCAAAGCAATCTTATTTAGTTCTCTAAAATCAATACACAGCCGGGTCTTATTTTTCTTTTTAACAAGAAAGTATATTCAGACGTACTCGGTTTGATTATATCATTATTAAACAATTCTTCTACAATAACATTTACTTCTTCTTTCTCCGCAAATGACAGTCGACGCGGTGAAAAATAAAAAGGCGCTTCGCTTTTTTACATTGACTGACATCTCAAACGCTACAGTAGGTTTCGTAGGCCTTGGTGATTCAAAATAATAATCATTAAGAGTTTTAATTACCGTTACTCGATCTTCCGGTGACAAGACGTCTTAAATATTCTAAGTTTTGTTACCAGCCGTGTGAATGTCATCTATTAGGAGCAATTCATTCTCAACAGGATTTGTTATAGGCACAAGACATAAGTTTTCATTAACAGTACAATTAAATTGGGAATTGGTAATGAAGTTTCTGCCTAACACAATATTACAAGACATGGTGGTATTAGGTACTACATGAAATTTGAAATGTAATGTATAATTTTCTACAGTTACTCTATCACAAAATGATCCTAATATTGCCAATTTGCTACTATTAATACCTCGAAATGATTGGTGACTACAATCTGGCTCTAAATCAAAATCTTGTATTATCTCTTTACGAATCAAAGAAAC
Organism: Trypoxylus dichotomus; assembly: GCA_023509865.1. Lineage (NCBI taxonomy): Eukaryota > Metazoa > Arthropoda > Insecta > Coleoptera > Scarabaeidae > Trypoxylus > Trypoxylus dichotomus. The sequence goes on along the minus strand of CM042074.1, from coordinate 13,917,642 downwards.
TGGACTACCTGTATCTAACACAGCATCAACATTCTGTTTTAACTTACTTAAATGTATACTTAATGTGTAAGGCGGTATAACTGCATCCTCTTCAACCAGTAGCTTTGTTGAATCCGGGGTGGTTGTACTTTCTCCCCTTCTTTGTGGACAATTCCGTGTCTGATGTCCCATAGAGCCACACTCAAAGCAGGACCCTCGGTCTCGTTTCGGTCTGGGACATCTGTTTGAAATATACTCCTCCTGGTTACAGTTGAAGAATCTAACATCACTTCTCGGCCTGGTGGATGTGTTCGTTGGTGGTACAACAGCAGTTCGGTTCGTTGAGGCTCGTCGTTCATCATTCGCAATGTCCCCCGTAACTTGTAGCATATGCGACAACTCCTTGAACTCCTTCATCTTCGCCTGTATCTGCAAAATGTTGTTGTCTATTCCATCAATGATGTAATTGATCAAATCGTCTTCTACTAATCCTATTCGATTTCCTAATAGTACCTTTTCATGGAAATAGGTAGCAAACTTCTCACTCTTTTTCCATCGTCTGGCCTCAAACTTCTTCATCATCGTGATTTTGTCTTCTCTGCTCTTAAACACTTTAACCATTTCCGATTTCAACATTTCTAATGTTAAAAGAGTATGTTCCGGTTTTGAATGGAACCAATCCCATGCCATTCCTCCCAGCTTGTTAATTATGGTTAATAGCATCTTATCATCTGCGACCCTGTATATTCTCTTCGCCATATCTATGCATTCGAACCACTTTTCTATATCTTCGTTTGCTAACCCTTGATACTAGGCTATTAATCCACTTACATCTTTATTTTTATATATATCGCTATTCGCCGACATAGCGTCTATTGTTGCTGCAATCAGTTCTTTAACGCTTAGTTGCGTTGGCTGAAATTCTTCCGCTTCGCCGGTAATAACAAAATTGCTGTCCGTCATGTTTGTTTTCGTTTCGCACGTGTAATAAGTACAAAATATTGTGTATTCTTACGTTTTCGATAACGATGGCTTTAACTTAATGTAGAATGACATAATTCGTTTCAAATCCCACTTCTGAGAGTTGTGGGTCAGGTGATGGCCGAAATAAAACCGGCTAAAAATTCAAAAGTCTATATATTTCGTAACGCACTATACATAACAAAGCATAAGACATAACTGTCCTAAAGTACCTCACTCCCCACCCGGGGGCTAACTTTTTCTAAGCGCGCCAAATTTAAAATATTATCCTACAATTGAAAATAGAACCAACAAAATTATTAAGAGTAAGTCAAGAATAAAATTAAATTAACAGCGATTATCGATGTTTTCAATTACTTGAACTTCCTCTGCGATAAAAACATCTCCAAAATCTTAAAGAAGTTCCATATTCATTCAGAATATTTCTATGTATATGAAAACAAACGCACGAAATAAAGTGAGGTTATGATATCCGATAGATATACATACATTTATCGGGAGGATTTAACAATAGGTAAATTTATCCCTCTGATAAGCAATTTACCAACTGCTTTTTATCTGTCGGAAGCTGAATAAACACATGTTTGTGTTTATCCGTTAGATTGCGCTACCTGCAACTTTATCAGAATGTGAATAAACCGACCCTAAGAGGAGAAAGAAATAAATAGATAAAAGAAGAAAAATGAAAAAGAGGGGGAGGTGGTTTACACGTCGAGTTACCGTGCCACTTTGGTTCCCCCTATTCTCCTGAAGAAGCCTCCTTCGACGGAGGCGAAACGTCGAGATCCCACCTTTCTCTGTTCTTCTCTTTCTTTTTTCTTTCTTTTTCCCTGTACTCTGTCTCTCTTTCCTTCTTTTACTCTTTTCAGCTATCTCTCTTTTTCACCACTTATAATAGACCTTTGAGGTTCAACTAACTACACTCCCGTTCCATTAGTGATAAATGATAACAATAATAATGCATTAGTTGAAAATAATTCTGAAGTAACGCTTACATGCAGTCAATATCACTAGAAAATTACTTCAAAAGTGGTGGAAAAAATCTACTCAAGAATAGGGTTCTCCCCACCACTGAAATACGTTTACCGATCTATGTTAAAGATGGAAATCATAGAATATAAAAAAAAATATTAACAATCAGTAATTAATTAACAATATTTAAATAAAGTTAACAAACAAAAAAGAAAGCAAAATTACTTAATTAAGAAGAAACTAATATGTATAAAAAATTGGAATCTCAGGGCGAAGAAAATTTCGGATGCTACCATCTTGAATAATAATTTCTAAAAATTTTGTCAAGGTCTGTTGTCATCTCGCGTAAGCTTGTAAACAGCTGATCGACAAAGAAACCCTAGCGGCTGAACTAACGGAGAATTCAAACCAAAAATTAAGCATTAGTAATTGTAACTAACTTAACAAAACTAAAAATGCTAAACTAAATTTTTACTCTAACGTATAGAGCGTTAAAATGCCGAAATAAGAAACGTTGAACAAAACTAACAATTATTTTGAAATGATAAAAAGAACGTAACAGTACTTAAATAAAAGGTTTTTCTCATAATATGAGTATTACATATACATAAAACAAAATTCGTTAGAATAGCATTGGGGTAGTTTTGTTCCCTCTAAAATAGTTACTATAAACGGGTAGCCATAAAAGATAGAGGTTCGCACTGTATTTCTTTACATATGATACTTTCGTTCCTAATTTATGAATAAGTCACGTTACTGGAGACTAAGTGCTGAATCTGTGACTACAAAAATGATTTATTTTCGTATAACCTAAATTTAACATCGGCACTAATGTAAGACAAAATTTAGTACAGCACACTGTGCAGAATGCGCATAAATATTCATTACCGACCTCCTACAAAAAAAAAAACTTTGAAAAAAACCGAAATTAGTCAGGGAGACCATAAAAATTAAGCCAACAACTACACGCTCGTAATAAACAAAGCTAACAGACTCTTTGGCATCAACAATACGCTCCTTTCTAATGCGTCTGTTTAGTCATTAAAGCCTGTCCGAAACTAAACATGCATATATAAAAAAAGAAGCCGGAGATCACTCGTAAACTTGAACTGATTAATTTCGTGCCGCCGCATGTATTTGGAAAGTTTTACGATTTAAATTTAAACGCGTCCGTCCTAATGTAAATTATAGAAATATTTTTGTTTATTTTCGATTCAAAAGCTTTCGAAAATAAACAATATGTTTTCATCTGAAGACGTACACACGTGAAAACGAATATGTCTGCTGCACACTTTGATCTAATAAATTGACCGAGGCATACGTGTGGACAAGGTTCTGAAATGCTTATAACTTTTTAGTTTATTTTGAACGCTTTCACGATTGTAAATCAAATTCAATATGATTAAAATATATTTGCATAAAGTAAGCATTTGCTCACCCAGTTTAAAGTTTATTTACATAAAGTTTAAAATTCAGTGACAGCAAAAGTAAAGATCTATCCTGACTTTCAGAATTATTTCAGTCTCGAAACTTGAAAATATTTGCAAACAACTGGGTTGAGGATATTTTCATGTTTCCATTTAATACATTTCCTAATGCTCTTGTCAGTTTACTAGAGAAGATAGTCAATCTCTTAAAGTACGTTTCAAATTATAGTAACCAGGGACGGCGATAGGCGGTAAGCAAGGAAAGCTTATCCAATCAACAGCAGAGCAGTATACCTACGCATATTATTTTCTTTAGCTGATGTTACGGTACAATGTTAATATTGCAAAGAAGACATTAATAATAGTGCCAGTGTATTCTAATGTCGGAAGTCGGTTAAGAAGTCTATTAACACTCGTCGAATATAATAAAGAAGGTCGTCGATTCGCCATCATCAATCTAATCTGGCATTCATACACATAAAGTTCGTCAAACGGATCTTTAGACGCACGTCCTTGTTTGTTGGCATAAGCAAAGATCACTGGTTATTCTAACTATTCTTGTTTAATGTCAATACCAAATATTCACGCACATTACGTATGTCTAACAGAAATTATTAGAATAAGTTACTACCTTAGTCAATTGTCAGATTGGATTATCTTCATTGTCCTATTGAGTTTTGTGCGTGTTATTTCTTCTTCCATTTTAACCTAACTTTCATTCTCTCCTCGATTTTGCAGACTAATTGTTCTTTTCAGACCATAGCCGTACGGATTTGAGTGGTATTACGTAAGTTATAAAAATTCCAACAATTTACCGAATAAAGGTTATGTAACTTTATTTCAAATAATGCGCGGGAAACGTCTGAATTCTCAAGCACAGGAACTTGTGCTAAACGTTTTGGATTATTGGATGTTGCCTGAAATGCTGTTTACGGGGTATGTATTCTAATACTGATTAATTATGTGCACGCGATGATATTGCAGAGAGCATGTGATGCTTCACATATTACCCGTCAAACTAGAATCTTCAACTTCGGAGGAAAAACTATACAGTGATTAATCTATAATTGAAGAAAATTTATTTGTTATCTAGCGTTATACGATTTGTACTATTTATCTTGCTATATTTTATTAATTATTACTCGTGTAGGCGTAAGCTATAAACCTCTTCTACTACCACATAACGTATCGAGTTTTATTGTGTGAAACAGTGATGTTGGTCTTAATTTATTTATAGAAGCCATGAAAGTATGACATTTTAACATTGCACCAAGTCCCTAACAAGTAATATTTGAAGTACATACAAAGTTTTAAGATGTCAATTTGTTTTATTTAATCAGGAAAGTAATTAAGATTTATTCTTGTAGCCTATGGAAATTTTTGACAAATTGTAACACACAGAATTTAATTTGATGTTTCCAATGTGATAAATATGGTGCAAAAGTTGCTATAATCAAACAAACAAAATGTATGTTAGGGTATTTACGTTCTTAGCAAAATTCTAACCTATATCTTTGTGTATATTATGAGAACTTTGAGATTATTTTAATGAATTATGTATATGGTCCTTAACTTGATCTAGAAGAACTGATTTGATTCGTACGGATAAAAATTGATGACGTGCGTCTAAAGATCCATTTGATGAATTTGACTAACCATACACGTATGAAACATATCATCGCCGCCAATGAGTTTGTGCACTTGTTTCTGCAAGTTTATTACGTACGCACAAGCGTATTGCTATCTGCCAAGTGATCCTGTGAACAACCTGAAATGTTCCCTTTTAGGTTACTGTCTGCCTAAGTTCGCACAACATATTATTGCCATTTGATAAATATGTTCAAAAGTTTATCTCAAAAGTGTTACAAGATTCAAACGGCATTTGAAAGATTATTAAATGTGCTACTGTGGTAGTTTGTTTGAGTAATGCAACCAATTCTACGTGATTGACTGATTTGAACATACCCAACTACAGATATTAAATTAGTATTAATATTAGACCACCGTTGGTATTAGTAAAGATAAAGTTACAGTTTCCTTGCAATTAACCAACGATTTCTAATTCCTGAAAAAATATCAATCACGGTTGGATTTAAACTCACAACCTCTGCGTTACAGGCGCATTGCGCTACTATTACATCAGGGGACCGAATATGAGTTCAAATTGTGGCATCTAGGTATTGAAAGCGATTTGAATTTACATTCGGTCTCATGGTGTAATGGTATCACAATGCGACAGTAGCGTAGAGGTCGTGGGTTCAAATCCTACCGTGACTGATATTTTTTTCAGGAATTTAAAAACGTTGGTTAATTGCAAAGAAATTGTAATTTTATTATTACTAATACCAACGGTCGTTTAATATTAACATTAATTTAAGTAGTAAGAACTTGCCTTTAATGATATTGTGTCTGCTGAGATATTACGATATATCTACAGACATGGTGACATCTAGGTATTAAAAGTGGTTTGAACTGACCTTCGGTCTCGTACTGTAGTGGTACGACAATGCGCTGGTAATGCAGAGGTCGTGTGTTCAAATCTTTCCGTGACTGATATTTTTTAGGAATTAAAAAATGTTGGTTAATTGTAAGGAAATTGTATTTTTATCACTGCAGAAATTAGTTGAGCAGACCAGGTATTGGTTAAATCAGCAAGTGTTTTTTCTCAAGGTGCATCATCATCAAATTGCGGTAAATGTAAAAAATAGTCTCCAAGTGAAACAACTTGTACGTATATTTGATCATAAATATGCTTTTTATAACCCGCAGATTCTGTTACCAAAACCATGGCATCCAAAGTTAAGTTTTGCAGAAAGTTAGACTAGAAGAGTTTAACAATCAAACAACTTTGACGATGAATAAAAACAAACTTCGCCATCTATATTCTTCTTTCAAGAATAGCATTAAGAGTTGCACTAATGTTTTCATCAATCAACATCCGGCAGATGCCTCCTAATAACATTTAGTAGCTCCGCCGCCTTTCAATCTATTAAATAGTTTTCTAATTCCATTCGGGCGTAATTTATTACAGAAATCGACCATCGGGAAACGCGCGTAACGCACGCATGCCAACCGAATCGACCTTAATTTTCCCGGCAAGAAAAAAGAGAAAATGAAGAAAAAGGACAACATCCATTAATAGTCATATATAGTTGAAAATTGATGGTGATGGAAGCTCTGGCAATAAATTAGATTCTTGTCACGGATACACGTATGGCTTAATTTCACGTAATATAGTGTTACCATGGTAATGAGTTATGTATAAGTTACGTGCTATTTCGGTAAACTTCCGTTTCGCATTTTTATATATTCGCCGGCTGCTTCTCCTTTCTAATATCGGCGAAAACGCACCGCGGTCGATACTAAAGCGGAGGAGCCGTGTTTTGCCGTACCTACACGTATATACATACGCAGATGCAAGCGGACCGGCAGGTAAAAGTGCCTTGACGTTTTGTTTACCTATACGGGAGCATATGCATCAATATTTATTGAACGTGATGCATAGAATGGGAGGACGTATAATGCGTCCCTTTTATTGCAAGATACCGGGGTACGCGACACCTTTCGCATGTTAATGCTACGACGTTAAAATGGAATTGTTTCGCGTCCCACGATGCTGTACGTTCGTCTTTTGCATTGAAACGGTTGATGATGACAAGCAAGTAACAAAGAAGTAGACAATACAACATGTGAAAACACGCGCAGATCCTACGATAATGGAAATAATAAGTCTATATAATAAACAATAGCGGGAGCTTTATATTGCATTGGTGTTTCTTACTCATATGCTCTTACACCGCTCAAAATAAATAACCAATATTTCATAAAAATATTTTAAAGCAAGTATCTGAACTCATTATTGTGTTTTAAACTTGTTTAAGTGTAAACGAGGACCAGGCTACATATTTTGGGATACAGGAAAACTGCATATTTGGAGTGCTCTCAACTCATACTTCGTCGTGAAGCGTCGACCATGTAAATGTTTCTTTAGGTTAAAGAATAACCAGAAATCACACATCGCCAAATCAAGCGAATAGGAAGAAGTAAAAATTCAACTGTCTACTGTGCACTATGTGACGATGTATTGACGTGATGCAACATTAACCTGCGAATGTTGACTGACTCAAGAACTCCAGGTAAATATTTTTTGGTGTACCAGGTTGCTTTGACTTGATTTTTCAGCTTGATTGCTTTTACTAATTCTGTATTACAAAAGAAAACTTTCTTGATAGTCCTTTGCTTTTTGGCCAGTGTTGGTGTGTCTTCGTGGATCCACACGTGGCTCTCCTGGCATGCAGTAATATCGTAAAAAGGGATGTAAGTTTCATCACCTGTTACTATTTTGGATACACGGTCCACCATTATTTAACATTTCTAACGCGCCCCGAGCGATTCTTACTCGCTCTACGTTTTGGAAATCGTTAAGCATGTGTGGCACCTAGCGAGTAAGAATTTTCTGATCCGAAGATGCCCATGTAAAATTGAATTTACTGCTGCGTTTCCAACACCAAGAGTTGCTTCAATCGCTTGATAGCTGCATCTTGAATCTTCGTCGATCATACATCTCACTCTCTCAATGTTTCCAATAGTAACTGAAGGATATGGCCTACCAACACGTACCTCATCACCAAGCGATATCCGTCCTCTTTTAAATTCGCTATACCAGTGAAGCACAGTTCCGCGTGAAGGACTTTCCTCACCAAATACGAGTTGCAATCGTTCAAGACTTTTGTTGTTCACTTAAACCGACCTCCAAATCGTAGTGGATTATTGCGCGCACATGTTCTCTTGACAAATCCATGCTTCGATGACAAATCGTATATACCACGTTTGCAGCGACTTAATTGACATTCAAAGTTTACTACATAAAGATGGTGATATTTAGAAATGCAGTATTGCCAGCTCTAACTTCTTTAGTTTCGCGGCATCTCATCAAATCACTAATTATCATTAAAAATTAATGAGTAATTGTTGGAAATATTGCACTTTCTATGCAGGAAAGATACAGAAATATTGAATTTTACAGAAATGTTAACGCAATAATTATGATCCCCACGAACAACTACAAACGCTTGGGACCCTAATAACGTGGACTAACAAGAGAAAGTTTCCAAGCCGAAAATTTAGAAAAAGTTGAAATTTTATGTGTCACTAGTTCATCCTAGAACACGCTCCAAACATTTTTTTTAATGCAGAAAAACATGTTGAGTGAGCAAAAAGCCTGCCTTTCGCTACAACAGTTATCGGTTTTTAGTTTCAGGTTTATCTCCGTAATAGAAACGTTACACACAATAGTATTTATATATTTCACTCTCTATAACATACCTGAAATCTGCCCTACATTAAATATTTGTAATTTAGGAGCGAAAAGTTTGCCCCCACCCCGCTACACTGCAAAATACTCCATAATTTTGTTTGCGTAACAAGAGATAACATTTAAAAATGTAAAGCAACGTTATACCATATTTATACTGACGTGAGTACATAGCGCATCGTATATATGTACATATACAAACAACATATAAAGGAGAAACAACTTCACCTGCAGCAAAAATTATTGGTAGAATTGTGTAGCTGTGAGTTGTTGATGACATGGACTCTACCACCATATGAACTTGTTTAGAAGAATGTGAGTTTCGTATAACTCTAGTTGGAAACCACTTTCAGCCATATTATATCTATATTTTCCTTACCATAACTTTCTATACGGAGTTTTGATTTATAAAATTATGTGCGATATTTTGCAATCTTTCTACACTGTCCAATATCACCTACTTTTTCTTCTGGAAACTATACTATAGGTTCTCCTTGAATTGCAGTATACATAAGATTTTTCGATGCTTGGATGAGCGTATAAAATTGCTCAGCAAGCGAAATAGAAGACTGACAGCACCAGAAATCGCCTCCGAAATTAATCGCAAACATGCAAGGAAAATGTCTGTTACTACAAGCTGCAAATCTTCACGGCCGCATTGCAACAAAAGAAAAACCCTACTTCGACGGGGAAACGGGCAAAAACGATTACAGTGGGCAGAAACACATAGAAATTGGCCAGTTGATGATTGGAAAAGGGTGCTATGGACTGATGAGTCAAAGTTTAAGGTGTTTCGATAATCAAGGCGCGTTTTTGTAAGACGAGCCAAAGGCCAAAGAACGTTCCAGAATTGTGGAATGCCAATTATCAAGCCAGGAAGAAGTTCTGTGCTTGTTTGGGATTGCTTTTTCTACGCCGCGAAAGGACTTGAGCCGAATCAAAGGTATTTTGCAAAAAGAGAGAAATACTGCAAGAAAATTCAATACCATATGAGCAACGCCTAGTCGGCGGAAATTTTATACTCATGCAGGACAACGACTACAAATACTAAAAATTTCAAAAATGAAGAACAAGATAATGGATAAATGACAAATAATGACATGGCCACCGCAAAGCTGTTCCTCGTGCAAAAGGGAGTTTGTTTGGTAAACGGAATGTTTTTGTTCATTTTTCGTTAGAATTACTTTTCTTTTATTTTTATACTTTAATTTATTTGCATGTCCAAACTAATGTGGACGGTAGTGTACATTTTACATATACCTCCCGTCACCGTAACCGATTATTTGACCGGTAACGAAATTGACGTTATATTTTGGGAAGCAATTGTCAATTTATTCCAATAAATAATGCACAGCATAACGTTTAAATAATGATAATAATAACTCATATCCCCATTTTTGTGTACGTCGTAAATAGGACACACATATAAGAGAAGGTAACAATGACAGGAGATCATAAAAGCAACTTTTAGTTCGTTTAAAAATAAATAAAGGATGCATTTTGCAAACGATAGACTTCCCCTTCGTACAAGTAAAAAATAAACCAAAAAATACAAAAATTGAGAAACAGATTAATGAGATAAGCTAAGTATTTATATCAAGCTATCTAAAAAAAGGAGTAACAATAAACTTTAAACTAAATCTTCAAACCGGTAATTTGAGCATTTTCTGACGCGTGGGCGCACATGAATACACCACATATTAGATTTATGTTTATCCGAATTACCACTGCCTCCTTTACTGTCCCGTATTAGATTTCAAACCTCCGCAGACTACTGAGAGGTATCTACTGTTCACAAGAGCATAATAATAACAAAAGGCTATTGAATTCTTTTTTTCTCGTGTTCGTAGCAAAGTTAAATTATTATGTAAATGTCTAATTAAATAAACCTTAGCTTAGAAACTCCTACGCGTAGTGAGGGATACTCATATATTTGTATAAATGAGCAGTAGTCATTAAATACACTAATTGAAACAAATATGAAACAGTCATAAAACAGACGTCTTGCGCGTAGCCGTAAAACACAGAAGATACCGCTGAGAATTGAGTTGGAAATTGTTAGCCTCGTAATGAACAAAGACAATTTATATAATCAGTGACCTTTGACACGATTATGAAGTATGCTACGCGATGATGCATGCAGACGGTAGGAATATAAATATGATCACAAACTATAACGTAGAAATTGTCTAAATGGAATGGATAAGTGGGACGTACTAGATTCTGTAATACTGCCAATTCTAGTCATTTGCACGTATGAAGCTTAAGAAAGTACAAATCGATTGTAGATTACGTGTTTTCAACATTTTTTCGAATATTTCGAAAACAATAGGAGACGTTTTTTCTAATATACAAGGTGGGACATAAAGTTCTCCTCAATTTTGAAGTAGTATAAAAAAATGAAGAAATTTAACTAGTAAAAAAACTAAATATGTTTTTGAAAAGAACATAGAATGTTTTAATGTATTTTAAAAATTATATCACACAAATAGCGGCCATACTATATCTTATGTTTCAAAAATATATTCAGTTTTTTATAACTCTTCAAAATATAGGATATTTTTATACCCCACCCTGTATATTAAAATATAGTACATGACTTCAAAGATGATAGTTTATAAGAATAATTTTATTAAAAGAGTAGCTTCTTAACCTGACTTTTATACAGCAATAAATTTTTACTTCATTCAGTATTAAACTTTTCTCTCACGAAATCTGTTTACATCATTTAAAATCATTTGAGATGTAGTATTGTTCCTATGTTATCAACAATTTGTAACGATTGAGGTAAGGACAGCGAAATGTGCAATTTGTTTTTTGCATCCACTGCTGTATGTGTAAAAAGCTTGCAAATGCTTTGCAACTTGGGTTTTTGGAATTTGATTCAACTTTGCTCTCTTCTAACTGAAAATCTAGAACTCCACGTTGTAAAATCAATAATATATTTCTTTCAAAACATTGTAAATTGGCGGTGGCGGTTCTACATACCGATGCTTAGCAATAGAAATAAATTAACTTTTTATTTTAACCACCAGTCTCAGTCACCAGTTATGTCAATATCTAATAGTGTGAATGTACATTCATCTAGTAAATCATTTAGAATAATTTCCGTTGGTTTTTCAATGATAATGCAATGTCCTTGTTATTATCAACGTTAAATTTAGTTAGATTAGTTTTTTTTGAGAAATTTTTATTTAATAAAAAATTCCACGGTTTCCGGTAGGATTCGAACCCACAGCTCGAGTTCGCTAGATCCGAGTGCATTTGCACCACGGAGACCGGCTGAACAAATCGCTATTTAAATCACCATGTAAGTTGTTAAATTTGGAATGGCAAATTTAATACCTAGATTTAATAGTGGCTGCAGATATTCCCCTGATATATTTATTTAAGTTTGATTTGATTCACATTACTGTCAACTTTCATTTAATGATAATAATAAAATAATAAATTCCCATTTTACTATTAATATTTTATAATTTTCTATTAATATTTTAAGAAAGAATCTTTGCATTTGCTGCGTTTGCTATTACTTTCTTCTTGCAGATTATGACTGCAATAAGCTGTATGCTGTTGGGTAATAAATTATTACTGTTATTATTATACGTTAGATACGAGTCGAGATGTTTGTCTCAATTTGTCGAACTTCGTCACTCGTACGTTCATGTTGACCAAACAGAAAAGGGTAACCCTACAAATAACAAATACAGTATCGACCCTAAGCAATCTCTTCAATGAGTATCCGTTAATACGTTTGAATAGTTTGGAATTGATACCATTATTAAGTTGATACTAAATACCATGCCAAGTGTCCATTACTCAGTACAAGAGCTTACATTGTTTGCCCTACAAAAATTAATTACATTAACAGAAGTATAAAGAATGCAATAATCATCGAAATAGATAGAAGCCTCGTGGGAAAGCATAAGAAAGTTATTAGTTAGTATTATAAATAAGCATGGCATCCTTATTATCGATAGTGAAATAGAAAGTAACTATACTTATTGTTAGTAATTTTGTTACAACTGCTCATTCAATATCAAAATCGTATTAAACAAAACCAAAACAGCAACAGTTCTTCGAGAATCCAACAGGTTGAGCGCATAAAACAAGGAATGCTCCGCTTAACAATAAATCAATTCGATTAAAATGTAAAAGAATGCTAATGTATTCGCAACTTGCTTTATTAAAATTGTAAAATCGTTACAATTGCGTTATTTTATTCAAATATCGCTGTGGTGTCGCCGTATTATTTTCATCGTAATACGTATGACAAGCTCTAATTGAATATACACAACTTGTCCGTGGTAATGGACGTTGATATATTATAGATGGCGTTAAAATTAATTGAAACGTTTCTAGAGTTACGTGCGTAGGTGGAAGACGCGACGTTCTTTATCGCGTTATTTATAAAAATTATTGCGTGAATAGATGGTTATGTAGGAAAAAATGCTCTATTAAATATCGTTTACGTGCTTTCTGTATACATAATGCTGTCTGCGTAATGTAATGGGTAATAAATGCATTTTTTTTTTCGCCTGCAAAGTTAAACGGTTGGCAAACGATAATACGCCCGAATTATGCTGCATACGTGAAAATATCCGATAACAAAATGCTATTAATAAATTATGTTTGAGGTAATCTATCAAATATATGAAAAGAACAAGGAACGTTTGCGTCTGTTAAAAAATTGTTTGGAAAAACATCTAATCCAATCAAAATAATTGTCCAATTTATTTCCTTATGAAAAATTCACATGATACTTACAAGCAAATGTAGACAACTGCTCCCTTTTTATTTTGATAAAATTTTGTAGGAATGTAGTACACCGAAAAATATTAAACGCGCATTTTTATTAGCTTCTTTCTTTGGTTTAATAGTGTCATCATTGATGCCCCTTAAAAACAATTCTTTTTGATATATCTCAGGAGCACGACGATATATCGAATTCATTTAAAAAAGGGTTCGCTGCCTTTTACTAGTACCACATTTCAAATGAGAAAAAGTTAATGGCGCACTCATGGGGTCGTAAGGAAATTAAAAAAACTACATTCTCTTTCCTTGGATAATCATGACTTAATTTCAATTATTAACCAGGGGTATATGGAGGAATACGAATTCTCGTATTTCTTCATAATTTATCTTTCAAACTGATCACTTTAGTGTGCTACAATTTTAATTATGGCAAACTAGCCTGCTTGTAAAGTGATCATGCTGTCGTACGAATTTACCCTACAGTGACACTATTTGACAGAATATCCAGCAGAAGGCCAATGGGCATTCAAAAAGGATCCTTAATCAAAATCAGGAAGGTTGTGTATTCGGCAAATAGTCGAAAGGTTGGATTTACATTGTCCACGGTCAATAATACCATACGTCGAAACAAACACGGAATTTTGAAGACCGAAATCGACAAAGAACGTCAAGGAACACATTTCAGTTTTCCGGTTAATTAAGACTTAAACCAGCGTTGTTAGTTTATCCTTATTACATACTATACATTCACACTATATACCGGGTTCCTTTTTTATTATCCTTTGTATAACTAAAAAGTAGGTAATCAGTCATACGCTCATAGTTACCAGTGCTACCACAGATCTCTCTTAATGCAAATAAAATAACTATTCTGGAAATCTAGTGAAGACATTATTTTATTTTAAAGATTAATTAAGGCAAACAGTACAACATAATAAAAATAAAATCTAATTTTATAGTAAGTTTTCAAAGTCTTCCTTGTCTTTCAATGCAATAAGCATCTTGAGCAACGCGGGGTATTCCGAACGAATTCTGGGTTTATTCGACCACATGCAGTACGTATACGATCTTTCAGTTCGTTCAAGTTACGTATTTGCATATTATAAATTTTGCTTTTCAGCTAACTCAAAGGAAAGAAAACATCTGGAGATAAATCGGCTAATCTTAGAGGTTACGATATGGGGCCAAAGTATCTCAATTGATGGAATGATGTGGTCCTGCAGCAGAAACAGATATTTTGCTGCAGTGAGATTATCGTCAATAAAAATGGGCCAATAAGTCTATTGCTTATTACTCCAATCGAGACATTGTCTCTTTGAGGGTACTGTGTTCGGATCAGGTGTTGAGCGTGATGATTTATACTGGACCAATATCTAACGGATTAATGGAAATCCAATTTTGTATTTTTCATTGGATAAATGTAAGATCCTAACCGGAAGTTCTGACAGTTGACTTAACCATTTACGATAAATGTAGTTTCATCAGTAAAAAATATTTTATTTAAAATTTCATTTTCATTTAACATATTAAACATTATTTCGGAAAAATCAGTTCGTTTTACTTTGTCATCTTCGAAAAGCTCTTGATGGTTCGACATCTTGCATAGCTTATATTTAAACTTTTTCAGGATTCTGTACACCGAACTATACAATACTTCAAAATGCTTAGCTACATCTAAAAGCGATCCCACAGACTGCACATAATACCGGATATTCAACTTCATGTTAAAACGTAATTAGTTTTGTTTCTTTTCTTTTGTGGAAATTTAGAACACAACCACCTTCTTTGAATTTGTTCAAAATATGTAGAATTGTTTTTTCCACAAGGTATAGGCCTATAAGGATAACTAATTAAAAACATGTCTCTAACTGTCATTAAACTATTATTCTTCTAGTATCACAATATCATTGCCACCTTTTCATCTTTGTTGTACTTTCTCATTATTTAAATTAGTTATCTACCTTTCAATAAAATGTATTTAATTTAAGATTCATGTATGAATAAAAAGTCAAAAATAATTGTCAAAAAATGCTTCTTTTCTCTTCAAGGCAACTTAATTTAATCATTAAACTATAGGTAAATCTTTCATTGGTATATAACTAATTGTCTGCCATGGCTCTGATGCAGTAACAATTACCTTTTTAAAGTTACACATAGGAAAATGTTGGTAATGATAAGAAAGAATCCATATGTAAATATATATGGTTACATATGTTATCGGAGTAAATGACACTTTCGACAGATCTCGCGGATTTGACCCGCATTGGTTGTTACCGGTTACACTTCGACGTTTTGACAGAATCGTATACATCTTTTCCACTATAGAAAATGTTGTTCAACCTTAAACCACTTGATATGGGGTACCTACCCCATTATTTACTTTTACAGAAATTATTTGCTTTTAAAAAATCATTAAATTTATTTATTATGCTAGAAATTAAAATGCATGCAAAAACATATATTAAAAAACCATAAATTTTGGTAGAGGGTGGAACACAAAATATTTGTTATTCTTTCCCCAAAGTACTTTATGAATGTATAAAGCCCCACAAGAATCTAAATTTCCAGGTTGCCCCGGTGTTTCAGTATTAGTTTTAACGATAAGAACTTCTCAAACTCGGACGCTTATTATGATCATAACTGTCATGTAACACGCCTACCTAACTCTGCATATTTTACGCTCTCATCCATAATTACTCTCTATTATTTTTACCTTCGAGTTCTACGACTTTTCCGGCCCTCTTAAGCGCCTTCACCGCTTCGTCATGGGTTGCCTCCCTCAGATCCTCCCCATTAACCGACAGGATAGCGTCGCCGACGTACAGCTGCTCCGTCTTATCGGCGGCCATCCCCTTGAATATTTTACTGATCAGTATGGGCATCTTGTTCTCCTTGCCGCCCTTAATCGAGATTCCCAGCCCGTTGTTGTCCGATTTGACGACCCGTACCATACGCTTCTGGTTCGCGACCGAATCCGGAACGTCGGGCGTATCGCTCAGACCGCTCGGCGTTTCGATGTTGTTATTGAGGGTGCCGTTCAGCGTGGTGGTGTTTTCGTACGTCTCGTCTAAGGTGATGCTGAGATAATCGTCCTCGAGCGTTACGAAAACGCGATACCATTGACCGCGAACGTGCGTCTCTAGGATACCGGATCGCCCGTAATAGCCCGGCGAATTTACACTCTCGACCATTCTTTCACAGCCACTCGACATGTTCACATGTTACGCGCACTCTCTCGGAAATTCGAAACGCTGCTTACTTGATTAAGAGAACAGTTTCTAGTGTGGATGATTTCCGTTTAGCAACTGTTTCACTTTATTGTAGAATGTATGTTAGATATAAGGGTGCTGTGAATATGAAATATAGGAAAAGATTGTATTACACTGAATCCTTCATGTCTTCATTCTAATTTACGCAATGTGTACCAGGTGTATACATAAGTTTTTTCGGTTTATCTAAGAGATGGCGCCAGCGAAAAGTATGCAACGTATTAATTTGACACATACGTCACTTTGTTGGTCTGGCACAAGTAATGTCCGCCAAAAACTAGCGTTTTTCCTTTATCGTTCACTGCGGCGTATCATTTGCGGCACACATTCCTTTTCTTATTTAATCAAAAGAGAAACGTTGTTTGCCGGTAGAAACATATGGTGAACGCGCTCAATCGATTAGAATACGTGAAACATGGATTCGACAATTTAAAAGTGGTAATTTCAATGAGTCAGCGCTTTGGTAGACCACGAAAAAAAACTCAAACTCAGTGGTAATTAGCAGAAGCATTACGTGCGTAACGAGAAACAATCAGCAGATGTTTACATGTAATAGAAGATCAATAAACTCGGTAAATGGGTCTCACACTTATTAAATGAACGCCCAATAGAAAATCATCTGTGAAATACTGCTTCAACGCCATGAAAAAAATCATTTCTGTATCGAATTGTGATGGCTGACGATAAATGGATTTATTTTGGAAACCCTTCAACACCAAGACCAAATCGCTTGGACAAGAAGATCATGCTATCCGTCTGGTGGGCCCATAGCGGTATTGTGTATCATGAACTCCTGAAACCCGGCGAAGCCGTTAATACACAATGCTATCGCGAACAAATGATTAATTTAAACCAGACCGGAATGGGCAGGAAGACATTGCAAAGTGATTTTGTTACACGACAATGTGCCGTTTCACACAGCAAAACCAGTGAAAAATACCTTCAATTGGCTTCGCAGATCTGGCGCCATCTGACTATCACCTCTTCGCATCAATGGGGCAAGCGTTCGCAGAGCAACACCCCAGCAATTTTGAGGAAGTTAGGAAATGGCTCGACGAATGGTTTGCAACAAAAGGCATGCAGTTCTTCGAGGTATCTATAAATATCCTGGATGAAATGTATAGAAGCCGATGGTCAATATTTTGAATAAAAAAAGATAATTTTAGTTGAAAATTACGTGTTTCTTTTTAGCAGAAAAAATCGGAAAAGTCTTATTCATACACCTGGTATACGTACGTGTAGTCATTAAGACATTAAAAATAAGAAAACTTATTTTTTGGTTAATTTAGTAATTAAGTAGATAAAATAAAAATGTAAAATCATTGGCACTTCACATGTAAAGTAATTGACAGTTCTGATAGTTAACATAAAATATAACTTAGTAGCTAACATGAGATCCTTATTTATTTTTGATCCCGAAACACATGCACTAAAAATTACGAAAGCTTAGCGCTGCGTCATTGATCAATAGATTGAGTTCCGATAAAACATATACAGTAACGTCGTAAAATATGGTGTGATTTTTGTTCGCAAAAATGTACAATAATTTTGTAAAATAGGCATATTTTAGTAGTAGGTGCTACTTTGTTAGATAATATTCGTCGAATTTCTGACGTTGTCAACATTTATGTTAAACGGCAACCTATGCTTTTTTCTATTGTTTAGTGAAATGTTCCAGTCGCTATTCGGTAGTTACAAAAAAAGTAATATGTTACATAAGAACGTTTTCGAGAAAATTTGTAATTATTGGCCGAGTAGCCGTTGGAAATGAAAAATTCGTGAAATGGTAAATCTACAGTATTTGGTGCATGTAAATGTCTAATTTAAAAGATGATATGGATTTTTGTGTTTTCATTTTTTTCAAATTTATCATACACTGATGTGGAGGGAATGTTTAAAAGATAGCAAAATGAATCTAAACGAAAAGCAGAGAATTGAATATTAAGGAAGGCCGGTGTCGGTAAATTCAATCAACTGCAAGTGAAATTAAGTATGTTAAAGGTCGTGTCTAAACTAGAGATAAAGAACAACTTAATCTTTCATTAACTGCCGAAGAAAATCCAAATTTGTCAAGTCGATAAGTTGGGTTAGATTATAACAGAGAAAATAAACGAAAAAACCCTTACAAAACGAAATCAGTACTGGAGCAAGGAGAGGATAATTTTGCTCGCAGAATAAAATTGTGCGAAGGAATGATGAACATGTATAATGATAATCTGACGCTTGTATAGCGAATTCTTTTCTCAGATGATGTCACTTTTTGTATACCTGGTTCAATTAATCCACAAAATTGTCGTTATTGGTTGGCTGAGAAACCACTATGGAATTGTGAACTCAAGGCAGGAATAATAATGTTTTGGAGCCCTTTTCCTTTAATGAAGTACTTTTTTCCAATTTGATTGTTATTTCCAAATTACATTATTTGATTTCAGTACAATAGAGCTCTACCCCACTACGTACTTTCTCTTCGGGAATATTTGGACGCTATTTTTAAAAATAAATGGATTGATAGATGAGGATTCATAGAATGGCCAGCTAGATCGCCGCATGTGAGCTCACTTGATCTTTTTTCTTGTGAGGTTATTTTAAAAGAAAAGTTTATTTTGCTAGGTTTAACACCATAGATGAACTAACTAATCTGCTTTAATTATTTATTCTTAAGTTTTGTCAATTTCTTTACTTTTTTCATTATATGTTACTGTAAAATAAAATACTTATCCTAATATCAGTTTTGGTACATTTCCAGCATCTACTCGATATTTCGATATACACCATGGATATATATTTTTCTGCCGTTGTTCTTAAAAACGTTTGAATACAATATCTTACTTTTTTGCAACCATCGAATAACCACTGGAACATTTCATTTAATGAGGGAAAAGGGAATAAGTTGCCCTTTAAAAAAATGAAGACATTAGCTGTGCAACATTTCTATATACGTTCCAAGACTTTCACAACAGAAAAATTTTTTAGATCTACCACTTTATGTATTTCTAGGAAACTTTATGTAATTACATGTATAAGATATGTAATTCAAAGATGTGCCATTTAATTCAAATAAGCAGAAAGAACACTTATTTCTGTTTCTGTCTGCATCACATGATCTTTCAAAACTATTGCACACTATTGTGTAAGCATTATGGTACATTATAGTAATACAATACGTTGTCAAGTACAACACCCTGTGGTAAATCTCCTGCAATATTTTGAGCAAAAAGAGGATGTCCAACGAATCGCTAATGTTCCTGAATGATGCACAATAGTACTAATTAGTCTTGGATCTATAAAAGACAATAAAGCTCAGTGGGGGAGGACTTATTACGTGGTCACCAAGTTCTTCAAATTAAACTCCTCTTGATTTTTTAAACATCTTGTTTGCG
This sequence comes from Trypoxylus dichotomus, assembly GCA_023509865.1. Lineage (NCBI taxonomy): Eukaryota > Metazoa > Arthropoda > Insecta > Coleoptera > Scarabaeidae > Trypoxylus > Trypoxylus dichotomus. The sequence continues at coordinate 13,897,565 of CM042074.1, read as the reverse complement.
TCACAGAAATAGGCACAGAAGACGAACTTCAGCAAAAATAGTTGTAGACGCCAACCTACAACTAAGAAATCTAAACGTTTACAATCAAATGCACAATGTTCTTTAACGACAGTTGCAATTTTGCATACAACAGCAAAGACAACAATTCGAAAATCTGCTATAATAACGATACATTTTTTTGATTCTGTACTTACGTATGTACACCTCTTTTATGAAATGACGTCTCGAAAACAATTGGTTACTTAGAAAATATGATAGCAATTGTGTTCACAGCTTGGTCATCTGTTAGCCGAGCATGCGTGTTTCGCTGGGAAAGAGAATGATTATTCTTCATCTTAGATTAAGAAAGAGATGGATTGGGTAATAGTTAGTTTGCAAAGAACATAAAATTATCAATACATGATTTCTTCATTATTTGAAGAGTAATTATGCAGTACTTTGTTAAAGGCATTGTCGCATTAAACAGCACTCAACTGCTCGCCATATTATTCGCAGCAGCTCATAAAGCTTCCTAAAAAAATTACTAATACGAACGATACTAAAGAACTTTTAGAAGCAAATTATTGAAATTACTATACGAAAACCGGGATATTAGAAGCAATGAAAACAAAGAGTTATGTTATGGAATATTACATGAATTTGAAAACCAGAGTAATAGGACATATTGTATCACATTTGCCACCATATCCAATAACATGCTTCTTCAACCCCATAAAGTTGATATAGGCTCCTATGAAAGGCATCATAAAGCGAATAAATCAAACTCTCAATCTTAGCGAATGCTCCATAATAAACACTGAAAATATCATAGAATACTTAATTCTGAATAACTGAAAAAGTACCATTGATCGTGTTATCAAAAAGGAAAATGAATATGCTAACATAGATCTATACTGAAACAAGACATCTAATAATTAGCTTACGATGTGGTTCGTACACAGAAAATGACATATAATATATCTCCAGCAAGCGATGCAGCCTTATATGTGTATTTGCAGAAGAGTTTGCAAATAGATAAACCATACCATTTTTTTTGCTATTACTGTCAGAAAGGGTATTATAAAAGCGTGAAAGGCGTTATAAGTTATGTTGTCATAATTTGGAAAGAACTATACTTAACATCAGATTACCTAAGTGGTAATTAAAAATATGATGGTGTGTAGACCAACCACATTAGGTTTGCAGCGTTTAGAAAGATAGGTGAAATTTTTTTGGTTAGCAAAAGAAGTTCTTTGTATTAAGTGCGAGATGCTTATTCTAAAATTGAAAGGAGCATATAAGTGGATACCAAGATCTTTCACAATGTTACTGGAAGGTATAATTTGCGTTTAAATTCCAACCTTACGATTAAAATTAATAAAGGCACTCACGTGGTTAGGAGTAAATTAATTTTCGTATTTAGTAATAGTATTTCACTAACAAGAAAAGAAAAAGCTTCCCTGTTGTAAATAACAAATCTGCAGTCAGAAGTATATCCAAAATTACAAAATCTTTAGTAACTTAACTTAGTTTATGACCATGTGGAACTAGTTTTGAAGGATTATTCAAATCTGTGGAGAAAGATTTTCCGATGGAAACGAAATTTAATTCATATATTTGAGGCCTTATTATAACAGCAATGTCATAAATGCTGCATGAACTCACTTTTCTAGTCTTTCTATAAAGTAATATATATATATAACAACTTGCCTATTCAATGACAAGCTTACATCTACTTCTCTAATAGAAAATTTAGGTATTTCTCATCAGTGCAGTCATTGACCGTTAAATTAATATCATTTCAAATAACTAAGAAAATCTAATTTAAGAAATCTAAGTAAACAAATGCATAATAACTTTGTACATGTACAATTATATCCTATTTTATTGTTTACAGCTATTTTCAAGCGAAAGGCAGGTTAATATTACGCCTTATTAATCTATAAATTAGTTTATGTCTAACTATCGTACAGTGAAGATAACGTATTTAGCATGTTCAAAAATTAAAATGAACATATTCCTACAGTGGTGTGACTGGAATTTAATTTTAGTTTATAATAGATTTATTAATCGTTACTGTTACGGGTAAGAAGAAGAAAATAATGGAAAAAACATAAAAGAGAATTTTTACTATAAAAGTGTGAATTAATACGGAAGAAAAGAGGTTTTCCATCAAACTATAATAAGTAGTGCCAAATTAATTAAAGAAAATATTATTCCTCTAACGAGCATCACCCGGCAATATTGTGGCAAGAAAAGAAAGGCGAAATTATAAAAATAGCAACACAAAACGGTATGCTATCCTCGAAACCTATTTACCAAATCGTAAGGTAACGCGGTGTGAAGATAATCCACCGAACAGAATTCCCCAGATCACTAGAGAAAAGGCAAGATTAATATTTATCTTAAAGTTCGTAATTTTCACAGATTCCGATTTTGTTTAGTTTTCCCAGATTGTGTTTAGAACCACATCAGAAAGCAAGGAGATAACAAAGGGTCCTTAGTCTGTTAGAAGATGTTCAGATGGAAAGGTTATTCCATTGTGGAAACGGAACAAAAACAATCAAAAATGCTTATAACAAATAATATTTGTGCATGACAATACTTCGTATCATAAAGAACTAATCTCTTAGAAATTCTCTACATTCAAAAAATTTGCCGTTATTGGATTGACCCAAAAACTCCCCAAAGTTCAATACAAAACGTATGGAATGTTTTAAAAATTATCGTATCCTTGGGGAAATGTACCGGTAAAGGATAATTAATGGAAAATATTGAAAGGGTGGAAAAGCAACGATGAAATAAAGCTGGTAATGCAGGAGTCAGTTAGAAAGCATGCCCAAGAGGATACCTGCCGTTATTAAATCAAAACGAGAACATACTGAGTATTAAGCAATCTACATCTATATTAATTTAATGTCCAATGACTGTACTATGAATTGCAAAGCCATGTTGAAATACATCTGTTATATTTTCGTTTTTGCCAGTATTTTACACATTTTTACGATCAAGTTATGGGAACGGAAATTAGTCCTTGAATAATACCTGTATAAATATAAAACAAACAATAACTAACTTGATTAAATTTATATGAATTTAAATATATTTCACACAGATTAACTTTGATTTTTTATCACATCAAAGAGTTGCTAAATACTGATATGAAATAAGCGTAAAACTAGAAAAGGGCTAATGAGTGATATGTATGCAAATAATGCATGCAAACAATATTTGTTAAGTGCTTAAATTTTAGAAAAATAGTAGGGTTATTGCCATATTGCACCTTTAAAAATTTTGGATATTTAAAAACAATTTTAAAAAACAACCATTGACTCTGATAGGGAATAAATTGTAATGAAAAGAAAGAAATATATTTTCACTATAAACAGAATAAAGGTGGGAAATTCTCAGTAACAGAATACTGAGATGAAACTTTAGATTTTAAAGAATGATAGAGCAGATAATAAAAAAATAATAAATATTACGTTTGTACTTGTTAAATTAGTAAGCATATGAAATTGTTACAACAAATCTTGAATATTCTGAGCCTATTTCATAGTATCAAAAAAAAACAAACCTTCCTCTCTACTATGACAACTTATATGTAGATAGTCTACTGCTACTTGATACCTTTTTGATTTTCTTGAATGTAACATACCACAAAACCAATTTTCTCAATTTTCAATTATTAAAACCAATAGTAGCCCTTTACATTTGAATAACAAAGTACCACGTTTCTTAGTTAATAGAGCATAGAGAAGAAACCCTTACTCACTTAGATCTTGCTACTTTAAAGTATTTCAATTTCACTGCACCCTAATCGCACACATCAAAATTTAGAACAACCCGTCCCTTCAAAAAAAAAAGAAACACACTTTTTCGCAGTCCTTTCGTTTACTGCTTTCTTATACCTAACCCTCTTCGATTATTCTACAATCCTTTTATCAAAATTTCAACTAGAATCCAATCGCAACAGACAAAATCAACGTTTGTTGTTTATTTACGTGATAAATCGTAAAACTTTCAATTATTTAAAACGTTCTAGATCGCTAAGAAATCAAAGAGTTCTATGCGTCGTGTATGTATGCTATGTATATATGTATAAAAGTAAACGCCGGACCACGCGAATCTCGTTCCGAGCCCGTTCCACACCGGTGTGTGCGTTTGATCGCCGTCGCCGTTGAGGCTCTTGCCTTTCACTAGTCGGAGTCGTTAGGGAGAGCCCGGCACACGGCCGACCAATGATTCGGCGCGCAGGATACCCCTGCGTTACTATGACGACGGTCCGTGGGGGCTCCTCCACATCCTCCCGATATTACTGCTATACCGTCGGCCGCGACTGTATATGCATGCACCTTTTGTTTGACCGGCCGTCATCTATGGGCAGGTGGAACGGTTATATGGGCGAAGCCGGCGGTCGATAAGAAAGACGATCCTCCGGTTCGACAAGCGAAAGAACGAAACGCACCTGTTCGATTTACGGTTCTGGTCTCAACTATGCGGGTACAAACGCAACTCGCTCTAAGTTAACAAGGTTGAGAGATCGGCATATCTATGGATGTACAGTCATAGTACAGTAGGGGCAGTAGTTTTACTCACTGGTGGTATCTCTTATATTCACGTCTCACAGTTTTCTTAGTGCATCCTGAAGTAAAACTACTGTCTCTACTATATTGTGGTACAGCGGCGAGCAGATGTAGTGAAACACCCATTCTTATATCCTGGTACTCGCTGCATTGTATTATTGCGTATTGAAGCAATTCGCAGCACTTCTAAAACCCCAATATCTCTAAGAAATATCTTTTCTGCAATGGTTGAACGTATATAATGTAAATTATTCCTAAAAAATATTTTCATCTAATACATACAAATTTCTTGCAAGCACAAGAACTATGTATATCTTACAAACAGATTTAGTCTGACATTTCGATTTAATTACACCATTTATTCTAACTTAAAGTAGCGTATTTTATTCATTCCATTGTATTTTTGAATGAAAATTTCATGCAGGATTATTATTGAACCCCTATAATTTTTTTTTTCATTTACTGTGGAAGTAGTAAATCTTCAACTCAGTATTTGTTTTTTTTCGGTTTTTAGATTCTTCAATCAAATAAATAATCTATTCCAATTATTTAAAATAATTTTATCTTTCATGCGACGTGTTTTGAGGTTTTTGTTATCCCTTTTTCAAGAAAATAATATTTAGTAGTATTATTTAATATTTAGTTGGCCATCCATTGTTATTTTTGACAGCAATTATTTTGTGGTTCATAGAAAGTACCAATTTTTTTAGTAAACCTACCGAAACAAGTGCACACTGAATGGTGATGATAATATACATATTTCGAATGCGGTCAGCTATACCCGAAGCCAAAATTCATACGTGTATGGTTAGTATGTTTTGATGATGTTAATAAATTTCTTAACTGATTTCCGACATTAGAATACACTGGCTCTATTATTAAATGTATTATTTGCACTATCAACCTTTTACGATACAGTATTTTTGTATGTAAGAGACAGTTTAAAGTAAACAACACCGGTTAAATACGTAACACGATGTACGAAATTATAAATTTCTATATGGCTTTATTTATGTGTTAAGCGTGTGCAACATTCCACAAAATATTGTAGACAACGAAGAATTTCGAAACGCTTAGGAGGCGTACGTTCCGGAATGGAGATTGCCAACAAGAGCTCAATCTTTTTTTAATCCTATGTACTTTATACCTTGCGGTGTCGGACTACTATTCTCTAAGTTTTATCTTCCACAGTTTCCTGTTCTGAGCCAGTTGCTGGGTTTCAATCCGCCCCATAATTCTTTTTTATAACATTCTATACATTTGCTCTTTCCAGGTATTTCGGGGTCTACCTGCCTTCTATTTTGGCTTCGAAAATCTTTGTTATTCGATCTTCTTCCATTCTTTGTACATGTCCAAGCCATTCCAGCTGTCTCTCCTCTATGATTATTTCTATTAGCTTGATATGTTGATTGCTAGTGATTGCTGTATTTCTGATTTTGTCTCGCCTCATTACTTCTTCTATTCTTCTTATGAATATCATTTCCATGGCTGTGTCTTTCCTTTTGGTTCTATTCGTGGTTGTCCATGGTTCGCTGCCATATTTTAATGTAGGTCTGACCACTCTACATTTCTGTCTTTATTTGTTTTGGTATTACTTTTTCATCTAAAAATGTATTTCTTAATCCATTATATATTTTTGCGGATTTCACTATTCTCTCATTTATTTCTTTCTCTATTCTCTCGTTGACTTCAATGATTGTTTCTAAGTAATTGTATCTTTTAACTTGTTCCAAGCTTCTACCGCTATTATCACTGTGTTTGTTTTTATCGTGTTTTTCTCCATATTTATCTTTTTTAGTTCTTCCTGGTATATCGTCAGGTTTTGCTATAATCTCTTTTCTGAATCTGCTATCAATACCATATCATACGCATTATAACATTAGTTCCTCTACATTAATTGCATTCATTTTCCAGTTTTCTACTTTCATATTTGTTTCCTTTTTGTTTGGCTTTTTTTAATATTCTATTAGTATACAGAATAAAAATGGACTTAATACGCATCCCTATTTTAATCGAATTTGTGTTTCCAATTCAGCTGATTCTGCGTTCGAGGTCCTGATTTTATTCTTGTTATTTTTATACAATTTACAGGCTCAGCAATACATCTTCGCTCCTTACCCTATCAAAAGCTTTTTTGAAATCTAGAAAACATGTATGTATTTCTTTTCGTTTTTCTCTTAGTTGTCTGATTATATAATGTTGTTTCCAGTTTCTCTCGGGGTCTTTTTTCTAATATTCTTGGCAATACTTTTCCTGGAATGCTTGCTAGCGTTGTTCCGCTGTAGTTTGACCATTTTTTGTGTATTTTTGTATATGGGCATAATTATTCCTATATTCCATTCCTTTGGTATTTCTTCATTTTAATGATGTTGTTTACGAGCTCAAGTAGACCTTTGTTACCTTTGTCTCCCAAGCTTCGTCGTCTTTTGCTATTTGGTCTTTTCTCTTGTATATCTATCTTGTTTAACTTTTTGAAGTACTGTTTCCATTTTTTCATGATCCCCTTTCCTTCGGTTAGCATATTTCCTTTATTATGTTTTATATTTTTCAACCCTGGTGTCTTTCTCTGTCTCACTTATTTTATTGTACTGTAGAATAATTTTTGGTTTTCTCTATAATTATCTCTCAGTTTTAATCCAAACTTAATACACGAATTTTGTTTGGGCTTTGTAATACCCTCTTTAGCTTCTTTTCCTGCAATTTTCTACATCCTATAACCCTACTCTTTTTTTGTTATATATTTATCTGTTCCACTTACTTTTCTTATCTTTAACTTTGAGTTATAGAGTTATAGAGATATGTCTGCTGTCCACCGTCTGCTTCTTTTTGTGTATGTAATTGCTATTTCTGTTATTCCACAGCCTCTTTGTGCTGCCTTGAATATGTGGCTTTTAACTCTTTTCCATTTGTCTTCTGTTCATATTTCGTTTTTGATCTTTTGTTCAAACAGTTCATTGGTATTTCTATGGAGTTTCTTCATCTTTTCGTTTGTAGCATTTTATTTTTTCTTTGGTAACTTTCTTTTCTCTTTTCTTCTTTTGTCCTGTTTGTACTTTCGATAATCTCCATCCGTTACAGGTAATGGTCGCTTCCTGTTTCTGCATTTGTTTGAAGTTTAGCATTTTTTACCTTAAGATGTCAATTTAAATATAATTTTTGTCGGGTGAAAAATACGATTAAGGACCAAATAAAAACAGAGTTAAAAGATAAAAAAATATGGATGGCGGTGGATGAAACAACAGACACAAGAAATAATTATGTTGTAAATGTTGGTTTGCACCTTAAAAATCGATGAGACAATCTTGCCTCTTCTTCTACGTACTAGAATATTACAGAAGACAAACGCAGAAAGAAGAGTAGAAGTTATAGAAAATACATATGGGAGTTTAATATAACGGCAACCCAACTTGTTTGTTACTAAAATAATCTTGTTCTCAATTGTTCCGTGTAACCTGTTTATTCCATGCATCTCATCTTACAGATGAATTTATTGGAAATAGTTATCCAAAGGTTTCTAGGAAAAACTTTTTATTAAATCTCCAAAACGTATTCGTGAGTTTAAACAGGCTTGTCCGGATACTCTTCAGCCACCATAGCTGATATTGACGAGATGTGGAACGTGGCTTAAAGCTGTTTTATGTTATAAGAGTTTTTTACACATGATTAAACCTTGTATCTTAAATTTAAATCCGCAAGAAGTCCATGCAATTTCAGTAAGCCAGCGGCTAGTTTCAGATACCGAAACGTACACTCAAATAGAGTAAATTTCTAAAAATTATTCAATTCTTTCAAGATACTACTACTGTTAATTCAAAATACAATGTTTTTTGTAGCGAGTGTACTGCGCTACAAAATTAGAAAACAGTTTGTCACCATTGGTTGGCGTAATGAAAAATAGCAGAAAATGTGCGTCTACTACTAGGTGGACGATTTTCGCTATGACTAACTGTATATAAAATAGCGGGTATGAAAGTTACACCCAACTGATGCTATTTGACGTTTATAATACGTTATTATTGCTAGTTCCTAGATAATGCGTTTAGCGACTTCCTACTGTTTTAACCTTCCGCAGTAACTGCTGATTCTAATTCTTTACAGTTAAACCCTCGCTTTGTTTAAAAACAAGTTATGTTGTTGCCAAATCGTACATTGTTACACTTAATTCAGTCGATTTGATTAAAATAGGAATTAACGACTTCCGTCTATTGCGAAAATAGTGATCGTAGACGGTATCGTCCAGAGCTACTTCAACTATGCACATTTTATTAAGCGCTCTTCGGCGTGGGCGTATTTACACACATACTAACCTCTCAACTATTTCAAAGAGATGGGACCGTTTAAAATATACTTGGATATGTCGACCAATTTTATACATATATATAAATAAAATAAGTGAGTCAGTCGGAACATATAAAACAAACATAACACTGTCGACGGCCTGCTTCAACGAAAATAAAACGAACTTGCGAAAATTTTGACGCCCGGTCGTGCCACGACAAGACATTAGCGATGCCAATTTGCGCGTACCGCATCTGCTAAACACTTAATTATTTACCAACGACACCTGCACTCGCTCAAATTTCTGTTAAACGATCACAAATTAGATCCACCTTTTAAGTCGCATTAAAAGATTTTACGCCCGGTTTATAATGTTTATCTAAAACAAACCTGGTCAAGCTACACACGGTGATTCCAACAGAACAATTATATGGGCATTTCGATCAAAGTCAGAATTTCAATCCGGAATATCTTTTAGTCGATAAAGTTTCGTATATACTCACCAATTTTTCTTAATACAAATTTTCTGATAAATTCACGGTTGTATTTTCTCATAGAAAGAAGCAAAAAGTTTAAAAGTGCTAAGAATGGAAGATGAGACGTTATAGTTCCCGTTAACTTGGGAAGCGACTAGCTGCGACCTGGGGAGTTACATGTCACATGGGACCGTTTATTTATGATAATCGACTTTTATTCCTATACACGTGAATGGATACTTCAAAGATGTTAGAACAAATTACAGTTAACACTTGAAAACCTTTAAATGTAGATTTATACGACATCATTCATGAAACACCACATGGCAAAAAAATACCCTGCTAATTATTATTATTGTAAAATTATGTACATATATGATATTGTAGGATTAGTTGCTACAATTCTGCCCAATAGTATGACTCGATCCTCGAATATTTTCGCATTTTATTTTAAGGGTCATGCTATAGCAAATTCTATTGCATCTTATGGAGATTATTGTTCCTAATATTTGTGTCCATTCATTGGTTCAAAATTAGTTTTATTCATCAACGTAATCTCCATCAAGAGCAACGCAATCATTCCAGCGCCGCTCTAACATTTCAATACCACTTTTGTAGAACGATTTATCTTTTGCCTCAAAATAGGCTTCAGTTTCAGCGATAACCTCTTCATTCGTGTGAAATTTCTTACCGGCGAGCATTTTTTTTGAGGTCTGCGAACAGCTAGTAGCCGCTGGGAGCCAAATCTGGCGAATACGGTGGATGTGGGAGCAATTCGAAGTTCAATTCATGTAGTTTTGCCATTGTTTTGATTGACTTGTGACACGGTGCGTTGTCTTGATGAAACAATTTTTTTTTCTTTGCCATATGCGGTCGTTTCTTTGCAATTTCGGCATTCAAACGCTCCAATAACGCTATATAATATTCACTGTTGATGGTATTTCCTTTCTCAAGATAGTCGATGAATATTACACCACGCACATCCCAAAATACCGAGGCCATAACCTTTCCAGCCGATTGTTGTGCTTTCGGGCGCTTTGGACGAGGTTCACCAGTTGCTGTCCACTCAGATGATAATCGTTTTAATTCCGGAGTAAAGTGATGGATCCATGTTTCATCCATTGTCACATATCGACGCAAAAATTCCGGTTTGTTACGTTTAAACATGGCCAAACACTGCTCAGAATCATCAACACGTTCTTGTTTTTGGTCAACAGTTAGCAAACGCGGCACTCACTTTGAACAGAGCTTTCTCATAGTCAAATGCTCATGCAATATAAAGCCAATACATTCTTTTGATATCTTTAAGATGTCAGCTAACTCAAGCAACTTCAGTTTTCGATCATTCAAAACGATTTTGTGGATTTTTTTTATGTTTTCTGGTGTTACCGCTTCATTTGGACGTCCACTGCGTTCTGCATCATCGGTGTCTCTACGACCACGTTTGAAGTCAGCAAACCAACGTTTTATTGTTGTTACTGATAGAGCGGAGTCCCCATAACACTTTTCAAGCCATTGCTTCGTTTGAACGGTATTTTTTCCCATCAAGAAGCAGTGTAAAATTAAAACACGAAATTGTTTTTGATCCATTGTTTTGAAAATAACAAAAGTAGCGTGACTCTTAGCACAATAACTCACAAACTAATGAATAGAATATCATGAAATTTTAACAGCTGTCTTTTGGAGTTTAATACTAACTGAGAGAAAGGTGACTGCAATAAAACTAGTGTCATCTATGTGTTAGGCCCGGGACTTTTCAGCCCATGTGTTATTATGAAATCAGACTCAATAGGATAGCGCAACTTTCCTTGATGTAATATCTAAATACTTATGAATAGAGTTGGGATGTCTTTTCCTCATGCCAGGATCGTAACAGGCGAGCGTATGAATAAAGGTGACCTTGCGATGCATGCTTTTTTTACATAATATATATGTGCTGTTTTATAAATGACACACAGCTATTATTGCATAGCGCAAAGTGGAAAAAACTTACAAATATGCAGCATGAAGTTTCCACATTTGTCTCGCAACTTACGCCATGCTCAATAGATATTCTAAGTCACTTGTAGCACATAGAGTATACATAGTGCATAGTATGCATTGACTCCACCAGTGTTTTGAAATTTTTCTATTGGGTCAAATAAATCTTTGTAATTGTCATACGAGGAATACAACGAAAGTATTTTCACATCATTTCTAGATTTCCTTAATTGCTGCAACTTCGTCAGGGTTGTTGAATCGTAGAACCATAGATTTTATTTATTGGAAATTCTATAATATTTGAGCCTATCAATAGAATCAGCAGAAGTGCTAACTTCAAAATTAAATGAAATGAATATACTCGAGCAAAGTACAAAGATGACTTTTCATTGTCACAGGGAAAGAGATGTTGTGCAATATTTTTAAGAAGAATGCGAATTTGTTTATTGTAACTATATGCCAAGCTTGCTAAGTAAAACGGATGTTATACAATATGATCCGGGTGAGTGGCGTTTGTTTATCAACAGCTCCAGCAGAAGCCTCAAGTGCGTCCTACTACATAACGGAAATGTTTTCGGTTCAATTCCTATTGGATGTTCCGTTACATTAAAGAAAACGAGATTGAGAAGGTTATAAACCTACTAAAATATAGAGACCATAACTGGGTTATCTAAGTGAATCTGAAAACGATTAACTTTTTAGTTGGCTTTCAAAGAGGATATACAAAATTTCCATGCCTTTTGTGCATCTTGGATAGTCGACCTAGAAACCAACACTGAATTCAGAAATATTGGCCTCCTATAACATCCTTGAATGTTGGGCAAATTGTAAGCGAACTTTTAGTCGATAGGGAAAAAGTATTTTTCAATCTCTTCACATCAAATTGGGTCTTATGAAGCAATATGTTAAAGCTCTGGACTTGCAAGAGAACTGTTTCAAGTTCATATGTCAAAAGTTTCCATGACCAAATTACAAAAATATTAAAACCGGGGTATTTGATGGACCGTAAATTAGAACTTTAATGACAGATTCAAATTTCATCAACTCTATGAACGAAGCTGAGAAAGGAGCCTGGACTTCATTCAATATGGTGGCGAACAATTTTCGTGGAAACAACTACAGCCTCCAATTATAAAGATCTGGTGCAATCAACGCTTCAAAAATTTCACCGCCTATGTAGCAACATGGACATAAAGCTTAATTTCCTTCATCTTGATAGGTTTCCCGAAAATTTACATCCTGTAAGCGATGAACAAGGCGAGAGATTTCATCAAGAATTAATAACCACGGAAACTCGATACCAAGGAATATGGTATCCTCATACGATAATCGACTACTGTTGGAATGTTCAAAGAAACTGCCCAACCAGAATACACACCAGAAAGTGCAGCGAACGAAAGTTTATTCCCTGATTGTTGTTTGTGTTTTTACAAGTACTCTTTTAATTTTGTAATGATTATTAAAATAAATACTTGCATTATACTCGTGATTAATATTGTATTTAAATAAATAAATGAATTATTAAAATTTAGTGATTCTTCAAATAGTATAGTATGCCATGAGTTAAATGTTGACGTGATACCCAAAAACTATTATAATTTTTGGATTCAGCACGCCAAAATTAGTAAAAAACAAATCTCATATAGAAATCAGCAAAAATTGTGTTGAGCAGTGTTATACAACCATACAATCCTTGTAATCGGTTAGCAAATTGAAACGTAAATTATATTTACACTGTATTCCTTGAGGGATACAATTAATTGACTACAATTATTTCCTATGTTTGTTGCGCTTTGTGTTTGCATTCGTAAATCTTCTTTTTCTCCTGTTCGTCCCCGCCTGTTGGCTTTTCAGTCGTACTAGTAGCTCTAGAAGTTTCTTCCGTCGTTTTGGGAGTAACTTCGGGCTTCCTACCTTTACATTCACAATATTTTTTCTTCTTTTTAGGCGCTTCTTCTCCCTCCGTTGCTGATGATACTGGCGGAGTAGGCGCCGACGATTTTGCTGGCACTTTTCCAGTCGCCTCCGCTTGAGACGCAGTCCCAGTTTCTGATTGCGTCCCTTGACTGGTTTTTTCTTCAATCTCAGGTGCCTGCATTTCCGCATTTGAAGTTTCTCCTCCGGCAGTTGGGGTACTCTCTTGCTCCGAAGCTTCCGGAGGAGATTCCTCCGAACCTTCTGGAGGAGATGGCTCCGAAACGTAATCTCTTGACGGCGCTCCCAGCTTAAGCTCAGGAGCCACCTCTTTGATGTACAGACTTATGAATGGTTGTAACGTTTTTGTGGCTTCGATGTCCTTTTCCTTGGCTTCCTGGTCGTAATCGGTAGCACTAATGCCAAAAATCACGCTCACCGCTAAGACATCTATATCGCATTGAGCAGCGGCTAAAGCTTCGTGGACAATAGACGCACCGACCGCATCGCCGCCCAGGGTTTTTAGCAAACGCGCTTCGGCTACGGTTTGAAACTTTGATCCACCCGCGCAGACGAAAACACCTTCGTGGACATCTCCCTGAAATGGAAAGCTGTTGAAGATCTTCATCGCTTTCGCGCGGAGCTGCTTGTTGTAATTCACAGGTAATTGGGTAGAACCCCATCGTGGATCGTTCGATTTGAGCGTACTGTTGCCGCTAAATCCGACTAAGTTAATATGATCCTTTATTATCATCACGTCTCCAATCGAGTAATCAGGATTGAGTGCGTTAGCTGCGTTAGTAAGAAGCACCAGTCGTGCTCCCAGTATTTTTAACATTTTAATAGGTAGGACTACATTGTCGGGTGTATATCCTTCGTTCAAGTGGAATCTGCATCTGAAGCAGAGCATGGGTATATCCTCACAGGTACCATACGTTACAATGCACGTTGGATCCGGTGGTATATGTAATGGATAGTCGGGAATTTTTTCGTATGGAATATCGATCTTATCTTGTAAATAATCGGCAAGTCCACCTGAAATTAAAGTGGTAAACAAATATCGATAACGATCTAAAACAGTCCTTACTTAGTTTTCTTCCGCATATTATACCAACTTTTGGTTTCCGCGGTATACAAGACATTACAAAATTAGCAGCTATTTCAATTTGTTCATAGGTGAGACTAAAATATAAGAAATTCAGCTGTAGAATTTAATTTTTTTTTAAATCATACCTTGGAAGATTCGCCATTAACAAAAACTACCAACTGCTTTGCAATTTATAATTTAATAATGATTTATTTATAATAAGGTACTACAAATTTGGATAAAGTTGTTTAACATACTTCAAAATGTTATATTTGACGGTGTCAATCATATACTTGACATCTGACGGAGTGACGAAAGTGTAAGTAATATATTGGATATTTATAAATTAACAATCTCTATTAAAATTTGATATAAGAGGATAATTAGATGCCGTAAATTCTTAACTTAAGCAATATCTTTTTTTTAATGTTTGGATAGTTATTTCTAAACTTACTCTAGTTTTAGATTGGTACTGAGTAAAGTCTCGGTGTTACAATCAAGGAAATAATCGCACACTACAACACAAAGAAATTGCAATTTCTACCCATATTGAGCGGAAAATATCTGGATTAATATGAGTCTTACCCCCTTCCCGTTGACCTCACGTTGCTCCTCATTTATGAGCTGGGTATAGTCCCATTCACTGTTAATTAAGTTCAAAATACCTCTTTATACCGCGATATCATAAAGTTTCTAGGACAAAGACGGTATTGAGATAGAAAACATATGTCTGAACTTAAGCCATATCATCATACTCGTAACACAGCGTCAACTTTTTAAAATTATTTTGACCGAGTCATTGTGACATCAATGAATCTGTCATTTGATTTAAAGATACTATAAAACAATAGGGTCAGCTGGTGTTCAAGATTTTAATAAAAAAAATAGCGATATAAAAGCAATTGCTGCTAAAGGCACTGCCGGCGTTATTAATGCAGGTTCTTCAATAGTTCTTTACTGTAGATCTTGCAAATTAGCAACAGGAGTTTTAAATATTCTATTCCTTAGGTGAGGAAACATGAAAAAGTTTAGAATTGTCAAATAAGGTGATCGTGGTGGAAATTCAACTTCCGTATGTAAAATTATGATCCGATCATCAACACACGAATAAAAGCAATAGCTTCTTGCGTTGTGTGTGCCGTTGTGCCATATTGCTGGAAGTACCCATATAGTAATTCATCTTCGTGCGGCTGTTCAATAAGTTCATACGTATACCTCTTAGCACTAATTGTAAAACCAAAAGGAAAATAGGTCCAACAATTCTGCGGGGAGAAACTACTAGCCAAATACCAACTTTCGTAGTATGTAGGTGATTCAACAAAAATATGAGGATTTTCATTACTCCATGTCCTAGTATTTTGGGAATTGATGTACCTCGAAAGATGAAACCACGGTTCTTCAGAGAAAAATGTCAAATTTAACAGGTTATCTTACATTAAATTATTTCCAACCGACTGTCAGTAAGCAACACGTCTAGGATGGGTAGGGTATATTGATGCATGTGTAAATTTCTCTTTACAATTTTGTGGCATGTTCCATAAGTCCAATCTCTTGAAAAAAACGTTTTAAAGGTATTATGAGTTCATTTTCCATCCCTTAGCGAACATCATTTATAACTTCTTCCGAACGAACAGTTCGTTTACCAGTACATGATTTATATCCCACAGAACCAGTCTCACGAAATACACAAACACAATTGGAAAGGAAATTATAAAAATGTTTGGGAATTAAAGCTAACTCTGGTGAGTGCTTTCTAAAATCATCCGAAACATGCACGCTGGTTATACACTCAAATTCCATCAATTCGCACTCGAAAATAGGCTTCAATCAGGTACGTCTTTTGCATTGTGTTGTAAACCATATTTGAATTTATTCAAAAGCGATGTTCAAATTTGTTTTTAGCAGTTCTAGCCCATTAATTAATAACAGTCAATGTCACTATCAAAACCCTTCAGTTATAATAGCTGACTTAAGTTCAGATGCATATTTTCTATATCATCTTCGTCCTAGAAACTTTATATCACTGTAGTTTGTAATTCATTTGAATCTGGCACGCTAAGTTTTTCCCTTGGAGTATACATCACAAAACGACAGTGCTGCTTGACCTGACGCATTTGTTTAGTCAGACGATAATCTATTCACTTTAAGAACGACACAAATAGCGCTACAATCGGCGTTGGTACCACAATGCAAAAATTTAGCTCGATTAAACAATGAGGGTAATTTTAAAAATAAACGTCAGTTCTGTAACCTTTATCAACAGCCTCTGAGTGTAAATTAAAAGAACGATATAAATATAATTATTTGTGCCCATTATAACTTTCGCATGTTTTATAATTAATATTGGCAAAGAAATTGGAAAAGAAGTAAAGACTTATATTTATATCCAGTGATTTCTTTAATCTAGTCAAAAGAACTAATTACGAACAAAGGAATACTAAAGTAAACCAGCATAATCATATACAAAACAATTTGAAGTATGTAACAGACATGGAAGAATACGCAAATTGTACTTAGTTAGGATAAATCTGATGAATATCATGTGTTCGCAAGTTTTTCTTCTACAATAATACCCAGTTAATGCATTTTATTTTCTTCGACAGTAGTGTATTTGATACAATCTCACCATGCTACAGCAGCTTAGATTTGAAGGCCTTCATTTAATAATGTTTCCACCTCTGGTAACTTACAACAAAGATAAAAATGTCGTTAAATACAGCTTCTCGTGGTATTGGTGAAATCATTCACGTAAAAGACAACGTGAGGAGACTAAAAATCCTAACACACGGATGTTTCTGACTAACCAGCGTGATTTCGAGCGATTATTTGCCCAAAACGTTGCAATTCTCTCTCTGCCCTTATCACCCTATCTAACATTACAGTTCAAGTGAGTATTCCTTGGCGCTAACTAGTGCCAAAAGGGTAAAACGCCTGTCTGCCGTTGAACACAGCGACAAGAAGCAGCTTCAGTTTCCCAACCCTTCTCCCGAGCAATATATGGATTGTTAGTCTAGAGAGGGCGCGTATAAGAACAGTGCATAGGGTAACTGCAGATGTGAATGATTTCTCAGGCTTACTGTGACGTATTAGAAACGTATCTAAAATGCCTAGTTACCCTGTGCACGAGAACAGTGCTTTCTAAAAGGTTTTCGCCTCTAGCGTTATTTGAATTACAACAGATCTTCTAAATTGATATTAACAAGAACTATATAATATATTTATCAGTTTCTAATGTAAGTTTTAAAAATTATAAACCATATTTTATACTAAATAAAAATAAAAATTTTATTATATGTGGGTGAAATAAATAAGGGACTATATTTCAAAATTTTATTAATTGTTTATAAATTATTATTTGTTTGTAATAACTACACCGCCATCCAGTACATATCTATATGTGTACATGTGTAATACATCTTCTTCATAATAAAGCATTCTATTCTATAATTTTTTTTTTTTATAAATTTTAATACCAATACTTCAAAGCGTTTAATAGAAATTCTATTTCTATAAAACCGTTTTGTATTAAAAGCATAATATTTACGCCTAACGTAACCTATTAACCGCAATGTAATTGATCATTTCCACGATGAACTTCTTCAAACCATCTTCCCTCATTTTTCCCACTTCCATTACTTCGGTGTGTTTTAGCGAGTTATCCTCAAAGTCATTGATGACGCAAATGTTCGTAATAATGCTAAACGCTAAGACGTGCATTCCGCAATGTCTCGCCGTCAGCACTTCGTGTACGGTGGACATTCCCACCGCATCAACTCCTACCAATTTCAGCATCTTTACTTCGGCTACGGTCTCGAAATTAGGCCCGCCGACGCAACTGTAGACACCATCAAATAATCTACCGTCTAGATTTTCGTGTTTCCAAATTTGCTTAGCTTTGAGTATCAAATCCTCATCGTACGCATGATTCATTACCACGAATCTGGGTCCCTCCGCCTCATCATTAGGACCGCAAAGAGGGTTGTTGCCCGCGAATGCCATCAGATTTAAATGGTCTTTAATTAGCATGACGTCTCCTACCGAAAAATCTTCGTTGAGACCACCTGCGGCGTTTGAAATGATGAGAAATTCTACACCCAGTAGCTTCATTACTCTTACGGGTATTACGCATTTCCATAAGGGATAACCTTCGTAATAGTGGATACGGCCTTGCATGCATACTACGTCGATATTGGAAAGGGTGCCGAAAACCAACTGGCCTACATGGCCCGCGACCGTACTCACTGAGAAATGAGGAATATCCTCGAAAGGAAGATTAACAGTGTTTTCAAGTACATCTGCTAAGGAACCTAAAAATAAAGAATTAGCATTTTACAAGTTAAAATTATTCTGTTATATACTTTGTGGTGGAAAATCTCAGGCTCTTAATTTTCAAAATGTGTTCTTTTTTTTTATTTTTAAAATTCGAATATAGTGTTCAATCATTGAAATAACCAAATGTAAGGTTGTAAAAGTAAATATATTGACAAACCAATATATTGTTAGGGTATACTTTTAGGATTTAAATTTATCGCGTTGTATTACGCCACCTGGTGGTGGCGAAGGGACGTAGAAAAGAGGAGGTCACGGGACTTGATTATTATGTGTAAACTTATGTGTTATGTATTGTAATATTTTTATGAGGTTTACGATAGAATAAAGAGGATAATAATTTCTAATTAAAATAACCAAATATAGTTGCAAAGATAAATATATACCGCTTTTTTACAAAAAAAATGTTTTTTACAGAAAACCTAAGGCAATCAATATCTAGCTAATCTTTAAATATTCTAATTAATTAAATGAGATCGAAAGATACAGATAATTTTGAAGAACTTACGAAGATTCGACGTCTTTAATCTTTGTAATCGTACTCACTCGCACGTGATTTCCCACCTTTAAGATGGACTGGTCTTCGGCTTCCGAAATATGTGTCCGGAACTTCCGGACTCTATGTGTAGTATCAGCTGATACACTTTATGAATAGACATAAACGAAGATCTTTGTAAAATTATAGAGTTATATGACAAAATAACTAATTATTCTCCGGCGAAACGATGACAACATCTGTGACTTTGACACGATGTTTTTGTTTTCTTGTTTAATATCCATAGCAACGCATTTGTTTGCCTATATGGTAGGCAACACAGTGCACTCATAGTTGATATGAGTGAGATTATAAAGGTAAATGCTGCCAGACGTGCCATCCTTCCGTCGTATAAGAAAATTTTGAAGATCAAAATATAATTTCTTAATAATGCATATTTATACAATGTGATTGAAATGTGTGAGTACAGTATATTAAACGTCTTTTAATAATGAATTTGGAAAGATTTATTTATATAAAATTATGTTTACGAAAAGCGATATATATAATAAACGATAGTAAAGTTTACGTCTCCTCTGTCCCTTGTCGAAGGGACTCTTTTTTTTTTAAACAAGAAAATTTGTGAATAATCAGTTAATAAAAAATACCCAAAGTAGATATCTGTATAGCTTAAGAAAGAAACCTGTAGAGATTGAATATCTGTGCCTAAAATTCATAAAGAGGGAGTACTAACGACACTTTGCCTCCAACTTCTAACATCAACCATAATAAAAAAAACAGCGGCGTGCACCAAACAGTGTATATATATATATATATATACACATGCTTTTTAACATTTCTTTTTTAACAGAAAGCCTAAATCAATGCCTGTCTAGCTAATTTTATAGATTATAAATGAAATGTAAAAATGGAATGAGAGCAAAACAACAATTAATTTTGAAAATTTATTATAGTTTAAAGTCTAAAATTTTGTAATCGTACTCACACTCGCACGTAATGTCTCGTATTTTAGGTATCATGGCTTTCGGCTTGCACCAATGTGTTCGGAACTTCAAATTGTGATAATAGCAGGTGATAGACTTTTTGACTTTAATAACTTCGAAGAGTTTCAAATATATGATTAATTGGAAGAATAACGAATTTTTCTCTGGAGAAACAAGTCTGACATGTATGTCTTGAAGACAATTGTTATTAGGTCATTACCGGGAATACATGCGTTATATATAACTTGTTTGCCTATATGATCAGCCACACAGTAAACACATTCTTGATGGAATGAAATTATTTACAAATAGAGCTGCCAGGCGTGCCATCCACCCTCCGTACGAGAAATTTTGAAGATATTCCGTTATAATTTCGTGATGATACATATTTTAATAATATGATAAAAATGTGTGAGTACAGTACATTAAACGTCTTTTAGAAGTAAATTTGGTAGAAGTTATTATTACATACAAAAATATGTTTACGAAAAGTGATATATATATATGATAAACGATAGTGGAGTTTACGTCTCTGAAGGGACTTTTCTTTGAAATTGTAAATTATATGTCAATAATGAACAGCTAATGTAGATATACAGAAAGAAAACTGTACGGAATAAATATTTTAAATAAATTAAATGAAATGGGAGTCCTCTAACTGTACTTTGCCTCCAACAACAACATCAACAATAACAAAAATAAGGGCGTGAACCATACACTGACGAGAAAATATCCAAAGTAGATAGATAAAAAAAAAATTAGAAAAGCATGGTATTTTAAAAAATTTAAAAGACAATAACACATATCATTACTATATACTATGTGTATATATGTTCAGATGGATGTTTTCTCGGTCAGCGTATGTGAAATAATGTTTCCGGGTTCCTGACCGCGTATGTTATTGGTCCCGGAAAGGGACCGTTTCGACGAGACTTCACTCGTCTTCTGGACGCTCTCGTTCGACTAAAAATCGGAGATGGATACCAACTCGTATTGTCCGCGAGATTTAAAAATGGTTGTCTGGGGAGACTCTTATTTCTAATGAACACGTGTCTTACTCAACATTGCAAGAAATAAGTAAATTTCTAGTACCTACCTAATCCTGTACCGCATACAATGCCGATTTTTGGTTTATACTTCCCAGCAATAAACGATTGTATGTAATCTTTTGAATCTTGAAGATCCTTGTAACTGCACCTGCAAAAAGCAACGGTACTGGTGAGTATTACTAAATATTTCACTACTTTTAGAGGGATATTTCGTGATGTGTAAGTAGTTTGTTTGTTCACAGGTATTGCAGTAAATCTAATAATTAATAAAATAATCTTTCTATCTTTCTTCGTTCTGCAATTATATTAAAAAAAAGCAGAACTCCATCAACTTTCGAAGGGATATTTCCCCTATTCAATATGAATTGCGATACAACGATTGCAAGGACTGTGTAGTTGTATAATTCGCAGGTATCGTAGTAAACTCCACTCCACACAAATTAATAATTATTCGGAACGCAGCGTTTCAGGACCATGTGGACTCCCATTGTCAACCACGTACATGCAATCTTTCCTACGCAGACTCTAAAAATTCTTTTTACACCCTATTAAGTAGGAATGAAAACGAATCGTCATTTTTAATAGGACATTATGGTAATAAATCAAGCAGACTCGAGTGTGCAATTGACAAGTTTTTGTTCTTTTTCATAAATATTGTTTTGTACGCGTCTAATTCTCTACACAAATTTATATTATTAAGTAGCTTCAGATTTTTTAATTCAAATATTTCCGGATTGTATCACATGCTCTGCCGCGCTAGACAGTTCTGGTTTGTCGGAACGTTAGTGTCTAATATGCTCATTAAACCTCGTTGCGATACTCCTTTTTGTTTGTCGAATGTAAACTCTATCACAACCATTGCATGTGATTTGGTAAATTCCAAACCTTTTTATCATACCCGATTTACCTTTAGGATTGCCCAAGAGGTTTTAGGCTGTTCTTTGATACCAAAGACACGTTCATATTTTGTTGGCGGAAAATTTTATTTAACCATTTTACTGTTGGGTAGAAAGGTAGTGTTATAAATGTTGTTTGTATTGAGCTTTCCTTAAAATACGGTCAACATCTGTAGAGGAGATACCATTGTACCTCGCTACATCTTTGATATGTTTTAATTCTTTTTCGTACCTGCTCTTGCAAGCTCTTCGCTACGTTCCGAATAATTAATAAATTTGTGTTGGATGATATGTGTTTTGATTTTAAGCAGACTGTATTTTAATGATATTTAACAAATAGTATAACGTAATACTCTTACTTAACGGAAATATAACCTAATCTAACCCTGTTAAACAGAAATTAATAGCCCACATGTTTTGTTTGTTCACAATGGTATGAATCAGCCGTAATAAATCTATTGGAATTAGTTTCTTTTCTATGGATGCCTATTTATAATTCATTCTTATTACGTATAACTAGTGTATCTTTATATTTTGCGAAATCAATGCCGGAGACAATTTGGTTTCATGGAATAGTGCGGTTTGAACTTGTAATATCCTGTTAAAGACGCAGCTCGTTTTCGCTCCTTCCTTTCCCGAGAATTTACAAGAAATCCAGGACCACTCAGTAGGTTGTAAGAAGTTATGTACTTTAAGAGCTTTTACAGTCTGTGTGGGAAATATTGCTATACATTTTTACATTCAATCGGCAATACGGTTGACAATGGGAGTCCATGTGCTACTGAAACGCTGCGTTCTGAATAATTACTAATTTGTGTCGAGAGGACTTTACTGCAATACCTGTGAGTTGCGACAAACAAAATTACTAAATACATGCTTTAGTACGTTCTATAATTTCGCATGCTTCATTAAAATCTGAATTCAAGACGAAGTGTATATGATAAAGGTTTTTTATTTGATGTTCCCCTAACTGTTACTGCACATGTAATTGCACCACGCTAGTTTGTTTTAAGTGCAGTAATCTACTGGTTATTGCGCAATCGCGGGAGCAATTGTGAGATACCCATCGTGAATTGTGAAATACCCACATATCAAAGTCGTATGGATAGTAAAATATACATCCATGTGGTGATACTACGTTAAATATACAATATTTCTTTACAACAGAAAGGCTCTTCTTGCAGAGCTCGTAAAATTAAAGCTTTGTTACGTGAAACTGGGTTCCGTTTTTATTAATTAATCTGGGGAATTTCCACACCTGCAATAAGATATCTGTAAAAAAAAAGTGTGAAGTCGCATTTGGATTGGAGGTTAAAATAAAGAAAATCCCTAAACCTATTCAGGAAAAAGGTCACATAAGAAGCAAATCTATATCGAATATTATAATTTAGCCTATATTATACCTGTAACCCAGTAAAATATTTTGAAAAACGTTGAAAGAGCGTATAAATTTTTTTCACCAAATCTGTATATTCGTCAATAAACAATCTCCACTATATATTTTCTTAAAACTTACCTATTCCGGTCGAATGGCTCGCAATCGGAACTTGACGACATTCTCGAATTTAAAGGTTACACACGAACTGAACAAGGTATACTGGTATACACAATGTTCAAGTTATATACCCCCTTGAACTCTAATATCGAGCTGATAAATGATAAGCTAAATATAATTTCCAATCAATTTACTGAATCTCGGAAATTCCGAATGCAGTTTGCTGCACTGATAACAATCAATTTTATCACACTGTACAGGGGAATTACTGGCAACACCTTTTGTCAACCTTTTTAAATAGCTCGCTAAAGTTTGTTGTTTATATGCTATGAGGTAATTTCCTGAAGAAATTGAATCGATTGAAATAAGATTTCTGTGATATAATGACGATACGTGAGCATAACTGCAGAATTCTTCTTACGTTTTTGGATCATACTCATGGATCGGCGAAGCTGCCAGAATCTGATTCTGATTTTTGTAGATGTAACATACGTATTTAAACACGTGTAAAGTGACAGAACAGTCAAAATGCCAAGCCGACCGAAACTATCTCCCCAAGGCAAAGTACCAGCCCCCGTCAAGATTCTATTTGCGCGTTTCTACAATACAAACACTCTGTAAGTCCTCGACATGACCCCTGGACAATGCTACCGCTTAGAATTTATTGAAAGAGCGCAAAATACAAAGTGTTGTATAAAGCATCTCCAGAAACTAAGTACCGTTACGTTCTACCGCCAGCGCAACGCTACTGTCGTAGTACTGCTGATGCGTAGATGTCTCTCTGGTCCATAATCTCTCTGTTAACGCCATTACAGCCGGATTATGTTATGTTTACATCTGTTAGTGATCGTTTAAAATGTTTAAGACAATTTCTGAGTCCGCCGGCTATGAAGTGCATTCTATAGTACGGTTTTTGAATGCAAGGAATATAAAGCCAGCCGAAATTTAACGTCAACTTGTAGAGATTTATGGTGAAAATATAATAACAGATGGAATAGTGAGAAAAACTTGGCAGTACTTTGACATATCTTACCCAAGACAGTGTTGAGGAAGATGAATTCTTAAACAGTGTTATAACCGGTGAGGAAACTTGGCTTACCAACATCGAACGGTTTCTATTTAAGGCAAATGTAGCCTTACAGCCTAGGCATTTGCTGCATTACTCATTCGAACTATAAGACATACGACAGAAGACATTGCCGGGAGGTAGTAATAAAATTAGAAGTTGTTTATTGGTTCCGCAAGTTATTCAATACAGACGACTCTGATGTCAGTCACTTAATAATTTGTTCTGCTTCATGCAACGAAGTGTTGTAACCCCTTGGTGTTACTCTAGCAGATGCTTCAGGTTCTCTGACAACTATAATTGTTTCCCTTCGTATTGTAAATATAACACATGGGCTGAAAAGTCCCGGGCCTAACAAAGAAAACACGGTTTTTTTGGTTCAAAATTAACTTTATTCATTAACGTAATTCTCCATCAAGAGTAACGCAATCATTCCAGCGCCGCTCTAACATTTCAATACCATTTTTGTAGAACGATTTATCTTTTGCCTCAAAATAGGCCTCAGTTTCAGCGATGACCTCTTCATTCGTGCGAAATTTCTTACCGGCGAGCATTTTTTTGAGGTCTGCGAACAGCCAGTAGCCGCTGGGAGCCAAATCTGGTGAATACGCTGGATGTGGGAGCAATTCGAAGTTCAATTAATGTAGTTTTGCCATTGTTTTGATTGACTTGTGACACGGTGCGTTGTCTTGATGAAACATTTTTTTTTCTTTGCCATATGCGGTCGTTTCTTTGCAATGTCGGCCTTTAAACGCTCCAATAACGCTATATAATATTCACTGTTGATGGTATTGCCTTTCTCAAGATAGGCGATGAATATTACACTACGCACATCCCAAAATACCGAGGCCATAACCTTCCCAGCCGATTGTTGTGCTTTCGGGGGCTTTGGACGAGTTTCACCAGTTGCTGTCCACTCAGATGACGATCGTTTTGATTCCGGAGTGAAGTGATGGATCCATGTTTCATCCATTGTCACATATCGACGCAAATATTCCGGTTTGTTACGTTTGAACATGGCCAAACACTGCTCAGAATCATCAACACGTTCTTGTTTTTGGTCAACAGTGAGCAAACGCGGCACCCACTTTGAACAGAGCTTTCTCATAGTCAAATGCTCATGCAATATAACGCCAATACGTTCTTTTGATATCTTTACGATACCAGCTAACTCACGCAACTTCACTTTTCGATCATTCAAAACGATTTTGTGGATTTTTTTGATGTTTTCTGGTGTTACCGCCTCATTTGGACGTCCACTGCGTTCTGCATCAGCGGTGTCTCTACGACCACGTTTGAAGTCAGCAAACCAACGTTTTATTGTTGTTTCTGATGGAGCGGAGTCCCCATAACACTTTTCAAGCCATTGCTTCGCTTGAACGGTATTTTTTCCCATCAAGAAGCAGTGTAAAATTAAAACACGAAATTGTTTTTGATCCATTGATTTGAAAATAACAAAAGTAGCGTGACTCTTAGCACGATAACTCACAAATTAATGAATAGAATATGATGAAATTTTAACAGCTGTCTTTTGAAGGTTAGTACTAACTGAGAGAAAGGTGACTGCAATAAAACTAGCGTGATCTATGTGTTAGGCCCGGGACTTTTCAGCCCATGTGTTAGTATTAACACTATATTCCCTGTGCTCCTAATAAAACAAATTGAAAACAGCTGATATAAAATATATTATTAAAATAAGCATTAAGAGATTAAAAATTCCTTTTACTTCGGTGAGACTTTTTAATACAATGAAGACACTTAACTAAGTTCAATTTTACTGGGCAATATATTTTCAATGATACAGACCATATACGATAAAGATGTATTGTTGTAGAAGTACATTAATATACAAGGCGCTCCATCTAAAATACTATCATACAGGACTCCGACAGAACTGAACATTCTGCATACACCGAAATTATTTTTACAGGATAGATGATTTGATCTTAAAGAAACTTCTCTTAAAATATTTCTCAGTAAAACGTATAGGAAAGCAGTAATGAACCGGCCTCAGACACGTGTCACACCTGATATGCATTGTGCGATTTGTGTAAATTTTTATAGACGTCACGTATCTAGATATCTAATCATAATCCATCTGAATTGCTTACGTGATTCACTGTATTGTTTGAAATTTCCAAGTTACGTATGTATAAGGAAATAAATTAAGATGTTATCGATTCAAATAATTCGACCTACAATTACAGTAAGCACTCGGTCATGTAAATACCCGGTTATCGAAACGTCGCGGTTATGCTCAAGCGCCTAGAATTGAAATTCGTCTGTATAAATGGCTTTTAAAACAAAGGCAAAATCATGTTCCAATTAACAGTGAATTATGTAAAGAGAGATCAAAATTATTGAATAAAAACCTAAAAGAGACTGAAGCGAGCGTCTACTGTATATTGTGTACGAAACTAAATAACTTATTTATTAATTTATAATTTATAATTTAAAATTGTTTATTAGATTTGATGGGTGTTTCAACAATCATCTATTAAATTATTACTATACCTTAAAGAATTGCAGCATTGCAGAGCCCTTAAAATACACCTTTTTACATTTTAACACTATTTTCTTTTTTAAAAACTTTATTCAAAGGATTGTGTTTGCAAAATATTGACGGAGAAATACAGAGATATTATTAAATTGGTGCATGTGTTAGAGTGGTCATCCCCCGAACATTTGTGTCATATAGAGAGTAAAAAAGGTAAGGATAATGACATCAAAATTTTCATCATTTTGCTCGTCTACAAGTTATGAAATAAACGAAGCCAAAAATATAGTCGAACATATTCTTAGGCTATCACCTGTTTATCATTAAATTACAAAACGTTTGTTGCATTGCTACTCTAATTCAGCAATAATACTGAACTAGTTGAGTATTATTGCTAAAGATAATAGCTTAGATGATGAAACGTGTGTCCAGTTTTTAAGGAAGTGTTACGGTTAGGGAGACATTGAAATGTTGTACCTATTTTTCATGATAATATTAATAATTATTATTATTCAATAATGCCAATAAAGCGTTGAACAAGTCAATACAAATATATGTAAATGCAACAAATATAAACAACAGGGACACATTGTATAAACATCTAGACAAACTAACAAATTATTTACAACATTGATTAATATTTTTGTCGACATATAAAATTCTGCAACCGAATAGAATGTCATTTCCTGAAGTTGTGACTTGTTGATTTCACAACGTTTCAGTTCGTACGGTATGTGATTGTATACTTTAACAACCTGAGTCATTACGCTATTAAAAACTAATGTTAATAAAATCAAATGATCAAGGTAATTAACATGATCATAAAACAACCTAAAACCGAATTCTGAAATATTACAGGATACTCAAATCACAAGAAAATCAACAACCACATAATCAAAAGAAAACAAAGAACGCGCAGCGTATTTGTGATAAATAATTTATCAGTTTTTTAATACACTCAGCGTAATTTCTATGTGCTTTCTTCGTAGTTTCTCTATAAACAACAAATAGTTATCAATAGTAAAAGTTGGCGATTATCAATAATTGCATTTCTGAACATAATAAAGTAGTAAAGGAACTATTTAGTTAATATCGCTACCGATAAATAAGATGAATACCTTAGTTTTTTATGTTATTTACGTAGCTACGAAAACAACGGATTATAAAACGAATAACACTCAATTTTTCAACGTAAAAACCTTCTTTTCGTCTTTTAGTAATTCTGCAAAATAGACCCCACCAAAAAAGTATCAGAAATACTCGAATAAGTACTTAAATCGTTCTTAATAGGTTGAGTCAGAGTGGAATAACAAACAGAGTAACCGTTACAGCTACTCGTCTTACTAGTAATCACCAAGTGACCCCGTTAAGGTTTGCTAAGGAACATGTCAATTGGGAAATGAATGACTGGGCCAACATATTCTTCGGAGATGAGTTAAGATTTAGTCTTTACACCTCAGATAGGCGTATACCAATGTAAAGACGAAACAGTGAGCACTATTCCTAGAATAACGTTAAATCTACGCCTAATTTTGGTGGTGGCTCTATCATGGTTTGGAGAGGCATCTCTTTAGCAGGCCGTACAGAGTTAATATCAGTAAACAGAGGTACAATAACTGCGTAATAAGGTACATAACAGAAATTTTGCAAGATCATCTAGTACCATATGCACCAATACGCAACAAATTCTTGTTAATCCACGATAATACACGACCCCATGTAGCGATAATCCTCCGGGAATATCTTGATGAAGTTGGCATTCCAGTTTTAAATTGGCCTGCGATGAATCCATACATAAATCCGATCGAGGATGTGTGAGACTATCTTCACAGAATGGTACGAATCCAATATGTTGCCCCAGTAGAGTTACAGGGATTAGAAGATGCCCTCCGTGAGGAATGAAAGAATTTAGATTAAGCCTATATACGGAGGTTAGTTGAATCCATGCCAAATCGAATGCCAGTGGTCATAAGAACCAGGTATGGCAATATCGAATAATCCTGTAATTTCTTTCCCAAAAATATCACTTCTTTCACCATATCTGCTTAATAAAATTTCAAATACGAGTTTCTGTCTTCATTTGGTCCCTATATTATTTAAATAATCATAACAATTATTTTTTAAACTATATTAGGATATCCTTTAGTCATAAAATTATTCTTGAATAAAAACGAATTATGCGATACTTTTCTGCGGACTGTAGTTTCCCAAATCATTGTTCGATAAAAAGCGACGTCTTTCAAGTATTTTTTGAGTTTTGGAAAGATGTAATAGTTACAGGAGGTGAGATTGGTACTGTAAAGTTACTATTATTATTATTGGTCAAGCGACAAATCAGTGATTCCACCAACATAGAATAATTTCTTTCATACAAAGTTTAATACGACTCGTCCTCGAGTACCGTTGTGATAAAAATCAAACAATGTAGCAGGAACTTATTAACTTTTTTAATTTAAACTCAATATTTTAATAACCTCTATTCTCATCCTAAACGACTAAGGTTGTCAAATTTGCTTTCTTTATCTGCTAGACACAAAATTTCTCTCTCTTGAGTATTAAATCGTCCTGAACTACTTTCATTTTTTTCTTACAAAGAATTTCCAGAGTTCACACCAGGGATGGCTCTATAAGTAGGGTTACAAACCAGTGCTTCACTATATCTGAATTTCTGAGTTGAGCACCATTCTTTGTTAGGCATATAATATTTTTGTCTCTAGTATTAACTTGAATGTATTCGAGTAAATATTCCACGATTACATATTTTTTGATAATCTTTATGGGAATTCCCCTGTTGGTTTTTGTTATAAAATAAATAATTCAATATCATTCGGAAATTTCACACATTTTTTCTGTGTATGATTTCTCTATAAGCAATTCTTTTGCGTGGTCAGTATTAAAAAAAGCTTTCGCACTACTGCCCTATTCCGCGTATCATTCTTACATTTGTATGTTAGGACATTAAATTAACCCCATAAGAATTGAAATCGAGAGCTTTATTTCTTATCACGAAAAGACATTAACACGTCAATTAAAAATCTTGCTACTTCTACTTAGGTATAACTTAAAAGTACTTCTATTTAAGTATAATTTAAAACTTCTTTCATAACAAAGATGACTCGTTACTAAAACTACCTACACTAATTGCATGCACTTAACAAATAACATACACAGCAATAGCTTCTTTTGCCTAACTATCATAATTAAAATAAATTAATAGATATGTATAAGTAGGAGCCAATCCGCATTTATTTCGTCTTATTCAGCCTATTCTGAGCAATATAAGCCACTATCTTCTCGACGAACTTCTTCAAAGTACCTTGTCTTATCTTCCCGACGTCCATTACCTCTTCATGGTTTGGCGTATTATGATCTTGATAATCCATAACGCAAACGTTCGTGATTAGGCTGAAAGCTAAAACGGTCATGTCGCAATGCCTTGCGGTCAACACTTCGTGTACGGTGGACATTCCGACGGCATCAACGCCAAGTAATTTCAACATCCTTAATTCGGCAACGGTTTCGAAATTAGGTCCTCCCAAACAAGTGTAAACACCGTCAAAGAGTCTACCCTCAAGATTTTCCCGTCTCCAAATCTCTTTCGCCTCGCGTATTAAATCTGAGTCGTACGCTTTGTTCATTGGCGGAAATCTGGGTCCCCATCTCGTATCGTTTGGACCTTGAAGCGGATTATTGCCCGCAAATCCCATCATATTAATGTGATCTTTGATTAACATCACGTCGCCTTCCATGAAGGCGGTGTTTATACCACCGGCAGCGTTTGTCGCAATTAGGAATTCTACGCCGATCAGCTTCATCACCCTTATCGGCATTGCACACTTCCACAACGGATAGCCTTCGTAATAGTGGAAACGACCCTGCATGCATACCACGTCGACGTTGGAAAGCGTACCGAAGACCAACTGACCTGCGTGACCTTCAACCGTACTCCTTGGGAAATTGGGAATGTCACCGTAGGGAAGGATGATTTTGTCCTGAAGCTCTTCTGCTAAGGAACCTAAAAACAAGTACTGGATTGTATAAGGAGTGTTGGCTAGATCTGATTTAATAACATAGAGAAGTTATATTGTAACCAACTGGGATATAGAGAGGAATTGTTAGTGTGGATTCTGGGAAAACAGAAAATTATGTGCCATTTTGAAGTTCCAAAGAAGCATAAAAAATATGGAACTAGGAACATTCTAATAAAATCACCAAGTCTTAATGCGAGGGATATCTTTTAAGTTGTGCATACTGCGACATAGAGGGCGTCACTAAACCAAATGTCAGTACTAAGAACTAACTTCCATCTTTTGTTAACCTGAATCCAAAGTTTCAGTGTGATACGTGTAGTGCTGTAGCTACAGCGAAATGTCAAAATTGGCAAGTTAGTTGAAAAATGGGATTAAACCAAGAACTTTTCCGTACAATAATTTCTTATAATTTTCGAAGACAATTATCTCAACAAGTTTTCGATGAAGCACCACATCAGTCAACAATTTCTCGATGGTACGGAGAATTCAAACGTGGGTGGATTAGCTTTAGCGACGATCTAAGGGTACATGCACCAAAAGCGGTAGTCACTCGGAAAAATGGTGATCAACATATGATATATCGCGGGATTGGGGTATCATTGGAGTTTTCAAGTACCTCAATTCCAAAAATCTTGCATGAAGAATTGTGTGTAAAAAAATTAGATTCGCGTTGGATACCGCGTCTGTATACCGAAGAACAGAAAGTAGCTAGGGTAAATTGGTGTCAAAAACTCCAGACCTCTTCAACAACGAAAACTCTAAAAACGTGCACAACATCGTCAGTGATGATGAATCTTGTATTTACTCATATGGGCCAGAACACAAACTCCAGACGTTTGTTTGGTTGTTCCAAAGTGAAGAAAAGCCGGCAAAAGTCAACAGTTCTCGAAGTGTCTCCAAAAGGATGGTCACAAACTTTCATCCCAAAAACAGGATATGTAGCAACAATTCCTCCATGAGATCAAAGAACTGTTACTGCCGATTGGTATACAACTATTTGTTTGTCGCAAGTCATCGTGGACCTTCGAAAAGCCAACCCCAAATGACAAAGTATCCCCGGCCAAGACAATGCAACTTCGCACGCAGCACGCAAGACGAAAACGTCAAATTATTGAGCCATTCTCCGTACAGTCCCAACCTTTCCGAAGATCAAAAGCGGACTGCGTAATGAAAGGTTCCAGTCATGAGAACGAGCAATCGATGCCTTCAAAAACGTAATTTTGACTGTACCAACAAACGAGTGGAATAACTGCTTCCTGATTTGATTCGAGCGCATGTAAAAGTGCTTTAATCTTTGTGGAGAATACTTAGAAAAACAGTAACGTTTTGAGAAACTACTTACTGTTTTATTTCAGCTCTGTATGCAAAACTTAAACGACGACTCTCGTACATACGTCTTAGGAGGCCTAACTTTCCACGTCTACAAGTCTTTAAAAGCTATCTACTGTTCTATTCCAACTTCAAAAACAACGCTCGTATAATTTCATACATTTGATTAAGTTAGGTTTGCTTTACAAAATTATCTAGCAATTCCACTGCTGTGGATTACTGCTTGAGGAAATCTCATATTATCCCTGCCGGCTATCCCATATTTTAGATCACAGCCCAATGGGAAAACTGGTTAATTAATGTGCGTTAGACGTTACAAGAACAACGTTAATTTTATATCACGCGTGTACCATAAGCCCAAAAAACGTCAAATAAACATATAGTCATAGCTAACGATTCCAATTATCTTAGAAAGCGACGTTACTTGCTGTCGTTATATTGATGTAATAAAACAACTCTTTAATTATGTTGAATTAAGCAACATATCTAAACAACGTTTGCAGCTTTGTTATACATCATTTTTCTTGAGAAAAACAGAGGTCCTACAAAAATCCTATTGCAATATATTATTCTTGTCGGTATGTCAAACTAACTATAGCGCAATTTTCTACAGTAATTTCAAATTATCCAACACATTGCTTCTGTGCACGTAATATTTTTCTCATCCTCTTGTGTTATCATTAGAAAACATTTAACGTAAATAAAATTATTTAATGTTAGAATGGAAATATTAGCAATAATTCGCACCGTCATTGAATTCATCTTGACTTCCTACTAATATTATTAATACAGCTTATCGGACAGCTGGACTGAGAATGACGGGCCATTGCTTACTGAAACGTCAACCGAAATAATAGACAAACTAAATAGTTTGATTATACGATTTCGTAAAATTTGAATTGTAGGCAGAAATTTTATAAAATTGGCAATTTCTTTTTATCAAAATAACCGCCTTCTTTATAAAAATTAATTTATTTCAATTTTACACGCTTACTCTATAATTTATACACAACAAGAAATTCGTATGTGTCTGTACGAATTCTAGACGTAGTTATTTTTTAACAAACCCTCCAATTTATTTGTAACAGCCTGTAATACCATCATTACAATATTACAATGCACAAGCTCTAATTATTGTATGTCAACTTACGAAGCAAAATAAAACACGCAATTAGACGAACGTAAGGCTAAACCAATTCGAATAATGGTTGCAGATTGACTTCGTTATTCTATGGAAACCTTGAGAGCAACTTTTTAGGACATTCAGAAGGAAAACCGGATATTAAAGCAGGCGAAAGAATTTGTGTAATTGTGTATATTTATCGTACGATAAATCATCATTCTTAAAAGTCTCCTCTTAAGTTACGAAGATTGTTTAATGTCCATGCTTTCGAAACGGTATATATGACGTTAAATTTGTATACCTTACTCAACTAGACATTAGTGGCCTTTAACAAATGCTTCTATTGTTTATGGCAAATAAAAACTTTTAGTTAAATATGGTGTACACTTAGTCATAAGTAAAAAGTAGAAAGTTTTAAGAAATAAAACAATAAGAGAGATAGAAATTTTGATGACAATTGAACAGTTCGAAGATGTTTAAATGTGAGATTAAGCAGCCAAGCTAAGAAGAAACACGTTATTGTTGGAAATAAAGCTATTAAAATAAGTCAAATATTCGATGAAACAAATATAAAGGGCAATAAGAATATGTGAGCTAAAAAAATCTATGTAAACTGAGGTATCGAAATTCTCTCGAAACTGGAAAGGGATGTCAAGTTCTGCATACTGGGACGTAGAGAGCGCCACTAATTAAATTTCAATACCAACAATTAACCTGCATCTTTAGTTAACCTAAGTCCAAAATTTCAGTGCGATAAGTGAGTAGACAATTTAGCCGAAAATGGAATTAAATCGAGAACATTTTCGCGCAGATACATTTTTAATTTTTTTTTTTTCTACAATCAAACGCCACATTAGACAACAATTCCTAATTGGATTAAAGAATTAAAACGTGAGCGGATTAGTCTTAGTGACGATCCAAAAGCAAGTACACCAAAAACGGCAGTCACTCACATTATTGGTAATATTCAGAACTACAAGAACTGAAGCACTGAAGACGTTTGTAGAAATTTGAAATTCGTTTTAAGCTGCTCTTGGTTATATCAATATCGACTTTCTTAACAGCATGTTTTGTTTTGAACTTAGTTGCTATCATCAAACCCAAAATTTAGCTCATCGCCAAGAACAACGTCAATATTATTTTGTTACCTTATAATTCCAGTTCTTTCCTATTACATTTTTCAAAAATATTCGTGAAAGGCCTTGAACTTTTTTTTTAATATAATAAAACTGCTAACACTATCTTTTTAACAGCTTCATTTTCTAAACAGTTTTTTTATTGTTGGATATTTTCTTTGCTTATTGTCCATTTTTTACCTTTTTTGCCGATGATATTTCGTTTGAAACAGTGAAATCGCGCTATATACAATCTTCCAAAAATAAACTATCACAACGAAATCATAATTATAAAAGACTTGCCTTTATACAAATTTGCCAATCAATTGGAACCTTTTGAAAACAGTTTTAAACTGTTACTGAATAGCAAGTTACTGGTTACCTACTTTTGCTAAACCACGATTTGACTTCTTTTAACAGAAATTCAAAAGTTACAGCGATTTTTATTTGATACATTTCTATTTGCTCCTCCCAAACACGAGGCTGGTAAGTAAAATCATAGTATGGAGATGTACGTAAAAAGTTTCGTCATTTTGGTCATCTCGAGCAAATAGAGAACCTCAACAAGGGAACGCTTGCCATACAGCTTGCTAGAGGAAAACTTGGAAAAAAGACAAATGACTTTATCTTCCGGCTAAATCTGCACAAACGAATGATCTGAATTCGATCGAGTATTTTTGGCATTTTGTAAATATTAAGTGTAAACAAATGTTCCTCAGACACTTAATCAGAAATAAAAGTAAAAGAAGTACGAGAAAACATTAACACATAACCTTACTCACTTATTCAGATAGTCATTAAAACTTTACGATGTCGCAAAGGCATAGAACTTAATCAACCCCTTTTATAATTGTATTTATTTCATTAAAGCTTAAAACTTTCGAAGAAATTTCTACTTAATCTTTTGGGCCAAAACTCAACAAAGCAAGGCAAAATAAATTTTTAATATCAATTTGGAGTTTTACTTAAAAATTTCTAATAATAATAGATTTATGACGATCTAAGTTAAGTTACAATTATTAATAATTCGGTAATCAAACTTTCGTCCTTTTTAATAGTTAAAAATTTTCGAAAACGTAGCCAAAACTACAAGAGACATTATAGAGGATTTCAAACAAATGTTGGTTAAAAGCAATGGCCCCATATGTTCCGTGCAACAAATAAAGTGTTAGTAAAAGTTATTAAAAATAAAAAAAACAATTGGTTGGAATCGCGTAAACAAGTGCACTGAATCGTTGTAAGAAAAAGGCCTTTTCAAGAGAAATATTATTGGAAAAAATGTATACAAGGGATGGATTGAGGTATTAGTGTCCCTTGATAAACCATGCACCAGACTTTGCTTGTAATTTTAATTTTTATATTATTTCAGTGGTGTCTTAAAGAATCCATATAAAAAGGGTATTGCTATACTAATTTTTCCAGTCATGCAAGCATGCTTAGAAGAAATAGTGATTAGATACCCTCGTGCCAATACGCACCCATTCCTGAGCCGCATATGATGCCGATTTTCGGTACATTTCGGATATACGACTGGATGTACTTAGCCGTTTCCACCAGGCTTTCATAGCTGCATCTGCATAAAGAAAGAAAATATTTGTTAGATTTATGGATGTCGCAGAGTTAAACTTAAAAGAAATTGTAAAGTTTATTACACCAAGAAAAATTTTGGATTATAAAAATAGCATAGCCAAAACCGTGAATCTTTGATTATAGCATAACTGTATTTGTCCAATGAGTAGTAAATACGAGATGGTACCCAAAAGTTTCCGAAATATAATAATAACTAGAAATGTGAAATGTCAGGATTTCGTTCACCTTCCTTACCTTGAAAGTGGTTCGATTGGTACTGGCAATGGCAGCACCATTAACACGAAAGGAATGATTTGATTTGTTAAAATGTTTAGCACCGTCATAGACGGTAGTCAGCTTCCATCTTCTCTGGCGTATCGAGTCTTTGCGTACTCAATTTGATTTTTATCTTTGGACAGAAAAAGGGAAACTAAAACTGAGGTGTGATGAAGGCAGTATGTGGTACGCATTAGGATGATGAAGAATCCAATTGCATCGGTACTACTTCTCATACCATCCCTTAGCCACCTTAATTCGTGTGGCATGAAGATGTGAATTATTTGTAAACAATGCAATCAATACAAAAAGAAATGTCAATAAGGATTTGATGGGCTTTCTTTGGCCAGGGTAAAGATGAGCTTTTCTATTGCGACGATTGTTGTTGTGTAAACCCAAGTTGGATTACCTATGATGATCCTATAAAGAAAATCTGGTTCAGTTCTAAGTTATTCTTCCAACTTTCTACAGACATCCATGTGACGTTGTCTGTGTTCGTTGCTTAGACGCTGTGGCACAAAGATTGCTGCTATCCTTCTCACGTTCAATTCTTCCAAAATCCGCTAGCATATAACTTACTACTAAAATCTCACAATATTTACAAAAGTCTGGTTTACCTACGATCATCCACATTCAGATGCCAATTGATGCTCGTCTAAAACAGTCATCTTCATCAATTTGTTGATGTTTGGGCATTTTTAAAACATTTAAACCAATCAAATGCTTTTATTTGGTCCCGAAATATCGTTCCCGAATGCTCCCTTTGATATTTTATGTATCTCTGCGGCGGTTGTACCAAAGTTAAAACAGAACTTAAGTACAAGCAAGTTACTCTATCAAATCGGACAGTGCAAGAACACAAACACAAGTAGATAGAAAAACTATTCACCAACAAAGAACCTTTTCACAACCCGGGTATTGATTACAACTGTGTCCATTCCCGCACGTGATTCAATTTTCTAGAACGTTTAGATACCACCTCATAATATATATTGCATGACATGTAAATTGGAACACCAGGAAGAGGTACCAATTTTTTTGACAAAACCTGGCACAAGCGTATAATTATTCAAATGTTCAAATTGATTATAATCTCAAAGGAAAAGAACTAAAGATTGACACAATTTATTATAATAGATGGTCGATATCCTCTTGGGGTATAGTGTCCCAAGCGATAAGCAATTCATACCGGAATTTTCTTCTTGTAGTATCCCACATGTGTGCAATTGGCAAAAGGTCAAGAGATATGTGTGGCTATAGCAACATATTGACGTGCGCCTCCTCAAACCAGTTTAGAGAAGTTCTTTTCCCGTACGGATAGGTATCATCCTGGGTCTTCGAGCTGCTGAAGAAGTGGAAGAATGTGGGGCTCCTCATCAAAGTTAGGCTGGTCGTTTATGATATCCCAGATGAACACCAACTACTCCCATACGCTACAGCAACCCACCAGAACTCCAAACGTTGCTGTCGCTGTTGAGCCGTAAGTTGTAAGCCCTGAATCGATGATAAACGGTTCGGAGACTTACAGAACGATCATCGTTACCTAACTATGGGTTAGAGAATCGGTCTCCTAATGGTATTAAGCGAAGATAACGGTCCTAATTTGCAATTTTCCTGACTGAAGGACTATCCTTGTGCAAGCCAATAATTCGGCTTCGGTCGATTTCGCTCAACTGGCAATAATTTCCACGTTACCTTACTCTAGGCATTATTAAATCCTCAGGACACGTTAAACAAAAATATGACAAGAGAAAACGGCGAAAACTGAATCAAAATTGGCATTAATGTTGTAAAAACTGCCAGATACGTCATAGTTCAACGCAACAAAGTTATAATCAATAATTACCTTTGAATGGTTACACATTTCTGCCAAGTTTGGTAAAAAAACTCGTACCCCTTCTTGGTGTTGCAATGTTCATGTCACGTAACATACTTTTCATGTAGAAAAGCCCTTTTAAGTTAACAGGATAAAAGCAATTGTCATGTCATGCAATAATCTTTACATAAAAAAGAAATAATATAATCATAATAGATAAAAAATGGTTTTCTCCAATTCCTAAATTCTAGTTAACAAATAACGTGTTGGAGGAACACATATATAAAAATTTATAGCTACTCTTAAAAAGGCTGCGTAGAAATCCAAATGTAATTTTAAATCATCCTAAATTAGAATCTCAATATTTATTTATCCATATAACCTCCTTGTTATTGAATGTCAGTGACATTTTAGTTTATTGCCTAAGTATTTATCAATCAACGGTGATCAGTATCAATTTTCGGTCAATTCAATTCACACAAACATATCTTGCACTTTCAACTCATAACTTACCCTGTCCTATCGTTAGCAGAATTGCAACTGAATGGCCCATCTCTAACGAAAATAGAATGTTTGTATCATTTATGGTATTTGTTTGTACGGTATCATTTCTAAGCTTAAAAGCTTTGGCGCTAATATTAAGCGAATATGCAGCACAATTATCAATATACGAGCAATAAATTTGCAACAATTTTATTTATATATGTACGCATTCAGAGAAAAATATATTAATCTAACTAAAACATTTAGGTTAAATACAATATAGCCATACAAAAGTACAGGTTGAAATAACGAAATGTGCCTTTTAAATTTTTGCGTCAGATTTGAAAATATATTCTAATTCAATCAATAATGGTTTTAATTGTCTCAAATAAAATATTTTATTTTTTAGTCTTGTAAACGAACTCAATGAATATTGTGAAATTAATCAAGTAATATGAAAAATCTTTCATTTATTGTCAGGAAATATTTTAAAACAATTGAAACGATCTCAAACAGATTCAAATTTAAAATTCTTTTTAAATTATGTATTATATAATAAAGAAAGCATTGAGGTACTTGGATGTCTAGGGTTTAGAATAAAGTGCTGGAAGGAATATATCTATTTAAATTGCTTAGGTTTCCGTTCATAATAATAGGGACACTTTCTTTCCATGAAAAATTTTTGAAGAGACAAAAACTCTCACATTGTCTTTTTCGTGAATGATTTCACCAATACCATGGGTTTTTACAGCGTTCATACCTTTGGTGTTATTTTCTTTTCTGTTCTTTTGGATATGTTTTAAATACGTCATGGTAAGTCTGAGAAATCATTCACATATGCAGTTACCCTATACACTGCCCTTTGTACGAGCGCTCTCTCGGGAATAGTAATCTATGTATTGCTCGAAAGATGGATGGAGAGCTGTACCCGCTTCTTCCCGCTGTGTCTGACTCTTGCAAACAAGTTATTCATTCTTTTGGCACTAGTTAGCGCCAAAAATAATCACTTGAATTGTAGGGTTAGATATGGTGATAGTAGCAGGAAGGGAATTGCAATGTGTCGTGCAAAAAATCGCTCGAAACGATGCTGATGACGCCGGGTAGGCAGAAACATGTCCGTGTGTTAGCGTTTTTTATCTCTTCATATTATCTTTCGCGTGAATGATTTCACCAATACCATGAGAAAAGCTGTATTTACGGCGTTCTTACCTTTGGTGTTATTTTCTAGGCACTCTTTTAGAAGTGTTTCATCTACAATTTATTGCACAAAAGAAAAAGTAATAACAAACATTAGAAAACATAAAGGAAGTTATACTTTCTTCTCATAGAAAAATCCACCTCTTGATTTAATAACTGCTAGCAGAATCCGTGGCAATCTTTCTTCCAATTTCCTGAGTGTGTCTTGAGGAATATTGTTCCACTTCCTCTGCAACACCGCCCAGAGATGGGTTTTGGATGATCCGCATTCTTTTTTAATTCGTCTGTCCAGTACGTCCCACAGAAGTTCTATCGAATTTTAATCCAAACTTTAGGAACGCCAAGTCATTATTTTTAATATTCCTTCATTCTCTCCATCAACGAAGTAGTTTTTGCATAATAACCACGTGAGCTTCGGATCGTTATCGTGCATCTACTCAAAATTGTTGCCTACTAAGCGCAATCCGTATGGTAGAGCATTTTCTTTTAATACCTCACAATAGTTCTCCTTCCTCATTATTCCATCAATTTTCACACGGCCCCTGTTCCAAGAACAATACCATACAAGAATTGAACCACCACCTTTTTTTATTGTTAGTGCTTGACAAATGTTCTACGGTTTTATAAGAAGATTGTACAGTTATATAATTATCAAACATGGAGGTGGCAGCGAATTTATGTGGGAATGTTTTGGTAACATCCAAGTCGAGGAACTGCCACAAATGAAGACAAAGGCTGTGTGCGGTGCCCCTCTATGTAAATAGCATTTTTTTCAAGGGGAGTAAGGATTAAAATATAAGGGGCAAGGAGTACTAATAAGAATGAAGAAATATTACTACGTTGTTCTGCAGCAAACTGTCTGCGTTTTGACATTTTTACGCTCAGTGGTCTACCATATTGTTACAATTACGCACTGATTATGTGTGATTATGTGTGATTATGTGTATCAATTTTATCTGCATCTTATGGACGGTAGTATACATCAGACTTACTTCTCCAATGAATCGTTTTAATAACCACATATACCATCACGTATTTTCCCATTTTTTTTTTTTTCATATTAGATAGGTCAAGTGAAATGATTAATGACGAATAGTCATCGCAACATTTGAAAAATGGGGAAGTCAATATCAATATTACACTGATAATAGATAAGCTGCGCTTGAGTAATACTCGCACTTCTAGGTATATCCCCGATAATAAAACTAGCTCCAGTGAATACTCCAATTGCAATATACTCTAAACATACTAAACTTTCGAAATTAATACACTTAATTAGTTGATGCTTTCATAACTTAAAGCAAATATAAGCATATCTGAATACAATTTCTTCTATACATAGTTTCACAGTAGGCGTTTATTGTTTATGTTTTTGTTTCTCGATAATCATTATTATAAAGTGGCGATAATAAACCCGTTCAATTCGCGTTGGAATTTTTCGAGACCACAGTGTTTTTCCTCGCATCATCTCCACTTATGAGAAATAAGAAACCGTTCGGTATTGCTTCACATAAGTTCGTTATGGAACGAATTGCTTAACCATACGGAGAATAAATATTTTCTACTTACGTTGCAAAAGTAAATATCCCCGATTCGATAATAAGAATCTCAACATCAAATCCCCAGTTAGCACATTTCGCAAACTTCTTCAGGTTTTTTGTAGATACCTGGTATGTGTGTACATTGCAGTTTGTAAGTTTTGGACTACTTTCAGAGGCCTGACTTACGATTTAAATGAGAGGGAAGTAAACATTTTTAATGAGAAAAAACATATATATTTCTTAGAAATAATAATAC
Organism: Trypoxylus dichotomus; assembly: GCA_023509865.1. Lineage (NCBI taxonomy): Eukaryota > Metazoa > Arthropoda > Insecta > Coleoptera > Scarabaeidae > Trypoxylus > Trypoxylus dichotomus. The sequence continues at coordinate 13,855,718 of CM042074.1, read as the reverse complement.
TAAAACGATAGAGATTATACAGGGTGGGCCATAAAGATCTCGCGCATTTCGAAGAGCTATAAAAAATTAAGAAATTTAACTAGGAAAAGCTAAATATACTTTTAAAAAGAACATAATTTTTTGTGTTTTAAAAATTACATCAGATAACTATGACTGCTGATCGATGCGCTGAAACTTTGGAGGCCTTTCTGCGCATTAAATAGGACGATGTGGATACAAATGTGTGGTTTCAACAGGACGGGGCCACAACTTACACAGCGCGATGTTTACTCGGAGTGGTGAGGGAAATGTTTCCTGGGCGTTTGATTAGTTTAAGAAGAGATGTGGAGAGGCCCAAGTTTCTCCTTTGGAGATACTTAAACGAAATGGTTTTCAACACCAATCTTCATCTCTTTAAGAATTAAAGGAACGGATCCAACAGAAAATCGACGCTATTATGCAACTAAGGCGGGGAGTGATGGTAAACTTCTGGGAACATGAAGGCGTCGTTGTTAGTACAACGTAGTAAGAACGACGCATTCATATAATTTTATATAAAAATATATTCGGTTTTTCTCTAGTTAAATTTCTTCATTTTCCTCTTCAAACTGTGAGAAATATTTATGCCCCACGCGGTATACTAACAAATAAAGAAGTTGCTACACATACAAATGGTGGTTTTCTGAAAAAAATAACATCTCTGTTTCTTCTTTGGCACAACTTGTCGTATTCCTTTTACTAAATTATTTAAAGATTCTGCGTTAATTTTAATGCACTCAAAATGAACTCCCTCTTCTTCTTTCGATTGCAAAAACTGTTTACTTCTTCTTCGAAGAGTGTTTAAGGTTGTTATGCTAAAAAATAAACTGACCCTCCCACTAACGACAAACCAGTTGGAATCATATGCTGTTCTCTGATGTTCCTTTCAGTGTCATCAAGTTTTCTACTCCATTCGCAGGAAAATATCTCCATATCGTCACCAAACCTCCTCCGTATTTTATAGATCGAGCAACATATTTTCTTTTTATGTCGAACAAAAAAAATGTATTTATTACCAAAGACTTCGAATATGGATTCCCTGCTTCAAGAAACATTTGTCCAATTTTCTTTGATCCAATTTTTATATTCCAAATTCCAATTAAACCGTTTTCCTTTGTGTTCGTTAGAAATTTCTTTTTTAGTAACGATGCATACTTTTAAATCCACTCCATTTCATCATTACTTCACTGTATATACTGATATATTCCTTAAAGCTTTCAGTTTTTTTTAATGTATCGTTCACTTTTGCCTCCATTATGAAGAATAATTGTCGCAGCGCGGTTTTCAAAGTTCAACCCTTTATTTTTGGTCATATTGTGTAAATAAATCCAATAAAACTCAAGCGATAACGGTTAAAAGACAACTAAACAAAATTACCAGCTAAAGGTCACGTAACTGGAAAGATTTTAGAAAATTGATTAGAAACATTTCTTACAAATACTAGTATACTATATGTTACTACAGTTATGTATTGCTATCAAATTGATCTTTATACAGTTGTCCATGAAATAAAAAAGTATGAAAAATTGTAAGATCCAATTTTATTAGACTTAAATCCAAAATATTTTGAGAAAATTCTTTCGCAGACGCGAGAAAAAATTGATAAAATAGAAATTTCTTTATTATTTACAGCCGAAATATTCGTACATAAGCATGTTATTGAACTCTTAGCATGCAGTTTAGAAGGAAGACAGTGTTATCTTATAGTTTTTATAACATCGGCAGCTGTGCTATTACAGTGTATGCAGTCGGCGTGTAGGTACGCGAGTTTGGTGGGATGGATGTATTGTGTATACACATTCTTTATCCAAGTGTGCCGGGCGTTGCAATTTCCTAGGACTTTTTTAAATCTGACATTGGCGTCGTAAGTGACTCAAATTTTTTTAGATCTATATTCTTCGTAATTACACCTTTTCATTTTCCGTGCCCTTTTATTTTATTTCAAAGACATCCTGTATAACATTTTACTTTACAATAGATGATGTCGACAGTGTACTTCCCATTTCCTATTTACCGTAGTGCCGTTATAGCACAAATCTTAATCAAATTAAAATGGGGAAGTATTAAAACATTACTTATCCATATGCATTAATTTGAAGGTCGTAATTTATTAATATCAAATAGTCACTTTAACACATTTTGACGGATAGGTTTTATTTTTGTATTTTCGCGGAAGTAAGTATATCTGAATTTCTTAAAAATTCTTTTATTATAAAACAAGAATCGATACTAGCTTAAATGTGTCACGCGAAATATTAAAACTAATTAATACTATAAGTATACGGAATTACAAACAAATGAATTGGTTACATAAAAAAATACAAGGTCCCTTTAAAATTAGTCAACAACCTTTCAAAAGTAATAAGGAATGAAGATATTTCCTCGATAATACTTTTTCAGATAAATCTCATTTTACTGTTAAATATATTAATGCTAAAAGCTATGAACATGAAGGCAAAAAACTAGCTAAGTTGGTCGAAAGGTTTATTTATTGTAGGAAACTTTTTAAATTATTTTAGTACAACACTTAGTTATGCAACCTTGCTAACGTATGTGAATTGTTCGCGGAACTCAAATAAAGGTTTTTAACATTATTTAATTCCTAAATAAGTAGGATATCTGTGGAAAATGAAAGATTTTCATTGGCGATTATTAAATTATTGTATTTATAACACCTCTCTTTTATTAAAATACAAGTTACAAGTAAATGTAAGCTTTCTATTATTTTCGAATAAACACCCGATTTTGAAATAAAGGAATTGTTATAACGCATACAACGAAAGCTTTAGAAATATTTTTAATACTTTTAGTCAAAAAATCAAGAAGTAACAGCAGAGATAGTGAACTGTGATAAAAACATAAATTCACAAAATAGGTAGCAGACTAGTATCTTATATTTCTTATTACATCCCTCTTGACAATGTTCACATTCACTTCTTGAATTTTTTAGTCCTATTTAGAAGTTAAGCTTAATGTATACAGACTGAGAAAATGCTACAGAATCTACTTTTCGAAAATGCGAAAAGATTGTAACCAGATGTTATTTTAATCAATTATTAACTGAATACAGTGACGCTTGATATTTGACACGTGTCCTACAGACGTCATTTTAAATATGATTTTGACAGCCTATTCAATTACCTCATTCACTAGCTCACTCAACCATTACAACGTCAAGCTAGATTAAATCAAAACAAAATATGATCATAAGAAAACATGATCGGGAGGATCATTCTTGTTTGCCAATTTCAATTACATTTGATGTTTATTGTCGCGATTTTAAAGCATATTTTCTGAATAGAAAACACCAAACATTTATCATCAAAAGCTATTTTCGTAATGGACAAAAGTAGTACAATGGTGAGTGGTCTTATTCCAAGCAACTATGTGTAAACGAATTTCATCTCCAATTTCCATATTTTGCAACATCACTTCTATTTTATATCAACTTGTTCACTGTGTTGCTGAATTTCGCAAAACTGGTGCAGTAAGTCGTAAACCCAATAGTGGTAGACTCAAGGAAGGAATTACCGAAACTGTTGAACATATGAGGAGGCATACAGTATGTTCACCTAAAAGGTCAATTAGAAAACTTTCACCGGAAACTAAATTATCGTATGGTGTTTGCCATTCTTAAAAGAGAGAATTCGAAAAATATCCATATAAAATTCGTGTTGCACAATAACTCAACTCATTGATCATGTAGTGAGAGTGCAATACTAGAATTGGTTTGAAAATCATATGAATATTAATACCTTTGGCAACTGACTTCTTTTCCGACGAAGTTTGGGTCCAGTTTAATAGTCTTATTCACAAACGATGCAGTGAAAATCCTTATATCGCATACGGAAACGATTACTTTCTAAAGAGGTTGATATTTGTATAGTAGCTTCACAGATAATAATAATTGGTTCATCATTTTTTCATGAAACGGTAAACGCAGAAATATATCGCAACAATTTATTGATGACGAACTAAGGGATGGATACTTCTAAGAAGACAATACCATAGCTTATAAAACAGCCATGCCATTGCTCGTAAAACATTACAAGCTATGAACTTCTTATCAAATATAATGCAGCTAAATTGCTCATGGCATTGCAGGGATCGCTTATATTGGGTATTATGTTTTAAGCATTTTTCGATGATTTTAATGAACTTACTAGATAAATATTTTGATAACCGTATAGTAGATCTTTCTCTACGTTTTCTCAATCTAACCGTTTAGATTTTATTTTTCCACACCTAAAAATACAGTTTTTAAAAATACACCACATACAATACAGGAACCTACCAAAACAATTCAAAATGTTTACAACACGATAGTGCCTCAACATCTCGTCAACCGATTTAACAATATGAAACAACGAGTAGAGATTTGTATTGAATCCACAGGAGATTAGTTAGAGTATTTACTATAGTTATGTGGTATATTCTTGTTACTTTTGGTAGAAAATAATGTTTTCATTCTGTTGGAATTATTGTTATTGACTCAGATTGCCGCATTAGTCATTTATGCTTTAAACAAAAACTTTTTGAATCATTACTATCAAAATGTCAAAGTTTCAATCTTAATATGATCTAAGCAAAAGGTAGTTGTAACCAACATAAATAATTCAAAAAAAAATATGTTTGTTTATTAACATATTGTACTACTTCGCAATTTTAGAAGACATTTGTGGATATAAACATTCTTGCGTCACCCATAATTCATCCAACCAACGTTTTAGCTGGAAATTTCGCTTTTAACTTATATTTCATCTTCCCTGGACAATTTTCAACATCGGGAAGTATAAAAATTGTTGCCATTTTACATTCTTATACTGAACACTATGAAATTTCATCCTACCACTTTGTGTTTCAACAACACATTTTTTTCGATCTGAGCTACTTCAGTATTTTGCAATATTTTTCAACGAAATTCTTCTTATAGTGGTGTATAAAGTTCTAAATTAAAAACCTAGTTTACACGATGAAATTTCATTTCGACTCTGGGCATTTTAAATATATCTGTCGATGTCGTCTTGTTTATTAATTTTAATAAAGAGTATGAAGACCCGCATGTTTGAAGTTATTTTCAATAGACGATCTTTATTAATATTGTGTGAATGGGCCTATAAAAATTTCCCCTGTTTCGAGGTATCATTATTGTAAACAATCTCTACATAAAATTTAATAATTTATTTTCGCTTGCATTTGTGTTTCTTTGTAGTTCAGTATTAACTTCGATGCATAATTCGTCGAAGATATTAAGAAAACCAAATATTCCTTCCAAAAGTTCATATAGAACTATAGAAATTTCTCTGAATGTATAATAAGAAGTTGATTTTTCAAAATGTCTAATAGTATATATTCGTTATTTTGATATTTACATAAATATTATATCTTCTAGCTGGTTGTTGGCCCAAATTAATACTGACGTATATCAAATAAACTACTAAATAGTTTTCTAAATCTAGTCTGACCTATATTAGCAAATTAAGTTTTGCAAAAAAAATTACAGCAAACAGATAAATGTGGCATGATCGTGTTTATCAAAACTAAAACAAAAGAATATTTTCTATAACGCATAATTATCTTTCCCATTCAGATTGCTCCGAGAGTAGACGGCTGCTTACTTAAAATGTTCCTTGTTAAAAACAAGTATGTACACTCAAACTCTTTGAAGATGTCCTTCGTCGAGTAGCAAATATATATATGCGACATATTTAAAAACGCGTGTACGTAATCTCGTAGTAGAACCAACCATTGTGTTCTTTACGATCTACTCCAAACCAACATATTGAATTAATTAAATTGGTAAATATATTTTCGATATTGATCTTTTATCGTTAACATTTATGAGTGTTAAAAGGTAACCATTAACAATAATAATTATTTGCAATTATTAAAACGAAAACACTTAACTATAAGGAAGTATATCACATACATATTTTTTAATATTCACATTCTAATTGTAAAGAAGTGAATGTTTTACTTACAACTATATTTATATGACTAAAACCATACGTTATAATAGAACGTATTTCATTAATAATAGTCATGAAGTATGTAATTTTTATTCACAAGATAACGAAGGTACGGTAAACACAATACGATACATGAGCTAGCTAATCGAAATCTTTCGAATCGAAAATCTTTTACTATATTATTAATATAAATATGAATCTAAAAAGATTTTAGATACATTTTGGAGGGTACCATACACTATCGCCCATAAGATTAAGGTCACCTATATGAAAATACCAAAATGATAAAGTATAAATCTCATGGGCGACCAGGGGAGAAAGCTAGTGAGGCCTCCTTAGTACCGTCCGTCAAAAACGAAGGTGGTAGTGTTATGGTTTGGGGTTGCTGAAAATTAGTGGCATAATACAGAAAGAAGAGTATTTCGATATTTTGCAAAATCATGCTAGTCCGTGTGGAAGCCGTCTTGTTGATGAGCCGTTTGTGTTCCAGCAAGACAATGACCCCAAGCATGCGGCTCGACTCTGTAAAAACGTTTTAGAGAAGAAAGCAGCGAAAAAATTTAATGGTGTGGCCCCCTCAAAGTGCGGATATATCACTCATAGAGCTCTTCTGGGATGAGCTTGATCGAAGGGCTAGACAGTGACAATCTCAGAGCACCCAACACCTATTGGAATATTTACAGAACGCATGCCAATAAATTGATACGGGGTGTCTCGAAAAATCGCTTCAAATGCCTAAAATTTGTATAGCGATTATCAGAGGAGGTCAAATCGACGAAAATAAACTTATGAACTAAATAATGCATAAATATTATTATGCTTGAATTAATTTAAACATATTACAATAAAATTTGACTGTATCTTGACTTTTTGTAAAATCCGTTGCTGCTTCCAAACTTTTGGAAGGTAGTGCATATCCCAATTCCAAATATTAAATACATTCATATATATATATATATATATATATATATATATATATATGATATAAGCATTTTTAGTGCTAATAAAAATTATTTTCCAAAAATTACATAGGAGTGCGTTCTTAATTGCAGGCAGTATTATTCAACTAAACAATATTCCAAAAAGAGAGATACGAGTTTCTGAACAGACCCAAATGACAATTATTTCTTATTGGTTGAAAGCTAGGTCAAATCACACAATATTGCACGTAACATTCCCTTTTTTGTGTAAATTGTCAAATATTTTGACATCCTCCCTCACAACTGTCTCTATAAATGTTGTGTTCATAATTATGATATTACCTTAGGTATTTTGTATAGCTTAGCTCTTCTCAGAGCTTTGATTTGAAAATTAATAGATTAGGTGAATAATATGCAAATACAGAGAACTTTAGTTATACTGAAGTTATAATTCTGTAGCTCTCAATTATAAATGCAGAACCTAGCACCAGTACTGCTAAAAGAATGGGTGTGTGTTCTCCTCCAAAGAAACGAGAGAAAGCAAATTGCTTGCGTAAACACTGGAAAGCAGATAATTTTGGATGCTTACAAAAAAATTGTAACAGATACACCCAACATAAGAAAAGGTGACATTATGGAGAGAGATGATATCGTAAGTTGGAAACGACAATATTTAAAAGATATAGCATTATATAGATCTCAGAAAAGACCGATTTTCTATATAGATAAAACCTGGTTGAATGGGTGCCATACAATGCAGAAGGTATAGATAGACGCAAATGTTTTAGGCTCTGGGAAAGACTTACCACAGTATGAAGTATCTTGATGGAATTATTGATGAAGTTATAAAACCATTTCTAATTTCTGTTGGAGAGGGCAGTGATAGCGATGATTCGATTTCCTCAAAAACATCAGATTAAATTCAAAAATCCTCAAATAGCTTCTAAAATTAAATGCTGATATTAACTTGGTCAGTTCCAAAATTTCAGCTATTTTCAACTCCATTGCTTATTATGTGTCACCATGTATACACTGTTATCTATACAATTACATGTGCTATTCGAACTTTTTTCAACAAATAAATGAAATTCACAGGTATAGCAGTAAACTCCACTCACACAAATTAATTAGTTATGCGGAACGCAGCTTTTCGAGAGCACGTGGGCTCCCATTGTCAACCGTGTTACCGACTGAAAGTAAAAACTGAAAGCGAACCGTATCTTTAACAGGGCCTATGGTAATAAATCCATCAAACTCGAGTGTGCAATTGGGGGTGGTTCTCTGTTCAATAAGTTTCCGTTCTTTTTCATATATACCGTTTCGTACGCGTCTAATTCTCTATACGAGTTCACGTTTTTAAGTAGTGTCAGATTTTTTAAATCAATCTTATGTCCGGATTTTACCATATGCTCTGCTACGCTTGATAGTTCAGGTTTGTCGAAACCATATGGTAAAATCCGGACATAAGATTGATTTAAAAAGTTTGACTACTTAAAAACGTGAACTCGTATAGAGAATTAGACATCCACACAGTCCTTGCAATCGTCATTTAATTAAATAAATGAAATATGTGTTTTCTGGACAAATTCATTTACTTTCATGTTATAACTACTACATTTACCATTTTGTTGTTTTAATTATAGAAGTATCTCTGAGGAATCCTTGTACAAATTTATTTGGTACAGATTCAATATTTCAGACAGATCCCCAAATTTAAGTTGACCGCGTAAAATTAATTTCACAAATTTATAGGTTGCAATTTGGACTCAGGGTCTGTTCAGAATTTTGTCTCTCTCTTTTTGGAAGGAGCTATAACTATAGTTAACTTTAACTCTAAGAATAGCTTTATATAACAATAATGAAGTAGAAGGATTTGCAGCCCATTTTGTAAATATCATACGCAGAATGTTTAGCAATTTTTCACAATTTTGTTTTTAATTTTTCGTTAGAGGACATCTTCAAAGCGTGTAATTGTACATGAATTGTTAATAAATATTCCTACTATTACACAATGTACATGTATTTTTCGTGTTTTGTCTCGATTGTTTGTAAAACCCGTTTGACGTCACGAATATTTTGTCACTTCCCATATAACTGATAAAGGTCGTAGAGAAGTTAATTTATAGATGATGCTATCTTAAAGCGGTTAATCTATTAGTCGCCTGACGATGTGTAAGTGACACACCTCCTTTTTAACTAGAAATTTTACGCGTACAATGCTGCAACGTCAGGTACGCATTTATGCTAGTGAAAACAAAGGTAAATAAGGACAGATAAAGAAATTAAGTGATCGAAACCCGTTTTATTTTTGGGAAAATTTTTAGAGGCGAATTAATTACTCTGTTATGTAAATACTTATCGATAATATTTAAAAGAGCGATCGGTTTTCATACTCACTGATATATTGATATGCCAGGTATTTATTGTAAGTACACATGTTTAATTTAACGCGGGAAACGTGGAATTAACCTTGAAATTTTATCTAATTAAATACGTGCGGATTTCGTATACTTTTACGTCCGAATTAATTGAGTAACACAGAATATTGCCAAATCTCGACCTATTTTGACCTCGGCGGAACGCATTAAAAAAGAAAGAATTAATTTTACATCGTAAATCGGAGACATTTTGGCAAATAAAAGGAATATTTTGTGTTATTTTCAAATAACATTTAACCTAATTAATACACACTTAAGACGATTCGAATTACCTACATACAATACTAAATTATAAAATACACACCCTTATCTACAGAGAAATCTCACAACAAAGCCCTGCATATTAGCGAAAAAAAATTGCAACTATCCAAGCACTATAAACACTACATACCCGTTTTGGTAATCATCCGCATCTGCCGTACCGTTGTGGTGATTCTTCAAGCCGTTACAAACTGACATCTCGATATCGCGCAATAGTCTACTGTATATCGTAAGACAATAATATAATAACGTAAAGCTCGCTTGTTGTGGAGCGGTCTATTGAATGAATTTACTAATTAACCATCTTATATAGTATAAACGGTGTCCGTATCAACAGCTGATGACATATGTACGATGTGCACTAAGTAAGTATTGCTTTAACCGCGCTTATCGCGTATACTGAATTTATTTCGCACTCGTGCTTGTTTTAGTAATTTCTTTCTCTTACAATCGGCAATGTGCGAGCTTAAGATACTATAGAAAAATTATGATGCAATACGATTACGGTATTTGCCTTCTATTACAAGCAAATACCCTTAGAGACACGTAAAGGTATTTATTTGCCTTTTAATAAAACTGAAAATTATATAGTTTTTATCAAACTAATTTAATCCATGATAGTAAATTAACTTCTTGATCAGGTTTTTAGTACCTCAAAATATTTATGATCATATAGCTTCGGTTTATCAATTTATCATCCATTTATATCTATGATATTATCTTACAGACTATTTACTTATTTGTTTAGCATTCAATTGTGTACATTCAATTCCTAGAAGGTATAATGAAAATAATTGAAATTAAACCTAACTCAATATTATTTATTTTCTCCCCAGTTATTGCCATTGTTTCGCCATTTTCGCAGACATTAGTTAATCCTATAAACTTAAATAATACTTAAATTCGTACAAATAGATGTAAAAAAAAACAAGTAAATAAAGAAAAATGTATCGATATCTAATAGCAAACGGATGCAAGTAAACATTATTGGCATTACCAGCTGTTACGTTCTCCTGGTTTGAAGAACAACGCCGCTGTAGCCTGCTCGTAATTTCCTAAATTACTTGACCAATACTTACTTGTAGAGTATGTTCGCTTATTTACTAGAGGAGAGGTTGTACAGTGAAACTCAATGCGCATGCGCAAAAAAATATATTTAAAAATGAAATGGTTACACGGTTTCCACTCTTGCCTATGTACATGTACGATGTACGTAAGATATATAGATTTGCAATAATTGCAGTTATTCGAGCTCTCTTATACATGTAATGTACATTAGCATTTGTATATGTATTTTCATTGGTAGCAACATAAAGTAATGCCTCAGCATGTACGTTGCAAAGCTATGTCTTAATTCTGTTTAAAAGGTTAAACTCTTATATGCTTCCGCTGAAGCTTTGTTAGAGGCATGTACTAATGCCTCTATCTGTTTGCATGCACCACTACCTTTTATAGGGAGCCAACCCTATTTATTTCTTAAATTTATAAGCGCACCTCGGTGCTATGCTTATTTATATGTCCCTTTCCGGGAGCCTAATATACTTTCCTTGTTTTAAATTTGCCTAAGGGACTTGGCCCTGTATTATTGGCATGTATTTGTACTTGAATCAAATACCTTCGTTATATTCACATTTATAGGGGAACCCACCCTATCTCTTAGAGCTTGAACGCCTGGTCGAGGGCGACAGTAGCGATAATAGCCGATCTCAATACAAAAGTAATGTCACAGCTACCCAGGCGTTCTCGTTTGAAATATTACGCTATGTGCAATCTTTAGCTCTCTACTACTGCGCCCCAAAGAAGGGAAAAATCCAGTAACCAGCAAATGTGCGAACTGCGCACCGACAAGTAAAACGGAGCGATGATGCCGACATTACATAAGAAAACTGGTCCGTGACACTCGTCCGCCATGACGAGCAACTAAATGAAAAATTTCTAAGTCCCGATACGACAAGGACCGAACAAACGTACAAAAAGACAACGGGCGCTGCGACCGCAACGACCGTCAGCAAGAAGCGGAGTGGTCGTACTTGTAGAGGAGGTCTATACATGCGCGCCGACAATCTCACCAAAATAATTTCCGACACAAACTTAACTGAAGACTAAAAATATGTATAGACTACAATGGACACAGTAGCCTCGACGTACGATGATAGAAAATCGAGAATTTATACTTATTAAAAAAATCTATACATGTGGTCCGACGACGTTACCAAATGACTCCCGCCAGAAATAAATGTATAGACAACGTCCTCGACGATTCCCGCCAAAACTCGAAAATCTTAGAAATCTCTAATAATCTTACGACGACGTTACTGTACACGTTACGACGAGGCACGAAAGATGACCGAGAGTGCACGATCGCTAATACCTCAACTGTCGCGCGGGAGACGACTGCCTATGCTTGTGTACCTTAAATTTCAAGAAAACTCCCATTACATATCCGACGACGTTGCAGTGAATGATTTCTAATTAGGCAGTTTTAGCTAGCATAATGCGAAGGGCTGGCTTGCATACATATACAATGCGTAATGTACATACATATTAAAATAAAATTGGATATAAGAGAGCAAAATAAATAAATATAAGAATGAAAATAAATAAATATAAAAATGAAAAATAAAATAATATTCTAAATGAAAATAATAATGCAAAGAAGATAAAATACATAATAGTAAAAAAAATTTAGAAAATACAAAAAACAATGTCCTTAACACCAGCCACATGGGCAACCTTTGACATGTTGTCGGCCAAACTTTAGTGTGCAAATACACTCGCTGGCCGCGTTTAAAAATAGTGTTCATAATTTTTAGCGATAAATATCAGACATAAAATAATACGACAATGTTATTATAATGCAATTTATTAAAATAAAAAAATTTAATGAAAAAAGGTACAACATTATAAAATCGTGTAATATTTTTTTTAATTAGATTTTTCAAAATGCCTGGCGGGCCGGATCAAATCCTCCAGCGGGCCGAATCCGGCCCGCGGGTCGGTTGTTGCCCACACTTGCTCTATGTATTCTAAAGGAACTAATCAATTTAACCGAATAATTTAGTTGCTACCACAAAATTGTTTCCCTACGCTCAGCTAGTGTTTGAAAATCACTCATACTCAACTACATGTGGAGGATAAACTCCGTCAAATTTGAAAGGCATAAACTTGAAAAAAATTCTTTGGACACCCCGTCTCAAGAAAAATCCCGTTGGTACAGATAGTACCAACCAGTAGACTACCAAACCAGGTATGCATCTTCAACCTTGAACCTAACTGATCCTCTAATACCTGATGCCTAAATAATCCATGTTAATAAAATTTCGACAAGATCTTATCAAAAAAATAAGATTCAACAATTCTGTCAATTCAAATTTCAAATGTATTAAGATTTTCAGGGTTGGATTAAACAAAATTTTGTTAAATGAACAACCTTTCTTTGTGATTTAAATAGGCAGAAATGACTAGTTAAATGAGTTATTTAAGAGAATTTTCTCATATTGCAACATTGAAACCATATCCAACATATTAACATGCGTATTTAGATCAATAACTTGATGTTTGATTAACGACTTGCAAACAAGCTTGTAATATTCAACCAAACAAGGTTATTTAAATAATCGAAAGAAGGCGTCCGTCTTAATTAAAACAAGATGTAGCAATCCAAGCAACGTCAAGTAAAAAACTGTACCTAAAATAAAAACTACATACAGTGACAACAAAGACTGCAGCAACTACCGCGTAATGAAGATTCACGAACAATTGTTAGAAAGGAAGTTGACGCTAATTGTAGAAGCGACATTATAAGAAGTTCAAAGTCGATTTAGAGAAAACAGAAGTATTCAAGACCATACTTTTACAAGACAATGACTGCAGGAGAAATCGTGTACTTGGCATTTTTGTATACGGAGAAAGTATTTGACAAGGTGCCCCGAAACAAAGTATGGGAATATTTACGTCAGAGTGGAGCAAATTGCAAATTTTATATGGAGAGTTTATATGGAGAAACAGCAAACTGTGTAATTACCAAAAGGATGAAATCAGTGTTCTATACAAAGGAAGGTGTTAGACAAGGAAGTGTTCTTATCCCTCTACTATATACAGTATTTATGGATGATATTATCATTATCATTACGTTAACACAATGGCCCAATGCCCGCTGCATAAAAGTATTTAGGTTGCCGTCTGAACCACGTGCGTATCTCTCGTTGAACATCGTTATCACCATCGAAATGTTTGCCGCTAAGATGCTTTTCGAGTGGACCAAACAAATGATAGTCGCTTGGAGCTGGGTCGGGACTGTAAGCTGGATGTTCAAGAAGTTCCCACCTTAATTGCGCTCTGGCATTATCGTTTTCGTCAAATTGCATCCAAAAGCAACAACACTCTACAGTATGATTCAGCAGTCACGTTCTCATTTCTATTCTGGAAATAGGCTAGGAGCACTCCTTGAGAATCCTAGTTTTCATAGCATTGAAGCGCGTTTTGCTTCGGGTTGGTAGTGGTGTACCTATGACTCATCACCATCAACTATCCTGCTAAGCATCTCCTCCTCTGCGTACCGAGAGAGGTGTTGCAAGGACAAGCCCCTTTCGAATCCTTCTGTGTTCCTCCGTCAATTGTCTAGGTACCCACTATGAGCAAACTTCACCAAAATTCAAACGATCCTGCATCAGTTCGTAGGATAAACCATGAGAACATCCTATTACACTTGCTGTGCTGTCCATTCCATCCCGCTTGTCGGTTCGAGTCGACTCTTACACTCGTCGAAATTTTGCAACTGCCGCAATCTGAACGGGGCGGTCACTTCACTGATTATCAACAACTTTCGAGCGCCCTTAAAAAAAATTTTCAATGCGGTTATACACGACTTTACGCGATAAATACTTTTCATCGCAAACAGGAGATACATATTTCCTAATGGATATCTTTTGCGGGAAGTCCTTCTGCCCAGAAAATAACGTCCAACAGCACGCTACTCTTCGACGGTACACTTTCACTGCTATTTTGAGCTTTCCCATAGCTGCTCGTGAGTTATTTAATGTCTTTCCCCCGCACAATTTAACAAAATATTTATAGGAATTGACTTATTATTATAAAACAATTTTGTAAGTAAGTCTTCCAAAGCGGTCTTTTGCTTAAACCTTTAAAATTGAGTCTTACTACTAGTCAAGTAAAAAGTACTATTTAAGTTGTTCATATAACAAAGACGTGTAAAAAACAATTATGTTAAAAGATCGTTGCATATCATTTATGCATTTTATAGAAAACAAAAGCAAGTACATATATACATATATACTTATTATAACTTCCATATGTATTTATTAAAATAATGTCGTTTAGGCGTTGTCAACGGTTTTCGTTTTGGAAACGTTGATAATACAGGAAGTGATGTCTATATGCTGCTTGCCTGACCAACTAAACTTCCTACTATCTTGTAAGAGACACCACAATTCAAGAATTCGTTATGTTCGGCAAAATCGATTTTAAATTAGGAACGAACATTTAGAATTTTAATAAATTTCCGCGTCGTGGAGCGAATAAAATATATTTTACAACTTTTTTATGTATAACGGGGAATTTGCCCAACTTTTAATTACGAAGTATATTTGTATGAATATTTAACGGTGGCAAAACAACATGGTTCATATTGTGAGCTCCCATCCCTCCAAATGGTTTACAAAGTTTATTTTAATAGTAATAAAAAACATAAAACTTATTGACAGCTATAAGAACATTACCTACACTTTTTGTTTAAATAGCAAAACCAACTGCAAGCTAATTGAAAACATTTTCTTCTCAAAATAACCAAAATCGCTAATTAAATTATCAATTTGTGACAAATAAGCTGCACACTCGTCATCCTCCGAACAAAAAGTATTGGTCAATTAATGAAGCCTATTCGATTGAGTTACTGTATTCCTTTGCATAAATCAAACGTACGAAGTATATGCGTGAGTATTACGTTTTAATTATTCGAACAAACAGAACTTTAAATTAACGGTACCTTTCTCTTAATCCAATGTTATTAACACGTTTTTGAATTAAACGATGAGGTTTAACATTTTACTTTGTGTACATTGGAAATATACAGCCATAAAAAAATGTTGACAGAGCGATTTTTTATTAATTCAACCATTTTGTCTCAGTGTAGAACAGCCTTCAAAACCTCTATAATATCGTTGTAAAAAATAATGAAAGTACTAACATTTTCCCTGAACATTTATTATTCGAAACTAATACAATTGGAAAGGTAATGTTCAAGCTACGAAATCGATTAAATTACAGCTATTCACATACATTTCAATTGTTTCATCGAAAAAGCAATTGACTGTCATATTTTGAAGCAACTGAATGACGGAGCACCTTTTCAAACGAATTTTGTTTGTATTATAATGAATTAGGAAGTAGTCTTTTTTTTAGATACCGATAATACACTATGGCTCATATGTTTAAGATCTTGAGAACTCTGCGTTAAGATTTAATTAAAAGGAAAGCAACATATTTTCATGAGAAAAACCATATACAGTAAACGCTCGACTATGCGAACGAATTTAGCCATTACTGAAAGTTTACATTAGCGAGCCTTATTTTATTACTTATTATTATTAAGAAATTGCATAAAAGAAAATATCTGTTCATTAAAAAATAAATTATGAACAATGAATAACATAATACATATAATATTAAAAAATAAAGAATAAAGTTTACATTATTTTGAAAAATAATGTCCTATTTTTCTTTGCGTAAATTTACGCTTGGTATTTTCTAATCCCATTGCTAAATGTACTAAAATATTGGAATATAATATGTATTTTTCTTCAGCCCAATCTAACGATTGATTAAAAATTCCTACAACTTGTGCGTCACTCACTGTATTTTTTATTTCAATCGGAGGGTCGTCATCTTCACTCACTCCATCTTTCTCTTCATGTGCGTCATCCATCTCTTTATCGGCATTCCATAGACTAGCAAACAATATCGGGATTTATTGCTTTTAATAATTTGAGAACGTCCGGTGACGCACTGTCAATAACTTCATCATCATCAGATAGTAACAATCTTCTAATGCCTTCATCGTCATAATCATCACTGGAGTAAAGCAAATTTTTGTAACACTCTCTGGTTGTTTGCTGGTTAAGGACATCCCACGCTATATCTAAATTTAAAATTACTTCATGTAAAGTTACTTGCTTTAAGCATTCAAAAATGTTTTTAGGATTTCTTGATAACGATTGTAGAAATTTTCGATAATACAATTTAATAATTTTTAGTACATTTTGATCCATCGGTTGGATAAGTGGAGTTACGTTGGGCGGCATGAACATAACAAAAATTGAGCCATCGTTGCTTCTTAATTGTTCCTATGGAGGATGACTTAGTGCGATATCCAATATTAACACCGCCTTTATTAGAATATTTTTGCTTTCTTAAGAAATCTTTCACCTACAAATTGAATATGTATCATTAAATTACATTACTTATTATTACAGTTTCATTGCCATACCTGAGCGATAAAGTGCTTCTGGAACCATTCCAGAAATATGCCTTTGGTCTTAAAATTTCTAAATGAAAGTGTTTTTTTTGCCATTCCTATTACTAGTGGCCTTATTTTGTGTGTACCACTAGAATTAGTGCACTCTAGAAAAACTATGCGTTGTCCTTCTGCCTTTCTACCCGCAGCAGATTTTTCATGTGATGCAACATAGGTTTTCGTAGGTAATAATTTCCGATAAAGACTGGTTTCATCTGCATTGTATATTTGCTCCTCATTTAAATGTAGCTCTTTGATTCTGTTCATTAACTTTTCCTTAAGCGGTTGCACTAGTGCAAGTGCACTAGTGATGGTGCCGATAATTTTTCACCAGATATCGACAGCAGTCGAATTCCATACCTCCTTTTAAATCTCTTTAGCTAGCCATCACTGGCTACAAAATTTTGGGTCTGTCTTAGGTTTTCATTCAATAATTTTGCTGTCTCTTTAATTAATTCACCGCTAATTGGAACATGCTCCTTTGCTTAAAAAACCATTAATACATACGATTTTTCATTCTAGGTGATTGGTCATTTTTTAAAGTTCTGCGATTTCCCGGGTCTCCGTATGTACCTGGCACATGTTGCAAAAATTTGTGACTTGAATCGCTTAATTTTGAAGATTGTGGCTTTAGCTACTCTATATTCTTTTGCCATTGAGTCACCCCCGCACCTTTTTCAATCTCGTCGATGATTTTCTCTTTGTCACTTAATTTTGAAAATGTTCTTTTATTGGACGTGGATGCCATGTCTGTTCTGGCGTGGTTTTAGCTGCACACTACTTTATTTCACGAGAAGCAACAGACCCAACGCTTACAGGAATCCCATACATAAATCGGGGAACAACCGGTGCCGGCGCTGAAAACGTTTACGTAAACATTCTTTTGATTGATTCAATTACACACGAATTGTACGTGGCGCAAGTTTGTTTACATTACCGAGCGTTCCATTTGATCCTATTGTAACAATTTTCTGTTTACATGACCGCGACGTTTCCACTACCGGGTATTTACATGAGCGATCGTTTACTGTATCTGCATTTGTTAGAAATTATAATATAATAAAACAGTGGAAATTACAAAGTTATGTAATTTATTATACGAACATAGCCAAATAGTCGCTTCGTAATAAAATCCACCTCTATGTATTATAATGCAACTATGACACTATCTTTACTAATTTATTTGAAATCTCTGCGTTAATTTTCATCCACTCAGACTGAAGGCACTTCTATAAATGCCTTGCTGAACTTGATCTCCGTCGGCGCACTTATCTGTCTCCTCCGTTTAACAATTTCTCTTTAGGAATAAGATTCTGTGATTGTGGTAGCTAGAGCATATTTTCTTCTTCTTTCTGCTGAAAAAGTTATTGGCAAAACGTTGAAAAGTGTTCAGGGTCGTTGTTATGCTAAAAAAATAAATTAAATCGTCACGATCGTTTTAACATCAGACTAATTTTTGATAGGTAGTCTTAAATTTATGAGCGATAGTGTATAAAGCACTATTTACACCCTGTCTGGTATGACTACTTTAACATTCCTTCAACTTGTATTATTGTGAATCAAATTTATATTGTTTAATTATAGGCCATTTTGGCACTACAATTAGAAAATATAGCTACACCAATCTACAATTTAATATTCGCTGTGACTGCTACTTTGTTAGCTTGGAACTGTAGTTATCCAACTTCAAATTCCTATGCATGTAATGGCTGGTTTTAAATTATTTCTTGGAAAGTTCATTCCCTCGAGCACTACTTCGCTGTGAATGGTAATGTTGTGAGCAAATTTTTGTCGAAGTAATTTTAATAACTAAGTTAGTACTTTATTACTGAGTGAACAAATAAAACAATTTTTGGTGAAGTAGATTGGCGGGGTGTTTTTTTTTTGTAGTACTGATTATCGTCCACTAGGAAGGCTTAGATCTGCCTTATTTAAACATTTTTGCAGGTATCTTTCTTTCTCGCAACGGTACAAGAGAGAATTATTGTTTTTAAATCGTCCGTTAAGCATAATAATCTATTTATCACACTTTTTGTTATTTCCTTTATGCTTATCAATGATTGATGTTCATTGATAGTCTTCCTGTTTCTTCCTAGAACAAGCAATCTTTCTATATCTTATCGTTTTCCTGCTCTTTTTAAATCTGATGTCTCTACTGATTCTATCTTTTCTGATATTTCTAGATCTTTTGGTGCTCTTATCTATTCTAAGGATACATATGTCTACAACAACTAAAACATTTAGTTCTTACTTAGAGTATAGCGAGATCTTTACTTCCATATTAAGATACTGTAACTAAAGAATTGAACAATTTAGATACTAAAATTTTGATATTGCACCAATATGAATTTGTTTATGATTTATATTATATTGATCAACTATGTCATAAATCGGTGCATATTTTTAAATATTTTTTGGCATCAAACTTTACGAGTCATTTTTTACTTGTTATAATTGATAAAATAACCAGCAACCAGAAAAGCTGTTGAAGGAATTGAAAAAAATCTACAGATTGAGCAACCTACAAATATTACACATGAGAATGAACAATATTAAAGTTTATGGATCCGTTCTGAGAAATTTTCGGGAGGTTAAGCTGTTACTATAACATCCTCTATTCTACCTCGTCTACCCTGTCACATGATGTATTGAATAAAATCGTTTTGATAGAGTCCGAAACGTGAAATTATATCCGTATTAAAATCTAAACGTTTTAACTAGTCTCATATACATATGCATGTAATGAATAAACGAAATGGGTTTTGCTAGGCTCAGTATCGCAATGCGACAAAAGGAAACAGCGACACTATTGAAGTGCTTCTTCATTGGTAAACGTAACTTCACTTGTTTCCGAAATCAACAAGTACAACTCTCCCACACTTAATGTCCCTTTGTTTTTCGAAACATAGCTGGAACTCCGAGCATTTTCAATTTTTATACTCCTAACAATTCAACAAAAGCCAAGGAATAATAAGTATTACTGTTACACTCGCCTATTTCGGAATCAAATGAAGTCAGTTTTTTTATCTTATTTTATCTGTTAGAAGGATGCCATTTTGTTCGATCAGTTGGCACAAGAAATGACTTAAAAAGTTTAACAGAGTAAATTATTGTGCAACTATTAAAGATGTACGAAATTATAATTCACAAATGAGATAATTACTCAACATACCACAAATAAACGCGGCCCCAGAAATTCAGAAAATACACTGTAACAATAACAATCAAGTCTTTTTATCAATTTAACGATTAATTCTACTTTTTAAAACCGTAGAAAGGAAGAAAAAAAGAAAACGAAACCTGAAACTTGTCAAAAGGGACAACAGGATCTATAACACATGGGCTGAAAAGTCCCGGGCCTAACACATAGATGACGCTAGTTTTATTGCAGTCACCTTTCACTCAGTTAGTACTAACCTTCAAAAGACAGCTGTTAAAATTTCATGATATTCTATTCATTAGTTTGTGAGTTATTGTGCTAAGAGTCACGCTGCTTTTGTTATTTTCCAAACAATGGATCAAAAACAATTTCGTGTTTTAATTTTACACTGCTTCTTGATGGGAAAAAAATACCGCTCAAGCGAAGCAATGGCTTGAAAAGTGTTATGGGGACTCCGCTCCATCAGAAACAACAATAAAACGTTGGTTTGCTGACTTCAAACGTGGTCGTAGAGACACCGATGATGCAGAACGCAGTGGACATCCAAATGAGGCGGTAACACCAGAAAACATCAAAAAAATCCACAAAATCGTTTTGAATGATCGAAAAGTGAAGTTGCGTGAGTTAGCTGACATCGTAAAGATATCAAAAGAACGTATTGGCTTTATATTGCATGAGCATTTGACTATGAGAAAACTCTGTTCAAAGTGGGTGCCGCATTTGCTCACTGTTGACCAAAAACAAGAACGTGTTAATGATTCTGAGCAGTGTTTGGCCATGTTTAAACGTAACAAACCGGAATTTTTGCGTCGATATGTGATACCGACAGTCGGTAACACGGTTGACAATGGGAGCCCACGTGCTCTCGAAACGCTGCGTTCCGCATAATTAATTAATTTGTGTGAGTGGAGTTTACTGCTATACCTGTGAATTGTACATCCACACAGTCCTTGCAATCGTCATTTGCTCCCAAAAACATGAGAACATTCATTTCCGCAAAAGAAGCAATCGCGTTTCTTACAAATTCTTTAATGTCGTCTGCCTTTTTATTCCACAATGAGGAGGTTAATACAATGCTAAGCTTAAACTTCTTTTTCGAATGATTTACTTTCAAAGATCTTGGAACCAATAAGTATATCTAAAAAAAGCCAAAAAGACATACTGTTTCATCGTATTTTGAGAAAGAACAATATCTTTTTTCAACTTTTGATCAATTATCCATAAATCTACATAGATATCTTCCATCATTTTACCAAACTCTTCTAAATTGTTTTTAACAATACTTAATTTGATGTAAAGTGGTGACAATAATACATTGTCTTTTGGAACTAATGTATTAACAGTGATATCTTTTTTATTTCATGAATCTACTGTTCTCAAGCGAACTAATCGAAGTTTATATAATATATTTGACGGTTTTTACTGTTGCATTAATAAATTGACTACCTTCAAATCACCTTAAATACTCCAATTATATTATGAATACTTAATTTTTTCGCTGATCGTCGTTAAAAGAAAATAAATTTGTTAATTCATTAGGTTTATAGCGAGCAGACCTGATCTGAGCTTCTTTTTCTGAATTTAGAAAAGGAACTCTTAAGTCAGGGCATCAGTATTTCTGATTTTGTTTTACTCAGTTCTAAAGTACAAATGAAATACTTTAGGTCTTCACTCTTAAGGACTATGAGTGGAATAACATAATATTTTCTGACGAAAAGAGATTTAACTTGGACAGGGCTGATGATTTCAAAAATTATTGGCACGATTTGCGCAAGAACACTGAAGATACGATAAGCCGAAATTTTGGTATCAGCAGTGTAATAGTTTGGGCGGTTTTTATCCATAACAGTAAAATCCCTGTTTTATTTCTGCTCGAATGACTTCGATTTCTTATATACAACTTCTGGAAATGGCTCTGATAGGATTTGGTGAAGAATTGCCGAGGCAAGACCAGTAGTTTCATTGAAGGAAAATAATCTTTGGGGAATATTAGCAACAGAGGTCTATGCCAGTAATAAACAATACAATAGCGTCAAAGAACTAAAATCTGCGATTCCAATTACATTCCTATTTTAATATTGACCAAATTGATAGAAGACCCGGATGTTTCAAATTATTTTGAGTAGAGGATACATGTTTTTTATTTGTTTCGAGTTACCATTACCATAAACATTCTCTGTATAAAATGTAATCATACTTTTAATGTTATTTTTTCTTCAATTTATATATCTTTGTAGTCCAGCATTAACTTCGGTACATAATTTGCTGAAGATAGAAAGAAAGAAATCAAATATTCTGTTCAAAGTTCGTATGGAACTATAGCAATTTCACTGAGTGTATTACATCTAGTAGGCAAAAATTTCTACTTCATGCACAATAGTGGGTGCCTACAACATTAATATACCAGAATTCACAGATTTTCGATTACCACTACATTTTCCACAGCAAAGTATTTGATGGCGATATGAACTTCCAACGTGATTCCGTTACCGAAAATTTGTTGTAATGTCAAACACCTCCACACTAATATCGCTATAATTGCATAGATACAAATTTAAAAAGGAAAAGTTTTCCTGGCAAAAACCTTAAATGAATACATATTTCAATTTAAAGATTATCTGATCTTTTATTTAATACTTTCCACGCTTATATTTACAATGTTTATAATTAGAATGTACCGCTGAAAATGGCGTTTGTGATTTAGCGTGGAGGATTAAGATTAGGTAGATATACGCTTATCTTGGCTTTAGTCTTGATTAAAATTTTGATTTTTTTAATAATCGCATGTAATGAATGAAATATGCTTACTGTTGAGTAAACTTAGTATAAACCATGTAAAATAATTTTTCCAATAAGCGGTTGCTTTCTACGCAAAATCATAAGCATAACGTACATCGCTATATAATGCGGTTAAATAATATTCCAAATATCCAATAATTCTTTTGCCAAGCATTAAATTTTGCAGAAGTACATGTTACTTTTCACGTAATACACATATATCGTAGGGTAGATGCGGCTTGATTCAACAATATGCAGAAGTCAATGTACGATAATATGCTATTAATTTAAACCGTTATCAATAGAGGGCGGGATTTTCCAGAAACGGGTTATCTACCACCAGTAGATTCATAACATGAAATAATGGAAAAGCCAAACTTGCCAAATACCTTATCATCATCGTATACACATATATTCCATACTCTTCGTTTGCATCATACACAGTGGCAGCAAATAACTGCACTGTTAATTATATGCACTACTCAACAGAATTGGGAGAACACTTTTTGAAGGACAAAACATGGTAAATTTTCCAGAGAATGATGGGAGTAGAATTTCTGTTTTATGATTCTCTAAACCTTTTAACAAAGTTCAAAAAAAGCAAGATGGCTCCTTAAACGTTAAAACCTAGGGAAAGTCTCTAAGCAAAGTGTTTTTCTAACTAGAAAGCTATCATCTAAAACTTAGTAGAAATTCGTAATTTGACATAATAAACGTCAATATTGAGTGTTTTGCTGATTGTCTATGGAAAATGTGTTCTTAAGATAGCGTTAAAGTAAACGAGAACTGCTGCTTTGATTGCAGATAATCAATATAATGGATGTCCTAGTAAGAGTGGAAACTTTCAACTTGGTGCCATGTTTGCTGTTGCGCTTTCAGATTTAAATCATTATGACAGTTCGTTGATAGATAATCTACCTTTCTTAATAATGAACCCCTATCCCACACAACAACGCATTCTTATTGTTAAACATTATTTAAATTATGCTGCAAGTTTGATTACGACGATTCGTCAATTGCGTCTAATTTTTTGGTAATCAGGATGTTCCAATTGGATCAACTGTGAAGGGAATTATCGAAAAACTTAGGGGGCTAGGTCGGTTACCAATATCAAATCGTCGGTAAGTGTTCGAGCGGGTCATTCAGCAGAAAACATCATTGATATTGGCCAGAATGTGATCGAAAGTCCGGGAGGCCGAGTGGATGGCATCGTGCTGAAGAATTGAATAGTTCAAGAAGCGTATTCTCACAAAGGATTTGCGTTTTCTTGCATATAAAATCAACAATGCACGAACAAACATCAACAAACAACAATAAATGAACGATGGGTTTTCCAACAAAATCATTAATGGCTTCATAAACACGCAAAATTGCCGAATTTTGAGTGACCATAATCCACATGCCTTTCATGAAAAGGAAATGCATCCTAAACTTGTCATTTTCTGGTGTAGATTTTAGACTGGGGATATGGTGATAATACAGTTTTTATGCCTTAAATGGATGATATGGATCTCGAAGACATGTAGTTCCAACAGAACAGTACTACTTGCCACGCATCCCATGAAACAATAACATTATTTCATGAGAGATTCCCTGGTCATATAATTCGCCCACTTGCGCAACCAGATCTAGCCACCTATCTCACGACCATCTATGCCTTGAAAGAGAAGAGAAAAAAAGGTTAGACGCTATATCACTGAAATCCAACGATATTTGTTGCTAAACCATGATTAAAAATGTCGAAAAAAAGTACAAATATGGTAATTAAGGCGAGGAGAGGATTCATCAGACGGCATTTTCTCAAACAAAAATTGTTTTGTTAAAACATTTTCCGCTGTTGTTAAGGCACTCTTTAAGTGATATGTAGCAAACTCAAAACAAATGCTCTATCTATTATCTGTAAATCGTAGAATCCATACTAACAAATGGGTAGATATACAAAGAGAACAAGATAAAGACATAAAGGAAAAAGTACCCATCACATCACGACGACCAGTGATTTATCTTGGATTAACTTTTGTCTTCGTCATTGCGTCACTCATGAACTAAACTATTTCACCGGTGTCTCCACTGAAACGGTTAAAAGATGATTCCCGTCCGACTGGACAGACAGTTGCTAGAAGCTAAGATTCGTGAAATCCACATTTTTTTCTTAAATTATTTAGTAAACACTGCACCAACCAGAACACTTTCGGAATTATATATCTGTTTTTTATTGTTTAATTAATTATATTACGTTAATTGGGTAAATTCTCAAATTACGATTAAATTATAATGTAATCAATTCTACTGAAGTTCTGGCATTGTATTTTCATGTGTTGCTTTAATAGAGTAATAAGATCATTTGCTATAAATACTTTGCAAAAGATAGAAAAACTTGTACATTACAGTCGCGGCTTTCAAGCTTTTTAGAAACCCTCCCTATTCTTCAAGCCTTCAGTGATTACTCTTCCACTGAAAAGTGAAGGAACATTTGCAGGGAACACACGTTGTGTATAACGAAGAAGTGCTGACGGCATTATATGAATGGTTAGTAAAACAATATTTTAAAGGGTACCAAGCACTTCAATGTCCTTTTAGTGAGACTACGTTGAAAAGTAAAATTATTTAATTTTTCCCAGGGACAATAATTATTTAATTGCCCTTGTACAAAGTTTGAAAGCAGTAAGAAATTTATACAAAGTTTCAATTACAAATACAAAGTATACGTACTCCTGCCATAAGTTCTGTCCCTAATTTGGATGCGCTACTGGGATGTTTGCAAGTATCGACAGATTGTTTTGTGACGTAGTCATAAGTGAGTATCCATACTCGATACCTTGACCAACAAACATGGAGTGGGGTCAAAAAGAAAACTGTACTGTCGTTACTGCTTTGCACAAATGTAATAAATCTGCACAGAAGATTTTCAACTTGTTAAAGCCGTTAAAAATGTAAAGATATGCATCTATGGGGTAGTGAAATGATACATTGGGATCTCCTCTGTCGATGACAGAGGAAGAAGGAGTCAGCCACGCAAAATTAGGGCTCTAGCAGTCGCAAAAACCAGTTACCGCAAGAATTCGCAGAAATCTACTTCGAAAATTATGACACGTGAGATAAAATACCTCCAAGAAAAATTTGGAAAAGTAAAGAAAGCTCCATCATCCTGCTATGGTGATGGTTTGATGGAAAGTTGCGTATGACAGTGTTACTCGACTGCATTTCTACGAGTAACGAGTCAAAATACGTGCAGTGAACTACCAAGCTGATATTTTTGAAAAGATAATAAAGCCACTGAATGACTCCTAGTTCGCAAGAAAGTGGCCCAAAAGGCAAAGTCCACACAGCGTTGGTTAGAAGCGAATTTGCCCGAAATTTATCGCTGCTGAAGATTAGCGCTCGGGAAGTCCAGACCTCAATCCGATAGACTGCCACCTGTGGAGAGCTTTGGAGGAGAACGCTTGCTCCAAACCTTACCGAAATATCGAGGCTCTAGAAGCAGATTTGGTAAAAGCAGCGGCTTCAATACCTTTAGAAGTGGTGGGATTAACGAGTGGCCACACCGCTTGAAGCAGTGCGTAAAGCCAAAGGGCGGACATTCTGAATAATTTTTACATTTTCAAATTCTCTGTAAAATAGGTAATAAGTAGTAATAACTTTATTTCACTTTGTTTTATTTTTCTTTAATTTACATACATCTTCATAATAAACAGTACTAGGACTCTATATATAAGAAATATTTCTAAAATAGCTGCATTTAGTCTGTTATTTAATTTACATTTTTTTCATCTATATTTCCTTTCATGTCTCGTGTCATATCATGTCTTCGCAAATTCCAGACATTCTGCTTATTAATTTTTCTAAGTAATTGCTGAGAAGTTTCTTGTAGGTAGTCTTAAATCTGTTGAGCATTTTACTGACTTTGAAGAGGCCGCACTATTACTGTTACTTCACTTACTACTATCCCAAGAAATATTGTTTAAATACCATTTCTCTCAGCGTATCTTCTTACTATCTAGCAGTTTAATTAAATATTTAATTTTTGCAATGTCTAGGTTATAAATTCGCTTAAAACGCTTAGTTTTTAAGCACTAACCTGTCCGAAATAGGTAACTCTTGGAATGCGGTAATAAAATGGAAGGTAGCGTAACAGCGAATGTAAATTATCACTTCTCAAGAAAGAACTATTTTTTACCAACACCCTATTTCACCTGCAAAAACTTAACTTCCTGAGATTTTAATGTTCATTTAAATATTGTATTTTACACCGTTAGTTCTCTAATCTTGTGCATTGATAAAATTCTTCGAATAGCTAAAGTAATCTGCATTTCACGTATTACTATGTAAAATCTTCGCAGGAGGTCATCTTAACTATAGATAAACTACTTTTGTAGTTGTAATCTTAAGCATTGTACGTGAGTTGTAAATAAGTTTATCTGTACGTCATTATTCACAGCACAGATAAAAATGATACTACGATCCATGTAGAACTTACATATGTGATGTATTTGCTAATACCGTCTGAAAATAATATATTTAATTAAGTTTATACTGGTCAAATGTTATCGATATTTATTCCATAGTATTTGCTGAGGCCAATTTAGACTTTCATAAATATCGTATGCTAAATATATCTCGTAATTCGAAAATTTGCATTTTTTTAAGACAAAAAATTTGTCTTACGAAATAGTTATTATTTTAGGTTATTGAATGATGGTCACGTCCGCCAAAAATGAAACATACAAACGCGCAACCTTATTCATGTACAGTTATAATAAAAGACGTGTTGCTAAATTTGCGTCCGTCAAATTTGCAATTCTAAAGAGATCTTCTCGTTTTTTTGCGAATACTAATTTATGCAAAGGTCGTAGTAGATTTGGCATACTTACGTAATAAGTGTAATACTAAATGCGTACACAATACAGCACAATGAAACCTGAAATATTTTCCAAAAAATATGTGACGCATTCTAAATTTCCTACTAAAAGCAAACACAGTAAAGCTATTTAAGGATTTTGTAATTTCCACTATCCTAGCATCACTTTCAATTTTTAAAATCTTTCGTGATATTTGTATGTCTCGTATCTTGGCAAATACTGATTATTTGCCTTACTAAAAAGTCACGTTATTAAACAAGAAAAATCAAAACATTATTCAGAATGTTTAGGATTGGAGCAGATACGATATCCGATAGTGACGCAGTGTTTTGGACAAAACAAACAAATGAAATAACATTCCTCTACAGATTTCCCAATATTATATGAGTGTCATTATAAACGTTTTGTCAATTTGTAATACCACTTTATAATACGAACAATATCCCTTTCATCATTTAGAAAACCTTTTTACGTCACTTCAACTTCTCTTGACTCAAAATGTTAGGACTTTATAAAGTAAGAAAACAGTTTTACAGAATGAAAACGTATTTGTTAGCACAACAAGAGATATTTTATTGAAAAGTAAAGCTTGGTCACGATATGAAAAAAAGACAAAATTTTTGATTAATCGATTTTATTCAAAATCTTCAGTTTGTTCCGAAATATTGTTGTGCCGTAAACGTGAAATGAAATATCTGTAGCGCAAAATTGACAATTAGACATTTACATTGACAAAATCTAAATATAACAAGTTATACCGTGATATCATAAAGTTTCTAGGACAAAGATGACATTGAAATTATAACTTAATGGTTTTGAAAATTATTTTGACAGTGACACTGATTGTCATCAATTAATATGTTAGAACTGCATAATATAATAGAAATCCAATGTTGAACATCGAATTTGAAAAAAAACCAAATGTAGTTTACAATACAGTGCAAAAAACGTGCGTGATTGAAGCCTATTTTCGAATTGATGGAATTACAGTGTACAGCTAGAGTGCATGTTCGGATGATTTTAGAGAACACTTCACATAGTTAGCTCTAATTCCCAAAAATATTTATAATTGCGTTTCCAGTACGTACTGGAAAAAGTTATAAATGATGTTCATCAACAAAATATACCCACAAAATGTTTGAAACGTGTTTCTCAAGAAATTTGACTTTTTTATGGAACATGCCAGAAAATTGTAAAGAAAAGCTTACACATGCATCCATATACCTACCTACCTCGGACATCTCGTTTACTGCCAGTGGTTTGGAAATATTTTAATGCAAGACATTTTTCTCTGATGAAGCGTGGTTTCATTTTTCGGGGTATGTCACGAAGATGAATTGCAATATGGTTTCTTCCAATAAAATGGACACATACCACAAGAAAATATACGAAAGTTGAATTGCCACTACGATCAGCTTGTTTAGACTTGTATGGACTTTTTCGTGTTTCCGCACATAAAGAGTAGAATATTTAAAACTCTTGTTAATAATTTGCAAGATCTGCAACAAAGAATTATTGAAGAATATGTATTAATAACGCTCGCGATGCTTCAAAATGCCTTTAACAGCATGGTAAGACGCATAAATTTGCAAATAATGGACAACACTTTCAATACTTACTTTAATTTCGCCTTTTGTTATAAATAAAGTCTTGAATACCAGCTGACGTTGCTGTTTTATTGTATCTTTAAATCAAATAACATATTTATTGATCTTCATCCTAGAAACTTTACAACATCACCGTATTAGTGCATCAAAATTGAATTGTGAATCCCTTATAAGTTATATATTTATGTGCACAGTGCAATCTACTAAATAAGAATAATGCTAATTGACAACTTATTACAGATTTCATAAAATCACGGGATTTTTTTTGCAGTAATTTGTTAACTGACGACCTTGATACAATACGTAGATGAACCATTTGCTAAAAAGTTAAATTTCTTATTTAAATTCATGACCAGACCGCTATGTGTCAAATATAAAAAAATTATGTTCTTTGCTTCAAAGACGGAGTCACGACACATATCCACTTTGCATTTTGCAGAAATATCTGCGGAATTATGCCACTAGTACTTCCATCATGGTGGAAGACAATATACGTACTAAACTTATCATTCATTTTTATTTGACGCACATGAATAATTATTTTCCCAGTTTTTCCTTGACAAATATTGGTGTTAAAATATATCTAAACTCAGGAAGAGATGTTTAGACATCACAAATTGTTACTTATTTCGCAGCCACCGTGGCAATTTTACGATTCTTGAAAATTCAATAACGACAGCATTTTATGCTGATTTAAGCTGTAAAAAATCATTTGATACTCATTTCGCCTACTAAAATATTTGAGATTATGTACATTGCGCAGGGACTGATATTTCTCAACCGCCGTACAAATTCATGCTCTTTAAAAATTTGAGCAACTTTATGTGTTTTTTTATATCGTACAGATTTCTCCTTGTGTGTCTATAGCTATACCTTAAACTTTTCAGTATTCTGATAATTATTTTGTAGATTTAAACATTCATGTTAAATCAAGGTTGTTCAACAAATTCCATACACTTTTGACACAACAGATCTACATATGTTAGGAATATATAAAAAGCATTCACATAATTTTCACCTCTAGTAGTCCATTCCAATAAAAACTTTTGTCGTAACTTGAACTATTTTCAGTTGCATTAGTTGTCAATTTGACAAAGTATTCGTTAAAATTGTTTCAGTAACAAGCTAAGACATAATTATAATTTCAAAGGCTACTTTGAGGTAAAATGTATTTGAACGCATATTATAATATTTCATATTAACTTCGTACAATTTTCAAGAAATGTTATCGCGTACATGTCCCATATTTTTATGCGTTAATGCGACAATAAACAATTGATAAGCGAGATGATACATATATGTCTGAAATCAATTGTTGCGTATTGCAACAATTTATTTACGTAGACTCATTTATCTTTCCTTTACGCGTAAATATTTTCTCTTAAAAAAAAAAACTAATGATTGGGGTAGAGGCGAAGCGTTATAAATAATATACGTAAATTGCAGTAAAATGAATTCCATCTTAATCAATCAATGACATGAATATCATTCCTACAAAATCATTTAATTGAATAAATAATGCCAAGCCTTCCGGCACTTCTACATTGTAATCCTTGGTTTGGTTCAGTAGTATAATTTTAACGCAACGTTCTCTAAATTAATTATTTGCAAAATAAGAATAAAAATTATTTCAAGTAATATTCAGCATTTTTTCTTTAGGCTCGCCACAAACAGATTCTAAATGACGACGTATTTGAGCTGGGGCCATGGAGCTATTTGGGAGAACTTTGCTGCCTGTAACACACTATACTTCATTCACGTTAAGAATGCAGTAGATAGCGCTACGATCGGCGGCTGTATTACACTAGTGAAATTTAACCGATGAAATCTTCTATATAAATAGCCAAGTTTTTCATATTTTATGTGCAATACATTATGGTTATATGACCTGGTAAAATAATACCGCAATAATAAAGTAAAAGTAACATCAATTGCAATATAAATGTATCCGTTCATTGTTTCGTTTACCGAAATAGTCGGAGCATGTTTAATTATGTTGGAAAGTAAATGAGATTGCTTTTGGGGTTAATCGAAGCCATATGACAAGCTTTAAAACAACAATATTGCCAACTTGAATCGAAAATATAACTTCGACATGAATGGTTATATACATTGTGTTGTACCAAGTCATTTGTCATGAAGTAAATCTCACCGTTGGTAATCTCCATATACAAGAGAAAGCCAAATAAGGAACAATGTCGCTGATTATAAACTATACATAATGACCTCAACAGGACTGTATCCAAAGCCATCGAATGGCTTCAGAGTACATGGCACTACACAATATCCTTAAATATTGCATAGAATTTGTGAAAAAGGTGAACAAATAATTTCAATTCTTCAAGTGTATTTTCAACAATATTATCCAGTTACTACATCATATTCTCTTCTTCGATAACATGTTTGATACAATTAATTTGTGTATACATTATTCAAAATACCTTAACTAAATGTATAGAATGCATGAAGATTTAAATGGGCAATCAGAGTATTCTAAGTGTTATACCCATTTTATTCATTTATTAGGCAAAATCAAAATCTGATGTATCTGTAGATGAATCTACATCTATAGTTATAACAAATTCTTCAACTTAGCCTCTGCCTACTGCCAATATGCTTCCAATATGCTTCCCTTGAGGCCTTTTCGATAATCCTGCAACTGCATGTTACTACTGCTTCCTCAGCCTTACCGAACCAAAGCTGTAATAGTAGAGTAAAAATTATTTTGTTTATATAATTGATTGTGTAATACTTTGAATTATTATTATATGAGACGGAAGAGCCCTGGAAAGATCTATTTTTGCCACAACTTGTTTATAGATAAAAATACAATGAAAAACTCCAGGAAAGAACAACACGAAAATCATAAGTAAATTTA
The DNA here is from genome assembly GCA_023509865.1 of Trypoxylus dichotomus. Taxonomy (NCBI): domain Eukaryota; kingdom Metazoa; phylum Arthropoda; class Insecta; order Coleoptera; family Scarabaeidae; genus Trypoxylus; species Trypoxylus dichotomus. The sequence continues at coordinate 13,823,299 of CM042074.1, read as the reverse complement.
AAAACTGATGAAATTTCATATGAAGAAATTACATCAATTTCCCCTGTGTGAATATGCCTCGCCCATTAGCCAATGACAATGTTATTCATGAATATAACTTTCATTATACTTCCTATGTTCCTACTGCCCTGGGTTAATTACTTGTAGAAGCGTTAACCGGCCTAACTTCTTTTGATGGGATTTCATCTGTATGACTCTTATTATTACCATCATTACCTTTAGCAAAAGCTAATTGCGAAGTTCGAAGCAGAATAGTCCTGTTCCGATATAAAACGGCTTAGAGTATCTTTTCTAAGCCACCTCTCCATCCTACAACGATATATTGAAAATGATTTTTTTATTTAATAAGAAAAAGGCGTCAAATTTGTGCAATAATATATTGCCAATTTTCTATACGAAAACATCTGCTTTCGTTTTCAAACTACAATATCCTCGCACTATTTTCAGAGTACTGTAGTTCACAGGTATAGCAGTAAACTCCACTCACACACCACTGTAGTTCTTTCTTCTTCCCTGGCCTATCGCATATGATAATCTTTCGATTTTGCGTTTGAATGTGTACGTCTTTGCATGCAATATTTTTCTTATTAGGTAATATCTATCTTTGCTTAAAAATTGTTTAATACTTTTGTGTACAGTGAAATGTTCGACGTCCGCTGTGCTTGTAAAAGCATTCAGATAAATTTGATCTCTAATAGTCCATTCCAATAAAAACTAAAAAATTAGTTGACAATTTGACAGAGTATTCGTTCAGATGCATAGTTGACAGGAACTTGTAAAAAAATATATAAAATTGTATTGTAATTTAAAAGTGATTTAAAATGGTTTTTACTGTACAACACAAATCATTCATGATTGAATCTTATTTCCGAAATACACGAAAGATTAACGGACAATAGCCGTATTCTCTTGAAAATTGTTTAGAAGAATTTAGAAATGAGTTGTCCAAATTCATCTTTGATTGCGATAGTTTTCGACATACACTTAAGTATTGCATTAAGGATTTCACGAAAACAGGGAGTGTTAAATAGAGAGACGGCAGTGATCGGCCGAAAAAACGCACGTAAGAGCTAGTTGACAATTGAAGAGAAATTATAAATGATGTACCAAGTACTTCCATACGAGCATTACCATAAGTGAGTGGAACCTGCCATACAATTTTGAAAAAAAAGGAATATTTATTTCCATATCGCATGACCTGTTATCAAGAAATTAAAAAAATCGACTATCCCAGAAGAACAACGTTTAGTCAGTGGTTTTTAAATAATTTTGATAATGACGCTAGTGACGAAACCTTTTTTCTGACGACCCATGGCTTTATCTGAACGAATATGTTAATTCATAAAATATGAGAATGTAAACTGCTGAGAAACCACATGAGTTTTATAATGAAATCTCACTTCATCCGCAGAAAATTGGTGTATGGTGTGCGATTAGTGGAAAGAAAATTATTGGCCCTATTTCTTTTAATGGTACATTAACAGGAGAAAAGTATCGACAAGAAATTGTTATACCATTTATCGAACAGCTGAGAAGAAATAACACAGGGTTACTTTCAACAAGACAGAGATAGAACACACAGCAGATGAATCAATGAATATGCTACAGAATTTTTTTCAAAATCGATTGATAAGTTTAAACACCGAACATGAATTTCGACTGAGATCTTGTGATATTACCCCCTATAATTTCTTTTTATGTTCTTTCTTAAAGAACTCAATTTATCTAGCAAACCTTCAAATTAGAATTGCTAAAAGAGTTAACGAAATTGACGATATGACCCTACAAAATGGTCTATTAGAAAAAGATGTGAGAAATGTCTCGAACAAGGAGGAGGCCACTTTCAACAATTTTTAAAAAACCTTGCTTGTTTGTTGCAAATAAACATATTTCATTCAGTTGACATTTACCATGTCATTCAAATAGCTTATGCCAAACAAAATTCGTATTAAGAATTCCAGTAACAAGCTAAGACAATTATAATTTCAAAGGCTACTTTGACGTAAAATTTATTTGAGCGCATGTTATATTACTAATTTATTTTTGTGACTTTCCTTTATTAAATTAAGATTGCTACAATGTTAATGTGTCCATATCAGTTCACATAATTGACCTCCAGCAAATTAGTATAGTTTCAGGTATTCGCTTGTTTTTATTGTGCTTTTGCTCTTTTAATTTGTCGTATACCCTTTTTGCGATTTCAAAAACGTCACTAATTAGTATACAGAAAATTAGCAATAAATTATTGCTCAAATTTGGCCGCTTGTTTTTATGAAATATATCAGAAAGAATGATCTTTTACATTGAAACGATTTTAAGACAAATAATATATAGTAATAGGTACCTTCTAAGGCCGAATAAAATTTAAATGGTATATACGTTAGTAATATTATTAACAGCACTATAAAACTATTAACACACTTTCTAGGCTTTAAAATTTCGAATACATTACCAATAAAGTTTATCAATAAATAAAAACGATCGGTCAATTTATATTTTGTAAGACACACATCGCCAAATGGCTATTATAGCCGATTACTCGTACCACCCGTTTGTATTCAAGTACAAGCGATTCCCCTATATTTTTAAAATTGGAGCATCAATAAAGAAATGAGTCGCAGAATCACCGAAATTTCCGACGGCACCGTCACAATTCGTGACGTGGACTGCCGCACTTACATCGACTATCAAGACAGAAAGGACAACTTCTAAAACTGCTATAGCATTTTTTCAGTGTGCTTGTGCGTAATTACCATATTGAAAATAATATGAGAAAAAAACTTCATTGTATTTACCGTACTTATTTACTTTATACTCTATTTTTTAATTCGGAAGACTGTTTTTCAATTGAAACGCCAAAAAGTAGGCAAACTGTTGGTCAGTTTTCGGTAAAAATTGCACTAGAGATATTTAATATGTTGCCAACCGCCATATTGTTGCGACAACTGATTGACGTTTAGATTGTATATTTGGCTGAGTGCGTTTGTATTTAATTTTTCTCCCTAAGTTTGCGTTGTAATAATAATTACACAACTACAACTTATAGAAAACCCTAGCTAGTTTTAAAACTGCCGCCAAAAAGTACCTTTCAAAAATTCCATTGTGTAAGCGTTTTTTCATGTTACTCCTCCGAATTAAAAAAGTGAAGTATACCTAACCTTGTCGTCACTTGTCATCTTGTGCACCACTATTTGGGAGAATTTACCTTTGAAATACGTTGTAGAGTTTTGAAAGTGTTTGTGTTACATTATATGAAAAATTTTCGTTTTTATGGTAGTTATTTCGTTCTCGTTTTTCTTTTTCATTTCATTGTTTATTTATTTAGACTATAAGAAAAAAATGAGTAGTGATGGTAGTAGGGTAGGATGGGAACAAATCATCATATGGTGCCATGCAAAACTGTAATATAGATTCAGATTGAGACATTTAGAATAAAAACTAAAGCACAATTTGTTGTTTCATTTCTCTATCGTGTTAATTTTTTGCTTTCTTTTATAAATTAACAGTGATCGGAAATTAGGGGTATATATCTGGATCGAATTAAACTGAATAATATGAAATTTGACACGGTAGTAAATCTAATACGATATGTAATAATTTGTAACATTACGGGAAATTCCAATTATCGATTAACATTGAGGAAGTGTAATTAATCGGGATTCATAAAAAGGCCTCAAATGTATTACGAAGACAAATGACTTGAACTGTCAATTTTTCTATAAAACCATGATTATCGAAAGTGATACAAAGTGCAGCCTACAAATTGAAACTAAGCGTGGAAGTACAGTGGCTACTATATTTTTTTATTTTGAACATTGGTCTACACATTTTTTTATTTTAAACACTGGTGTACACATTTTTTGTATTGAACACATCTTGAACACACTCAACTTTTATAATTTATAATCAAGTATATACATATAATTTTCTTTAAATATTATTATTGTTACTGAAATAAAAGCACAGTCGTATTATTTATCTCACTAACCCTTTTCCAAGCATGTTGCATACAAATGATTAAATTATAACTTTAATTTTGTCCTTTGAATTTCCTACTATTTCATTATTTTCAATATGGTAACTAGCTAACTTCGCGTCATATTGCAGGTCATAAAGTAAGACCACACACACATCAAAGAAGCCGACAAATTTGTCCCTTCTGTTTATTCTGTGATCCAGATAAATGTTTAAAAGCGACGGTTACCTATCGTTCTATTCTTTTAACTTCTCAGGGGTATAAATTTGTATTGCTTTTTTAAATTTCTTCCTTGAATGTTATGAAAAAAGCGCATAAGTCTTGCGGAACCCTTGTCTGACCTCCACGGAACTCCGCTCTACTAGAGTATTATATCATACGGTGCAGTATTAACAATTAATTTTAGACGACATTTAATATTTCAAGAATATAAGCTTTCAAAAAAATATATTTTTTTTCCTTGTAATGACATAAACTCACGTGAGTTAAATTATTTGTACCACAAAGGCAACTATTAACTTGAATGCGCTATAATTTGTTTATAAGATAATTAGATAACTACTATGTTGGGTTGTTTTGGTTGGAGCTCCCGATTAATGCGTTAACAAGAAATAGTACCATAAAAAATTGTTTCTCGTTATATAGTTATAGCGTAATCTATTCTATGCTTCATGTCAATTATACTGCAAACAAAGTTAAGTTATGTAAACGGTTCCAAAGCAGCACAACATAACAATTGAATATTAATTCCGAGCCTATAATATGCGGAAACGGATTAAATGTGTTTTGTATACACATTTCATACACATTCAAGTTTTAGCAGTAACCTTGTATAATTTATTTTTCTTGTGGAATCTTGACCACATGCGCTTTGTACACTATCGCTCGTAATAATATGGACACTTCCTATTTCATGCAAAATTTGACGCTTACTTCAAAACTTTAAACAAAACAATTAATTATAAGAAAAATATTTACTCATCTACAACTTAGTGCACATGTGTACACAAAAGAAAAAGTAATAATAAACATTAGAAAACATAAAGTAAGATAAACGAACTACTTCCGGAATTGGACTGTCATGATGAGATAATGTAGAAATGAAATAAGAGTAAGAGGAGAAAGAAATAAAAAGAAAGGGATAAAATGAAGAATGAAAAAAAAGGGGGCGTGAAAAAGAAAGAAAGAAAGATGAACAGAGTAAGAGAAGGAAAGAGAGACAAAAAAGGAGGGAGGGCAAGAAAGAAAGAAAAAAGAATAAGAGAAAGGTGGGATCTCGGCGTTTCGCCTACGTTGTAGGAAACTTCTTCACGGCAAACAGCGGAAACCAAAGTGGCACAGTAACTTGATGTATAAACCACGCTAGAGGCGAAACCACTTTGGCAGAAGATTACGGTGACTCGACGCGAAAACATTCTGATGGTTTTTGCCTCTAGCGCGGTTAACAAGTTAACAAGTACAAGAAACGATGGAAATACCCCAAACAACTCTAGTTATTATAAGAATCCATCGTCAACAATATCACGTCAAGAATAAAAATCATATTCGCTTGTTTTTTAGAGCAACGTATGCAAATATTTTCTTCACTGCGAAAATTATCTTAAATTGTTCACGAAGTGTAAAAAACGGTTTATCGGGGAAGTACCGATTTAATTAGTACGCGTGATATATTTATAAATGTATTCGAAACAAAAAAAAAAACGGCAAAATATTACTCCACGTTTCATTAATAATTCACCAAAAACCAAAAAAGTAAACGAGAAAAAAATTCAAGATATTAAGAAGGAAAAAGATAAATTGAAAAAATACCATCCAAACGTTTAATTAATACTGTTTACATAACAAAAACATGTAGATAAGCCAGATATTTATGGAATTAGTGTAGTTCTTTCGTCAGATCGTAAAGTTGCGACGCAAAATAAAAACAAAACACATACAAATAGAGTTATTTATTTAATAAAATCTACATGTAATTATATTAAATGAATTCATTTAAAAATCACATAAAAACACTTTATACAAAGTGACCGATAATAATAAGCTGCCTAAATTCGTGAATTGAGAAATTTATTAAAAGATACATTTTTTTCCATTCACTTGTAAATACATAATTGATACATAAAGTTGAGCAAAACGTAACATTTTCCATCAGTTTTCTGACGTAAACATAAACTTTGTAAGAAAAGTAGAGCTAAGAACAAAATTGCAAAAGACAAACGAACAAATAAAAGTTGGTCCCGTAACAAAAAAAAAATAAAATCAAGACACAATTATTAACAGTAGATTAAAAAAGAAAAACAACAAAAGGGGAAAAATCACGCAGGATATCTAATTACATACCTACTACAAGGTTGTTTTCTACGCCACCTTTACCGCACTTTTTGATTGGTGTTTTGTACTATTATAAATCCAGCGATATCCTGAGTATGCTAGTAAAACAAAAACAATTATTTTATAATAATAAACACAAATAGTTTCCGACAACATAAAATTATCAAATAAATATTAAAATAATTTGTTAATAACGTTATTAACGATATTAAATAGGTAAAAATTAAATACAAAAAAAAACTATAAGAACTAATACATATCAAATGTAGTCTATATCTTACAACAATCACATAGTTAATGTTTTATATAATAATGTACAAAATACAGACGTTTCGACAAGATTACAATGTAATAGGTCCAACGGAACGATAAAAAATACAATCAACTAAACGTTACATAAGTATTACATACTCATTCTCACATTAAAGTATATATATAAAAAAAAACAAGGAAGTGTATTACAATATATTCATTATATGAAAATAAGTGACAGCTATATGATATATATGTATGTATATTGTTAGGTAATATGTACATAGACAGTATCACTTCTATTCTAAAAAAATTACCAAAAGGAATAGTAGCCTTACAATCATAATAATTCCTATTTACAACAAGCAATTTTTAAATCATATATTGCATTTGTATTTAGATTTGTTTGACTAGGAACATATAAAAAAATGAATCAAACGTTTATTCAATGTATTTTTAAAGAAAACTTCTTATTTAAAGTATAACTTACGTTTTCATCAATGTTATACAGGTTAAGGCATGTATAGGGGTTTTAGAATATACTTTTTCCAGGGCTGGGCAGCATTTAAAATCCATAGCTCATCTGTATTTTGTGCTTCAAAGTTACAATGCGCATGCGCATAAACAACAGAACAGTAATGGCAAGCAGTTGAGTGCACAACCAATAAGAATACGTGATCTCACATTCCCATTGATTATTCACTCATAACACAATCGAGTGTCTCGCAGGAGTTGTTTCTGCTATCCGGCTCTAACATTTTAACGCAAAACAATGGCTTTAAAATAATTTAATCGGCCTTGATTTATTTTGAATTCAATATAGGTTTTCAAGAAGGTATTTCTGCGATTTAACACCAGCTTGCGGTTATTGGCCCCGACTAAAATACTATTTTCTTTTATAGATTTCACTCACGCATCGACGAAAATATGCTTATCGGAGAACTTATTTAAAAAGTTTGTATTTTTGAAAGAAAATGCCGAGTTTAATAAATGTATTATTCAAAAAATTATTTGTTCACTTTTATTTATATATTTTTTTTTAATTTATATTGAAGTAAATTAACCCAAGTTTGTAAGCACACATTTTAAATACTGACCAGGAACGAGCATATGACATTCTTTATATAGTGTATCTCAAATAACCCTTGTACTATATTTTGCCCAGCCTTGTCTCTTACACGTAATGAATTACGTTCATGAACTACGAAACTATCTCACCTTGTTATAAAATCAGGTCGTAAACATTTTCTAAAATTATATCGGACCATACCTGTATGTGGGATATAGGTTGTCTCATAAGTTCGTTACTATCCATTGTAGTATTCGTAAGTGGAATATATTTTTGCGTTTATTTAGAAGAAAACTGGAATACTACTAAGGCTACAGAAACGAGTGCTGTTAGAGATGCTATCAATATTAAGAATAATGAATGTAATTACTTACTATTTTAATTTGATTGGGTTGTTGATGTAGATTCTACATCAGCAATGCCTGCATCAACAATACAATTAAACTGATATAGTAAATAATTACGTTCATTATTTTTAATATTGATAGCAACTGAACCGCGCGCATCTCCGAAAGCGAAGAATTTTACCAAAATATCATACACATGTTTGTCAAATTCTAATGACATTATAGATGTCATCTCTTAGAAATGCTTTAAAACAATAACGAGTCAATATGAATTAACGGTTATAAACGTTCAAGGTTTAAAAATCTCAGCAACTGTAGAACCCTTAATTTCACAGTAATCATACCAGAATTCCAAAAATATAATAGTACCATGTCCTGTTAAAAAAAGAAACTACTTTACACCTTGTATTGTATAATTTTAAATCATACTTGCAATCTAAACTCCATAGTAAGAAGCTCGCAGAGATGACTTATCCCGTAAAGTTCTATATTCTGATAGCCTCCACCGTCACCCATAAACTTACTTTAGTTAAAAAAATGTATTAAATTTATTACGAAGAGTATTCAAAAAAGTATCAATTACCTCCCATTGTGGAAAAAAAAGGGTAACTCGATTATTTTCTGAAGCATCCTATATACTATCAAGGCGTCTGATTTAGCTTATTAAAATTTGTATTTCCCTTTAATAAGCGCTATTTTAACGGTATAACACAACAAATTTTGAAAAAAATATTTGAATTCAGAAATTTTTGTTTAGCTTACAGCTATGAATTATACGAAATATGTGTAGTTTGTCCTTAAGCCTGACGAAACCTGCAAGTTTATTTACATTTTCCTTGCTTTGGTTTCAGTAAAAAAAAAATTTGTTGTCTTAATTTATACATGCGTCAAGGATGTTATTTTTTTTACCGAGAGTACAATATCACCTTTATAACAAAACAGCGTGAACTGCATGCAACTCACACTTGTTAAAATTTATACATACAGTTATTACGTTTTCACGCAAGATTATATTATAATTCGAATGGCACTTGAAATCGACACTTTTTAAACGTATCAAAAGCACATTGATACATTTACAATGTTCAATACGACAAGTTGTTCGAAAATGAATGTAATATGCTTCCGTTTTATTATGCTGAGAGAAGGAAAGTCGATGAAAATTTAAACATAAGCTTCCATTACTTTCAAACTACTATTTCATTTTCTGATAAACAAGTTTGGCGTGTGCAATATACATTCGCTTCAATCTTGTGAGTTCATGTAGGCAAGCAGATATGAAAATGTAAGAGTATATTCAATACGAACTACACCTTACTTACATAATAACTGTCCTGTGTACAGGGTGCGCTACTAAATGTGAGCAAATTCTGGTCAGGTAAACTCAGCATTTACGAAATTGGATGTATTTCCGCAAAAATTTTACTCTTATGATTTTTCATGACGTAACGAAAAGGAAAATTCTCTTTTTTTCAATATATTTTTAAACTACAGATTTTCCTCCAAATAATGCTACAAAGCATTATTGATCTACGCACCACATTTTTTCGAAATATCCTGACTACATTTCAAAAGCGCAAGCGCACGCATTACTTTATGTACCAGAGGTAACAGCATTTGAAGTAATTTTACGACTGTCCCACGCATAAATAGTATCTCAGACAACCGTTACGACTATGTCCCACGTATAACAAGAATTAACTTATAACGACTTATTAGTTAGGTATTGTGTTCACTTATATAACACCAGAATAACGAAAATTGCTCAATTTTTAATTTAAAATTCGAGTCTCTCATGGGTACTACAAATGTCACTAAGAAAAATTCCATTAGTGTCAACTTTTTATTATGATTGCAGATATTATCGAATTAGACATTTTCTCATCAACAATTGCAAAGATTGTATAGTTGTATAATTCACAAGTGTCACAGTAAACTCCACCCCACACAAATTAATAATTCATTCGGAACGCAGCGTTTCAAGAACACATGAATTCTAATTGTCAGTGGCAGTCGGTAACTCGGTTGACAATAAGGGTCCACATAAAACGCCACGTTCCGAATAAATTATTAATTTAAGTGAAGCAAAGTTTACTGCGATACTTGAGAATATTTTCTCTGTACTAGTTTATAGTTATAGATGTACGAGGGCTGTCTTTTTTTTTTCCACCCTCCGTTCGTGCCTGTAAAAAGTCACGCGAGCGGTGGGAGACGGGGATGCCCAGAAGGTGACTGCGCATCTTTCCTACTGTAATATCTACCACTTGCAACATAATCATAAAATTTCCAGCAGAGTTGCAGTTGCACGTAAACATGGCTGCTACAATTGGTTCTCCCGTCAAGTGCGAGTTGCGTAATTCGATTTTTGTAATTAATTTAATTTAATTGTGACTGGAGATAAGACCTGGATTCAATACTACACCTTTAAAACAAAACAATAGATGCACTCAAACTCGCCGAACAAATCGAAAACTTCAAACATTCAATAGGAAAGTCATGGCAACAGTGTTTTAGGACCTAAAATGTGAGCTGCTTGTTGAATTTTTGGAACCGGGGACTACAATCAATGCAGTTGCCTATTATCAGACTTTACAACGATTACAGAGAGCCATTCAAAACAAAAGAAGAGGCATCTGACTTTTGGAGTTCTTATTCATAACAATGCTTATGCTGGTGTTGTATTTTGTTTTTCTATGAAAAGTTTTTGAACACCCGGCGTATAATATATTTCAGATTTATATACTTACGATAGCAGGAACATACAAAATCTCCAACATAGCCGAATGTATTTGTGATAAAATATAAAAACAATTCAGACTTATGATAATATTGATATGAAGTTAGCGGAAAGTGATATAGGATCAGGACAACCAATTATGCTCTCACTGTATTTCGTACGGCGTCACTATGAATGACAGAAAATTTGTAATTTGGCAAAAATGTATCCTCTTCCATTCGTAATTACTTTAGATAGTCCAAATTTCAGTATTTTATCTGATTTGGCTGTAATTTATTTGTATCAAAGAAGTGGCGCACCCTGTATATCCTGTTACAATAAATTTGTATAATTGTTAATCATATCAGAAAATGTTGACTTTGCAGCTTTAGCACTCGCCGTTATTCTATAAAAATTAATGAAAAATTCAATAACATTTATTCGGGACAATTCGGGCTATCAGAAGGTAAGACAGGTATTTCGTTTTTAAATGTAAATTAATATCTTCTCAGGTATAATGCAGCAAAGCTAATGGTTAATATACTTAAACATTTTTATTGAAATTTCAAAATTTAGCCACTTCACAAATTAAACACCACATTTCACTTCACAGATAGAATGTAAAGAATTGTTGCTTGTGGCACTAAAGATCGTTCTTCGTAGATGCTTGCCAGAAGTTTTCAAAGCAAAAACGATAAAATGAAAGTTCATGGAAGAAAAATTATCATTTAATTTAAATTCGAAACAAACATTTTCCACTACGAAAACTTTGTGAAAACTTTTTCTTTTCTCCTACTTTTCTTTAAATTTGTGAAACTAGTGACAAAAATTTGTTTGATCCTCCAAAATTAGAAATACGCGTAAATAACATCAATAAAGAATCTCTTAAGTCTTCCTACCCGTGATATGTATCATGTTCGAAATTAACTTGAAGCGTCACAAATCAAAAATGCAATCACAGTAAAAATTGCCTGTTTAGCGAAAAAATACCTATTAAGTATAGTACGTGTAATATATATTACAATGAGACGATTTACATTGGGATCCTCCTTTTTTTTTACTTTAGAAAAGTGACCAATATTTATATACAGACATCGTAGGCATCTATAGAAACATTACTTACGTTTCAATAATCATAATAATAATAACTACCATAAGCACGTATTTTGTTTTTAATATTCATCATCCTGTAATCGTAATACACCCTATGATTTCGTATATCAGTCTAGCTACCATAAATAACGTTTGCTCTCGTTATTTATTGCTAGCGAAAACTAAAAATATTACAAGTTTGCAGCTTAAAACGATAGAACGGAATAGAATATGTAATGATTTAATTCGTATCAAATTATTGAATGCTAGTTATAAAAGGCTGGCAACTTTGATCCCAATCTAAATCACTGATTCTCATTTTACTCCCCCTTGAAGAAACTTCTCATATAAAAATTCATATCACGACTCAAACTCGGAATATCTTTAGCATTCACTCAACACTCGTGGAAGCCTCTGTTATTATTACGTTATTTTACTAGTACATTATTCTTATTCTCTTAATACGCCGGGAAAGTTAATATTATAATATAAATATTAACACTTATCATCTAAAACCTGTATGGCAGGATTTCGGTACATACCAAGTCTAAAAAAAAGAAAACAAAACACAAATTACAATGCAAATTATACATTCATACGTGTCACTTATTTGTTCCTATTTTGTTTGTCTTAGGGCCGTTCCGTCTACATCGGGCGTTACGAGGTAATCGTTTCATTTCTTCTTACTCGCCTTTTCCGCCTTCCGCTGCTGTTTCTCCTTCTCTTTGCGATCTTTCTCCAACTGTTTACGTTCTTTCTCCATGTGTACTTTTAATTCTTTGATTTTACGCTTCAGTTTGTTTTTGTCGTCGCCCACCACGCCCAATATTTTAAAGTCCATCGACGTCAATTGCAGCAGGAAAGTGCCGTTCACTTGTAATTCGAGGAACTTTGAAATATGTTGTTCTAATCCTAAAGCTAATAACCATTGGCACACCTAAAAATAATAATTTCAACTTATTAAATTCGTTATGTTTTCTTAGGTAAAAACTAAACGTTATCAGATATGTACGAGGACGACCTGAAATGTTCCCGGAATCGGCAAGAGATGGCACACGAAGATTGAAGTGGATTCATTCGTCCTCAAGGGCAACCTTTTTTATGGCAACTGTCAAAATTTCAGGCGTCTACTGTTTAATAGTTGTTTAAGAGTGTGTTTTGTGTAGCAAGTCAGGCGGTTTCGCAAAAATGGATAAAATCGAATTTCGTGCGGTGATAAAACACTTCTGGATGGCTGGGAAAACGGCCACGAAAATTCGAAATAATTTGCTAGAGGTTCATGGCGGATGTACTCCATCATTTTCGACCATCAGCTTCTAGGTGAGCGAGTTCAAACGTGGCCGTACAAGCACAAGTGACGAACCACGCATTGACGCTCAAAAAGCGCTACTAACGAAGAAATGGTCGACAAGATTCATGATGTCGTGTTAAGCGGATCGCCAATTGAAGCTGACAGAGACAATGGGCATCTCAGAAGAATGCGTTGGCCATATCCTACACGAAATGTTGGGTATGAAAAAGCTTTCAACGAGATGGGTACCGCGTTTGCTAACTCCGGACCAAAAACGAAATCGGGTAACCGTTTCGGAGGAGTGTCTGGCCAGGATCCAACGCGCAAAAATATCATTTTAGTTCGTTCAATGTTAGCCTGTTCACCCGCCTCTCTGCATGTCGTGGGTGTGGCACCGGTTTTGAAAACCTTATTCATTTAAAATTTACGATTGCAAGGCCTGTGTGGTTGTATATTCACAGATATAGCAGTAAACTCCACTCACACAATTTTATTAATTATTCGGAACGCAGCGTTTCGAGAACACATGAATTCTAATTGTCAGTGGCAGTCGGTAACTCGGTTGACAATAAAGGTCTACATAAAACGCTGCGTTCGGAATAAATTATTAATTTAAGTGAAGTAAAGTTTACTGCGATACGCGGGGTCTCATTGTCAACAGTCGGTAACACCCGAAAGTTTATTGTCTATTGATAAATGCTTTAGTTTCTAACTAAACGTGCTTGTGGGTGCGTTAGTCTTAAGAGCGAATCTTTTTGTGTGAACATGATTAAAGTTATTACAATACCGAGGCAAAAACCGACAAGTTTAGAAAAGCGCTCTGTAATTGTTGCCTTTCATCAAGAAGGTCAGAGCGTCAAATTTGTTAGTGATATTCGGAGTTTAAGAAATCGGGCACATTCAGGTCGTAAGAGAAAAAACAACTCACAGCGACGATGAGCGTATAAAATTGCTGGGCTTTATTGACCCGATTCGATACAGTATTGAAGGAGAAACGGGCTCGTTTGCAGCGGAAAAAAGTACTTTTCCACCATGACAATGCACCGGCTCATTCATTCCGTATCGTCGTGTCCAAACTTAAGGAGTTGCGCTACGAATTAGTCTCTCATCCTCCATATTCACCGGGCCTAGTCCCCATCGACTTCCTATTTCCACCTGAAAAAATCACTGGGAGGAAAGAGATTTACCTCAAATGAGGAGGTCATCACCGCTACAGATGGCCATTTTGACTTCGAAACATTCTACTTTATCGAAGGCTTGAAAAGACTAGAGCACCGTTGAAAAAAGTGTATTGATCTTCGAGGATGCTGCATCGAAAAATAAAAATAAAAAACCACACCAATTACCGTGTTTCTGTTGTCGATTCCGGAAACATTTCAGGTCGCCCTCGTAATTGTCTTCGCATAATTTTTAAACTTAATTTGAAAATAGTAGTTTCCTGTTTTAAAATTCGATTTAAATATTGTCAAGGTTGGTTCGCGGCTTTGGTCGCGGTGTGACTTGCCAAATATCGCTATTTACTTGAAAGCACCAGAGATTATATCTAAGCTTGCAGGTACATAGATTCTTAATTGCACGTCGCAACGTTGATTGTGTTGCAGTAACCGATAATGAAATAACTATTTTATATTTCTTGCACAACAATATATATATATACAAGTTATATATAACTAACCTGTTCTTTACTCCATTCGGTTACAGGTGTTCTCTGCCAGAAGTACGAATTTCTCTTATCGCTACTTATGCTACAAGAGGATAGGCTGAGATCAGACGGGTTCATCGTGCTCCAAGAGTCGTGTCTGGACGGCGACACGGATCCCGAAGACAGGCTAGAAGGAGAAGGCGGGGTCGGAGACGTCGCTGATTGGTGCTGCCAAGGTACTGTGCCTGGTGGTGATAAAGTAACGGGTACAACTTTCTTAACTGAAAAAGTACCGGCTTCAGACCATAGCCCAACTAACTTCGAAACCTTATTTCTGTTTTTCTGCTTTAATCGGCTGGTTTAGTGAACGATAGAACGAAATGAATACGGAGCGAACGTAAACTTTTGGCGAAAACAGTGGAAAGTTAAACATACACGCTTACACAGCATTAAGCCTTGAAATTCTCAAGCACAGCCACCTATTAATACGTAGATAATCCACGTTAAAATTCTTATTACTAAATTACAATAAAAAGCGTACATATTCAAAATTCCACTGGAAACTCAACGGAAACGTTAACAAAACAGCATAACGACAAACCAAAAATAAACAATGAACGTTCAATAATAAAAATTAAGTCAGTATAGGCATGAAAAATGTTTAGGTCTGTAGGGTAGTGGCGGAAATACGACCAAACAAATAAAAAGAAAACAAGGTGGATGTACATTACCAACCTCTAGAATTAGCCTCGCTTACTGCTTGCCTAATTTCTTCAAGTAAATGTTGAGCGGGATTTTTTGATTTTTCGCTTAGTTCATCCGTCGAACTAGTAACGCTTTCATTTCCCATACGTTTCTCTCTCTCAGCAAGGACCTATATTACCAACAGAATTAGGTTAATTTATTATTTGTTTATTTCTTCTATCAAGGTTAAATTAGAGTAGGGCATTCTAACCCGTCATAACACAATGCGATATTAAGGTACGTTTTATTTAGCTGTTTACGTAAGGTAAATAAATATATTAAATGACATGATTATTTTGACTTGTACATTTTAGACTAAAACAAATCACTAGTATGCACACTGTACTACTTGTTAAAAGTACAAAATGCAAAATTTTATGTATACTCGATTTTGAGCGATATAAATCGCATATTTCTTTTTGTTCGCTAAAACTGTTTTTGGGTCGAGCTTTTGGGCACGCTCTTTTCACGTTTTGATGAGGTGCTGTGATGCTTGAATTTTGTGAAATTCTACCCGAAATTTTGTATATTAGGAAAAGTATACTCCCTACAGAATTTTCACTGAGCTCATGGGACAACACCAGTAGAGCATCAAGTGGGCACACAGCGAAGAATACTTCGTTTGTTTCTATATATTCCAGAATTTACTGGCGTCTCAAACCTTTATTTAGAGGAAGAATAGACAATGTCACTACCACCCATAGGTTTAATAGTGCCTTGAGAAATCTGTATTATCTGTATTTCGCCAATATTTTTCAATCGTCGAATGAACAGCAATTCTTCATTTGTAAGGTACGCAAAAGACCGCGCCAAACACGGACTCCTTGAGAGGCGGATGATATTCCGGTATTATCATGCACCATACGAATAAAAATATTTATTAGACGCATACCTAAGAGGAGAAACTTAACAATTGCATAAAGATATCATTTCAATTCGTTCAATGTTATCCTGTTCACCCGCCTCTCTTCATATCCGTGGGTGTGGCACCGGTTTTGAAAACCTTATTCACTTTCTCTGTACACTACCGTCCATATTAATTCGGACACCCAGTAAAATGCAAACTCTACTAAAAGATAATATAATTTCTTTTATATATGAATAACATTTATATTAGGTCTCTTATGAAGTTTATTGTTTATTAATTATACAAGGCAAACTTCCAAGATTATCGATTAGAGAATGATTATAAACCTATTATATTCTATGACCCAATATAGTAATTTTCAGAATAATCTTCATCGCCATAAACAGGATTATTTTTGGGACAGTACTGCAGGTAACAAATTTACAATACTCTTTGGGGTGGGAGCAGGCCACCCGAAAGTTTATTAGTGTATTGGCAAATACTTTATTTTCTAAATAAACTTGCTTGTAGGTGTGTTAGTGTTAAGAGCGAATCTTTTTGTGTGAACCTGATTAAAGTTATTAAAATGTCGAGACGGAAACCGACAAGTTTAGAAAAGCGCTCCGTAACTGTTGCTTTTCATCAAGAAAATGAATTGCGACCGTGCAAGAAAGATTTCTGTTACTGCAGTGAAAAGAAGATTAAAAGCTGCAAATCTTCCCACTCGCATTACAAGAAAAAAACTCCTACTTCGACCGGGGAACAGACAAAAGCGGCTACAATGCGCAGAAACAGAAATTCGACAGTGGATGATTGCAAAAGGGTGCTATGAACTGATGAATCAAAGTTTGAGGTGTTCGGAAAATCAAGGCGCGTTTTTGTAAGAAGAGCAAAAGGCCAAGGAATGTTGCAGGATTGTGTAGTGCCAACTATCAATCTTGTTTGGGGTTGTTTTTCCTACGCAGGTGCAGGAGACGAAACGAATCGAATGTATTTTGCGAAAAGAGAGTTATTTAGAAATACTGCAAGAAAATGCAATACCATCGGGGCAACGTCTAATCGGCGAAAATTTTGTATTCATGCAGGACAACGACTCTAAACACTCAGCAGTGATATATAAACATGTCTTAAATGAAGAACAAAGTAATGGCACTTTACAAATAATGACATAGCCGCCGCAAAGCCTCGAGCTGTTATGAGATGAATTGGACAGGAGGATCCGAAAAATATGCCCTACCTCCGTAGGTTACCTATGGAAGATTTTACAAGAGGAATGGACTAATATGCCGAATAGAATCCTTCAAAAACTAATGGAGCGGATACCTCGGATTGTTTATTTTTCGGTATAATTACTTTTTTTTTACTTTTATAGTTTAATTTTAGTCGCTTTTTTAAATATGTTTGTGTGTCCGAGCTAATATGGACGGTAGTGTAGGTGCTCTACGATCTTTGCGAGGTTTTGCTTACTTCACGTCCGTATTGCTGCCTATATATTTTATTTATTGTAATGTTTCATGACCAAGTTACATTTTGTCGTAACGGTCGTCGGGTTCCGCCGTATCGCTAAGATACAATATCTTTGAGAATGCAATCCGCACGACACGGCGGAACCCGACAACCATTACGACAATGGCAAACGCCGTGTATGTCTAAGAAACTGTTTAAGTTACATTTTCTTCGAATTTTCTATTTCCTTCTCTATTTTTCAGATAATATTTTTTTAGATTTTCAGCCACCAGTTTTTAAACCAAACTAAGCATTTATCGAGGAATGCAATTCGCTTGATTTCTGATGACATTACAGGCTAGACCAAGGGATGGTTTACGATCCAAATAATCGGTATATTGAATCTATGCTCATGCTTTTTACATGGTTTAAAACTAATGCTGATATTTAAGGACCTATTTATTATCAAGTATATTCCTCATCAATTATGATTACTGAATATTTCATTTCATTGACGGCATTTAGTATAATTTAATCTTTTGTCACTTTGAGAACTCACTAGAGAGTTACCATATATGTATCTCAATATGATGAATTTTTAATTTTCAGATAATAAAATTTAAATACCAAATCATAGCTAATTATAAGCAAAAGAATGATAAACTAAACATACCTGCTTAAGTTGCTCTGCTAATGATGCAGGCGGTCCCATTCCCAAATTAACAGGCTTATTTCCACTCCAAGGATCAGGGCTACCTTGTTGCGCTAAGCTAGATTCCTTTTGAACTCTAGCATAGATCACATTTGTAGACGGGCCCTGACTAGAATAGGAAGAATACTGAGTATTTTGTACGCTATACTGCGCGCTAGTTTGCGAACTATACTGCGCACTAGTTTGGGAATTGTACTGCGCTTGCTGTGATGTGTACTGCGAGAAGTGGGATGACGTGTTTAAAGTTGACGGCCTAACTAACGAGTTTTTCTGTTGATCGTGTTGAACGACGGGCTCACTAAGTTCATCTGCCGAATTGTAACTTTCGTCCAGACCGCAATCCGAACTACTGTTGCTTAAGGAACCTTTTTTACTACTGGGTAATTGTCTATTAGCTAACGCGCCCCTATTGGCTAATTCCGCTTTACTTTTATTCGCCGAGATATCGAGCAGTTCGTGCGGAGGAACGGCGCTGTCTAATTCTTCTTTAATTGGCAGTTTTCTTTCTACTGTAGCAGTCTTGTCTTCGTCGCAAGGACTCGTATCGGATATCTCAGTATCGGAAAAATCCGTATCCAACACTTCTAAGATTGGTTTCGGCGGCTGTCGTCTAGTCATCTGCGGCGTTAATTGCTTTAAAGTAATACTGTCATATGGTAAACCAATTGGTACACCCGCTTTTCGCTGGGTATCTAACAAATCCTGTTCTAACGCTATGATGCGGTCTTTCAAGTTCTTAACCAGGGCGTTGTATTCCGTATCCTTCTCCTGTAATAACTGCTGGTAGAAGTCTTCTCGATGTATCATGTCCAATTCACGTTGTTGAAACTCCCGAACTAGTTGCTTGGCACGATTGTATTTCTTCTCCAAGGTTAAGTATTGGTTCTGCGATTGTTCGAGCATGTTCTGATATGTTATTATCTCTTTTTTAGAGGCAGTCAGGCTTCGTTCCGTTTCTTTTAGTTTTTGATTGGCTTGCTCTAATTTCTCGCTCTCGTCCGATTTCATACCATTTTGTTCCATTAACTGAAGATAAAAGCAGTGTAATTATTATGCACTAAAAAAAGTACGCGCAAACTTATTTGATAATTTATATATGTACATTTATTTTTCATTCATGCAAGGTGGGTCTTTAGCAATATTTGAAGATATAGACAACTGAAATATAGGCTTCTGAAGATACAAACCAATAAAAAAAAAAACATCGAAATCTGTCACATTGAATGCAAGCTATGGGAAGACACTACGGAGTCAGTGATGCATGCAATAAAAATAACAAAGAAATATACTCAATTTATAATTTAAATCTTCAATAGTTACTCATTTTCGTAGTATTACACTAAAAAGGTAGTATTATAGTTATACAATTAGTGTGATAAAATGTTTGCTAGTCCTTATTTAAAAGCACTTAGTAATAAAATAGTTATGCTGATACAAAAACGAATGGCAATACCACTTATCACTTTCAACAATACAAAACAAAAGAAAATATGTGGAAAGATAACTTTTAAGGCTCAGCAATTTACTGCAAATGATGATGGTTTAAATTACCCGCCATGAATTTTTGGGCATTTTACATCTTCAGAGTGGCCATTGCCATTATATGCTAATATCCAGTGCGACATGCCATTTATTATTCTTTATTTATATTCATTTTATTTATTATAATTTGCTTCACATCAATTAAAATGAATTTAAACAATCTATACTTTAACGTATTGTTTTTATCACAAATACATTAATTTTTTGTATAGGGAATTCGTATAAAATTGATTTTCTTTTAAGATTTGTTATCAATGTTTTATCGTCCGTACAAAATCTATTTGAGACGCCCCTGGCAAGGAATTCAAAACCACATCGCCAATCTGACAAAAATTTAACAAGTCAGGAAATTCAAACTATCGTCAGTCATTTAAAGTGGCATGTATTTGCAGTTGTTCTGTACAAAATGAAAAATATTTTAATAAAATACATCCCTATCTATAATATCATTCCCAAAAAAAAAAAATTTTGTATTTCATACTATTTTTAGAAATACTTCTAATAAGCGGTCGTTGTATGTACTCTTTAGTTAATACGCGATATTGCCACTCATATGTTAATTAACATTCTATGAAGAAATTCAGACTTTTCTTTTAGATACGCAATCTAAGAACCTCAGATACCACCTTTTTACCACTCCTTTCGTACTAAAAAATACTTGACTTAAGCATTAATAGGAAACAGCACGAACAGCAAAACAAGCTCACATGAGAAAAGGAAAAAATTGATACTTAAGCCATTTTACGTCTTTCTGTCGATCTTGCTTGCCTTCAATCTATCAATACTATAACCGGCGACGTGGCGAACAGAAGTATACTTATTATCACCAGAAGCATAACACGTATACCATCAAAGAGGTAATCAAAAAAGAAAGAAACGTAACAAGATACGTACCTTAGTTTTCAATCGCGCTACCTCTAGTTCGGATAGATTAAGTTTTCGTTGGCTCTGCACAATAAACACAAAAGACATACAGAAACTAGCAGAGAATGTTCTGTTTGGTTATGTCAGTGATTCGCATCTCAAATGCACACAAATACACCCAAGGGTTACATAAAGTTAGAACGGCAATCAAAAGAAACCGACTTACCTCTTGCAGAAGTATCCTGAGAGACTCTAGATCGTTAGTGTCATGCATATCGTGATCGAAAACGCTATCGTTATGCGCTGACGGGCTGCCGGGACCATCAGACACACTACTATTTGCCGAACCTAAAAATTAGTTCCCATGAAATATGAAATTAAATATAGCAAAGTTAAAAGGACATCTTTTATTCACCTATTAAAGGCAATGTACTGGCCTCACTTTGTTCCGCTTCAAGTGCACGCTGTCTTCTTTCTTCCCTCTCCTTATCGGCTTGCAAGCTTTGCCTGATCAACTGCGCTACCTCTGAATTTTCTGGATCCCGTTCCCTACCGATACTAAATCTTACCAATCCAGATGTATTCCTTAAAACGCTTGCGGCGTAAGCTTGCGTCACGCCAACTAAACTTTTTCCATCGACTTCGATTATTTGGTCGTTCACTTGAATCCGACCATCCCTAGCTGCTGCACCGTTTGATGTTATTGTCTTAACGAAAATACCTGAAATACAACCGTAATGTAATCAAAACCGGGTCCTGTTGTACGATAATATGAAAACTACAAATATGTTTGACCTATTCTTAGCGGTTTATATACATAAGCCTTAATACAAGATTTGAGTCGCCTCGGTCAAGCATCAACTGCAGCACGCACCTCGCGTATTGAGAAGTTAGTCACCTCTCATGATAGAACTTGCTTCAATTCTTCAAAGTTAGGAAGTCTTTTATGGTATATATGCATTCTACACCAAACTAACAATCTATAATCTAAGATCCATTTGAAGCCAAATCTGGGGTGCTTTAGCCTTATGGACCGGCCCAGAATCTTGCTGCAAAGTTCATGGTCGGTTTTGGAAGATATTTGTAGCTTCAGAACTGCTTCCAGAGCAGCTGGTAAGCTTTGGCTGATGTTTTGACGATTTTTTCAGAAAAGATCGACGATTTGACGCTCGTTCGGAGGCTTCAACTGGGCCGTTGTCATTTTGCTTTATAAAATTTTCTTTTACTGTAAAAATGTTCACATCATTTGTGTATCAATTAGTCGCGTACTCCTTTAAGAATCGCTTACGTTTTTCTGTTTTTTTTTTTTAAGAGTTTTGGTGAGTTGATATCCGGTACGGCGTTTGGAAATCAATAGACTCTGGTTATTTCTAATCATACAATTCATTGATTCTGAGGCACATTCAATTCAGGAGCCGTGACTTTTTGCTTACGCACTGAATTTCCTAGAATTCTGGTTTTAACCGGTTTAATAGCTAGTAGAATCGTTACTGTCCAGACCATTGATGTCCTGTACTACCTAGATACACTTGTGCAGCGATGTTTCAACTATTTTAAGCCATTCAAATAATAGGATTTGACGAACTCCGCAAAATAGGTCTCTATTTTAGCAATGATCTCTTCACTTTCTTAATTTGATGTGAACCACTTTTCGCCAAAGCATTTTTCCACGTTTGGAAAAAGAAAGAAGTCAAGGGGGAGGGGGGCAAATCTGGCGTATATGATGGAGGAGGCATGAATTCATTCTGTAAAGGGACCAATTTTAATGTCACAATTACTGATGAGTAGGCCGTGACATTATCAAGACAGTAGGAAATTTTTTTCGACGCCAGATAGGGTCTTTTTCCTGTTAGTTCAACATCGAATCGGCCCAATTAATCAGCACAGTATTGTCCTAAAGAATTAATCAAGACCATGCCTTACGAATCATCGCCATAAGTTTTCCGGCTTCTTTAGTATACCTGACATACCTACAATGACCTTTAGTTTCTGGCGTGTAATGATATATCCATATCACTTAACAACGATAACTTTCAAATATTGAATTTCTCGAAATGAGTGTTTTACACACGTTCACTTAAAATGTTTACAATATTAGCAATCTCTCTATGATTCACCTGGTGATGCGCTAACACGATATTATGAACTTTATTGATCATATCGTCTGCAGCCATCCTAGTGGGGTGACCTAGCTGCTCCTCATCAGAGACGGATGTTTAGCCAGTATCTGATAGTAGTCATCAAAGGTGATTTCTGCACACGTTCTCCCGTCAAAAAAAAAAAAAGAAATCTGATCACTGACTACTATTGTTCTTTTTCCATGATTTCACAAATACATAAACTTGCTCACTTTTAACAGTACTCAATGAAACTCTTCGACAACTAAAGAATAGTACTCCCAATTGGTATCGCAGATTTTGACACAAAGCGCTATCTATCTTCAAATGAGGGTACTTTTGATACCACCCCCATAATTGAAGCATGGGATGCGATTACGTGTACCATTGCAAAAAATTAGTGCATTTGATGCCTCAAAGATTGGAAGCTACTATTAAAGCTATTGGGAAATCGATGAAATATAAAAAAATAATTAACATAATTTAAATAAAAGTTAGTAATAGAATGTGTGAACGAGCACAAATTTTTGGCTTTTGATAGACGTACGGCAGCCGCTAAGAATATTTCTAGAAACTAGTAATTTAAATGATGCTTACGTTTTACGACCGTTATATTAATAGAGTACGACATTTCTAACCGACATTTTAGCCGGCAGCTCGTACTAAAGTGTATAATAAATTATAAATTTGTCGAAAGACTATCTACGGGATTAAAACGTTCTAGTGGAAAGGCTAGACGTTTAATAATGATGCACATAAGATCTAAATCAGAACTTGTGTAATGTGGATTGCTAGATTGTGAGGGTAAAAAGACACGACAATGAAATCAAGAACATGATTTTTGAAGAATGATTGCCAGATAATGCAACTGTGGTAATGGACATCGGACTGTATCATTATGAATAATAAGAGGAAGTACTACCTACTTAATGAAAGAAAGCTTCACTTCAAATTCGAAAAATATTGAGTTTAATGCAGAAATGGTATTCTCTGAAATACTGCACTTAGTTTATCTTAACAAAGGGCGACCTCTAAAAAATAAAACCTTCTAAATTGCAAAAATGCAAACACTTTTGATGGAAGCAATAGCAAATGGAACCGCGAATAAATAAAAGAATTACATAAATGACACGCTTGCCTGTTCACAAGTTGATATCGCTACGAACTGGAGCTTTAATAAACTTCAATTCTTTCCTTTTACAGCCTCTCAACATATTTGAATAATGCCCATGACGAGATTTAAAGGACGCATCTTAATTACCGCCGAACACATAATCGCACTATAGCAAAGCATCGAGCTTAGTTGCTTACCTAATTTTTCCAATCCAGCGTCAGCACCCACACCCATTCCAATAATGCTTAATCCTAAGCCCTCGGGACCTTTTATTAGTTCTACGGGAAATACGTCCATTTTTTCCACCCGTTTCTCCAACTCGTACTCAGCACTAGCCGCTACAGGGTCTACATCTTCGTTTCTTCTATCGTATTCGGCTATACTAAACGTAGAATAGACCTTAATCGGATCCATTGAGAACGAAACCTTTGACGATTTCGGTACATAATTAGGGTATTCTAGATCGTCTTCTTCGTCCTGCGGTAATCCAGGTACCTCCATCCAGAAATGACCATCCTCGTAATAATGCACGCCATGTTCTATCCCAACGATTTTACGCGGGACTGGAGCAAATTCAGTGCAGCTGTCCAAAAGATTGCTATCGGAAACGCTGGTCACAGAGTCTAAAAACGTTAAAAAATAACGAATCACCCGTCTAACGTTATAAAAAAATGTTTATACCTATTAAACCCGAATCTGATGCCACACTGGAATCCATCTTAGACATCGACGCTGTCATTCCGTCGAAGTCTTGGGTGGAGACGTCTATGCTAGAAGTGGACTCGTTCATCACCGATGAAGAAATGAAATTCTTGCCGGAAGAATCCATCTTATGCGTTTTGTTGACTACAGCGTATTCTACGACGGGTTCGGTTATCGAGTCTTCTTGTAAGGAAGGCGGTCCCATGCTGTCGTTAAGAGATGGAGGACCCATTGAGCCGTCTTGGATCGATGTGGAATCTTGCATGAATGAACTAGTGGGATCGGGTTGCCAGTGACGGCAATCATCTTGATGCAACAATCGCGTAACTTCTTGAGCTTCTTCGTCGGAAAGAAGTTCTTGCCTGCGAACCGATATGGAAGATAAAATGGTGATAATGTGCCTATACTATTGATTTCCACGGACGTATTTATTTACAGGATTTTTAAAATGAAAATTGCACTTAATATTTCGCAGTAATATAGCAACGAAGTCTTACGAAAATAATGTCTTTCATAATTGCCCTTGATAAATTCGGGTAACTATCCGCTTAATGTTTTAGGAAAGTCTATCAGAGGAAGCTCTTTTAGTTTCTTAGTTCCCACATTAACAATTTTCAGAAGACTCTACGGTTGCAATTTTTATATTTTTGGCAAAATGTTGCTAGATCAACGCACATTTAATTTTTACTGTACTATTTATTACCTCCATCATTTGAATCTTTACGTAAAAGATAACGTAAATTTTGGATACCTAACTTTCTAACTACAGGGTGAGTCAACTTTTTGACTACGCTCTAAATAACTATGACGTTAAAAATTACTTTCCTTATATTCAAAGAATTCATATTTAAGAGGCTACACATACAATTATACCCTATATCTATTCCAAACGTCTTGTGTACTTTTTCAAAATATATAAAAGAAAGGCGTTAAGTTATAGGCAGATAACTGGTACGTTTAACGGAATTTCTCTTCACCAAAAATATGTATTATGGGCACTATAACAACAGAGGAGTTCCTAAAGAAATATACACATTTCCTCTGAAAAAACACAAATTGTACTTCGTTTGTAATAAATATGCGCTGACTGTGTCTCATAGAAATTAACCTGGGGTGCGTTCGAAATACTGGTGCCGATGCAAAAGTGTGCTCTTAACGTTGGAAAAATATAGTTGTCACACAAAGAGTAGCACACAGTTTCTGTTTATTTTTGTGTTTTAAACGAATACGTCACACTGTATTTTATTTTTGTACTTGTATTAGTTGTCATCAAATTAATTTGCCTTTCTCTGTGATAATAATCCAAATATCTAGACTTTCATGAGCGGCAGTGTATACCTGCGATTTTAAAAGTTAATTGAAAAAATTACAACTTTTTTGAATTATTTTTTTATGTTGGTTATAATTAATATAATTATATCTAACAGTTATACCTTTTTAAATCATATCAATATTGAAAGTTCAAATTACGTTCAACTTATTTGACGGTAATGATGCAAATAGGTTTCTGTTTAAGGCGTAAATGGTTAATATGATAATCTAATTCAAGAACAGTAACACTAATAAAATAAAAAAAATGTTTCTTAGCGGTAATTACAGTAAATGGACATGGGCGAAGAAATAAAACACAATTTTACAAATATTTCCAATGTATTTAACATAACTTAACATATGACATGTTCTATTACTGCTGTACTGGTAGTAATACGACATCTAATGAAGATATCAGTGATAGCAAAACATGTCATATATTATGTTGCGTTAAATACGAGGGCTGTTTTTATTCAATCTCCGTTCGTGCCTGTAAACAGTCACGAAAGCAGTGGGGTCCGAATTGCAGACACGTAAATATGGCTGCTATAAATACCCTCAAGTGCGAGTTGCGTAGTGTAATTCAATTCCTTCAAGCAGTAGAGAATAGTGCAGATGAAATTCATCGAAAAATGAACCCCGTATACGGTAAAAATTTTATGGCGGATAGTGTTGTGCATGAATGGCGTAGGAAGTTTAAGGAAAGCCGAGCCAATATTCACGATGAAGGAGGATAAGGACGCAAGTCTATCGCATCAGAAAACATTGTTCAACGAATTGACTGTTATCTTGACCACTATGTATAAACTTTAGAAAATAGAGAATGGTCGTATACCCTTTCCAACTACGTGTAGATGAATTTCGGGCAGAATTTCCAAATTGCCCAGTAACATATGACAGTTGGCTGCAAGTTATTCAAGAATTAGTGGCAAAATTTCGTGAAACAGGATGTGTGTCCCGAAAACCAGGTTGTGGTAGACCATCAAAATGAACTTATAGCAGATAGACGAAGTTATAGACGAAAATATAGCAGATGTTGAAGAACGAATCACCAATCACCTAAGAAATCTATTCGCAAGCTTTCACAGCAAGCGCAACCTTCATTGGGACATGCCAGGCAATCCTTAAAAAAGATCTACAAGATTTGCATACCAGTTTCATTGGGTGCAACAGCTTTTACTCGTTGATCACGCAGACCAGCTTAATTATTGTCAATGGTTTTAGGTACGGTGAATAATGATGATGTTCTTGACAAATCCTTCTTCTCGGATGAAGCATGGTGTTACTTATCAGGATATGTAAATAAACAAACAATGCGCATCTGGTCTAGTAAAAGTCCACATGAAATTCTTGAGCGACCCTTGCATTTACAATAAGTAGGGGTTAGGCTTGCTGTTTCTCGTATGGTCCAATATTCTTTAATAATACCATAAATGAGGAAGATATCGTAATAACTTTTTACTACCACTTTAAATCAATTACATGAGGACGAACTGGGCGAGGAATATTTCCAGCAAGATAATGCAACACCCCATACGACAAGGGAAACGATGGAATTACTGCATGAATTCGTTGATAATCGGATAGTAAACTTCCCACAGCGATTTCCCGATTTGACAATTATGGATTATTTCATAAATCCATTCATAAAAAATAGAATACAAACAAGAGAAGATGGAGTGTAATAACATCAAAACAATATAAAACTTAAAATATGTGTATTTAGTAGGAATGTAAATTGTAATCCCTAATGCGCACTACACTCAATATGGGGTCCAGTCTCCATCGTTAACGATAATCGTCTGGCAATGACGCCCCATGCTCCCAACCAAGCTTTCGGCATAAGAACCTGATAACGATCGCCATATCTGTCGGAGGTTCCTCGATAATTGCTTTAGTGTGTAGGCACTTCGGCTACTTCGATGCTTTGGATCATTGTCCTCTTGCAGAATCTACTGATTATTATTCTGTCCAAACTACTTCCTCACAGATGGAATGAGACCCTTTTTGTACAGTTTCACCATTCTTTCTGCATTCAGGTTCTCTTTGAATACGCACAATGATGCAAAGCCGCGCACATTAAAGCGTCCCCGCACATGGACTTTAACTGGGTGCTTTACTGTGCGTTGTACAACTCGGTGGTGTTGCGTAGACCAAGCCCTTTTTGTCTGTGGCCATGCATAAAAAGAAGCCTCATCTGCGAAAATAATATCAGGCCAATCTCGATGACTGTTGTTACTCGCCCAAACGTGGCGCACTTCTCGATGTCGGTCCGGTAGCAGCGGTTTCATTATCGTACTGCGGTATCCTATGTTGTCTTCACGTAGGCGATTTCTACTCGTCATTATGCTTACTTTAATTTGTTTTTTTTTTTGTAACTGATACTGCCTCTGTCGCAATGTGTATTCCGGGTTTCTTTTAAACAAATTAATTATCGCTTTGTCCTGCTTTGTTGTGGTTTTTCGTTTTTTACCGCGACCAGGGAGATCAACTACTGTTTTGTTCGCTTTATATCGGTCCACCCACATTTTTACAAACCTCTCCGATCCTATCGACATTTTAGGTCATTTAGGGTGAATGCAAAGAAACACAGTTTCGTACCGTTTTAAATACACAACGCTCATAACTACACTGACTCTGTTTTCTTCGACTGACAAAGTGAAACTGCTAATAAATGAATAATGCGTATTAGGCCTAAGTGCGCCTTATCCCAAGGTCACATTAATCACGTCCGCTATCTTACCATAAGCAGATAACGACCCCTTTTCTCTTGTTTTGCAGACTGTATTTACAGATCGTCCTCATACAATTAACGAACTTAATAACATGAAACAAAGAGTGGAGTTATGTATAGAAAATGAAGCAGGTCTCTTTGAGCATTTAATACAGCCATTCTTTATTACTATTAAGCTTTTTATTTTTTGTGTGTAGTTATTTGTCGAAACGTAAAAAAGCTAATCTGACAACCGCATATCAATGGAGTAACATAAACTGAACCATCTGCACTAACGCCACAGAATAAGTTTTTTTTTAGTTATTCTACCAACTTAAGTTTAAATAAGAAAAATTTCATGACTTGCTACAGGATAAATTTAATTGATCATATGGTACATAGTTTGAATTGTCAAACTCGTCAATAATTGTCAAATGTAATTTGAAGTTTGTCTTGAAAACTATGAAACTATGAAATGTAGTTGTAACTAATTTCAAAAATAATTTTAAAAGAACGGTCCCCACGGTCACATTTTTTTATGATCATATTGTATATGTACATATGAATTATTTATTCATCAGCTCCTTTAATCTAAATATAGATGATTAAGCACTTTTATATTTCATTTTGTATTTAAAAAGTAATACATGGCAACAAACACCAAAATCAATTAAAACCTAATTAATACCTATTACCACCAGAGAAAATGCTAAAGCGACGCAAATACTAGCTGCATAGAATAAGAGAGGGCGATACGCTAGAATACAGCAGCAGACATAAACAACCTACTTCATCACGCACAAAAAAAAAAGAATAATAATGCAGTCTACCAGAAGAAAGATTAAAAAAAGAAATGTCTAGAAGTAAAAATATTTATATTTACTCACCTAATTCGCTTCTCCAGTATACTGTTGGATACATGCCAAAGTAAAAAAAAAAATAAAAAAGAAATTAATGAAGTAGTAGTGAAATAAAAACTCGTAAAAATAAACGGAAGCATTCAAATGAAAAAAAAAACAACGTACATTTAACGCATGCATGCAACGCCATGATGCATCATTCCAGCAACGATCGTTAATAATAAAAAATAATTATTACGTATAGAGAAGGGTGATAGAGAAATATAATTAAGCGATCGACTTACTTGGAGCTAAGTAGATTTTCAGCCTCGGCCGGTGTCATCGCGTCAGCCTCGCTCTGATCTTGCTTCAAGTCATTATCTTCCTGATCCTCGTCGCTGGCGTCGGCGTAATCTACGTCGTTCAGATCTAAGATATTAGCTTCCGACTTGATTTCCGGCGAGAGCATCGGCTTTTTCGTGTACTGAAAAAAAAAGGCGATAAGTAAATTGGAAATGAACGGTTATAGAAATGCATCAACTTGGATAGATACTAGAATATTGCATGCAGATAATGGAAGTAACTCTTTGGAATTGCTTTCGAACTGTTTCCGTTATATTAGATACTATACTCAGTATAACAACTAAAGCTAACATTTCCATTGATTATTAATGATATATAGTATTATGTTTACTAATGAACTAGTCATAAGAAATTTCGGTTTTACATTATTGAGCAACCCTAAAAGTATCATATAAATGAAAGTTCTTGGCTTTTGGTGATGATGTCAAAACAATAGCTGGAAAATACAGCAACCCCCCGAAATGTGAGGCAAAGAGAATAATTCGCGTAATGAATTCGTATTGAATAGAACCTTAATTCAACAGATCGAGATAATTGCCGGAATTTCCACTACGTCGGCAGAAAATGTCAGAAGGAAGGGAGTTGGATATTGAAACGCGCGCCAGAATATGCGTTTTACAATTAAATATTTCAGAGTATTGTGTGCATAGGACAATAAAAAGAAAGGAAGAGACCGGTACGTTTCAGAGCAAAAAGCGAAGTAGAAGGCCCAGATCAACGACGGAACCAAACGACCAGTACATCCGAGTGATTTTCCCTAAAAAAATCGACGCCCTATAGCACAGCAAATTACGGCAATTTACAACGCCGTTAGCCAAGAAGGGTCGTATAGCAGTAAGAACACATTGGTTAAGTTTTATACACAAACGGATAAGACTAAATTGGACAAAAGCTCACGCAAACTGGAATTAAAATGATTACAAAAATGTATTATGGAAGTACGAATCGAAATTCGAATTATTTGGAAGTAAACGTCGCAAGTTTGTTCGTTGCCGCCCTGGAGAAAGAATGTTAGACCAGTGTATTTCAAAAATAGTGAAACATTGAGGCAGAAACGTCATGGTATGGAAATTTTCGGAACAAAAACATTGCCGGTTACCATATCGACACATCATCAAAATGTAGTATACTCCTAAGCTCTGTGAAGTTTTACTGCCAAAGTAATTAATCACCAAAACCAAAAAATAGTAATATCATTAATATGTGACGACGATCTAATAACTTTCAGTAAACGTTTTCAAAGATACCTTGATTTTTAAATAAATAAAATAAAAATAAATCTGCCGATTCCTGAACGTAGTTCTTCGGTCTGTATCCGAAAATATGACTATACTGGGTGTTCGCATTAAAAATACGTCTCAAACAAAGAAGTTATTCGACTGTTCCAAGGCTGAATAACCTTGGGTAATTAAAAAAATACAATTCTTGTATTCTAAATCTATGACTAAGAAAATCTTCGGTGTGAAAAAATGTTGAAAGATCGCCAATTAAAAGTTCAAAATACAAAATATTTTCCTATATTGTAGTCAATAATTTAGTTCTATTAGCTGCCCTTCTCCCAATTCCAAATTGCTACATATTTTACTTTGTTTTTCAACAATTATTAGAACAGGCAATTGACTAACCAAGAATAAACATGTCAAACATTTTTTAAGTATGGCGTTATTCAATCGTTCACGTATTTAAATTTTTCATCTCCTACTTTTAAAGTTAATCTGACCGAAAGGAAATGATTTCTTTTCGGTAAATTAACACTTAATTTCTTATCAATACCTTAAACGTTAATAAATATAATTTAACAGTTACAAGCAAAACTCTTCCTGGAAGAAAATGATAATTGGAGGTTGAGATTTTCATGCATAGATGGCGCACTGCTATTTTGAAATTTATATGAATGGAAATAATTATACAACGGATAAAAACCAAAAAAGATGAGTTTATTGAAGTAGACTTATGCACCTCTTAGAATTGAACGGCAAAAAAAAAAAACATTACTAGTCACACAAGAATTCAATATGGGTGCTTATGTAAAAGGAAGATCAGACAGCAAACCGTCTTGCCGTGTGTGAAAGAGTTTTGGCATGATATCGAACGGGGGAGGATAATTTGTTTGTCATCAGTGATGAGACGTGGGTGCAATCAACCCCGGAGTCTAAGCGGGCAACTATGGAGTAGTGAAATTCTAAAGAAGCAGCACCGCGAAAAGCAAAGATGCGTCTTTCTGCCGGGAAAGTTCTTGCAACGGTTTTTTGGGATTTTACAGGCATACTGCTCATAGATTTTCTTCACGAACGGTATGCAGTTTATACTGCGTACTATTGCTAACTAGTTGCTAAAGTGAAACTGACCTATCGACGAAAAAGGCGGAACATGGCTATTCAAAGTGGAATTCCGCTCCATGGCTCGCCCACACACAACTGCATTGGCCCAAGATAAATTGGATAAAGTTCATTGCGAATGACTTGAGTATCCGCCCTGCAGTCCCGATCTGTTACCGTGGGACTGCCACATGTTTGGACCACTCAAAGAAGAACTGGGAGGTCTCCGCTTTGACAACGATGATGTGGAAATGTTCGTGCGCGATTGGTTACAGACGCGACCACATTTATTCTTTTATGACGGAATTAAAAAACTTCCGATACGTAGAGAGAAATATGTGAATAAAAGATTATATAGGAAAACAAGGTGTACTCAATTTTTTTTTACTGTACCAATAAATGTTTTAAAACCAAAGTCCGCTTCAGATTTGATTTTCCCTCGTAAGATGTTCAATTCACCAATAAATTCCACCGTACTTTATACGAACAAGGTGCGTATTTTTGTTACAACGTAATTAAAAAAGAAAACGTCCAGTTTAATGAGTACATTTACACCATTTTTCAATGGCAATCCCTTCGTAATTTTATTCACGCTTTTTTGGAATTCTTTTTACGTTTCCTAGAGTTGAAGAAACAGCACTTCGCGCCTTGCAATGAAAGGCCAAAGAGAGAGTGGATAATTGCCGCAGGTAATATTTTGCTGTGCTAGCTTCTTTCAGGGCGAGAATATGATGAATAAAAAAAACAACTCTTTGGCGCTTTGAAGGAATTCTTTTCATGTCCGTCCCTTTGAAAAAGTTCTTAAAAAAGAAATCTGACCGAATTATTATTGCTCGTCGCAGACTAAATAAAGAAATAAAGCAATTAAAATCTTTAAAGTACGTCGAATTACGTAAAAAATACCTTATTCCTTCATTTGGACTTTTTTAGAAGTTTTTCCATTCTCCATGAAGGAAAATTAGATTTCGTGGTATTAATACGTGTGCAATAGCACGAATAATCAATAAATGAAAATGAATTATTATATTAGTTCATCGGTTAGCTAAAAATTAATCAAGCACATACATCTGCACCTTCAAATAAGTTTTGCTTTTATGGAATTTTATAATGGATATGCAATTGTTTCTCGTTTGCCTCTACCAAAAACTTTTACGAAAATTTTTTCATGGTTTGCATTGAAGCAACAGCGCAGGTGCACAACTGAAAAAGCTATTAGAAAACTAGACCATCTGGTTCATCTAATACAAACTGCAATCTGGATGGTGTATGCTAAAATCTTAATGGTAGGACGACGCCATTGACACAGCTCTGTCTCCGGTCAGCACTACCGATATGATTGCCTATCTGAATTAGATTTTGGCCGCTTTGCTGACCATATAGTCCATCCATGACTGTAGTAAGCGGGGTTGTAGTTCTATCCGTAGTGATAGAGCGACGAATTGTGACTATTTGTGTGCCAACTGAACAAGTTAGAGGGTTCGTGTTGATAGGTCAATTTTTAGTTGAATTTGCATATTATGTTAGTATGGTTTATTTGACGGGAAGATAAAGATAGAAAAGAGTTTTAGTCTTATATCGTATCTTCATCTGAATGTCATTAGAAAGAGGAAAATTGACTTTTCTTCCACTAAATACTATTTCACATTGCCAATCTAGAGGCGATAGCATTATTCAACCCTTTATAGAAGTATGCTTATTAAACGATGTTTGGCAATAACAAACACTAAAATGCCACCGCAAATGGTTTTCGTTTACATAAGCTAGAGTTATGCAAGCGATTTCTTATTGTTTTCGTTAATGCTAGCCTTGCGGTAGTAGCAGCAAATTTTTACTGCGATGGTAGCACTTCGAAGCTGAGTTACATTAAGGGTGCGATGTCTACTCTTCAGTTGTAGATATTTGCCAAATCTGGCTTTGTGGTCATCAAACGTTTCTATTTCGGAGGACAAAATTGCAAATCATTGTAAACTTTTGAACACTGACCGAGGGGAGTGTTAAAACGCACCTTTATATTCCTTCTTATACTGGGTGTCCCAAATCTTTCTCAATTTTTGTTCATTACGCGAACACAATTGTTAAGTGGGGAGTGGAATTCAGTTGCTATGGAGAGTCTTACGGGAGCGAGTGTGCGACCTGTAAGCGCTAGTCCCACAAAAACTTCTCAGATAACACGCATTTTAATCTTAATGGCCATGTAAATAGGCAGAACTGCCGTTATTGGAGTTCAACTAATCCAAAACAGAAGCATGAGAAGCCACTTCATTCGCCAAAAGTTGGTGTTTGGGTTGCAACGTCGGCGCAAGGAATTATCGGCCCATACTTTTTTGAAGATGACAGAGGTCGTACAGTAACCATAAATTCCGAGCGACATATGCAGATGATTAACAACTTTCCTATGCCACCTTTGCAAGACCTCGTTTCTAAAATTTTCCTGGAAAATAGATATTCAGACGCAGTGACAAACTGACCAACACATAGGACAAACTTGATACAAATTGATTTTTTCCTATGGACATCAAAGGTATACAGCAACACCCCTTACTCTCTAAATAAATTATATAGGATATTCGAAGAGAAATGGCGGCTATCATGAAGAATACGTACCAAGCAGTTTTCGAAAATTTTGTCTCACGTTTAGAAGAGTGCAGGAATATAGTGGAACACATTTAAAAGACATAATTTTTAAGAATCAAATTCGCATTAGTCTAGGTATTACTTTGTTGTATTGCTTGTATTTTAAAAAGAACTTT
The DNA here is from genome assembly GCA_023509865.1 of Trypoxylus dichotomus. Lineage (NCBI taxonomy): Eukaryota > Metazoa > Arthropoda > Insecta > Coleoptera > Scarabaeidae > Trypoxylus > Trypoxylus dichotomus. The sequence goes on along the minus strand of CM042074.1, from coordinate 13,788,201 downwards.
TGGGACACCTTCTAGTAGATATGGTGTAAATTACTATGAACTTCTCCTCTGTAATATTTTGCCACCAGAACAAGAATGTATACTATTTTTGTAACGAATATTTCCGTACTAGATACTTGTAGTAGTGTGACCTCTAGGGTATCTCAGAACAGTGCCCTGATGTATTATCTGTCTTGTTAGTCTAGTTATCCTTTTGTGTATTTTTTTCTATCGATAAGTGAAAACATGAACACTAGTGGTATAACACAATCAAGATAGATTCCTGTTTTTTATTCATATTTCATAAAGACTAATTACACTAGGGTGACAGAATAAAATAGACACCTACTAATTAAAAAAAACATTCTATTCTCGTTATATATACAAAATATTTTAAAATTTTTAAATTAGACTAATATTTTGTCGATCCATCTTTACATGCGTGAAGTGCTGCGAGTCGTCGTGGCATAGAATCTATTAAATGATTAATGGTGTCTTCTCGAATATTTAACCACTCTTCTGTAACAGCTTGCCACGAGATCTTCCTTATTGCTGGGTGTTCGGGGTCGTTTCGCCATATTTGTCTGTGGCAAACATTCTCTATCGGATTCATGTCTGGTGATTGGCCTGGCCATGGTAAAATCCCCTGTTCCTCTTTCCATGTGGTTGTTGTTCTTGCTTTGTGGCAGGATGCTCCATCCTCCATAAAAGTGGCGTCTTCTTTAGATAAAATGGCGTTGTCGAATATCGGTAGTAGTCCTTCTGTTAATATTTGGATATATTTTGCCGCATTTATATTTCCGTCGCAGATTACTAATTGCGATCTTCCACCATACCATATCGCGTCCCGCACCATGATGTTCATACCGCCGTATTTCACCGTCTGATGCAAAAATTTGTCTTCCAGTTGCTGTGATAAACGTCTCCATACCCACGTATGACAACCATCACTAAATTGGCAGTATCTGCTTTCGTCTGAAAAATCTCTTCGGGCTTCGTTCGCATTTCGATTGCCCAAGCCATTCGGCGCTGTTTTTAAAACGTCGTAAGGAGAGGTTTTTTCTTTGCCACCCTTTTATACATCCCCACACTGTGGAGGTATCGCAGAACGGTGCGCTGACTTTTCTGTGGAGTTGCCGCAAGCTCAGCTGTACCTTTTCGCGGTTCTCTTAACACTTCGCGCACAAGCACCCTTTTACTTCTTTCAGAAGGTCCGGCACGGCCTGGTCTCGGCTCCGCTGTTGTTTTTTCCTTACGTTTAAATTGTGTAATCACACGGTTAACTGTGGACAACCGAATATTTAAAAATTTACTTATATCACGTTGCGAAGCGCCGCGTTCACTCTGGCCAACGATGCGACCCCGGGTGAAGTCGCTAATATCACTCGAACCTTCTAACTGAGGCATAGTTGTAACGATACTAAACTATGACGAATTCCTTCCGATACATCTACCCCAACCCTAATGACAAGAGAAAGTTCTTAATTCGTTCTTAGAATTTAGCTGTTTACATATTTATAGCGCTTTATCTGGTGTCTATTTTATTCTGTCACCCTAGTGTATTAACATGTTTTAAGCTTAAAATCAAAATGAAAACTTTTCCTATTAGATACTAACTTTTGGATGATTAGCATACGTGCTACAAAAAAAAAATGAATCAATAAACCAACTGGAAACTCGAATTGTTTGGTTTAGTCGTCAAGATTAATTAAATACACGATGCAATCTCATTCCTGTACTACAAATCAAATATCCTCCATCTATAATATTAACACAGAAATGTAATACTTGACTAAATATGTACGTTTTATCAGAAATACAATGCATGTTTGTTATTCGCAGATATCAACTTCACCCAGATGTTCGCATTTAAGTCTTCTACACGCATATGTATCCCGTACGTGTGTGCGTCGTACATACACAAGCGTGGCACATATCTCGTCGTCTTCTTATAGACGAATATATGTACATACATACATATGTAAGTATGTATGTAACCGAATTCCCAACGCTCATAAAGTCGAATTACATTTACGTTTTCTGCGAGCTGCACTGGATGTATTTTCGGAATAATAACGCGGTATTCGCAGCCGTATCCCGAGATTACGGCGTTTCACAATCAATCACAGATTTCATGTTGCACAATAATTTGCGGTTTGTAGTTTAAGAGATCTCGGCGTTGGTAAATTTTGTTTAAAAAAATTCGAATTTTACGGCTATAGAGGTAATCAGCGGCTTTTTTACGAGTCGCTTTCTACTGAACGATAACTTTTGATTTAAGCAGGTTGCTCAACTTTTGGGACATAGGATCTGATGAAATCTGTTAACAGTTTTGAAGTACAGTCGTTAACCATTGAACTCGTACCACAAAATTCTATTTAACATAAATATATATAATATTTTAGTACAGACTATTACTTAAGTATACTGTACTATAATTACGCCGATTTGTTACTGCATATGTGCGAAAATACTTGTTTAGATCCATTTACGTATGTGCGAAAGAATATTGCTTCAAATAAATGTTAATAACACCGTCCAAGAAAATAATTTTTGTGGGGTACCTGTAAAATACGAACTGATTTAAAGTATTTCTGATGTGCTGGTTCTAAAAATAACTGCCATTTCTTCCTAGCAGCTCTAGTTTTTGAGATACATCACCGTTATTTATTAGTAGTATAGATGCTTTCTAACTTTCACACGCTCGGATGTAACATGAGCATCAAGACTCATTACCTTCACAGCCAATTAGATCGTTTTCCAGAAAACTTTAGTGATGTTAGTGAGGAACAGGGGGGGAAGATTTCACAAAGACATCAGCATAATGGAGGAAAGGTACCAAGGAAGATGGGATACCCGTGTGATGGCCGATTACTGCTGGAATTTTCAGCGAGACTGTTCCGGTAAACCTCACGCAAGGAAATCTTATAAATGGAAATTTTTAACTGATGATTGAAAGTATGATTATAAATCCAGCAGCAACATTTCTATCTTCCTTGATCGATATTGCATTCAGGGTAATATTTTACATTTTCTTGTCATCATTAGGCTCTTCTTTGCCACATGAAGATGTCTTAATAATAACCATAATACTTTGTATTTACAATCAAGCCATTACAAAATAATGGCGATATATTAAATATTGTGTATATGTACGTATAATAGACATAAGAACAAAAAAAAAGAATTTTAAAGATAGATATATAAAATAATAAACAGAGTAGAACGAAATAAAAATAAATAAAATCACGTACATACGTGTGTATATCACGCTAGTCAATAAAAAAACAAAACATGTAAACAAACAAGACACACCCGTATTAGGTGAAGCTATTCGTAAATTCCTCGAGTGTGTAGCATTTCAATTCTAACAAGTGACGCTTTAACTTTATTTTTAATTTATTTGAGGATAGTGCTTCGATTTTTGATTTTATCAAATTGCATAATTTGGACCCCCAATAATCCAGTGTTCTGTGCTCTTGTTAGTTTGTCGTAAGAAAGATAGGTGGTGTGACTTCGTGTAATACGCGACGGTTGTCTTTCAAGGTTCGCATATAGAGCTGGAATAAAACAGTACATAGCTTTTAAAGACTATTGTTTTTCGAAGTATTTTCCATGAAGAAAGAAGCAGTTATTCCATTCGTTTGTTGATACAATCAAAATTGCGTCTTTGAGGGCATCAAGTGCTCCTTCTGCCAATTGGAGCCTCCAACCACGCAGTTCATTTTTGATTTTCAAAAAGGTAAAGAAATCGTTGGGACGTAGGTCCGAACTGTAAGGAAGATGGTCGACATTTTGTTGCGTTAAAAATTCAATTGTCTTACGTGCTGTCTGGGAATTTGCATTATCCTGGCGGGTGATGATTCATAATTCTGGGTTGGTTTCTCGAAGCTCGGTGATGACTTGCGGCAAACAAATGGTTGTATATGAATCGACCGTAACAGTTCTTCGATCTCGTAAAGAAATTGTAGCTAAATGACCTGCTTTCGAGATAAATGTCGGGACCATTTTTTGAAGACACTAACTTATCAACTTTGACAGTTCGTTGTAGCTACAACACTACACGTGTCGCACTGAAACTTTGGATTGAGGTTAACTAAAGATGGAGGTTAGTTCTTAGTACTGGCATTTGATTAGAGGCGCCTTCTACATCTCAGTACGCAAAACTTAAAAAACAACCCTTGTATAATTGTGAGCAAGCCTAAGAATTTATATTATTTACAACCTCTAATATTATTTATTAACCGCACAAAAATTTTTAGAAATAGTTGGAAGAATGCTAATGGGGCGATAGTTTTCGTATTAATTTGGATCCCGTTTTTTGAAGATGTTAAAAATATATGGTAAAATTTTGTCAATTTCAGTGTGAATTTGCTAAAGCAGTGAGGTGGGGATGTTATACACGTATGGCGTATTTTTATGTTTCAAACCGGATATAAACTGCTTTATTTCATATGAGAAGCAATTGGAATGAAATGAACGATTCTACATTTTCTAGTCTAAGATTGTGTAAGAGATCCATTCATAATATCGACGATTGCACACCATTTTCCACCAATTCTGTATAGAATAATAATATTGATTTGTCCCTATAGCCGATAGGTTGGAATGTTGTTATTTTGAGAATGTTTTTTTTGTTCTACTTATCTAAGTTTGTCTTCACCGTATTTTTGTGAATTGCACGTGCACATTTGTTTATATGGTTTCAATAAATATTTTCAATCAATTTTATAAAATCCTTTCATTAATGTGATGATAGTTTAGTTCAATTGTAATTTAACCATTATCGCTTGAAGTTGTATTGAGCTTCTTGGCATAGTACAGACAAACATGAGAAAAAAATGCCACAAACTGTCGTGCCATCTGTAAAAGGGGGTCCAATGACGATATGAGAATATTTTTCTATGAGTGGATAACAACCTGAATACTCTCCAAAGGTCGAGAAACCCCCTTTATAACGAAAATAAGAAAAAGAACTCACTAAAATATGGTCTGCTCGCCACAATCACCAAACCTCAATCCTATAGCGAAATTATGAAACAAATTCGAAAGAAGAGTAGGCAAGTCAACGGAGTCTAAGTTCAACAAAGTATTTATGGAAATATCTTCATTCCGAGTGCATTAAGATTAACGCAGAAATTTTAAATAACTTAGTAAAAAGAACGCCAGAGTTGTCCCAAATTGTAGTAAAAATATAGATGGACTTCTTGATGAAACCGCCATTTACCACTGAAAATGTGTTGCTTTGTTTTCAACGAAATATTAATACAGATTTACAAGTTTTAAATTTTAATAAAATGATGTACATATATATAGTATCTTGAACTGCCTTACTGAACTAAACAAACAATATCAAATAAATTCTACTGAACAAGGATTTTAGAGAAACTTGTTAGGAACTGTAGCCTTTTGAAGTCTGCTTAGAAATATACTTAAGGTAACATAAATGAGTTACTACTATTACTACGATAATTGGAATTTTTTTTAAGAGACAGTAGCTCATCATACTTAAGGTAAAAAAGATGACTAAATGACGTTAGTTAAATAGACAAATTTGAGTAACTTATCGTTAATACTCCAAAAGCTTTCAATATGAATATATGAAAAATTTAAAATTGAATGAAAGGCTATATTTCTATGAAGTAAAGGATTCTTTAAAGTTAAAAAAAGATTTTAATTTAAAACTTCTAACCGTCTTTAAAAAGTATGTCAGTGAGTTTTAGATGAACTGTATTATTTATTATCCATTGATAAGTGCATATAATGTATGTATGTAAATACATTCATCATTTTCGTCAAACTAAAACACATTTTTATGTGAGTTAATTTATGACCGGTTATAAATCAAAAACTTGTTAATCCTCTAAAACTACTATAAGGTTCATAATTGCTTACATTAAAACCCATCAAGATAATAATAAATGAACGTTTTCATACTTAATATCAGACGTCCGTGATCTACTATTGAGTATTCCTCCGACTTTTAGGAGCGTTTCAAAATCAATATACTAATTTTGTAGATGAGATGCTACTCTATTAGCTTAATGCAGTTTTTAACGAGTAAAAGTCAAGGAAACCGTATTGTTTCAAATTTATTGCATTGGTTCTACTGCCAGGAAAGAAAACATAATGGAATAATGTGATGAACCATCAACAACGGTAACTTAAAGTGTATACGAGGATGGTACGGAAAGTAAATGTGTTTGGGGACAAATGGCGCTTTGTGTCAAATCTGCATTACCGACTGTAAGTATTATTCTTAAGTCGACGTCTATTAAAATTTTGGGGGATGAATCGAGTTATTATGTTTTACAAATCGATGTATTTATCAAATCATGGAAAAAGAATACCTATTAGTAATTCGATTTCTTTCTTAGAATAGGAAAATGCATGCAGAAATCGAAGAAAAGTTGGATGTACTTTATAAGGACCACGCATTTTTGGTGACTACTAATAGATGCTAGTTTAATGAACCTACGCATTTCCAAACATCCGCCTTTGATAAAAAGCGGTCACATCATCCCAGTGAGATAACTACGGACGATATGATCAATAAAATGATATAGTGTTAGCAAGCCGCCGAGTAAAGATTAGAGAGATTGCTAATATGATAAACATCTCAAATTAATGTGTGTGAAACATCCTCCACGAAAAATTGAATATAAAAAAGCTATCGGCAAGATAGGTGTCGCGATTGCTAAAGACTGATCTAAAACGGAATCCTGTGATAACTTCAAAACAATGTTTGGGCAGATTTATGCGCAAGGCGAGTGAGTTTCTGCTGCGTTACGTGACTATAGATAAAATATTAATACTCCACTACACTCCAGAAATCAAAAGTCAGTTGACAAAATGGGTTTTTCCGGGCGAATGTACACCAAAAAAGGTGAAGACGATTCCATCAGCCGAAAATGTTGTAGCCACGACTTTTTGGGATTCGCAAGCCGTAGTCTTAATCTGATTATTTTTAGAAAGGAAGGATAATCATGGGACAGTACCATGCTGATTTATTGGACCGATGCGACAACAAACTAAAGAGAAAAAGCCTCAAACCTAGCGAAGAAAAAATCTTTACTACGAGGGGAGGTCCAGAAGTTCGTGGAATGGAAGGGATGGAGTGGGGATAGGGACGCTCGCTAGGTGTCATTCTGATTGGCGACTCATCATTAGTATATAAGTTTAGTTGCGGCCCTATAGTGTCAGTCGTTTACGAATAGTTGCCTGCTAAACAAGTCAATCCGGAAGAAACTATGGAGGAAATTGAACACCGTGCTGTGATAAAGTTCCTTACAAAGCAAGGAAAGAACGCTCAAACCATATTGAGAGAAATGGGAACCGTTTATGAGGAACAGTGCTCTAGTAAATCAATGATTTATAAGTGGATAAACATGGTCGGGAGTCGATTGAAGACGACCCCCGCTCAAGACGGCCAGTTGAGGCCACCATATCAGACATCGTCGAAAAAGTGCAAAAATTTCTACTGCAAGATGCCCGTTTGAAGAAAAAACAATTATCTGGATTAGTTGGAGTATCAGATACCACTATTTCACGTATCTTACATGACCACCTGTGTATGACAAAAGTCAGTGCAAGATGGGTACCGAGAATGCTCGGGATATTATTAATTGATTATAAAGAAAAAGGTAGGAGCATAACCGGAGAATATTACGCAGCGATATTAGAAAAATTAAAGGAGGCCATCAAGGAAAAACGTCGAGGAAAATTGACCAAGGGTGTGTTGCTCTTGCAAGATAATTCGCCGGTTCACAAGAGCAAAGTTGCAATGGCTGCACAAGCATGGCTTTCAATCAATAGTCCATCAACCCTACAGTCCAGACCTGGCACCTAGTAATTTTTATTTGTTCCCCAATTTAAAAAAAGACTTACGTGGAAGGAAGTTTTCCGAGGTAAAGGAGGCAATTTTGGCCCATTTTGAGGCAAAAGATAAAAATATTTTTATGATGGTTTAGAAAAATTAATTCATAATCTAATAATATATTGAGGGTGATTATATTGAAAAGGAAAAATAGATTTATTGTATTTTATGATAACGCCTCGGCCCACTCATCGGCAATTGTGATAGCAAAGCTGGTCCAGTTGCGAACACAAATTCACCATTTTTGTTAGCCTTGACAAATAGTTATTTAGCCTTGTAAAAATTCTAAAATACAAACGTCAAAAATAAGAATCGATACGAAACGAACAGCACAAGGATACACACTTCACGACACGGGGCCGGTCATGCCGACTTGAATCAAAGCAATACATACAGGGCCGTGGAAAGGGAGGAAACGCACAAAAGGAATGGTAAACGAAGGAAACGAAGCTGAATTACAGAACTAAAAGCGAAAGAAAAAGGAAAACCAGTCTCATAAACGTATTTTATTACAAATTAAAAATTCTATATTATAAATGCCTATATTATTTTGTGCCAGAATGATAGAGGTATTAACAGGGAGGTAAAAAAAGAATTTATATACTTCTTGAAAGAATACATTTCGGTATCTGCCGAAACTAGGACATCCAACTAAAATATGGTTAATATTACTTAGTGTCTCATTATCACATGAGCAGCAAGGACTATCACGAACACCAATCCTATTGAAATGTGCAGGGGAGCACACTTGATTGAATTTTAAACGGGATGGCGTAGAACTACAGTATCTCGGAACACTACACTTGTGAATGTAATCATTGTGAGAGGGTAAATTCAGGCTGGAGTAACGCATAATGCGTTTTAGATTTTTGGGTAAACACATGCCAGTCAGTAGCTCAGCGTTCCTTACTATGAGTCCTAAAATAGCTAATCATATTCGAAACAGGAACCGGTGAAGAACGTATATCCATAACCGGATTTTTAGATTACATATCAGCTAAGTCGTTGTTGATTATATTAGAATGGGCTTTAACCCATATGAACTTCACTTGCACATTCATTTCTTGTAACCCATATAGCAAGTCAAAAATCTTATTGACAATGACATTATCTTTATTAGAATTCCAGGAGTTTTGTATTGACTTCAGGGCAAATTGAAAAAATAGGCAGTACGTATTTCCGGGCTTGTAGGCTGTGGTCTGCTCAAGATCACGACCCGGAAATACGTACTACCAGTACAAACCCAGACTCCAGCCGTAGAAGTTTACTATAATTTATTGAAAAAATAGCTTTGAAATAAAGTAGTCATTATCGAAATAAAAAGCCTGTTTTGCAGTGTTTCTCAAGTCATTATATGGGTGACAAAGAAGTTGGAACATCGCTGTAGTAAGTGTATAGAACTACAAGGAGATTTTGTCCAGAAATAAATTTACTAAATGCAAAACAAACGCGTTGTCTTCTTTAACACTGATATTTATCATACCATCCTCGTGCATACAGAATATCTTTCAAATTGTATCCATAATTGTGAACGGATCTCAATATTCGGCAGATAGAAATCCAATTTGAAGAAGAAAAAACACATAATGTTCTTAGTGAATGCAAAAATTACTTGTATTCACTTTGCTAACATTGGTTAGCCTAAATTAAAACTAGAAAGCAGAGATGATAGTGCATGGTCACTTTAGTAGAAACGCTTATTCGCAATAGGTTCCTAACAAGCTCACATAGCCTTCATCCCACTATGGATCGATGTCAATTGCTACTTCAATATGTTACTGCAATTCTGCATGCTGTTAATTTGATTTCCGTCATACAGTATTTCATGTCTCCACAAATAATATTGAAATGGACGTAAGAATAAAACATTCGAAGACTAACAGAGTAGTAATCAACTGTAATAAAACGTTAAAATATCAAAATTAACAACAGTATGTATGAATAGGAAGCAACAATGTCACCATGCTCTGAACCTACTTAGAAAACAGTTAAGGACATATATCAAACATTACAAATTAGATTAATCTGGTTTTTTGGTAAATTAAATATTCCTAGAATATCTTCGCAGGTATTGTTTTAATGCAGTGGTGTGAATTTTGCACATTATTTTTTCCTCATAACGAAGTTTTCACAAATAATGCATAAAAACACAAACAATGAAAGCACGACAAAAGAAATAAACACTAAAGTAATAAAAGTAAATCATATAAATAAATAAATAAAATGATAAAACAAGATCGAAAATACATGGTGTCTGTGATCAACTTGCTACATCATCGATAACAGCTATCCCTAACGTCAGCATTAGGCGATGATATCGTCTCATAGAAATCTTTACAACATATTTGCTACGATCATGTGTGCAGTTCTCAAAATGTGGATTTTATATGCAAAGCAATTAATGTAAAAGTTGTGTAACTAATTTTTCTAAAACTAGTTTAAGAGTCAAACATCAAACATCCTGTTATAATCCAATTTTCTTTCTCTGTCATACAATTACACTCATTCTTATTGATGTAATGCAATATTTGCCAGATACTACATCACAGAAAATAAAGATATTACTGCACGGCATTACAATTAATCAATCGATGTATGATAAATAGTACTCACCTCAATTGCACTTGATATGAGATCAGGCCTGCAACTACCCTCCAAAATGCGTTCGTTACGTAAAAATTCACTACACGATTTTTCCGCACTATCACGACTCTCTAGGTCGGCTAACACCGAATTCGTTATCACATTCGCTTGGTTATTGTACATTATGTCCGAATCTATCGAATGCTGCGGTATTATCGTCACTTGAGACACTTCCGAGTCGGTTGAAGTGTTCGACCTTTGCTTGATGAGATTGTTTGATTTGTGTGGCACAGCGTACAAGGCTTCTATGGACTTGGAATCGGGGCAAGCTGGATCCAGCGATTTCGGCGACGAATCCATCATCAGAGATGGAGGTGGATTTCCGCTAGGACTGGTAAGGTTCGAATCTAGCGAATGGAGTTTCGAATGCGACGGTGTCATCCTGACGCAGCTACTACTACTATCAGTCTCGTAGGTTTTAAGCAGATCTGGGCTGACTACTCGCTGGTGTTGTTCGACGAACGGTTGTTGTTCCTGTTCCTCCTCCTCTTGTTCTTGCGTCGTGGGGCTGGTGTAATCGGCGTCCTCGTGCGGTTTCAGTTTGGCCTTGATTTCGGGATAGGGTTCGTTAAAGCCTCCTTCGTCGAGGGTGGAAGTACTTACGATGGATGGTGGTCTGCTGCCCAATCCAGCAGCCGGAATGTTGAGCGATATGCTGGAGATTTTAGTACGTTTGGTAACTGATGCTGCTGGTTCAGTCTTTTCATTTTGTTTTGTGGCGTCTGGTTGTTCTGTAAAATAAAAAAAAGAAGATGGATAAAGAATTTGTTTTCTTCAAAACTGAAAAATTGAAATTTGTGACTGCAAAAATATTGTTTCAAATATAGAAACTATATTTGTATGAATAACATTCTGCATTTTGCAAAATTATTTTTAATATACAGGATGTTTCGCAAGCAGTATACCCAGAAGTGCTATTTTTAAACCGAATACGTACATGGCTCTCTCTTTAAAAATTGTGTATGAACTCCTACAGCCATATTTGTTGATGCAGGATGTAGTATTTCCAAGTATTTTGATAACTTCTTACAGAACTACCTTTCAAAAATTACAGTTTATATAATATACAGCTTCGTTGCTCTCATAATATTTCCTCTGTGATGAAGAATGCTTACATCACTTTATGTTCTATTAACTCCTTTCGATTCAAATTTGACTATATTCCGTACCGTATTCCTTCAACCCTGTCGGTGTACAGAGGCTCCTTCTTGAATTTTGCGAGCGACCGGGTTTTAAATCGTCTTCTCATGACAAATGAGGCTTTGAGGATAGTGTGAAAAATTTCAAGCTATAACATATGGATAGTGTACTCGCCAAAAATATTATAATAAGGCATGCGTTGAAATATACTTTTAAAACTTTTCGCCGTGTTGGACGCGATGACAGAAAAATGTACCAAATGATGCTAGACGAAAGTCCAAAAAAGGCTAGGGAAGTAGCAGAGGGTGCGGACATCTCAAAAGAACGTATATGCCATATATTGACTGAAGATTTGAACAAAAAAAGCTAACCATGCGTTGGATGGCCCACTTGTTCACAAACGCATTCAAAAAACATTTTCAAAGCCTTGTTGATGCACTTTAAACGAAATAAGTCGAAATTTTGGTGTCGATTAATAACTGAAACTTGGATACATCACCACACTCCTGAAACCAAGACCTACTCGAAACAGTGGACTGCAAAGGGTCAATTAACTCCGAAAAAAGTGAAAACTATTCCGTCGACTGGGAGACTGATGCTGATTCTTTTTTGGATAGTCATGGGCTTGTGCTAATCGACCAGCTTAAAAGATAAAAACAAAATCGGGAGCATACTACGCATCATTGCTTGATAAGGTGAAGGCAGAAATTGTGGAAAACCGGACGAAAAAGTTTTGTTCCACTAAGACAGCGCACTGTTTCATACTTCAGTGGTCGACATGGCAAATATTTACGAATTGGGGCGCGCATTTTACAGAATAATATGCCAACTACTATTTGGAGGTATTAAAAAGATGGGAGCATCGATGGGAAAAGTGTATAGACTTAGAAGTAGATCAAGTTGAAAAATAAAACTGAATTTGACCGAAAAATATTCGTTCCTGTGTTAATCTGAAAAGTTTTCAAACTACCCTCGTAACTTCTATATTAATGGCTATGCCAATATTCAGAACTACCGGTATTGAATCCCAGAAGATTCTCAAGCTATGCGTGAACGACTACTATAGAGGTTATATGGTGCGGCGTAATACCTTTTGGGGTAATGAGCTACTATTTCTTCAAAGACGAAGAAGAGAAATCAGTGACCAAATTCGTAACGCGACGTTAATATGCATGAGATGGTACTCGCGCCTGAGTTAGGGCAAAGAGGCGTAACATATGCCATATGGTTTCAGCAAAATCTTGGTCACACTTCAGAGTTTTCAATTAACAAAGGGAGATGTTTGGAGCAAGCGTGATCAACTCACACAGAAGACTCATTTAATGGCCGCTAAGATCATCCCATTTTAACGCTTCTGGTTGCCTTCTTTTGGGAGTATCTCAAGAGTAGGGTGTATCACAATCTACCAAAGACAATGGATTTGCAGAATTTAAGGGCCTAACTAGCACAGATTTCAATCAAATAAACCTAAGTCCCATATTACGGTTACAAGAATGTGCTAAATCTGATGGACATCATCTGAAAAACGCAATTTTCAAAAAATAACTTGTGTTACTCATATGGTACAGATATGCTGTAACTCTGAAATAAAATATTGTATACAAGTTATTCATTCTGGTTACTATTTTATTTTGAAATCAGTCAGGTTTCTCTGTCGCGCCCTCCAGAGTTCTAAAAAGTAACCTATACAAAAGGATTAAAAGTATTATGCATTGATTAATTTAGAATAAAACTCTTAACCCAAATTTTCCAAATTATTTGGAGTGGCCGATGGCTTTGCAATTAAATATGAGCATTTTCTCCTCACTGTAATCTAAAGCCGCCGCATTAACAATAACGCGACACAAGGAGAATTGAGATTTATAATTATCTTGAACCAATAAATATGCATCTAAATGCATCCAGCGTATACGCAACGACTTTTTACATTTCCAGCTAGACCTCGCATTGCGTCACGAAACCTATGACGATTTTAGCATAGACTGGCGCCAACGCAACGCTAAGTATATAAATCGGTACACAAAAAAAGAAACACGAAAGTTTTAGGACCTTACCATAAAATACGAACGATAAAAATAGAAGACGAAGAAACGAAACGAATTTATTTATTTCCGCGTGGAGGAACGCATATGGTCGGTCCCATTAGTTTAATATGGTAACGCGACGTGTAATAAACCAGAAATAAACATCCATTTTTTATTGTTTCGTTGCGCGTTTAGTAAGCCGTAGGAATAAATATTTTCATATCATCGACTGCGATTTTAGACAAATAATCCTAGAGTTAAATATAAATATTTCAAGAAGCTATGAAATTCTGAAGATGCGGGTAAAGGAAGTATTTTAGGAATTACATACAAACCGATGTTTTCGTAGTAAAAAGGGTAAAACATAAATTGTTGGTGGCAATAATTTGTACACGTAATAGTTTACCTTTGAGTAGCACTCTACTACGTTTTGTTACTATCTTCATCCTCTTCTGTGCAAAAGGAGAAACTTCACGTGTCTAAAGATTATAAATTGAGACGATTGCAATAGAAATGAGGAATCAAGACCGCTAAAGTAGTTGTTTAAAATAAATAAGATGAAAAATTCGATAAAGATAAACTAATATCAATATTAATACTAAACCACCGTTGGTGTTATTAATGATAAAATTACAATTTTCTTGTAATTAAATTCCTGAAAAAAATATCAATTTAGGAGCGACTCGAACCCATGACCTCTACGTTACCGGCGTATTGTGCTACCATTACACCACGAGATCACTTACCCAAATTGTAATTTTATCATTGTTTTACAAGATCTTCGAATTACAACATCTAAAGATACAAAATTTCTATAGTTCTACATAAATTGTTGAAGAGAATGTTTGGGACGTAGATGTCATATACTCTGATTTTATTATGCCTTCGACGTCCCTATGCAAACCAGGTACTTTTTGATTTTACTGCAAGTTTTCTTTAACTCTTATCACCTTACCTACAATATGAATCTACATTTGTTACAATAGATATCATTGTAAGCTCTCCACACTACCCTATCGTCAGGTATTCCCCAGGGTTCGAAATTGGATCCGCTAAATACATATTTTTTTGCCTTGACAAATATTAGCCATTTAGCCGCGTAAAAATATATATATTAACGAGCTGCTTATGTCTTTCTTTAATTGTGAAGCACTTGCCTGCACAAATGATGTAAAATTTTCTACCAGATTTGTATCACTGAAAGAATGTATAGTTCATGAGGAACCTGGAACCAATTCATGACTGGTGAGAACAGAACTAAATAAACTTAGATAAAGGAAAATGCGCCGTCGTCACTCAAATACCAATGCTTAAAGTGAATCAATTTCATCACCTAGGGGTATTGTTCGACTCTTCTTTGGCCTTAACAAACCATATACATAGTTATAATAAGATCCTGTATAAAATTTAATAAGCTCTCAGCTCTGAAATCCTTCCACTATACTTTAGTTCGAAGCAAGCTAAGGGTGCTCATATTACTTTGTGTTATTATTATTTACACCAATAACTCACTGCTGAAGCGTTTTCTCAAATACCTCCCCTTCAATATCATGATTTTTATTCTAAAAGGAATAGAATTTATGACGCTCCTCTCAAACAGATATTCATTAGAATCATTAAATACTAGACGAGAAAAGAAGTAGTGCAACGTCTTGATAAATACTGGATGCCTCAACAGTCTTTTCCGATTTATTTTGTTCACTGCGCAAACACAATTATTGAGTGGGTGTATGCCAATCGCTATCCCCATCCTGCGGGATTTGGCCGTTGTGGAACGTTATGGGAGGAACGGAACGTGCGTGCAGTCTGCGCGAGTTTTACAAATACTTCTCAGGTGAGGTACATTTTCACCTTAATGGTCATATAAACCGACAGAATTGACGTTATTCAAGTGTAACCAATTCAAAACAGAGGTAAGACAGTCCGTTTGACTCGTCGAAAGTGGCTGTTTTGGGCTGCAATGTTGATGCAACGAATTATCGGCAAGCACTTTTTTGAAGATATCAGAGGTCGTACAGTAATTGTGAATTCCGAGCGATATGTGAAGGTGATTAACAACTTTTATGATTTTAATCGGAACACTTGATTCTAACAAGATGGAGGGCCATCTTACACGTCTAACGTGTTCATAAAATTTTCCCTGGAAAACTGATATCCATCTGACATAAAGTGGCTGATTTGGCACCTATGGTTTCTTTCTATGGAGCTACCTTAAATACAGCAACACTTCTCATCCTCTGAATAAATTAAAAGGGAATATTCCAAGGCGGATACCATGGAAAATATGTAGTTCTCGAAAATTTTATCCAACGTTTAAAAGAGTACCAGCAAAATACCGGAACACATTTAGAATAATTTTTAAGAAATAAATTCCCAAAACCTGTATTTTAATATAAAAAAAACATTACATTTTTTAATATTCTTTTTATTTTGAAAAGGACTTTTGAGAGATTTTTGTATTTTTCGAAGCACTGCTCTCCTGTATTATCCTGAGTTTCCGTTGTTTTAATGTTTTTCATTTTTAAGGCGTCCTTTTAAGAAATCTCGATTTAGAGCTTATGCATCTTTAACATATTAAAGAGCATTATTATTATTATTTTAATACTCTCGGTAACTTATGCATTAAAATTAATATGAAACAGCAAAGAAAAACAAATGAGAAAAATAACATGAAAAAAATTATTGCACTTTTTACACAAAACACAGTAACGATAATTTACAATAACGAAATATTTATAGGTCCATTAATAAACAAGAAAATTACAATTAAATCTAAACTTAAAGGGTATTGAGTCCCTTATCCAAAATAACTTCAGAATCTATTCCTTTACACTGTTTACAAATTTGATCAACACTGAAATAAGAAACTCATTACAGCTCCTATTTATCGCAGATCTCAGTTCATTTATGTTACATTTATATTTTTATACTGATCAACAGGTCAAAAAAGTCAAGACATAAACATCTTTGTGAATAAAATTATTGAAAAAAAAAGGAATGAAATTATAAATGATTACAGCTAACCTATTATAGTATAAATTAAAATAAACAATACAAAAATTCAATCCGGATAATAAATTCACCAAAAGACATGATGAAAATAACGATGTCGCAGCAAAATAAATTTAATTCGTTCGCAACCGGATTCAAGGGCCAATTGTATTAACTATAAGAGGTTCTGTGGTATGCTAAGACAAACAAATTGTCGTTCCGGGTGTTTATTCTAGGAATACCAAGAAAGGACTGGGATAATAAATCAGGACATTTCAATTTGCTGCATAGTCACAGCGAAATTTGAGAAGAGCAATTTTGCGACGTGTTGACAAGGATTGAAGATTCAGCAGAGTTAAACGTTGAGAATAAGTGTCTGAATTCTTATCTATCTAATGTTTAAATACCATCTAATTGACAAACTTGCGTAGCAGTTTTTCGATCTTATTTATCTGGCAGGCTGAATAGGAGTTCCAAACCCTGGAGCAATATTCCAAAATGACTGGAAACTTTGGAAAAGGGTAATAATATCAATTACGTTTGTAACACATGGGCTGAAAAGTCCCGGGCCTAACACATAGATGACGCTAGCTTTATTGCAGTCACCTTTCTCTCAGTTATACTAACCTTCAAAAGACAGCTATTAAAATTTCATCATATTCTATTCATTAGTTTGTGAGTTATTGTGCTAAGAGTCACGCTACTTTTGTTATTTTCAAAACAATGGATCAAAAACAATTTCGTGTTTTAATTTTACACTGCTTCTTGATGGGAAAAAATACCGTTCAAGCGAAGCAATGGCTTGAAAAGTGTTATGGGGACTCCGCTCCATCAGAGACAACAATAAAACGTTGGTTTGCTGACTTCAAACGTGGTCGTAGAGACACCGATAATGCAGAACGCAGTGGACGTCCAAATGAGGCGGTAACACCAGAAAACATCAAAAAAATCCACAAAATCGTTTTGAATGATCGAAAAGTGAAGTTGCGTGAGTTAGCTGACATCGTAAAGATATCAAAAGAACGTATTGGCTTTATATTGCATGAGCATTTATGAGAAAGTTCTGTTGAAAGTGGGTGCCGCGTTTGCTCACTGTTGACCAAAAACAAGAACGTGTTGATGATTCCGAGCAGTGTTTGCCCATGTTTAAACGTAACAAACCGGAATTTTTGGTCGATATGTGACAATGGATGAAACATGGATCCATCACTTCACTCCGGAATCAAAACGATCGTCATCTGAGTGGACAGCAACTGGTGAACCTCGTCCAAAGCGCCCGAAAGCACAACAATCGGCTGGAAAGGTTATGGCCTCGGTGTATTTTGGGATGTGCGTGGTGTAATATTGATCGACTATCTTGAGAAAGGAAATACCATCAACAGTGAATATTATATAGCGTTATTGGAGCGTTTGAAGGCCGAAATTGCAAAGACACGACCGCATATGGCAAAGAAAAAAAAATTGTTTCATCAAGACAACGCACCGTGTCACAAGTCAATCAAAACAATGGCAAAACTACATGAATTGAACTTCGAATTGCTCCCACATCCACCGTATTCGTCAGATTTGGTTCCCAGCAACTACTGGCTGTTCGCAGACCTCAAAAAAAGGCTCGCCGGTAAGAAATTTCGCACGAATGAAGAGGTTATCGCTGAAACTGAGGCCTATTTTGAGGCAAAAAGTAAATCGTTCTACAAAAGTGGTATTGAAATGTTAGAGCGGCGCTGGAATGATTACGTTTCTCTTGATGGAGATGCATGCATTCCAACCATCTGTGAGAAGTTGTTAACGTTTTCTTTTCCTTATAGTTTGGGCTACTCTGCAATAACAAGAAGTTTGTAAAAAATATTTCATTTAGGTATTTCCTGTCGCCTCTTAAATACGTTGATGCCTACCAATTAATATGAAGTATTTCCGGACATTTCAATCTCATCACTAGTCCAAAAATAATTTATTAAGTATTCATCTAAAAAAAAAACTCAATTCATTTTTAAACATCTCGAGAATACATCTGGCTTAAATAGTCCTATTAATATCAGTCATACATATACGAGATACAACTTTCAGATGATAGATTCGGGATAACGAGCACCAGAACGAGCAACCGCAAATATTTAAATAATGTAGGAGACGAGTGGCAGAGGTGAAGCGCAACAGGTAGAAGTTATAAAGTATAGCAGTTAAAAAGTTCAATTTACATATTCGAGATCATTTAAAACTTTTTCAGTTACTTTTTTAACAGGCAATTTAATAAATGGCTTTCAAAGTTATGATGAGTGCTGTTACGTACGAGTGAAAAAATCTTTTATGACAGAATTCCCCAAGACGTTAACTTAGATTTAACGAAAAGTGTAGAATTCCGACAAAACTTTAATAAATTTATTATTGAAGTGGCGGTGGGTGTAGTGATGTATGTTGTAACATATACAAAAAGCAGGCCATGTAATCAATACGACCATTCATCATTTTTTATATACAAGTCCATTTAATATAAATTGACATTGGTATTTCCGCTATTTCTACAAATATTTGTTTATATTAGAAATATTATGATATGTTTATAGCTTCAACGTTTAAATTTAGCTATCGAAAATTTTCCAGATTTTAAGGATCTCGATTATTGGTGCAGTATTGGTTGCGTATCTCGGTTTATTGTTTATATTGATGTAGAAAAAAATTGGATGCCATCCAAAATTAGTAGCTATCTCAAACTCTCCTTCTGTACGATATCAACTTGCTGAACCTTATTTCTAGAGAAAAACAAATACGGGCAGGGTTTAAATACAGTAATAGCACAAAGAATCATCATTTCTTTAATAAATTCATGGAGAAGTCGTTACTTGGATTCAGATAATTTCTCAGCTAATTCCCGTAATTTAAATGCGATATATCGAAGTATTAAATATGTTTAAATCATTTAATTCCAATTAGAGGGCAATTTTATGCACATTATTCTATATGGCGAAATACAATTAGTTAAGAGCAAGACCAGAAAGTGGTTATTCTTGCATTAAATAGGAGGGTTTTCAATGTGCGTTGTAACTGTAGTCCTTTCACGATTAATTAGTTTCTAAAAAGAAATGTAATGAGGTTGGCAATGTCGCAGACACATAACGCGGTGGTGGACGAAGAAAAATAGCAGAATGCGATGACCGGGTTTCACAATGGTTGACCTTGAAAGATCGTGTCTCAACTGCAAGCGGTTCAACTATAAGAAGCCGTTTAAGGCCAATGAAATTACAAGCACCCAAGCCAAATAAAAAACTTATGTTTACCAAGAAAATAAGGCGCCCACGCCTCTAGTGAGTTCATGAACATGGAAACTGAAGTATTGAACGATGGAATAACGTAATTGTCTCTGTCGTAGAGAAAAGGATGATTGCTTTAAAAGAAATGGTGAAGTTTCCAGCAAGCATAGTGCTTTGGAGGTGCTTCTTCAACAGATGGACGGGCAATCACGCCATTCTGAACAAATCTGAGAACTGCCGAGAAATTTTAAATAATTATTTAATGCCGATGATAGGAAATCACTTTGGAACCCTAAACAGTTGCAATCTTCCAGGATGATTTTACACCACGTCGCAGAGCAAATTGATATGCATTTAGTTACAGTATTTTATAATAATAATAATAATAATTCATGCCTTCACATTCCCTAATAGCTTTCGCAAATTACATGGGGCATGAGCCGACCATAAGTTATTACTAGGCCTGTGTCTGTGGAGCGTCTTAAAATATTCGTTCTCAACATTCGCCATGAAGCGAAGAAACGACAGAAAACCTTAACCCTGAAAAGCAGACCCAGCGGTCGAATCTGGGGTCTCGAGACTAATAGCCAAGCGCGCAAGACACCGAGCTACCAGCCCCATTTATGTCACTAATGAACAATGTATTATAGATTAAAAATTATTTAGAAGAATGATGCTTTACATCCTTGTCCTTGCTTGAAAGCAACACCAATTTAAACCTCATTGAGGACTGATGCTATTTCGCAGTATTGGCAATGGCAAATGTGTCAACCAAGCTACACATTTACAAATAACACGTGTCATTCAGGGTATATTTAAAACATATTTCGAGGTAGCCAGTTTTTTTCTTCTGATTAGTCTAATATTGACAAATAAAATATTGCGTTGAGAATTCTCTAGAAAGTACCTCTAGTACAGTATTATTTTACAATAGCCCGGCATCAGTAAATTCGTAAGAGATTCCAGATGTTAATCATGTTATGACAAACGATCTAAGGTTTAGATCAATACCAGGAGAAAAAACGG
This sequence comes from Trypoxylus dichotomus, assembly GCA_023509865.1. Classification (NCBI taxonomy): domain Eukaryota; kingdom Metazoa; phylum Arthropoda; class Insecta; order Coleoptera; family Scarabaeidae; genus Trypoxylus; species Trypoxylus dichotomus. The sequence continues at coordinate 13,767,274 of CM042074.1, read as the reverse complement.
AACATACACAACCGTACATAAGTTTGATCGCACTATACACATACAATAACAAAATAAATTAGGCAGATAATGTTTGCGAAAAATTTATTAAAGAAACAAGCTTTACTCATTAACTTTAAATGTTTTATTGACAAAATAGAGCATTCTAATGAAATACATACTGTTATAAGGTTTCTTCAAAGTAACTCCCTTTGGCTTTAATTGTCTGACAAATACGCAGAATCCTTATATAAGTAATCGCTCCAAATACGATTCGTCTATAGCATTCCACATTTCTTTCAGAGCATTTCAGAATGCTGCTTTGGCAATCAAACATGTTTTACGGATCTCACGATCCAAGTAATCCACTAGAGTACAATGGGGTTGCAATTAGGGCTCTGTGTCGGCTATTAACGATAGGATTCCTTTAGAAGATTTGTCTTGAACATAAGCTTTAACCACCTTTGCGGTGTGTTTGGGGTCGTTGTTGATTTTGTTGATAAATGAAGCTCTCCCGAATTAGTTTACATCCAGTTTGTACCACATCGTATTCTAGGATTCTCAAATACACATCTGTTGCCATTCTTTCATCTATTTTAACCAATCTTCCAATCCTTTCACCTCCAAAGCAACCCCATACCATGATGTTTTCTCCTCCATATTTCACTGTATTTGAAATACATTCGTCTAACACGCTTTCTCCAGGGCGGCGACGAACAAACATGCAAGATTTACTTCCGAATAATTCCAATTTCGATTCGTCCGCCCATAACACATTTTTCCAATCATTTACACCCCAGTTTGCGTGAGCTTTTGCACAATGCAGTTAGTCCTTACCGTTTGTGTGTAATTTTCTTACGGCTATACGACCCTTCAGGCCGACTTTTATTAATCTCCGTTCTGCTGTCGACACACTTACTGGTTGACGGCGTTGTAAATTGAATTCTGCCGTAATTTACGGTGCTGTAAGGCGGAGATTTCTTAGGGAAATCACTCGGATGTATTGGTCGTCTCGTTCCGAAGTTGATCTAAGCCTACCACTTCGCGTTCTGCTCTGAAATCCACTGGTCTCTTCCTTCCTTTTAACTGTTCTACGCACACATCATTCAGAAATATTTAATTGTCAAGCAATTTCTCTATTTAACACATTTATTTCTTTTAAAAAGCATATTCTGACTATCCAATTCCCTTCTTTTTGACGCTTCTTCAATCAAATAAACTAACAATGTGAAATACGGTCTTCCTAACGCAATCACACACGTCGCCAGTACTTCGGTAATATACTGAATGCATACTAAATGTACAGTTTGGTATAAGACAGCTGGATGATTCAGTAACCTCTTCTAAATTCCACTTCACAACACATTCATCTTAAATTTCCTACTATAAACACATTATTGCTTTATTGCCATCATAAAATTTAACACAGGAATGCATTATTTTTGTGTTTGAATGAATTTTGCAAATATGCCTTATTAATAAACGAACTACTTCCGGAATTGGTCCGTGTCATGATGAGATATATAGAAATGAAATAAGAGTAAGAGGAGAAAGAAATAAAAAGAAAGAGATAGAAAGAAGAAAAATGAAAAGAGGGGGCGTGAAAAAGGAAGAAAAAGTGAGAAGAGTAAGAGAAGGGAAGAGAGACAGAAAAAAAGGGGGAGGGAGGAGACAGACAGAAAGGGAAGAACGAGAATTAAAGAGAAAGGTGGGATCTCGATGTTTCGCCTCCATCGTAGAAGGCTTCTTCAGGAGAATCAGGGAAACCAAAGTGACATGGTAACTCGACGTGTAAACCACGCTAAAGGCGAAACCACTTTGGCAGAAGGCCACGATAACTCGACGTGTTAACCACGCTAGGGGCGAAAACCTTCTGCCTTATTGTTATGAATATATACTACCAACATTAGATTGTAAATGCTGTTCTAAGAAGACTAGTATGATTTTCCCTAAATAGTTTAAAAATACGTCCAAGTATAATGCAATGTATTATAGTTTAATCCAAAAAGAGAGAGACAAAATTCTGAACAGAACCCCAGCCCAAATTACAACCTATAAATTTGTGAAATCAAGTTTACGCGGTAAACTCAAATTTGAAGATTTGTCTGAAATATAAAATCTGTACCAAATAAAATTGTGTATGGGTTCTTCAGAGATAATTCTACAATTACAGCATAATTGAAAGCAACAGCTACAGAATTCTAATTTCAGTACAACTAATCTATACCGCAAAATAGCGAAGATAATATAATAATTATGAACAAAACTGCCAAAACGAAAACGTGGTATAAAGAATGTTAAGGATGTCAAGATCTTTGAGAATTTACAGCAAAAAGGGAATATTGTACGGTGTGATTTCGCCTTATTGTTACTTGGGTCTGTTCAGAAATTAGTATCTCTGTTTTTGGAACATATGATAGGTGCAATCAAACTTATGAGTGTAAGTGTACATACCAAGTTACTCTCCCGTTCCGAAACTTCTTGCTAGCCCAGTATTAATAGCAATTCTAAGCTACGAATAACTAGAATGATTAATTCATTTTGGAAGAACTTCCGGCTACAGTGAAAACATTCCGAATAGTAAGGTAATTTATATTTCATCATAATAATATGAATAATTTTCGCGGAAAAGATGATCTACCAGAATAGTAATCGCATAATTATAAAATGCTGATTTTTCAATACTGTGATTTACTAGAAATACCCTGATAAATCCAGACAGAGCTTCAAGCAGATAACTCAAAACAAAGAACAACGTGTTCGAGTAAAATAAAATTGACATTCCCCCCACGTTAAGATTTTTAAAATAGCCTCGCCGTTTCACAAACGCAAACCATGTGCACCTGTAACTTACAGACCTCGAAACTCAGAAGTTATACGCTTGCATTTGTACGTAAAGATCTGTCCTCTTTTGAAATCCGATCGTTTCTCTCCAAGGGAAAAACTAACCTGAACAATCGATGCACAACAACTTGAGCCTCAAGCACATACTTCTAACTCTCACCATTTAGCCGGACGAAAAAAAAAAAAGAGACGTTCGCACCACTCGAAACCGACGATCACGAAAAACTAATAAGTGACGATATTCGCCTCCTTACGTACGGAGATTCCGATTATAAAAATAGGGCACGGTGGCGAGGCACGGCGAGGAGGTAAATCACACGACGGCATCGAAAACATCCTCGGCATGCAACAGGGCAAGCAAAACCTTCGGAACTCGAGAAGTGGATGAACGTGCGTACTTCTCTTGAATCTGACGGACCGAGATGCTTTTCTAGTATTCCTCGAGCGGCGATAACACGAAAGAAAAGGAAGAGCGAAGAACGAGAATTAACTGCTAGTTTGAGGCACTCGCGCACTATACACAAGAGCACACAATCGATTAATTGAAGTTAATTCGTCCGTCGCATCGCTGTGGATGCGTCTTCTGAAGTATCAAAGAGCGTTTCGCTATTATTCGTTCGAAGTTAGCGTTAACGCGAACGCGAAAGCAAGACGGAGCCACAGATCAAACCTCTCCCAAACACTCGCATACACTAATCTATAAATAAATTCCAGCAGACCTACACAACACACATAACAGTTGATTTTTGTTTGTGTGTCCAATATATTTGTTCCTTTTTCAGCTGCTTGGCTACCGCTACCGCTCGCTGTTACTGCCTACGCGTTTCGCCTGTCAATGGTCCGTCACATCACTGTCTTTACTAATAACGACACTCTATTCACTCCATTGTATATACCGAACTTCTTATCGAAGCTAGGCATCCTTACGTTCGCGTAGATGAAGAAATAAGTGCATAGATGAACAGAGAGGAACGTATCAGTCGCGTGTATTGTGTATGCATGTATATACTTGCGCATACATGACGCTGAGAGAGCTTGGTTGGAACTTTAAATCGTCTTGCATTGGCTGTTGACGCGCGCAATGTTGCACCGGCAAGAAGTTTATCGTAAAATAGCAGCGATGCGCTATTCGGTCGGGATTAACGATGCACCGGCGCTTTACCAGTAGTGAAAAATGTGTTTATACATGCCTGTGCGAGATGTAAATAAGAAAAAATGCCGAGAAAAGATGCTGAGGAATTCCTCTATCGTTTGGATGTGAAATAAATTGTTTTCATATCCTTTATTTTTCCTTTTCGTGAGGAACATAAAGGATGTACTTAAATACGTAGATTAGTACAAATTAACATTCTTACGCGAAGAAATTTGTAATCAAGAGCATGTTTATAACGCTTATAGATCGGAAAGATAACATTACGAAATTGTGTGTATTAAAAGAAAATGTTAACGTATAAAGAGGTTTGGAGGTTGTAAAAATACAATCGCTATACAGTCCCTGGCAAATATATTAGAACCATGATACGTCCCAAATTTACTGAAATTAAGAGAAAAATGTGCACATACAGTATTGACCTAGTGGCCAATACTGTATAGCAGCTCGTATTTCTTATTGGAATGCTTGTATAGAACGTACACTGCTCATTACTTCATTGTAGTATAAAATTGAATGATTAAACCATCAACTTGTTTCATATCCGCAATGCATTTTTCCTAACAGCTGTTTACTACTAGTCCATAAGTCATCTTGATGCTGGACAAAATTTTAGCAACTGCAAAGCGTATTTCTGTCTCAACGTGTTAGTAATGTGTAAGCGTTCAAAGCGAGTGGCTGTAAGTGTAGTACTTCACTTTTAAATAAGTCCATAATTGCAGGAGTTATTAAAGTCTATAAGAAAAAGGGAAATGCAGACACAATTAGAAATCCTGAAAGACCTAGAAAACTAGCAATTATTTTGATAAACAAATTGTTAAAGTTGTTCGCGAGAGTCCTTTTCTTTCATCATCCTGAATTGCGGCTACTTTGAACCAATATGGTGAAATTAGTACTCCCACGAAGAAGACTACTTAATGCCAGGTTCAAGAGTTCTCGTCCTGTAAAAAATTATTACTGTCTAAGAAGAATATCAAAGCCCGATTGGACTTTCCAAAATCGCATATTACATGGACTAATAATGACTGGCGTAGTATAATTTTTAGTAACAAATCTAAATTCAATTTAATAACGAGTGAGGGACGAAACCCTAAATATACAATGCCACAGTAAAGCATGCTGGTGGTTCTGTGATAATCTGGGATTGTTTTTCTTGGTTCAACATGGGTTATATAGAGTTCGTGGCACCATGGATACGTATGTATACAAGAATATTTTCGATATTAAAATGGAGCCATATACGTATGATGTTATGCCCCCGACGCATCAATTTCAACACGATAATGACTGTAACCACAAGTAAAAACTTATGACTTAGAACCAACAAAATAAATGTTATGGCGTGGTCATCGCAGTCCCTAGACCGAAATCCTAGAGAGAATATGTGGGAAATTCTGGATAGGAAAATTCGTGATAACACATACAAAAATTCGAATGAACTCTTCGAAGCGTTAAGCACCGCTTGGAGTCAAATTGAACAATAATAGAAAGACTTATAGAGTTCATGCCATGGAGATGTAGAGCCGCTGTAACCGCTAAAGGTTGCCACTCGAAATATTAGCTTTCCTATAAAAATAAGGAGTGTTTCATTTGTTATTATTATAAGTAATAAGAAATGTTTCACACGTTGCTAAAATTTTGTCCATCTGTATTTTACAAATAAATAGATAACTTACCTTCTGTTGTTAAAATTTATCTTAAAGTTTCATGTATTTACCTATGGTATTTATGAAGCTAATAAGACATACTGTCGCACAATACTCGCGTACACATAAATTATTATATTAAATTGCTATATTTTGGCTAATACTGTACTTCGAATATAAAATATTCATTACTTCAAACGTCGAGAAAATACTTGAATGCTGCATGTTATTTCGACTGGTTCCTAACAGGACTCAACACGATTCAAAAAAAGAAAGTCTACTGCCATTGGCTTACAACCATCTGACAGCACGATTCGCATGATATTGATAACAAAAATCTTCCGTTATCTAGTTTTTGTGACTTTAGTAAATCATTTGATAGTGTTTAGCACTTCGGAAAGTAGGTTTGCTTATGAAGGCATTGCCATTATCGTTTTAATTCGATAATCGTTTGACAGTTGGTGAATATGCAAAAAAATGGCTGCGAGCATCGTTACCTTTGCCAGTGCCGAAATGCGTGCTGAAATTCGTTTTTTGTGTGCAAAAGGATCTACCACTGCTCAAATTCATCAAGAGTTATGCCTGATTTATAGACCAACAGTAATGAATGAACGAATGGTTAAACAGTGATGTTGACACTTTCAAAGTCGATGCTCAAATATCCATGATAAACAACGCAGTGGCAGGTCCTGCATCAAAACTGACGCAACCATACAAAAGTGGACAAAAAAACTGCGATCTGATCGGCGATTAATGAATCCTGCCCTGGTTGATGAATTTTCTTATGTTAGATGCAGCATTATTTACAAAACTGTCACTGAAAAGCTCATATATCACAAGTTGTGCCCAAGATGGGTACCTAAAATGCTTACCAACCAACACAAAACGTAAAAAAAATTGGAGATGAATATCAAGCGTGACAGGTTGGTGTTACAAAACATTACCATCTTTATGCATACTATAATGTTATCTTATTTTTACGAGTGGCACAGTGTACTCTTTTGCACATAGGATCTGAGGCTGGTTTTGTGGGGAATGGCTTATTGCTTTTTGAAGGTAAAAAAACAACCGATTATCATGAAAAAATGAATGCCTAAATGTTTGAAAGACGGTCGAAATATTACCAGTGCTGCAAAACAATCCTGTTACTGCTATGGATAATGCCATATCATAGTCGTAAAATTGACAAAATTCCCATAGTAACATCTAGAAAACTGGATATGCAAGGCTGGTTGAAATCAAAAAATATTAAGTACGATAAAGAGATGGTTCCATCCGAAGTTGATTTAATTCGCTTTAATAACGACTAATATATACACATGTGACAGATGAGATGGTCAAAAGTTTCAACAAAGCCATGCTATGATTACCGCCTTATCGCTGCAAACTTAATCCAGTTAGTGGGAAGTTAGTGCGGGGTCAAATAAAAAAAGAAGTGTCAACTAAGAATATCTCGTTGAAATTGTTCAGATGTGAGGGTACTTCTACCACAGACGATACAGAATATCACTACGGACAATTGGTAAAAATGTGAAGAACTTATAATCGAAAAAGAAAGAAATATCTGTGTGTAATGTAATATATTAATATGTATTTAAGAACAACTTATTGTTTAATATGTATACGATATGTTTAATATTAGTCCAAATTTTTTATCGCTTCCAAATGATATAAAAAAATAAGAATTATAATAGAATAGAGCAACATTCAGAAACTTTCACTAAAAAAGGTACGATAAAGTAAAGTTGAAACCTGGTATGGTGTATTTGATCAATAAATGTTATTCGGCAGTATTTTCTATAGTTCATCAATTAATTATTTATTTTTGTAATGAATATGTAATTAATTACATAACTACAACTTATATGACGATTGCAAGGACTGTGTGGATGTACAATTGTGATGTGAATAACTACAACTTATATAAAATTCCCAGCTAGTTTTAAAACCGCCTCCAAAAAGTAGCGTTGAAAAGTTCCATTGTATAAACACGTCTTTTCATTTTACTCTTCCGAATTAAAAAATAGAGTATAAGTTACATTAAAATCCTATTACCATTTCCGTCGTTCACTTTTATCCCATACGTAATTATGTTTTATTTATTCAGCAAGTAATGAAAGAAGAAAATTTTGAATTTAGGATAGTTCATATAATTACGTTATACAATTCTTAATACCCGTCTCAAGCGTTTCTTTTACATCTCGGTTTTCGATGCAAAAGCGCTGGAGTTCGGTGAAAACCAATAATCTACAAGCTTGTTTCAGTACAAGCACATAAATAATTTTCTCGACTGATGACTGTTAAGTTAAGCAATAATGGTTGTTAAGTAATACACAGTAACAGCTATAACAGATATATATGCGTTTGTTTTCTTTTTATTTGCGCAACCAATATCAACAGATATCTTTCTCTTTTAAACAAGTTCCAGATGTTGTGTATGTATACATTGTTTATTGCTGCTGCATTCAGAATGTAAACCGAGATTTTAAAATTAAAAACAATTAATTGTATTAATTATTTGTAAGGCTATTTTGTATTATGTAAGTATGTTACTGCAGCAATTGTATCGAAAGCCACTGTCTAAGTAGTCCTTGCTAATAATTGGATTTAACAAACAAGAAAATGATATAATCATATTACCTTATACTCTGCAACAATGTTTTTTTATTGCAAGCAATTAACCAATTTATTACATTATTGAAAGCAGCATTAGTATCAGTGCCAGGTAATTTCTTTACGATATATGTACATACATGGACAGCAATTAACGAAATTAATGTCGTATACATCGAATATTAAGCATTTGTTGAAAGTTGATTGTTACTTCTACTTCACTTCAAAAGACTCCGGCAATTATTATGCTTTTTTCTTCTATATCGACATTCATTAACTTTCATTAAAAGAACCTCCACGCACAAAAAACTAAATGTAAATCATTCTAATCTCTATTTGTATATACCGCGATTGTAAACAAAAAACCGGTGCAACAGATGGCGGACTACAAATAAATAACACTTCTAAGTAACCTGTATACAAGAGCCAACACTGACGTAGTACAAGAGTGTTGCAATCTCAAGGATGTTTCCTTTATTGCTTATGCTCATATAAGACTACTACATCGATAAAAGGAAACAGGTTAGTGAAACTGTCCGCTCGAACAAACAGTTTGCTGCACTATATCTGTATGTAATCCGTACCTATAAATAGTAAGTAATATCGTTACAGTTTCCTGTGCGACAACATTATAGCAAAAGAACTTATATCTACATGCATATATACATCGCTTCTCAAAAATTTAATTCCCGTTACAGAATGTGAAAAGTTGAAATTATCAAAAATACGGTTTCAATTGACTTCAGGATTTATGATGTATCTGAGAAATTGGACTATGAAAATCTATTTTCCAATTCTCTGAAATATTTTTAATCGATTAAAGATTTCAATTGTTGCAAAAAAAATTATTTATTAAAAGTGTATCCAATAAGAACTAGAATGATTAGCTGTGTATAATATGATTAATGCTGAACACGTTTTTGAAGACATTGCTCGAGAATTAAATATTTCTGAGTGTCGTGTGCCAAGGACAATTAAAAGAAAGGAAGATGCCGGTAGGCTTCAGAGCAGAAAGTGAAGTGGGAGGCCCAGATCAACGACGAAACGAGACAACCAACACACCAAGTGATTTCCCTAAGAAATCGCCACCTTACCGTACCGCAAATTATAGCAGAGTACAATTTACAACGCCGTCAGCTAATAAATGTGTTGACAGTAAAACGGAGATTAACAAAAGCCGTTCGACGGGTCTTATAACAGTAACAAAACCACGGTTAAGTTCTATACGCAAACGGAAAAGGCTGAATTGGACAAAAGTTGACGCAAACATCGAAATTCGAATTAATCGGAAGCAAACATCAAAGAAAACATTGAAACATGGAGGAGGAAACATCATGGTATGCGTTGCTTTGGAGGCGGAAAGATTGGAATAGTAGTTAAAATAGATGACGAAATTACAAAAGATATCTATTTGAGAATCCCAGTACCAACTGGATGTGAATAAATTGGGGAAGTTCATTTATCAGCAAGATAACGATACAAACACACCGCAAAGGTGGTTGAAGCTTATTTTCAAGCCAAATCTTCTAAAGGAGGCCTATCCTAATTGGAATAGCCACCGCCGAGCCCTGATTGCAAATCCATTAAGCTCTCGTGGGATCATTTGGATCATGTAGTCTGGAAACAATAGTAAATAAATCTACCGCCGATACTCCACATAATATATACCAACGACACAGCTTAAATTAAAATGACTGAGAAAATATACACCTATGCCGATGATACCTGTTCTGTTTTTTGGGGAAAGATCAAGGAAATAACTACGAAAAGCCATAAAAAGAGACATGACTATACTAGAATAACTTGCGCGAAAATACTTTAACAATAATCGAACAAGAAACAGGATATGTGGTATTCTCGAGCAAAACAAAAACATCAAAATACAATATAAAAATAAAAAAACCAAGAAATAAAAGAAGAAAACGGAGTAAAGTACCTAGCCTTAAGGTACAAAACAATTTGAAGTGGAACAACCACATTGACGAACTAAATAGGAATACAATGAAAATTGCAAAGGTATAGAAAATATGACGAATAATACCAGAATTTCCTAGAAAGCCTGTATTCAGTGCAATATTTACTTCGCACATGAAGTACCTAATTAAATGGGGAGATACAACTAAAGAAAATATAAGCAAACTACAAAGGCAGCAAAATAAAAGTAAAACTAATATACAAAATGGATACAATATAAAATGGAAAAGTAACTTATAAAAACAACTACAAAACTAACAACTACTAGAGACGTCCATACGTATGGAACAGGAACACAACATATACAAATAAAAATAGCCAAACAAATAAAAAAATGTGGAAATGTCTCAACAGCAGATGCAACAAAGTATCAAAAGAAACAAAGAACTAAACAACATACAATCCAGAAGACAAATCAAGCAGGATTCAAGAAGAAATATACGAAAGGAACACGTCAAAAAGTAAAAGAAGCAACAAAGGAGTGCTCAATACCACTACTTCGAGCCCAAATCACCCGAGAGGAAGGCCGAGGGCATACAGCTTTGGACATTTGTCTGGGGTATCCATAAAAGATTTCATTGTACGTTACCGCACCAAGATTCCCCGCATTCCATAAGAACTTTTATTTACTAATGCACATTTTATGACGTTGAAATCCGGAATTCTGCTTACATAAATATCGGTCTATTGTTTGCTTGAAGAATCTAATCAGTATTGATACGTTGGCGATTGAAGGGGTTTCTAAAGCGTTATTTTTATTATTTGAGTGTGTTATGCAATCCTATTTTGTTCCTCTGTTACACAAAATTTGCAAAAATGTATACGCATACCGCCAATTTGCTAAATTAAAAAAAGGAATTATTGTTAGTTATCCAATTCATATGTTTGGTACTCCTGGAGCTCAGTTTGTTCGCCCTAGACCTGGGGAGGCATTTAGTGCTGATTGCATCACCCCAACTGTCAAACATGGCGGTGGCAGCATCATGATTTGGGGATGCATGTGCGCAAATGTCGCAGGAGCAGTGTTTGTGTGTGATGGTAGGATGAACAGCGAGCGGTATATCTCGATGCTAGAAGAGGTATTAGAAGTATCAGTGCTGAAAATATATGACAGGGATGACGCAGAATATTTATTTCAACAGGATAACGCGCCCTGCCACAAATCCAGATTCTCGATGGAGTGGTTTCGTGAGAACGGGATCCGTTTACTCTAATTGTTAATATAAATTTAGTAGCGCCAATGCCTAAACGGTTAAATGCTGTTATTAAAGCAAATTTGCCACCAAATATTAAATTTATTATTAAAAACTTATTTAGTGAATGTTTATGCATGTAGTTTTATTTTAATAGTGCACAATTTATCTTTATTTTAAATATTTTGGAGTGCCCCAGACATATGTCCAAGGCTGTAATCTGTTCCTATACCGTGTAATATATATGTTACATTGTTGTATGTACGTGTACCTACATATTTCTATAGTACTTTGTTAAATAATAAAGAATATGTGTAAGGTAGATCAATTTTGGAACAAAAGAATGGCGAACGAGGTGGGTCAATTAATTTTCTATTTGAGCGAGTTAAGTCTCTCATTTATGATAATTGCCACATGCGTTGTATTAATACAGTAGTACACTTTGTAATTTGTTTCTTTTTACGTATCACAAAGGTGCTAGCTTATATTCCGCATTATTTTTGTCGGATATATTTTTATTTATGTTGTTAAAAGATCGAAATAACTATCATAAGAAAACGTTTTTATTTTCTGAACCAACCAAAATATTTTCTATTCGTTAAAGTCATTTATCCAGCATCGTTACACACTCAAAACGGTCTTACATTAATTCAAGCAGATTATCATCTGAGATTTGTTGAAATTGTGCTTTATGTATTAAGACTTCAATTTCTGGATTATAATCAAGTCGTATCTTATGTATAAGTCATTATTTTTCACCCATAGATGCTTTAATGATCATTAAATTGCTTTAGGTTTCAAAACTGAGCATCAAAATGTTTGTTGCCCTTTCTAAATCAATCTATGTAGCTCATTTGCTTAAAATTCCTACTAAATCCTCAAGCTCTCGTATTTAATACGTTTAATATCGGAGATTACATAATCATTCTATTTTTATATTATCTCTGATTTTTACATGTATTTACGATAGGACTTGATGAAGAATGTCAATGTACATATTGTTATTGTGCAATTGTGGCCTAATACCAATTGGTGAACGTGTAAAAAAAAAACAAGAAGAGATCCGATCGCATTCGCATGCAATTAACATAATCAGATTAGATTTTTTTTCTAATAATCTATAAGAGTAAGAAGCTTAGTCATACGTATTAGTACAACTATTTTTATAATGATACAACATCCTAAACAAGCAAACGCGTTTAATATCGTATCCCTTATCACTTACGTAGCTAGTTTCATTCTCTACTAACAGACTGGAATTCTATATTTTACCGATATAAATTTTATTAAAAACATTATATTGTTTGGATAAGATCACTAGAGAAAATATTTAGCTAAAAATAAAACGGATATCCCTGTTATCGGCATGTGTAGAATATACTTTAAGCCTTTTGTAACATTATTTTTACATACAAATTAGATATTTTGCATATAAAATGTACCGATGATAATGAATATAAATTTTATAGAGATTTGGTTTTAAATAATAGAATTTTACCAAAACAATATGAAAATAACAACTGACTGTATTAAATTTCCTGGAAATAGCAAAGGATATAATACGTAATAATTTGGTTATTCAACGTATTCCTTTTTGTTAAAACTCATGCACAAAATAAAATTTAATTCTTAAGGACTCAACTGAAAAATCTTCCAATTAACACTGATTTCAAGTTAACAATTTATCTTACTAATTCAAGATATCTTGGAAAGGAAGAATTTGGACCACACCAGGTTAGCTAATTATTCAGAATTCAGATCTAATTTAGGGTACCTAGGGTAGCATCTGGTTGACAAAAAAATTCTAATCTAGTCATAAATATTGCAACATAAAGATATCATCATAATATACGGAAATAAATCTATTTCATTCAACTTTTTTCATTTAATTCCCACAAAAAATTTTAGAAAGCGAAACTTTACCGAAAGTAACTTCTCTTAGCTTTAATACACGCCTTTAATCTCCTTGGTCAGTCATTAATAGCTGCACACATGGGAAATTAGATGCTACTCTTACCAAAGACTTCTTCCTCGATTCCATGGTAGAGTGCCTTTTAAAGCAAACCATCTCCTCTACAGCAGGCCGTCCATACTTTATAACCTAACGGATTAAGCTTGACGAAGGCTAAATATTCATATTAATAAAATCAGGAAGGTTTTATTCCACCCATTTCTGAACGGACTTTAGTTTTATAACCTGGTGACGAATACTGCTCAAAGCTTTAGTGCTAGTTTTGAAATGGAGTGTCTTCAGTGACTTTAGTAAAGTCTCTTGGTATAATTTAGTTTTAATATCTTTTTCGCAAAACTGTTATCCCGGATGATCCATATCCATGATTTTAACTTTTCCAACGAGTTCTTTTACTCCTTGAACTTTAAGCATAAACTCGATCAGTTTGCTTGTTGAACTACTTTTCCACTGTAATGATTTCCTCGTCAGCAACGATGTCTTTCCATTCTTGACATGAACGTACCACTAAGGTAAGCGTCTTGCTTTTACTGACCTAATTTTCTTTAATTTGTCACATAGCAAATGACCGACTAATCTTTTAAAACCTGCTGGTTCCAAGTCATTTTTAGTACAAGAAACAGATCTTCAAGAAATCTTCATTTCTTGTGACAGTGTATTTCGCTTTCTTAGAGGATTTCCCCCAATTCTCTGCTTCATTGCTTTAATAGCAATTTTTGTACGAATAGCCTATTGGCAACCAGATCCTTGACGATCATAAACATTCGAAATTTCAGTAAATCGATCTATGGCAGGATAAACAAACATTCAGGTGATACCAAGTGTAAGATTTTAAATATTTCACTATGCTGCATTCTCACTTTACGAAGTGCAATAAGAGCAATTTAATTTTCTTTACGAAATTCCAAAAAAAGATACAAAACCACAAAATACAAATTGTCAATTTGTCAGTTTGTATTACAAAAGTAGTTTCATACATTTCAGGTTAAGCTTATGTAACAGTTATTTACGGCTAGACTAGGTAAATATCCCCATAATGTTTGTCTAAACCAAACATTAAGCATATGTTAAAGAAAATATATTTTTGATACCATTCGCTACCTTTACATCGGGATTTTATTGCGAGGACATACACAGGCAAGACCTACTACTAAAATCTCGGAAGGAAATCGAACAAAATGTAGATTAAACCATAACGAGTTATCAAAACACCAGCAAAATTTGTCAGTTGTTGTCAAAGTAATACGTGGATTCTAGACGTATTGACGTCAGCATAACACTGCTAAAAAAGTGTAAACAAGTGTAACAAATTATAAGGAAAACATATAGAAAGTAAAAATGCCTAATAGGCTAACGTTCCTAACAACTTTTCGATCCTAAAAAATTGTGAATGAACTTGTGAAAACCAACATAAAATTATATTATTCTAGGTATAACGCTGGACTGCCCTTCTTGTCATAAGCCACAATTCTAGACCCACACTATTCTTGGCGAACTAGAAACGATTTCAAATGGAGAAACTAAACGGCATTGCATGAAATAATCGTTTAAAAAATACTATTGACATTTTTAAGGTATAATTAGGGTTGTGCGTACTGGTTGGTTAGATTTAGTCACTATCTATTGATGCATCAAAATTATACATAAGTTCAACATTACTTTGCGAAAATCGTATTAAGATTCACCGACAAAGAAAACAAGACCTTTTTAATAAACAACAGTTGGAACAATTTTGTTGTGAGAAACTTAAATAGTACAGTTTGTAAAAGAATTTTCTGAAACAAAAGTATATTTTGTGATGTAAGTGTAAGATTACATGAAGAAGCATCAGAGAAATTAAATCTGGACATTGCCCAAAATCATATGCTTAAATTAATAAAGCCAACCAATCATCTAAGCAAATAATATTCAAAGTGCCTAGTTAGAGCAGTAACGAAGATTGCAGTAAAATCGAGGTTATTTTATTGATTGACATCATAAGGTGTCAATCAATAAAAATTACTCGAACAATTATGAAGTATGATTTCGATCTCTTTTTTTTTATTTCGAAATGAGGAATTTCTAGGTATGCACATGTAATCCATCAAAATAGGGAATAAGGTAATAAATGCGCCTTATCGCCGACTGTGCCTTAATCAGTAATTGCAATCGATGAAGTGATTTATGAAATTTCTATAAGCACTTAGAACAATATTCGCCGAAAATGTTCTTTTATTAGGATTTTCCAAAACAACAAATGTACAGTTGTTGCCAATTAAATTAGAACTACCAGAAAATTATGGTAAAACCGTATAATTCACAGGTATAGCAGTAAACTCCACTCACACAAATTAATTAATTATGCGGAACGCAGCGTTTCGGGAGCACGTGCTCCCGAAACGCTGCTATACCTGTGCTATACCTGCTATACCTGTGAATTGTACATCCACACAGTCCTTGCAATCGTCATAATACCGTATAGAACGATTTCTCTGTACTTAATTAATAACGTTAGCTGAAATGGTTTTCCTAACTCACACAACTACGACAATTTCTTATTCCTTTCGTTATTAGAATTATATGAAGGCCTATCTCCACATTCCATCACGACACATTTTCAAAGTAGCATATATCAACATTTTTAATGCATGTGTGTAACCGAGTTATAATAATATTCATTTTAAATTATTTTCTCGCACAAGCATAAGGAATGCGCTAGAATGTGTAAAATGAAATTGCAGTCGACATGTCATTCGTTATTTAATATTCTTTGAAGTTTTCTAAAATTTCTTAAAATGTAACAATTCGTTCGTAGATTTTATTACATGTATGGACCTTACGTGAACCTCAAAAAAAACCCTCAACAATTTAATTAAAAGGGTGTTATTTAAAATATGTTGGTTATAACATAAAAAATAAAGACAAAAACTGGGTTTCAAAAATTTACTGTACGTCACGTTGTATCAACCTTTGTACGAAATTTGGAATCCCTATGACACAGCGTGGACCAACCTATCAGGCAGTTGATTGTTATTTTTGCTTAGCGAAAGTCTACGGTTTTTTCAGAGAAGAATAAGAACTGTGTGCAATATCCTGATGTACCTTCCGTAAGTAAATTTCGTTTTTATTATTTTATTATTAGGTCTAGCGTTGAAATTTCCTAGTAGTTTAGATGGTATATATATATATATACACTTGCAGTCGACCTCAAGAAGAAGATGTATGCGATTACATCGAAACGTCAGAGCATACTTGACGAATGCGTGACAACCCGAGAGGATAACAAGATATATATACATATATAGAGAGATAGAGAGAGTTTTTATAGAGGTATAAAACTTTAATTTGGCAACACTTTTTTAACTGGCGGCCTTTTGTCAGCTGTCAAATGATTTATGTTGAGTTTGGTTTGGCATTTCAACATGAGTAGACTGATGCCTGAACAACGCTTCCAAATTGTACATCCACAGAGATGTCGTACAGTGTGTACAGAAGAAGTCATTGCTGCTGTAGAGCGTAGCGTAGAGGAAGACCCGAATCAGTCTATCCGCCATCGAGCACAGGAATTGGATATGTGTCCATCCACTTTATGGAAGATTTTGCGGAAAGGTCTTGGTTTGCGTGCTTACAAAATCCAACTCGTACAAGAATTGAAGCCACACGATCACCTAGCAAGGCGTAGATTCGATGAATGGGTCCAAAACAACATTGCCGTTGATCCCGATTTTCATAAGCGAATTTTGTTGAGCAATGAAGCTCACTTTTGTTTGAATGGATACGTCAATAAACAAAACTGCCGTATTTGGAGTGATGGTAACCCTCAAGTGTATGTTGAGACACCGTTACATCCAGAAAAACAGACTGTTTGGTGTGCTTTATGGGCTGTACTTCTTTAAAAACGATGCTGGTCAAACCGTTACAGTCAATGGTGACCGCTATACAGCCATCATTACTGACTTTTTCGTTCATCAATTGAACAATCATGATGTGCAGGAGCTGTGGTTTCAACAAGACGGCACAACATGTCACACAGCTCGTGCCACAATTGATGTTTTGAAGGAAACGTTTCAAGTTTCGGACCCGTGAATTGGCCTATAAGATCGTGAGATTTAACGCCGCTAGACTATTCTCTGTGGGGATATACGAAGTTGCTAGTCTACGCCGATAAGCTCGAAACGATTGACCTCTTGGAGGACAACATTCGCCACGTTATTGCCGATATACGGCCACAAATGTTGGAAAAGTCATCGAAAATTGGACCTCCAGATTAGACTACGTTCGGACCAGAAGTCATATTTAAATTCTAATGCCAGAAGATTATCTTTCGAATAAAGTAAATTTCATGTCAATTTAAAAAATTCATATTTGTTTTATTCCATTTCTTTAGATTACCTATACAGTTTTATTGGAGTTAGTTCTGATTCTAATCAAATCCATACGCATCGTAGTGTTCGTAAATATCAGTATATAAAAATACTACAGCTATTTGGAATTTTACCACTACAATGGCCCAAGCGACAACTTCCTGTCAAAATACAATAAGAAACTGGATTCAGGATTATGCAGACTCCGTCTCAGTTCTAAGAGATAATAGTCCACTGCAGCATGAAATCAGACATAACACAGCACGTTCAATTACAAAAACACCAATCTAAATTAGATCCAAAAGATTCTTATAATTTCAATACTCCACTTCGTGAAACATTTATTGTTACCAACATATTTTTTGTAAAGATAGAAAATCCAGTACTAAAAAGTTTATTACAAACATATATTCGACATTCGATTCCAAGTGAAATAACCTTATGCAGACATGTCAAGAAAGTCTGCGATAACGTGATAGTTTCACAACAAACGTATTTGTTTGAACACTGGCGGAACGAGTGATATAATGGAGAGAAAAACAACGAGTATGGCTCAACCACTGGACGTCTATGGATTTCAAATATGGAAGGGATTTAACCGACGATTTTCTGAGCTGGTTTTTATCTCAAATTATGACGTTTATCTCAATTTGCGAAATAATGTCATAAAATTGTAATCATTAATTCACAATCAATTGTCGTCCGCAAAATTTATCAATTTGTTTGAATACGCTTGGTACAAGTCCGGTTATATAGAGAATCGACCTGGCCCATTCGAACATCCTATGAATTTTGGCTTTTGAAACCAAGACGTTCCATTTCCTCCCCGTTACTTTCAATGTGATGCTTTTACATTCATTCGTTGTTCTTGGTGCGCAAATATTTTATGCTTTAAGCATTTTTTTGTCGGCTTTCATTGCCCTACCAAATCATAAATATGTACATAATTTCAATACGCTTTAAAATAAATACTTTATTCATTATTATTGATACTAAGGATTTCTTATCACGTGTAATCCCGTGTTTACATTTGTATGAACTATGAACATTAGGGCATAATAACATAATAACTGATGCAATTTTACTAATTAACGATGGTTTTTCTTAATAGAAGATATGTATGCAATATATAGAAACTTTTGCTGTAAGCTGTAGAAGGCATGACTTGTTCTACACCTTTGGAACATCCTATATAATTGACAATGATTAAAAATCAATAAAAGATGTGCGTTCATTTCCTTTCCATATTACTATGATCAACTAAAGTTAAATGCAACACCCTGTATGTACAACATTTATGTATCCTGAAAGACCTTTCAATAAGGTATAACATTTGCATTTAAATTTTTGTTCTATTTCTGTTCAAAAATTAGATCAAGAAAACTGAAAATATGTGAATTTTTGAAGAGGTGTTTCACCCGCTCAAACCAACAAAAAAAAATATTTTCAAGTCTCATGATACTTTACTTGCCTACCAAGTTTCATTGAAATCTGAATTTAACACCCGGGAACCTTTCCTTGTCAATTATTTGAAGGTTTTTAAATAAATGCCATATAGAAAAGTTATTAAGCATTTATTTTCAATCATTTGTTGGAATTAAAGAGAGAGAATTGATACTCATCAATTGCAAACGGTGTATAATTCTATAATTGACAGGCATCACAGTAAACTCCGCGTCGCACAAGGTAATTATTTATTCGGAACGTTCCCTGGTGTGGTGTGGAGTTTACTGCGATACCTGCGGAGTATCAACTGTTTTAGTTGTAGCAATTTGAAACGAATTTCCTTTCTATGTATTGTAAAGTTAAATGAAATTAATTTCCTAATCAATTAGGGGCACAAACCCAATAAAATATAACTGCATCTTGCAGTATATTGAATATGCAGTTTTGAAACAAAAAGTGATTTAAACCACAAGTAACACTGTGTCTTGTTAATTTTCAAGTAATGTGAAACACTTTTACTGCAACGCTGAAAAAGTAGATATACTGAGGAAGGATAATACATTCTTAATAGTTTGGAAGCAGGATGAAATTCCTTAAAAATAACACAGTTTATAGGCATATCGTGAAATCGTTAATCCCTATTATAAATTTTCAACACAAACAAAACATTTTTATTTTTAAGTCTCAACATACTCTACTTACCTATCAAATTTCATTAAGAGGTAACTATTGTGACGTAACAAATTAAACTCTATATTTTTCTAAAATTTAACAATACATAAATTCGAAGAACACATTTGTTGAAATAATCGTATATCCAAAAAATATTATTGGAAAACATGCATGTTTCATGTCCAAAGAACAGCTTACCTTGAATATCCGACTTTTCGTTGCTTTCATCTTCCTGCTTCTCGTTTTCGGTTTTCACACGGCTCGGACTGCTAGGCGGGCTCAGCGATGACAGACTTCCCGACGTTGCCGACAGATTCTCCCTGCTGGTTTCCTTCTCGTCGGCCGCCGATTTGCTATTGGAAATATTGGTCACTACGGGCTGCAATAAACTATCTTGACTAGAAGACCGCGACGCGGATTTAGTAGGCGAACTTGCGTAATCCGTTTTATTATCGGTTTTATTTTCGCATTCGTTATCTTTATTGTCTTTATCCTTTTCCTCGCGTTTGAAATGCGGTTTCGTCACGCGATAGGTGTTGGTAGTAGTTATCACCCTCGTCGGGCTCTCCTCTTTCGCGAATATTAAGCTAGCTGTCTTCTCTCGTCTAGTCGGACTAGTTACGGATTTCACTGGGGACGTAAGCGAAGGAAATTCTTTCTTGGGAAGAGCCGTAGTTGGGATTACTGAAGCCGGTCGCTCTCTACGAACGATATTAGGTCTTCTAGTAACGTCTGGTGGTGGCGGCGGCGATGTTGGTGGACTACGGATTCTATTGTTGAAAGAAGCGCTTCGAGATGCCGAATTGTTCTTCTGGTTGTCGCCGGCGTTCTCCTTACTTCCATTGCTAACGGCTAACTTTACGTCCGACTTACTAGGATCGCTATTGTACCGACTACTACGCGTTTTCGAGAAATGCGACGTCCAGTTCCGCTGCTTCTCGATAAGCTCTTTGCTGTTGAACTTCCGTTCAGGTTTCTCCGGTTTTTTCATCACCATCGGTTTGACGTTATTAGTCCGCTCTTCGGAAGACGTATTACTGCAGCACTTCACCACTAAATCATTATTTCCGTTCAACTTCACCGCTACACTTTCGCCGAGCGAATTGTCCGGAACCGGAGTCGCGCTGGTATTATTAAAGCCGTTCGTTTTAACGTTGGCGTTCGCGTTCAACACCGGCACACTGTTACTGCTAAACTTGTCCAGCTGGTTACGGTTCGGTGAAGGCGATCTGGAGCCGTCGTGGGACTTGGTGTCCCTCGTCTCGCTATTCGCCGAGCTGCTCCTCGATCGCAGGTCCAGTATGTTGGAGGCGCTCTTGGTCGATTGTAGCGGTACCATGCGATCTACGCGGCTCCTATTCTCTTCGCCGAGTTTCTCAAACAGCGCTCGGGCGTTATTGAAACGCGTCACGTGGGATTCGGTCCGCATGACGGTCACGCTCGGCGATTCCATGATGTCCTTTTCGCCGCGCGTCTTCACCACCTTCGCCGGCGCCAATATCTCCTCCCTGATGCTGTTCGGCTGTTTCCCCTGGAAGATGTTTGCGATCTGCGACACTTTAGAACCGGCCTGGCGCGCCGATTTCTTCTCCTCCATGCCGCGAATTTCTAAAGTCGTCGTACACCTGCAACACAAACGAAAATCACGCGTCGTACTAAAACTACGTATTAGAGACGGATTTTTCGTTTCGTTCTTATCACCGAGTTCGTTTAGACAATGACGGTAATGCCGTGCATCGTGATAACGATATAAGTTCGTAGCATGCGATCCCATTAAGAGATACGAACATATATATATGAAGTTGTTATTATAAGTTTTTCTTATCGCGTACGAAGCTATGCGATAGTTAAATTAATACCTGCAAATATTTACACACGCCTTAAAAATAAATGTTACTAGAAACGGAGCGGAGCGTATTCCACATACGGATGATAAACTGGAATTGAATGATTTGAAGCGTGTACACTATGCGATATGTAAATATTTACAGCGGTAATCGCTACGTTTTCGATATCATCTGATACTGAAATTATTGTTTTCTTAATTTTGATATACAGTAGTATATACAGGATGAAATAAATCTAATTGTTTGATCTATTTTCTCGAAGGTATACTATATTAATAAATTAGCGCCTAACTATGGTAGATTTCCTGCATACCTTAACAGAATCAAGTTAAATATGATACCAAAGAGGCGATTTGAACCACGTTATCTTGGGCTGTTCTGAAACGACAAAACTTAGTGGTGATCTGTAGAAGGATATGATAGAATTGGGAAATCATCTGCATAGAAAACATTGTTATATTTACACGTTTCTACAAATACTAAAAATTAAAACTATTCTTTTTTAAACCTGTTTTAACAATTCAAACTGTTGGCTATTTCCACCTGACTTAACCACTAATAGGTCCCCCTTATTAGCTTAGTGGTTAAAGTCTACATAAGTCTACATAAGTTCAACAAACGATGAAAATAGACCAAACAACAACTTTAATTATTATGATAATTCATCATCAACAATATCACGTCAAGAGATATCTTTTTTTTCTAGGGTTTTGACTGTGTGTTCTTTTTGTGTTACTCACCCGATCGACTCCAGGTGTACCGTTTTATGTTAGTCTCATCTATTTGTCCCTTCGAATTGCTAGGTGATTATGTTTTAGTAACTGGCTAATGGATTATCCCCATGCTATATTAATAATATTGACAATGCGTTTCAAATTTTTCCTAAGTCAATGAAGACCACCAGTGAAATTGAAGATTGCACACGTATAAATTTCATAGAGTATGAGTTACAAACTTCCTATGTTTAGTTTACTTTTAAAATTATCTAAAACTCTTCCCTTTATGCAGGACTAGCAAAAGATGTGGAGATCATACTACTTAACTGATGGTATTAGAATTACATGTAGGAGAATTATAATATTTTTCGATTATTTTAATGTAAATAAATATTCACTTTAATAACTTCCAAATCCAATTTATTAGTTAGTTACGGTGAGCGCGGTTAATGGGTATATGTATAATTCGTACCCAAGATGCTGCACAAGGCGTGTTTACGAAAGCATGCCTTGGCAGCGATATCTGCTCAAACACACGTTCTGTTTTATAAACCAAACTTCTGGCAACCTCGTGAAAGACTGGTCTTAAAGACGAGTTCTTGGGGTGTCTTGAGAAATGTCACCCTGAAACTGTTTTCTCGCTTTTTTCGAATGATACGAAGTTGTTTTTACCTAAAATCCCTTATTTTTTATCGAGCTTTACAGGAAGTCAGGTCATTTTAAAACATTTTCTTGCAAAAATATTGAATATCTTATCTTTCTAAATTTTTATTTCGAAAGAGTAAGTAAGCAAGTGTTTGCTGTAATAATAAATTAGGCGGCAATATAACAATTATTGAAATAACATGCAGATGAATCCAAGAAGATCGGCTCTGCATTTAAACAAAGAGAAAATGCTTTTGGTTCAGTTTGTTAAACAGAATGGTATCGTAGAAAACAGGAAAACAGAAGATTCTACACTGACCGAAAAAACTAGGCCCGGGATGGCATATAATACTCAGTCCAAGTTCAATGTGGAAGAAAGTGCGGTACAGCTTAGAAACTAAAGTTAATCTGTAAAGCAACTCCCCTTTTTTATAAAATTTACAAACAGAATTTCCAAAGCAAAGAATTTTATCACTGCACGATTTTGAATTTTTTTCATTTTAACAGAACCAATCATATTCCAATATTAAACAGTTGCTAGTACTCAAATGAATTGACAGATCGAAATAACATTTTACATCTGTTCATACCATATAATCGATTAAATGTACCCTCTAGCAGACCATGAAAATTTCCTTCTTTAAACTTAAGTTGGTAGAATACCTTTAAAGACGTATAAATTGACTTATTAGTTTGGGATTAGTGACAGTATGTCAATGAACCAATACAGTACACATGACAAATGTATTCTATTTGTGATCGTTAATTCACTACTCACTATTAACAAATTTTGGAGAAACAATTTCATGGCTTGCAAGAGGGTAAATTTGTATTATCATATTGTATATTTGTATGATCGTATTGTATAATACAACTATGGTTTCATAGTTTCCAACGCCATCTCTGTCAGGCCAATAACTTTTAAACTACCTACGTATGTTGCTCTAAAATTTCTTTACGCTATTATTTTATTTTCTTCAATTCCTTCAATTTCAAAACTACAAATCTTCCTCCGTCTTTTACAGGTGGTACAATAACTTGCGACTGTTTTTTAGATAGTCTTACAATTGTCAAATGAAGAGCGATTTTTCAACCGCTTGGTTTAGTTGAAAATTATGTTTCATTTCTAGCTTCGTTATGAACTGTATAAATGACGTATAAGTAATAATGATTAAATATAAAAGGAAACTAAACTACCACTTGTATAAAGGCCACGTAACTGAAAAGTTTAGAAGTAGAGGCTTCCATTAAAACTTATAAGAATGTACACGCCCACGTTAAAACTAAAAAAAAAGTTTATATCAGCTAGTGACGCTTTTACAATTTTTATAACCTTCACATTTCACTATTTTTTGGAAGTTACCTTAAACTTATGAGCGACAGTGTATATTCTATTCTTAATTCCAAGAATATATCAAATAGAAAAATATATCAAATTTTAAAAAGCAAATCTCTAAGATACCGCAAAATCTAATATTAAGATGTTCATGTCTTCTCTACAAAATCTCATGTTTTTTTATTGAACGAGTAAAATTGCAATTAAATACGCACAGGGATTCTAATTTGGAATTAATTTGTATTAAACGCCATATTTATAGGGCTTCATTTTCATATTTATGAAGTAAAATATTTGCTAAATGTGAAGGACTTTAACTTAATAATGCGGGTTATAATTTTACTCATTTATATTCCAATTATCAATAGCCATTACATATAATTAAACCACGCACACAATGCGAGAATTTCATTTAATACAGGCTAGACGAAACACTTTTATATGCAACAACATCCGTCTAGATGGCTATGCAGATAGAACAAACGCGGTGCGAACTTGTCACAGCATCTAAATTGAAATTAATTAACGCCATTAAGTGAAATTACACGCAAATGTCAACGCAC
This sequence comes from Trypoxylus dichotomus, assembly GCA_023509865.1. Taxonomy (NCBI): domain Eukaryota; kingdom Metazoa; phylum Arthropoda; class Insecta; order Coleoptera; family Scarabaeidae; genus Trypoxylus; species Trypoxylus dichotomus. The sequence goes on along the minus strand of CM042074.1, from coordinate 13,742,338 downwards.
TGTATAAAGGAAAGCATTATGCACATAGTCGTCCAAAGGCAGGATATGTGGGCTTGAATTACTCTTCGGCTTGGGATTATTATTCCGAACAAACCGGTAAGATAATTATTATATTATATGCTGCAAAGAAAGTTAACCGAACAAGTGAAATACGCACCTACATACATAATATCCAGACACCTTACGTAAAACACAATTAACCTTATTCGCATCGGTCACGCTACCAATACCTCCTGTACAAGTTTTGACGTAAATGAGCAAATTTTCGATAAAACTTTCAAACGATAAGCCGAATATTCGACTAACTTGCGAACGTTACAAATCAATGAAACTCTAAACGATATTCCTATCAAAATTAAATTAGTCGGAACTTTGAGAAAGAGAACCGTCTGCGAATCAAAATTCGGTGAGGAGAGGGAGGTTTATCGATCCATCTTCCGAAAAGCGAATATTCATGGTGTTCGCGGCGTTTCTACTTTGAAATCGGCAATTCAACGTGGAGGATTCAAATCAATTTGAAAGATATTCCCGATTAAAGTATTAACTGTACGCTTTAAAAATTATAAAAGTGTCAGCGGTTTCCAAAGGTAAGTCAGGTGATACAGATAAGAAAGTAGATGTATAAATATTTGATTGATCTAAATACTTGCAGTATGAGGAAACGTTTGAAGCTCGTTAGAAAGCAAATGCAATCAAAAAATGTTAAATGTGAATAGAAGTAAGGATTAACTTAATAAGAGAAAAAAGATGTGGAGGAGAAGTGGGGGAGAAGCAATCTAATAACTTTAAAAATGCCAAACTATAATTATTATTTGCAAGGGTTGGCAATTCTTTCCTGTATATAGTGGAAATTCACTAGGCTCGCAAGAGATAGAATTAGAGTGGTGTTTATGTTTATCAGGCATAACGTTGCAATGTAAGTAATATTTTGAGACAATATTTAATTATTAAATATTACTTTTTATGTTATTTTCGAGATGTTACTACAATGTGATTGTAGACGACATGATGCTTGAATAGTTTTTGATTTTGTAGTTGCTATTTATATCAAAAGAGGGAAAAAACATACACATACAACGTGGAGAAACAGAAATTCACCAAGTTAGAGAATTCCAGTACTTAGGAATTACAATACACGAGAAAGGAAGACAAGAAGAAGAATTTAATAACAGAATACAGAAAGCCAACAAGGTATACTATGCTATGAACTCAGAATATATATAAACAGAAAAGAAATAACAAAACAAACAAATATGACGGCCTACAGAACAGTATTCAAACCAATTCTCACATTTGGACGTGAAACCTGGTCAAGGAAAAAATAAGATCCCAGTCCTAGAGATGAAATATTTAAGAGGAGTGAAAATTGTAACCAGAAGAGACAGGACAAGAAACGAACAAATCGGAAGAGAGCTACAAACAGAATCAATAGAGAGTTATGTCGAACAAAGACAATTAGCATAATGGGCACATCTACAAACGATGAACAATACAGTTCTGGTTAGGCAAGTCTGGGAAGCAAAGATACAGAAGAAAAGAACAAGAGGGGGCCAAAAGGAAGCTGTAATAAAGAAATAGGCAAAATTTTAAAAAAGAAAGGAAAAATTTGGGATGAAGTCCAGAAAACTGCAAAGAACAGAAAGGACTGACAAAAATATGTGAAATCCCAGGAAGGAAATTTTATCTAACACGACACCCAATGGGTATAGGGATCTTTTTGATTATATATATATATATTTGCCTTTCAAGTTTTCTCAGTATGAATTGTAAAAAGTTACGAGACGAGCGAAACAGCATATCACCGTATGTGCAATTTGAATCATTATGTCATTTTCTCTGTCCTTTTCATGCAAGTTGGATTGAAGTCATAATTTTATTTCGGCATGGCATAGTATAAGAGGAAGACGAATAGGGAAAGTTGGAATAAGGCAGATATAGAAAAAGTTTTAGAAGTTGTCCACAAAGGAGAAATGCGCTAGTTGAAAACGAATAAAACGTTCAGTGTACCGACTGCCACTTTACGTCGCCGTGGTATGGAAAACAACAAAATTGCTGTTAATATTAAAAAACATCTCGGCTCAAAGAGGTAGCAAGTGCAATAGTCAATCATTTTCTAGACTTAGAATCTCATTTCATCAGGTTAACAACAATAAAACAACAAACACGCTAAAGCTTGCATACGAAGTTGCGAAAAAATGAAAACAAAATACCCTTTTAATAAGGAACATAAGATGGCAGGGAAAAAATGGCTACGTGGTGTTCGACAACGCAATCCACAATCATCAATGCGTCTCCCAGAAGCCACGTCTATTGCTACCGTTGAGGCTGTTAATAAACTGCAGGTACAATTTTTTTTTTTTGCTAAACTTCACCAAGTTATCAATGAGCATGAAATCCACGAGACCATGATATTCAATATGGATGAATCCGCGTTAAAGGTATACATCCTGCCACAGCTACTCGCTCAAAGAGGCAAAAACAAGTTGGCACAATCACGAGTACAGAAAGAGGAGTGCACACAATAGTTGTAGCCCGCATGAATCCTGGAGGAACATAGGTACACCACAATCCATAATTTTTCCTTCTAAAAGGTTCAATCCAGACGACGATGCACTTACAGAATTTTAAAACTAAACGAAAAAGGTTATATGACGGGAGAATTGTTCGTAAAATGGCTGCGCCATTTTATCGATCACATCAGACTTCATTCAGAGCAAACAACTTGATTACTCTTAGATGGTCATTCAAGCCATAAGAGCTACAAAGCCTTAGAATTGGCTAAGAAAAAATTTAGTTGCTCTTATTTGTTTACCGACACACTACACACACCACCTACAACCACTGGGCGTAGCCTTTTTGGGCCCTTTGCATAAGTATTGCAATCATTAATGTTATAAATGAGGTTCAAAAATGCTTCCCTACAAACAAATATTAAGATGTCTGACTGAATTTAGATATTTCTTGTTGTTATCGAAATATCTAAGGAGGTTCTCGTATGTATTACAGTTTTTATAATAAGAAACGCAGGCTAATATTTTTTTCTAGGAATATAGATAGAGGGGTGGTAATAATGTAGGAGGTAACAATGACCCTTCCCTTAGTACGCGTAGTAAGTTGCAAGTTAGTTCTTGTTCACTTTTGGAAGAGACGGTGGTATAGGCATACATGGCCACAGTATATGCAAAGCGTTTTGAAGCAGTGTTTATGTCTAATCAACCAAAGAGCGCAAGAATGAGTATTGCAGCGGCTGCCAGGTACTTACATAAAACAGCAGATTATATGCGACGCTGGACAAGACGATTCCAACAGACGAGAACAGTAGGTGATGTTACAGGATATGGTTAATCTCGCACGACGACAACCAGGCAAGATAAGACAATGGTTAATTTATTCAGTAAAAAACCGTATTTAACATTGCGTCAAGGATAATCTATATGACGACGAGAAGTATAAATATTAGTTTAATGACTCTTAGAAGCCGATTGCTTGAGTACGGGATTGCTATAGAAACCATTACTCTCGAACAAACACTGACATGCGCGCTTAACATGGACACGGGGTAACATCGTCAGATACTAGACGAATGTGGGGTTTACGGACGAATCTTTTTTTTTTTTTGCGCGGGTACCAAGAATCAAAGCGTGGTCTAGCTCTACAAATCGCATAGTCGAAGGAACTGTAAAACATGCAGTCCATGTTTGGGGATGTTTTAATGTTCATGGTTTTGGTACGTTATGCGTCTGGTAATTTAAACGCTCAACGGCTGGTGCAATTACACAAAAAAAGACTATTGGCATCTACAAAGGTCTACACTCGGAGAAGTGTTTTCTTGCACTAAGAAATTAGATTTTCTCACAAAAATCTGTCTGTTTTCAAGTAGATAGTTTTTCTTCAAGACTAAGAAAATATTTAATATAAAAAAGTAATATTCTTGAAATTATATTTGCATCAAATAAATATTTTCTTGGGGTTAGAAAATCAAATAAATGCAAGATAGAAAAATGTTTCTTCGAAGTAAATTATTTAGTCTTAAGTTAAAAAAATGTTCAGTGAGATTGCAATTAAGAAAAGTCATAAATTAATTTCTGGATAGACATTTGGCAATATTACTTTTATGAGAATAGCTGTAAAAAATGAAAGTAAAACAAAACAGAGTTTTAGCACTTGTTTTGCAAAAAGTTGGTGTATTATAATAACACCAAACCCGTAATATGTTTTCTCTTTTGTTAATATCGTAAGATTTTTGTTTAATAATGCTATAAATAATGTAAGGAAAACAGTATTCAAATTACCATGCACCCACATGAAGCGCAGTAAGTGTTATTTATTAATGTTTTTAAATCAATAAATTCATTCATAAGCCTTTTATTTATAACAAAAAAAAAAACAGAAAAATGATATAAAAAAACGAAATAATAGAAACTCTTTTGTAGTTGGAATTCGAATTGTACTTATGTTATTAATATATGTGTAAGTATTCAATTTATTTTTGCATACGCGGAGTACTGCAATTATTGACCAATATGTTTTCGTTCGACAAATTTGTATATTCCTATGTTGGCTGTAGCAAGCTATACTTGTTAATATGTAGATATATTTTTTTATCAGTAAATATAAGAAAATATTTATTAACTTCGCATATTTTCTTCTATAACAAAGACGATTTACTTATATTAAGAATCCCTATTTTCAAATTTTCTTCAATCAAGTTAACGAATTTGTTAAGCAAAGAAATACAATTGTTTTATTAGAAATATATAATTTTCTTTAGCAAACAAAATATCTATTGATTTGAAACAGTAATTCTATTGTGGATAATTGAAACGATTTGACAGTCTTGATACAAGCAAACGTTTCTCTGCGTGTAGTTTAAGAGTGGTACTGAGAATTGGATTTTACAAGAGGATAACGATCCAAAACACCGAAGCAGACTATGTACGACTGTGTTGGAAAACCACATTAGAACTTTGGATTGGCCCTCGCAGTCCCCGGATGCTAATCCGATCGAGAATGTGTGGGCTATCATGAATATATAAAATAAAAGATCTATCCCGTAGCACAAAAAAGATATTGCGTTCATTGCCTACGTCTTACGTTGAAAATTTGATAGAAAGCATGAAAAAACGTTGCGAAGCTATTCTGGATAGTAATGGAGATTGGACCGTCTTTTTAATTTAGCGCATATTAACTTTGAAGATGTTCATGTTACAAATATAAATACATATTTTTTTTCATTAAACTTTGTTTGAATTTGAGCCCTGCGTTTGTTATTATAGAGACCGACTACGAATATAAATAAGATATCATAGTCATAGTGATATCTTATTTATATTCTTTAAATTTTTAAATTACTGTGAGTGTCTACATATGTTGCAAAGAACTACTGGCAATAAACATTATTATTACGACCAAAAGCATGAGACTAGAACTAAGAATTCCTTCAACGCAATTCAAGGGTATTTTTTACAAGGAGAAGAAAAGTGTACTCCATCTCAAAAGCTACCTATTCTGTTAGTAGTCTAATTTTGTAATTTAAGTAAACTACGTAATCTAATTTAAAATTAAGAACAAAGAAACTGAAAGAGAAAATTACGTTTACCGATACGTATGTTACCGTGAAATTTAATAATCGTTAATCGAAACGTAATACGGTATGTAGAATTACCAGTTTTACGTGAATTTTAATACCGCCGCATTTCCATTACTTCATCGCAATTCGTATCGCTTATGTAAGCGCTCTTACATGTTACATGCCTCCAGTCCGTGTGTACACATATACACTACTGGTCAAAAGTATTTAGGCACTCGCACTGACAGCAAAAATGTATAAAAACTCAGCAAAAATGTTAATAATATTTATTTTTTATGTACAGATACACGTACATGAATAAAAATATATTAAATAAATGTGAAAATTAAAACGTTTAATTTAAATGTTGCTTTCATCTATGTGACCTCCTCTTGATTTAATAATTGCAGCACACAATCGAGGCATTCTCGCAATATGTTTTGCCAGAGTTTCTTGTGTTATTGAGGTCCAACTCGATTGCAATTTGTTCCACACGTCAGTAGCTGATGTCGGAGCCGATTTCCGTACTTCCCAATCTAGTTCTTCCCATAGTAACTCGATTAGATTCAAGTCGGGGCTCTGGGGAGGCCATTCCATAATTTTGAGAGTTCCTTCCTCTTCTAAATGGCGTAAATAGTCTTTACATAATTTACAGGAATGTTTTGTGTCATTATCTTGCTGGAAGATAAAATTTTCACCCAAAAATCGAATTCCGGAAGGCATTGCGTGGTTCTCCAAAATTTCGCGGTAGCCTTCTTTTTTTAATCCACCGTCAATTTTCACAATGTCCCCAACACTAGTGCCAGCAAAACAGACCCAAATGATGATAGAACCTCCACCATGCTTCACGGTAGCAGCAATACACTCTTCTCTGGCACGTTCACCCACAGATCTTCTTACGAATATGCGTATTCGGGTTCCGAACAGCTCAAATCTGGACTCATCCGTCCATAGGACGTTGTTCCACTTTTCTATGGTCCAGTGTTGGTGTTCACGAGCCCATTTAAGTTGCTTTTGCTTGTTTTGTTTGCGTCGCTTGGCTTTTTCGTCGGAATACGTCCATGGAGCCCAGCTTTCTGTAGGCGACGTTTGACTCTAGATACACTGACTAGTTTTTGGCGACCAACATTTAATACTGCGGTGATTTCCGGGGCTGTTTTGCGTCTATTTAACTTGCTGGTAACCACTATTCTGCCATCATCTGCAGATGTTATCGCTTTCGGCCTTCCACTCCGTCTTTTATTAAGAAAACTGCCAGTTTCCATATATTTTTTTACGTTATAGTCAGCCGTAGCGTGGTGTATTTTCATTTTTATGGCAATTTGTCGATTACTTATGCCACTTTTATAGTAAGCTATTATAAGCGCACGTGTTTCCGTACTAATTTCTCTTCGCGGAGGCATTTTAAAAAATAGTCACACGATATTTCGCTCACGACGTTAATAGAGTAAATACCACACTGCAACTGACCATAGGTTACAGATTTCACTATAATCTTCTAGGAAGGTAATTTAAACATTATTACCTACAATCTAAGAGATGACTAAATTTACCCAGTAAATTCAGAGGGATTGTTATTGTAATTCCACCGCAATAAACAGTTTATGGAAATCCGACTAAGTGCAGGTAAATGATAGCAAACCTCATGCGATATAATGGGTGTTTATCTTACTGAACTACATTTTAAATACGTATTTGATTTTATTATAATGTTTTTTTTGGTAAACATAATACTATATGAATAATCCATGAAAATAGGGGTGTCTAAACAATTTTGAGCGGTAGTGTATGTATCCACTGAATGTTCTCAAATATGTTCCTAGAATATAGAGGTTTATTATACTCATAGGTTTCAAATTAAATTAGCTATAAACAATGAAACAGACCTCCTATTAAAGTCGCCAATAGCAATTCACTGGACTCCAAGAGTCTTGTAACGTAATCCAAATGTAGTATATAAATTGAAAACCCAGTCTTTAATCAGTGTTCACTCACAAAAAAAATGTAAAATATGTGTACGTACTTATGTGGTAATATTAATAATATCCATTTACATACGTAAAATACTACACACATAACGCTATAGTCACATTCGATATTTCCTAATCATTTCCTTTCATGGCTTAATTGAAATCTAACGATAGAAATTAATCCGTAGATCATTAGCATTTACATTACTGCACTTGAAGGATTGATTAAATAAACGACACGGATTTTGTTTTCGAATAAAGCGAGTCGTTGTGTTGACGCAATGGATGCAATGCAGTTATGTTCAGACCGCAAGATCGCATTATCGACTTTAATTTTGTAATGGAACAGTAAAAATCCTATTTTATGAACTCGTTAATAGAAATTAGTACACTGCACTTGAAACTTTCCAAGCTAAGTCGTTTACTTTTACGGAAGGACGAAGATATTTACGTTAATTAAACTTTGAAATAACGATTTCTCCTCGCAATTTACTTGACTCATAAAATATCAGTAACGTGGAATGCACAGCTTTTTATTGAACACGCTTTTGAATTGAGAACAAAACACTTCTATGTGTATAAGTGTATGTAAATGAATAGCTTGTAAGTTGTATACATTCCGAAGAATTTCAACATCCACTAGTGGGAAGATATTCTTAATGAATTTTGACCGAAATCTTGCACTAATGAAACACAATAACTGATCAAGATATTGATATTATGTATGAAGTATATTTGTCTCTTGGTGTTACCACTAACGTTCTTTTTCATTTCGCTATTTTTCAGAGGCCGAATTGCTCCAATTTGTCGTTTACTAATACTAGTAACTCTATAACGCGTGATTTGGAAATAACGAGGAATTACTCATCAAGTTCTTCAGATTACTGGTTTTAAGACACTAGTTTACAATTACTGGGACAATTGCTAGTATTTGGCTTGGTGTCAAAAACCGTCCAGTAACTCTCCGAAGAGTCCACCGTAGATCAAGATCTTTTGGACTTAAGTCTTACCAACCATCTCCTATCCCATCACTCACTGCGGTACACTAAAGAAATATAAACTAGTACAGCGAAAGACTTAACTGACGTATCTAAGTTCTGCTTAGGGAAGCAGTGTTGACAATTCATTACAACCATTAGCTATTAAATAAGGCTGCAGAAACAAGTGCTTTCGCAATAGTGCACGGCTCGGTAATATTAAAAATAATGGATGTAATGACTTACTATTTTAGTTTGATTTTGTTGTTAGTGTAGAGTGACACAAAAATTCGCTGTAGCATTGTGTTATCGTCATGCCTTCCAGTTCTGGGTCTAATGATGTGGTGTTCGCGAATTTAGAAAAGTCGTTCGCATCATATTCGCACTCTTGGTTTTCAGTTAAACTCTTGTCTCTACACACTATAGTTTAAAAATCTGGATTCTTATTTATAACCGCACACAATTTATTGGTTGATAATCTTCCTATACGATCTGTTATATTTCCTAACTAGGCTTTGAGATAATCTATCATACTTAGTGCTTTATGAAATGACGGCGTTCTCTAATTTCGAAATAGTATATAAAAACAGTACGACAAGTGGCTAAATTTGAATGGTGGCTACATAGAAAAGTAACTTGGGTATCTAATTTTATGTAAAAGTTTCGTTTAATTATATCCAATAAAAAATTGCTATAGAAAAAACGTTCTTTACTTTCCAAATGGCCCTCGTATTACTTTCCTTTACTTAGAAGACCCTACGACTATCTCCAGAAAAAAAAAAACAAGCAAAAGTTTCCTAGTCATCCTCTTATTAAAATATCCTATGCATGAATGATTTTTAATTAAATTTGAGGTAACTTTTTAAATATTGGCATCGCTATACGAAAGCATGGTGATCGTCATGAACAGAAGCGCCATCTTCAGTGGAAACTCATTGCGGGTGAGTCTGGGTTATGATCCCGCAAGAATACATTTTATCATTTATTGATATTCATGCCACAAAGTTTCGATGAATTGTCACTAAACAATTTCTATATAACGTGATATATTTTAGAAATGTTTCTCTTAATCACTCCACTTTATGGCACGAACTTTTAAATTTAAAACAAAATTTAAAACCTACGTTTTAGAGTTAAAATGAGAGAAAAAAAATACATGTAATTCGAAATAAATCTGCACGATTAGATGTACAGGTGATAAAGTAAAATACGGAAGTCGAACTTGACCTATTTACCTTAGCAAGAGAATACAAGGCCTCATTTGACTCGCCGCTTGCAGGTATTGATGGCAATATAAACGAGCAGCTGTGCCATTCATAATTTTGTAGTGGTCGTTACGTATATTAAAACGATAAATAAATACAGAGCGTCCTTTAAATCTTAATTCGTCATTTGATAAGAATGACCTGACGTTAAAGCAGTATGTGTTACAATTTCTCCGTCGATATCCTAGCTCCATATAAAGCCGTTCCGATGCACCATATCGATAAAATGGACTCAATATAACCTTCAAATCAGTAGTGTAACATTTAGGTGCTTCGATAGCCTATACATCTGTTATTCTAAAAGTGTTACGATTATGGAATTAGCTAACTTAAAATCTACAGAAATAAAATGAATGTTTACCGTGTCATATCGTACGCTGCCGCGATAGTCATTTCAATTGGAATTGAATTGATAAGGTGTTTCTATGTAGGTTAATAAACCATAATACATTAAAAAGTTATATATAAGAAGGTAATTATCTAATTCCTTCCTTAGTGTACATTACCAAGTTATATCACGCTCACAAGAGTAAACAAGTTGCACTTATAATAACCTCTTACTTCAAGTCACGAATCAAACCATCTCAACTCCTTTTTAACCAATCTGCATTTGTCTACGAAACTTTGATTTGTAATAATTATTATTTCGTATTAATTTCAATTTGTTATAGTAACTTTAAAAGTTGTTTTAATCTTAAGCAAGAACCATATAAGGCAACAGATCAGAATAAAGGTTTTAGTAATTAACTATACGTTTAGAATTACAAGGCTCGTCCGTAAAGTACCGTTTTAGAAAAAAACTCATAATAACATTTTATTCAAAACAAAATTTATTTCTGCATGAAAGAGCATTTCTTAAATTATTTTTGTATATATTATCTTCATAGAAAAATGCCGCCAGTCAAAACAGCCACTGCAGAACACCGTTTCTTACGTAGTTATCGCTGTTAATACGCCTCTCTCCAAAATGATGCTTCAAGTTCAAGAATAACTGGCAGTCAAAAAATCCGAGATCGGCGCTGTACGGCGGGTGATCGAACTACACCCAATCGAATTGTTCAATCGGATTTTGAGCGACATCAGCAGAGACGTGCGTTGCCATGAACCAACACAATATCTTCACTGTGCCTTCCACGGTTTGTTTTGTATTACACACTGAAGATTACTCAATGTTTCACAGTATCTTTCCGCATTGATGGTTTCACCTCTGGAAACGAACTCAAGCAGAATGCCTTGTCTATCCCAGAACACAATGCACATGGTTTTTCGTGCTAACAACGTTGTTTTGAATTTTTGTGTTTTGAGGGATTGTGAGTGCCCCAACTCCATCGACTGTACCTTTGCTTCTGGAGTGACATGGGAAACCCAAGCTTTATCACCAATCACAATACTGTTTAAGAATTCATCTCCCTCAAGACTGTACCGGGTAAGAAACGTCAAAACACTGCCAAGTCGCTTCGTTTTGTGGACATCCGTCAGCATTTTCGGAACCCAACGGGAACACATTTTTTTCAATAATTTAAACGATTTGTCACAACCGCATGTAAAACAGTTTTTGAAATTTATGGTTCCACGCATTTTCTCATTAATTTTTTCAACCAAACCATTGTTGACAACAGAAGGCCGCCTACTCCGTGCTTCGTCATGAACATCGGTTAGTAAAAAAAACCGTATTATAGAACGTACTTTACAGTCCGCAGGTTTAGAAATTGTCTTAAACATTTTGAACGATCACTAACAAATGTTAACACAATTAATGAATTTCTCGCAACTATTTGTCTAGTTTATTTTGTTTTATATAGTGCGGTCAATATTTCCATAGATATCCGTTACAACAAATGCAATATAATATATTTATATATACGCGTAAACTATAGTTCCTTAGGCAAAGTATAGATGAAGGAGAAGGTACAATAACGTGCTTTGTATACTCCCAACTGAACTATACATCCTTCGTCGGTAACACGGTTGACAATGGGAGCCTACGTGCTCTCGAAACGCTGCGTTCTGCATAATTAATTAATTTGTGTGAGTGGAGTTTACTGCTATACCTGTGAATTGTACATCCACACAGTCCTTGCAATCGTCATTTATACATCCTTGATTACATTCATACAAATATAATAGCTAAAATAACACGATTTGGGTGTTGTCAGCGGTTTTTGTATTGGATGCGGCCGAAATATAGAAAACTATATCCACACGCTGCCTGCATGAGCATATGAAACCACAATTTAAGAATCTCATGTTTATTATTTTATTATGATCCGCTTAAATGACAAACTAAAGTGGTTTCGACTGCAAGGACTGTGTGGTTGTATAATTCACAGGTATCGCAGTAAAATCAACGTGTTCCTGAAACGCTTTGATACGAATAATTATTGATTTATGTGGAGTGGAGTTTAGTGCGATACCTGTGAGAAATCAATTTCATATATCCAAAATTTAGAATTTTAGTGAAGTCTATTTCCACACCGTGGAACTATATCCGCTTTTTAATTGTTAAAATTATGTAAAGATTGTATCATTCCTTCTCTTAACCACCAGAGCGGCAACATTCTGATATTCTTGCATGAATGGTCGAATATCTCAAAAGGGCATTTAAGGCGAAAGCGCAAGAGGACATAATGATTCATCATCAATATTGCGTAAAACATATGGGCCTACCACAATAAGTGAAAATAAGGTACCGTGGATTTAAGGAAGACCCCGTAAATGATGACGATGAACAAACATGGTGTCCGAACTAACGATCTCGTCAACGATGTGAATAAAAAAATTATTGTAAACTTTCTCTAGAACTTCGATAACTTTCTAGGACAACATCCTTAAGGATTGTGTCTGAAACTCTAAGTTATTGGAAACCGTACGCGCGATGGGTGCGGGAAATGTGCACAGATTGTGACAAAAACCACAGAACGGTATTTGCACGTGTTTTTCTGATCCACCTTAAATATGACAGCGACTAATACCATTCTCATATTTCGTCACTGGTGAAGTGTTTCGTACGCCAATGCTAGGACGAAGCAATCCACGCAGTGGCATCGTTACCGGTCGCTTAAACCTAGAGCAGTGCAAGTTCCAGTATTATCCGTAACAATACGAAGAAGGTTAAATGAATTCGGAAGGCCACGAAGAAATCCATAGGCGTCTGAAATGAATAAAAGAGCATTTGTAGTGAACATAAACAGTGGAACCCTGATGACTGGGTAGCGTCGTCGGTCAGATGAACGTAATGTAAAACTTCAAGAAGCTTCAACCTCCTACACTACAGCAGATGATTTAACACCATTTGGGTTATTTTCTCATTCTGTCACTCAGTACGTGCGCCGTAAGAAAAGTGAGCAGTACCATCCACAATGTGTGCTGCGTACAATAAAACATGGAGGTGAGAGTGTTATAATCTCGACCCTGGGGTAGAAATGAGAATTCTTATTATTTTCAACATGATAACGCACTGGCCTCCATAATCCACCGATATAGCTTATTTTAAAGAAAAATGTTCAGAAACATCAACATAAATCGCGTGAACCTTTGAAATGTACTATTATTGACAAACAACATAAAAATATCACAGCACTATTCGGAAAATTAGTGACCTCAATGCTCGAATGTATACGAGCTCTCATAAAACCGAAAGGAGGACAAACAAAATACCATTAACACCTGTTATAACAATATATTATAAAAAAAAAATTGTTTGAGCATTTTCACTTTCGTCATGGCAATTTTTATGTTACTGATAAATTTTGTGTTTGTAAAAGGTACATAAACACTACTGTATTCTTTCTTGGGCATATTCATCCTATTTTGCTGGTTAAAACACGTTGCGTTTTTTGGTATATTAAATACTTGTAGACCAAGAAGAAGTTGTGTCGACTCCGGATTTCTATTGATGACAGTTAAAAACGTTTCTTATTCGAATAATCAAAATTTGGCCAAGCATCGATGGCGTCGGCAGGATTCTCTGTACTTGGAAAATTATTTAGATCCAATTAATTTTTTAAATTCAATAAGGTGATAATAATAAAAGCAAAATATTCTAACCAATAGAAAAAGAAACAATTTCCTGTTCCATATCAAAATATGTACAAATAGATAATATATGTACATATTATGAATCATCAACACCCGCTATGTATCTACAACATTTACTTCACACGCTACATACATACCAGTTCAAGCAATGAATAAAACAAATCGCACCGACATCGTTACTATTTAACAAAACTTACTGAATCCATGACGCTCTACGACCCAGGACGTGCCTAAAAAGTTTAGTCAGCGTTTTCACACTAGAAGTATCCCGTTTCCCTCTTCGTCGGTGCGTCTGGACTGAAATTTCGCCGGCACCGAACCGCGCCACGTGAAAAAAATCAATACGCCGAGAGTAAACATCAAACGCCGTCAACTACAATGCGATTAATTAAACAAATGAATCGCGCATAATCGCCGCGAGTTTCCCGGAACGAAAAAAAAAGGAGACCATTGCCCTATACGGAACACTTTCCTTTCGGCTTTGTTATGCGAGAAGGAGGAGGTGGAGGAGGCCAATGGAACGCTGCTGCGTCGTCGATGCTGTTCCGACAGCAGAAGGGCAAAGAATGACTGAGGAGGAAAGGCACTTGTGAGCGTTCCGCACGCCCGCAGTAGTACACTCGAAGGCACGCTGCTGATGCCAAAGCCCCTTCAGCCAGACGACAAGGGTGGACGATCGTTTCGGGGGGCGTAGTAGCGCCGTGCGTATTAGCCGTATACGAAATGCATTATACAGTGCTCGTTGACGTTATTCAGACAATGTTTGCAGCGTAAATCAATATGGGGGATAATTGGATAGGATTACTAATACGTCCTTTATATATGGTCATTTTACCATTACTGCAATCCTAATAATACTATCCAAATTAGGCGAAAGTACAATGATATACAAAGCTATATAGACTTTTGCTGCCAAAAGATTGCAGCATAATACAGTGCTTGACCATTTAATTAGAACCACCACAAAATCATTGCAATTCTTTATATAATACAAGTAAAGAACGAATTTACTGTACTTATTGTGTTATTGATAGTAAACGAGAAGGATGTTTGTTGAGTTTTCGAACACAGTAAATACGTTATCTCCACTGTATGATAGAAGATAAACTAATGTATTAATTTCCGAACATAGGTGTATAATGCAATAGCCTTAGTTATAGTGCAAAATACTATATAATGGTCCGTACAAAAGAATTAAATTCCTTTATGCAGAACAAAGTATCTTAACTATTTAGAAAATAAATTATTTGAATTGTTCCCAATTTAAAGTCCAGCGACCCTATTTTCTCTTGGTGTTCATTATTATTTATGAATTTATCCTGACAAAGGATAAAACTGCAAAAAGATAGCATAGACTAAGAGATTGGTTGGAATATTTTGGCAGAAATCTATAGTGAAGGAAGAGCTACGAGCTCAGGCATACAAGCATACATTTCTTGAAGTAAAAAAACCAACGGATACTAGTAGCTCAACTTCCAAAATTCCCTTGGACTCTAATGACAATTCACATACTCAAATAAATGTATTAAATACATGATGCATCCACATTACTGACCGATTCGAACAACGTACTCTAACTTATGCGAGAAATGCTTATAAATTTAGAATCAGAGACAATTAAAAAAGCAGCAAAACAAATTCAGAGATTTTAAAAACAGGTGTATAAATTGTACTGGCTTTCCTCAGGAGTATATATTGAATTAACATTTTTGCTTAAAAAAAAGTTTTTAAAATTTCGAGTCATCATGCATATTATACAAGAGGAAAACTAAATTTTCTTTACAACGGAAAATTTTGACAATAATCTCTAATCTAGCTAAAACAATTTGAATTTTGAAAGTTGTATTATAGGTCTATCGTACTTTATCCTCGTCACATATGCCATTTTACAGTTTTATAAGCCCACAGCTATTGTTGATGATTCAGAAAATACGCCAACTGTATACTCCAGATTATGACAACTGTACTCCTTAGAAGACAAGAGGGATGAATTTTTGCTGTGTTTCATTAATTTAGAATTCCAATATATTATTCCTTTTTAAAAAGTGTATACGTATGTATATCCAAAATTTGTCACATAATGATCAATCAAAGCCAACCCTCCTTCTTGTATGGTTGTTAGACACCTTAGCATGCAAACCGTAGTTAACATGACAGCCAATAATTGCCTTCGTGCTGCCATCATGGCAACGTAAATTTGTCCTATGTAACTGATTTTCAGTTTGGAATTTTTAAATTGCAGTACGTGCGTGTATGCATATCAAACATTTTCACAAGTTGCATTAATTACAAGTTTCCTTGGTAAGGATTTTATGACTCTCCCTCTCCTTTTAATTAAGGGACTGTTTTCTTAATTAAATTTTAAATTACTGTTTATGTAAAAATGATTTAATAAGTGTATTATAATATTGGCGCTATCGAAAGAAAATTGTAGTCTATGCAGCAAATAAAGAAAACTGTCCAAAATCTTAGCAAAAACTAACAAAACGGATACAAGTCCAGCACTCCTTAAATGGGAGAAAACCGATGATAGATAACTATGAAAGTAAAAGTGACTTTATAATAGAAAATAGAATCTAAAAATCCGTTAAAGTATGATTTTATTTAAAATTACAAAGTTGGTCTTCCGCTATAACAGTCTTTAAAAATATTGAGCTCAAATTGATCCTAGACAACTATGTTTAACGCCAAAGTTCAGAACTTCGTTATCATCATAATTTCACATAGTTTCAATAGGCCAATTCCATAAATCACCCATAGACACCTTCAAAGTATGCTCCTTTGGAATACATACAGCGTCTTCACCGAGTTTTCCATTCCTGGCAATAATTCCGGAAGTCTTGTTCTGTTAGGCTATCTAAAATCTGCGTCGTGATTCTTTGAATGTTGTTTATTGTTCTGTAATGGGAACCTTTCAATTTTCACTTAAGCTCTTGAAAAAGAAAATAATCACATAGAGTCATTTGGGACTATAAGGTGAGTATGGGAATACTGGAATGTGTTTCTCTACCAAAAATTATCTAACCGACAATGAGCTGTGACTGGACAATTATCGTGATGCCTATTATCTTTTTCTCGTAGAATTGTTCATAAAAAATTCATACCGCAAGGCCAAGCTGAATCAAACCTTTTATTGCGAGGTCGTTGAACGTTTTCGGAAAAGACTTTTACGTGTGCGACCTGAGATTATCAGCTCGTGGATCTTCCATCACGATCCCAACACAGCTCATTGTCGGTTATAGAATTTTTGCCAGAGAAAACATTCTAGTATTTCCACACCCACCCTACAGTCTACAGCTACATCTGATTATTTTCTTTTTTCAACACTTAAGTGGAAATTGAAAGGGTCCCATTACGACGTCGGTCTCGGTAGGATTCGAATCTAGGTCTCTCGTTCGTTATTGTTAAAAGTAAGTAAGTAAATAGAGTTAATTTTTCTTACTCTATTTGGCCATGTCCAAATAAGAGTTAAATTATACCGTAAAATTTTTCATTTCTAGAAACTTAAAGCGACCTTAAGCTATAACAATTTTTCGGAATCCTTTAAGGTTCCTATAGTAATTAGCTAGAGACCGGATTATATACAAAGTGGATATATTTGATTTTATTTATTCATTATATTTTACGTCTACTTGTAGATTAAAGTTAATTAACGTTAATTAACTTTAATCAGTGTAATACAACTACAAATAGACGTAAAATATAATAAATAAATAAAATGAAACATATGCACTTTGCATATAATCCGGTCTCTAGTAATTACACACTCTATTAAATTTAGTTGTTCCAATAACTTTATGGCAAAGAAATAGTTGATAATAAACGCTAGCGGGCACTTCCTTAGAGAATTATTACTTTATTCACATAAAAAATTATGAGTAGACAGAAAAAAGTAGAATGATCAGCAAAGCTTTTCAAAATAAAATAAATAAATAACAATTTAAATCCTGTTGGTACCTAAAATTTTATACACCCTGTAAAAATATTTCTACCACTAAAAACAGCATTAGGTTGCTATTACACCTCTGATTATGTTTTCAACACCAACGCCCATTGGTATTCCTATAAGTTAATCTCTAATGCAGCCGCGAGAGGCCACTTTCTACGGCGTTCATTATAGAATTTTGGAAAGCATTGTAGAAAAAGCCCGCTGGATACCACTTCCGGAAACCGACGTAGTAGTGAGTGGTTGAGATGCAATATCGATCCGAAAACTTGGATAAAACCCTAGGGACGACGTAGTCTGACGTACAGGACTAACATTTTCGACAGTTCATTATAAATGACCGCAAACTCGGTTACTAAACGGACGAACAACGTTTAATTTTAGTAACAGGAGCATCGTTATATTACAGATTTAAAACTTAATGTAAAAGTACCAAGCCAGGTTACAATGTAGCAGAAACTTTCATACAATTTTTAATTGGTAATTATCGGAAAATCATGGGAAACGTAAAAGATCGAAATAACCTGCACGCTACAGATAAATATAGATGGTTAGCTAATTACCAATTACAATAAATTAACTGTAATGGCATTTTGTGGTATCTTAATTCGTTAGCGAATAAATTTATTCAACACGGGTGTAACGAGGCGCGAAGATTTCTTCCATTTCTATATAAATAAAACAAAAGTTTATTTACGAACGCGAGCGTGTATTTCTTTAACCTAAGAAGTGCGAAATCATAAGAACGACGATAAATTTTGCTGGAGCTTTCCGCAATCCAAACAAATTTATATCTCTTCTACTGTTTATTAAAATTGCTGGAGAAGCTAAACAAATATAACATTAGTTTTTATTACATTTTGATAATATATCAATTAGTTTGAAAACTTATGTACGAAATTATTTGTTTAGAGTTACTGATATGAAAAAAAATCTTGTTTTCCAGGTTACAAATATTAATAAAGTATTTAACGCCATTTAATGGAACAATATAACACATGGGATGAAATGACCCGGGCCTAACACATAGATGACGCTAGTTTTATTGCAGTCACCTTTCTCTCAGTTCGTAGTAACCTTCAAAAGACAGCTGTTAAAATTTCATGATATTCTATTCATTAGTTTGTGAGTTATTGTGCTAAGAGTCACGCTACTTTTGTTATTTTCAAAACAATGGATCAAAAACAATTTCGTGTTTTAATTTTACACTGCTTCTTGATGGGAAAAAATACCGTTCAAGCGAAGCAATGGCTTGAAAAGTGTTATGGGGACTCCGTTCCATCAGAAACAACAATAAAACGTTGGTTTGCTGGCTTCAAACGTGGTCGCAGAGACACCGATGATGCAGAACGCAGTGGACGTCCAAATGAGGCGGTAACACCAGAAAACATCAAAAAAATCTACAAAATCGTTTTGAATGATCGAAAAGTGAAATTGCGTGAGTTAGCTGACATCGTAAAGATATCAAAAGAACGTATTGTTCAAAGTGGGTGCCGCGTTTGCTCACTGTTGACCAAAAACAAGAACGTGTTGATGATTCTCAGCAGTGTTTGGCCATGTTTAAACGTAACAAACCGGAATTTTTGCGTCGATATGTGACAATGGATGAAACATGGATCCATCACTTCACTTCGGAATCAAAACGATCGTCATCTGAGTGGACAGCAACTGGTGAACCACGTCCAAAGCGCCCGAAAGCACAACAATCGGCTGGAATGGTTATGGCCTCGGTATTTTGGGATGTGCGTGGTGTAATATTCATCGACTATCTTGAGAAAGGAAATACCATCAACAGTGAATATTATATAGCGTTATTGGAGCGTTTGAAGGCCGAAATTGCAAGGAAACGACCGCATATGGCAAAGAAAAAATGTTGTTTCATCAAGACAACGCACCGTGTCACAAGTCAGTCAAAACAATGGCAAAACTACATGGATTGAACTTCGAATTGCTCCCACATCCACCGTATTCGCCAGATTTGGCTCCCAGCGACTACTGGCTGTTCGCAGACCCCAAAAAAATGTGCCGGTAAGAAATTTCGCACGAATGAAGAGGTTATCGCTGAAACTGATGCCTATTTTGAGGCAAAAGATAAATCGTTCTACAAAAGTGGTATTGAAATCTTAGAGCGGCGCTGGAATGATTGCGTTGCTCTTGATGGAGATTACGTTGATTAATAAAGCTAATTTTGAACCAAAAAAAAACGTGTTTTCTTTGTTAGGCCCGGGACTTTTCAGCCCATGTGTTATGATACATTTTTGAAAGAAAATGGTATTATAAACAAAAGTTTTTGATCCTTGGATGCACGTCATAGGACTGCGAAGCCTGAGCATGTTCTAGCAAGTTCCTACACAATATAGCTTTCTATGTATATTCTTCCTAGATATTTGTTTGCAGCTAGTGCAAAAAATCAAATATGGGAAGACATCAGAGAAATGTGCGCATTTTGGCGCTTGGAGTCTATGCTAAAATAGAAAAAGGTTGGATGTGCTAGTAAGGGCTGTTTTCTAATGTATCCTATTTATCGAGTAACCATTGCTCTAAAACGCTTTAAAGGTGGTAAGACGAGATATTTGCCTTCGCGACAAAAGAACCGCACCTACTCGTTGCAAAATATATAAATTGGCAATGATTCCGAATATTTGGAATTTATAGTTTTATTTAATACATACCCAAAACAAACCAGCTAAATATGGTCTCAAGTTATTTTGGATGTGTGAATCTGGTTTCGCTATGGATGGATTACCATTGATCGAACGACAACCTGGAAGTATTCCAAAGATTTATTCGTATAATTTATTTTTCTGGATCATAGATAACTCCTTTATTGTACAACACCTTACACACATTTACAACACAAAATGTGATTAACAAAAGACCAGATTGAGCACGCAACATTTAAACCAGTAAACAGGACGAGCTGGCTAGTGGCAATCTTTGGTAACAACGCTTTTTGCTGCATCGTTCTATCACTACCAGTACGCAAGTTACAGCCATTGAAGTAAATAAATACTGTAACCGGCTTAAGATTCTTGTAGGCAATGTAAATAATGGATCTTGAAGAACATAGTATATTCGTAACATTTTGCTTAAAACTCTGGAAAACTGCTACTGACTCGTCGAAAATGTTTCAATTACTCTTAGAATTGTTTAAAAACAGAAAGAACGTCGATTGATGAGGATCTCAAAGTATAAGTAACTTTTCCATGTTGACAGACTGCGTTCCCATCAATACAGTCCGTGATTTGATTCCTTAAATTCGGCGCTTGACTATCAGAGAGATTGCTGAAGATCTAGGTATTAGCTTTAAATCATGCAATACATCTCTTACAGAAAAACTAAACATGCATACCGTCGCTATATGTATTGGCCGAGAGTCAGGAAGCAAACCATGACATCAATTAAGAACTGCTTGATCGTGTCAGCATCGATGATAACTTCTTCAAAACCATCGTAAGAAGAGATAAAGGATGGGTTTATGGTCACAACGTCGAAATCAAGGGTCAGTCGTTATTCTTACTCCATCAAAAGGATGGAGTAATAATCGCTCCAGACGACAAAAACTTCACATTAAGCGATTCAAGTTAAAGGTGGTTCTCTTTGACTGGCAAGGTGCGATTTACTAGGAATTCGTTCAACGAGGTCAGACAATAAAGGAGTTTAACGTGGAAATCCTAATAAATTCTATCAAATCGACACAGTAAACATACGTAGTGTACCAACCCTCAACAGCGTCAACAGCAATACTTCGAAACCTGGGTGATACAGTCTAAAGTAGCTCTTTCGATTGCGTCCCTTCATCGAGTATTGTAAAGCGCCGCCTTCGAAATGGACTTTCTGACTCGTCCTTGACTTCCTAACAGAAAGATCATATTCCCTCGATCCGAATTTTATAGGATTTTGGTAGGAGGGTGGGTCGTACGGGCTGGATTGTGATTGAAAGATTCGGCCAGCAGAGATTTCCACTAAAAATGTAACGGATAACTCTCCTCTTTGTTGAGAGTGTTGGACTGTGTGTGGATTTCAATAGCTTCTTGGATTTTTTCTAGAATAATAGTAGGGTTAACAGGACAGAAGTATGGTTTCGTTAAATAAGATTTGGTGGCCAGTTTCCGGTTTGTGTTTGCCTAATGCAGAATCAGATATCGGTAACAATCTAGTGCACCGCTCGTATTGGAAATGGGAACTTTTGTGAAAAGGGATTCCACATCGAAACTGATCAGAATGTCCTGTGGATCGAGGGTGAGATCTTGTATGAGTTCCACAAAATGAATGAAACGAATTTAGAATAAAAGAATCTGTGCCGCCGGTAAAGGGTTTTAGAACTTTGTTCAGCTGTTTAGTCAATTTGTAAGTCGGACTGTCGATAGCATTGACAATGCGGCAAAGGGGGACATTTGTCTTGTGGATTCTTTAAAAGGAAACGATTACCGCGGAGGTTTACAAGAACATTTAGTATTACTGCTATTAGTTATAAAATGTAGAAGGTATATTATTACTAAATAGGTGATATAATAAAACTACTTAGTTTTTTATTCAAGATATATGAGTACTGTATTAAAATATGTTGAGACATTTGTTGTATTTGAATTGTTAGCTAAACTATGTAAATAAATTGCATATTTGATAATTGACTGTTATTTGCCTTAATATCTGTGCTTGAATTTCATACTTACTAATTTGGACATTATAGTTCAGTTAATCTGACAGCTTACAATTATACATATTGCGGTTAGATTTACTACAACCTCACATCAAAGAAGTTATAAAGTCTAACACACAGTTTGCAATCATTTCTTAGTGAAGGATAACTCTAAATGAACTCCACCTTTTGTGCTGATAAATTACCGTTATTGGTTGCTTCTTCGTTTTTAGCTACTCTTAAATTGACAAGCAATATGTCAGCTGATATATAAATTACTTCCTGTTAATGCTATTTGCATTTATAAGCCTGCGGTTGTTTAACAATGCTATAAAAAAGCATATACTGGTTTAATTACCAGTTCAAACACCATCTATCATCAGCAATCAGAAGGCATTAGGCTATAAATGTATAAACAAACACGTAAAGACCTCATCGTAATATTATTAATGATCGTATGAGGTAACGCAATTAACAACAAAAACCGTGCCATTGGAATAGAGGGGAAAAAAATATATTACTTACAGTTCGCCAGTAGCATATTCTATCGCGTCCCGATATTAGTTCCGAAGTAAGTGAAACATAATATTTATTTTCACAGTATCGTGCACATGAGTGCACAACTAGAACGCCACCGTCCGTCGGAATCGAAAATTTCGTTTAGGCGAGCCTTACGGCGTGGCGCACATCTTCGCTTCTTTTGTTTACATTTCGCCGGCGCGTTTTGCAAGTTGGAAAACTTCCACGTCCACGAGAATTTCAAAGCGTCGTTTTCGGACCCGTACGCCGCGCTACCGTTCTACTACTGCCGCTGGTTTTATGGAAGAATTTTATTTACGTTAGTTCGGCCTAAAATATTCACACACGCTGGTCGTAAAAATCCGATCCACTTTCTTTGGTAACGTTCAGGATTAACGTTATAAATTCATTTAGAATGGGCGATCTAAGAAGCCATTACTTTCTACGATGTTTAATTCAAAACTTTATACGAAATTTAAAGTAAAAATAGTAAGTTTCGCTTCGATAAATATGTATATATAAATACTAATACATATTGTTTCAAATAAGATATCTCTGAGAAATAAATAAATTAATAAAAAACGTTGTCGTTTTTTCTTTTTCGTAATTTCTATGTTCTGATTTCTACATTATCGCTGATATTGTCAAGTACCAATTAAATTTAAATTCATCACTTAATTTATGTATGCGGTAAAATAAACACTACTGAAATGCGCATGTGTCCAATGTGAATGTGTCATGTGCTAAAACGTACCAAGTGGTTTCCGAACGTGGGAATAAGGAAAACGGCCCGAAAACGGTCCAAGCTTAAAAGAAATTGCCGCAGCATTTAGGCCTAGGTTTATGAAACAGGCTCCGAGCAACGCCGTTATGTTAACACTTGCTGACAAGTTTCGTTGTACGGGAAGTATGCTTTACCAACGTAAAAATTGAATATCAGTCATCGATCGCTCCGTCGAATGTTCAAGAATATTGATGGGTTTACATACAAAATACAGTTCACAGGTATAGCAGTAAACTCCACTCACACAAATTAATTAATTATGCGGAACGCAGCGTTTCGAGAGCACGTGGGTTCCCATTGTCAACCGTGTTACCGACTGAAAGTAAAAACTGTATCACACATGCAAATTATTTTCTACGCAGGCTCTAAATTTTTAAACCATATGACTATTTACAATCTACTAGGTGGCCTCATGCCTTTTCCGGGAAAGGATGGACCGAAAGCGAACCGTATCTTTAACAGGGCCTATGGTAATAAATTCATCAAACTCGAGTGTGCAATTGGGGGTGGTTCTCTGTTCAATAAGTTTCATATATACCGTTTCTCTACAATACAAACAACACATCAGAAATTCCACGACTTTGACATCAACAAACACCGGTAATAAGAAATTTATAACTCTTCCTTTTCACCCAACAGTAAAAAGGTTAAGTAAAATTTTCCGACAACTAAACATGAACGTGTCTTTTGTGTCAAAAAACAACTTAAAGAATCTCTTAGGGAATCCCAAAGATAAACCGGAGATGATAAAAAGGTCTGGAATATACCAAATCGCATGCGATGATTGTGAGAAAGTTTATATTGGACAAACAAAAAGGAGTATCGTAACGAGGTACAAAGAACATATTAGACACTATAGTTTCGACAAACCTGAACTATCAAGCGTAGCAGAGCATATGGTAAAATCCGGACATAAGATTGATTTAAAAAATCTGACACTACTTAAAAACGTGAACTCGTATAGAGAATTAGACGCGTACGAAACGATATGTATGAAAAAGAACGGAAACTTATTGAACAGAGAACCACCTCCAATTGCACACTCGAGTTTGATGGATTTATTGCCATAGGCCCTGTTAAAGATACGGTTGGCTTTCGGTCCAGCCTTCCCCGTAAAAGGCATGTGGCCACCTAGTAGATTGTAAATAGTCATATGGTTTAGAAATTTTAGAGCCTGCGTAGAAAATAATTTGCATGTGTGATACAGTTTTTACTTTCAGTCGGTAACACGGTTGACAATGGGAGCCCACGTGCTCTCGAAACGCTGCGTTCCGCATAATTAATTAATTTGTGTGAGTGGAGTTTACTGCTATACCTGTGAATTGTACATCCACACAGTCCTTGCAATTATCATTACAAAATACAGAGCGCACAGCATCTGATTGCAACTATAATATACGTTTCATAATTTCAGTACTGTTTATTTTGCCGCATCCTGTATATACGCACATTACCCTGAAAAAAAATTTTACCTATACACATATCGGGATACAGGGATTAACGAAATAAAGATAGGAAAAGTTCATCAACTGCCCACATAAACATTCGACTACTTTTCATGAAGTTAACATTTGATCACTATCGGCATTGCGGCAACTTCAAAAAAATAACGCGGTAAATTTCAATGTGCTTCCATTGCATACTTCGTCTATTTTCAGTTTTTACCTGCGTCATTGTTTTATCGCACAGGTTAAGACAATCTATACATTTGACAATCTTTCTCATGTACTATTGCTAAAAAAGGAAGCAAGATTTGTGCTTGTCTCAAAGATCTACTTGGTTTGATTTTATTATAGTGACACAGAACTATAGTGGTATATACTACCGCATTATTCAAGTTACATGAACTGTTTACCTTCTAGGGTTTGTTGTCGGTTGTCAAATGTTGGTTAACATCGTTTTTGTATTTAGTTTAATATTTATAGTTACGTTTCACCATTGTTTTACTTTCTCTCTGCATTTATGAGTAATTGTTCTTTTCATAATACGGATTACAACTATAAAGTCTTTAGTAAGTTATTTTGAATAAAGACAATGCATGGAACAGAGGTTAATATTTTTACTATCGTTACAGAGAATGCCCGGAAAGCGGATGAATTTCAAAGCGCAGGAGCTTGTGCTTAATCTTTTGGCATATTTTGACAAAGAAAAAGAGAATGGAGGCCCTCTGTTACTGTGTTACTGTGTGTTGTGTGACTCGACAAACTATTTGTGCTGTCAAGAAGACGAAATTTCAAATTTCTGCTCCGTCATTTCTTAGATCTAAGATACTTCGTACTAAACTCAAAACAAGTAATCTGCGAGACGCAACAAAAATGGAAGTGCGAAATGCTGTTTACAGCATCTATCAACAAAGTAACAACAGTTATATAATTGGTTCATGATTTTGTTATGAAAATATTGTTTTAGGGAAACATGTTACTTTATAAACCTTCATTAACGAGAAAAAAACGTAGTGGAGATGAAGATCGAGCCCATAATAATTGCCAATCCCAACGAATCTTTAAGTTCTGAAGAGGAAATGATGATTGAAGTCTTCAATGACATCTTTTATATTATAGTTTTATAAATGAGTATTTATTTAATGTTTATTTGTTATTTTGAATAGTATTTCAAATTTGTTTTGATACCTCACTCATCACAAAAACCCTGCCGATCCTAATACTCTTTCTGTTTTACGTAAAAGAAGAAAAGTCGGGAAGTACACGGAAGATTTCGAAGACCTAAGAAGACACACAGATGCCCCCAGCAAGTTCCAGGAAGGAAGATACTGGAGGAAGACGGACCGAAGAAGAAAATCCAGCCAATTAACGATAGGGGAGCATTAGTTCATCTTCGATCGCTAGCCAGACGAGAGCGTCCAGAAGATGAATGAGATTTCGTCGAAGCGTCGACCTAGTTGAAATAGCACACGCGGCCACAAACCCGGGAACATTATTCCACATATGGTGACCGCGAAAACATCCGTCACAATATATATATATATACACGTGAAACAATATTCTCGGCTTTCTGACCGCGTATGTTGTTGGTTCCAAAAGATTCGACTAGTTCGACGTTTCGACGAGATTTCATCTTCGTCTGGACGCGTAAACGTGCAAACATTTTTAAATATAGTAAAACGCAGTCGGGTAGCAACAAGAAACTCCTACTACTGGAGCTATGTGTAGTGAGAAATCTTGACTGATGACTGGATAAGATGCTCTATTTTTGTGCGTTGTTCTGCGGTTGACTGATGAAAACCGTTCAGGAAATTTTTTTTCGGCAAGGATAATATGTAGGCGTATTTCCAAATATCTACCTCCCTTAATAATACAAAAATTAATTAGATATATACAACAAGTATTTTAAATTCAATTCTACTATCAATAGTAATACGCTCTCTATTTTGATCTTGTTTAATGAATGAAAAAAATTTTCTAGGTTCCAATGTACTTTGTCAAGAATAAGGTGAGAATCGCAATAAGATGAATAAAAATTGTACGTTTTTTGTGTTTGCAATTATCCACTTATCAAAAACCCTATTAAAGTTGTGAGAAACACATTTGATGTTAATAGGTTTCGGATCACTGGTTTAAAAAAATATCCTTTACATCGTTACCAGAAGTATGTGCAGTGAAATTCCCCTTCGAGGACACCCCTGTTATGCGGACAGTTTCTCATGGTCCCGACTGGCTCTCATATAATTTCCATTGTATTAACTCTTTCTTGGACGGACATTCTCTTGAACGGACGCGAACACGAGAAAATGTTCTCTTAACCGGACAAAAAATAAAATAAAAAGAAACGCCTTATCTTATTTGTATATCGAAAGTATTGCTATTGCATTTCTCAATCGCGCCGCGCGCCAATTTCGCTGGGACTTCCCCGAGTAAGACGTTCACTTAAATAATATAAAAATATAATTTTTACCCCCTAATTGTACATCAACTTGTCGACCACTTGACCAGGGGATTATAAACAATTTTAAAACTTATTACCGTCTCAAACATCTGCTAGTAACCCTTTTGAGTTAATAAGGAAAATTACACCACTGGATGCAGTTTATTTGGCAAAAACCGCTTGGGACCATGTAACCAAAGAAACAGTTCAAAATTGCTTCCGCAAAGCAGGGTTTACTCATGTAAATATGCAAAGTGAAGACCAGTTAAAGGAGGCACATATATGTGACCTAGAAGATGATTTGCCTCTTAGTGTACGTTCAGATATCCTCAAAAATAAGAATTTATTGAAATTGACGGATAATGAAAACCTTAATGATTTTTTGAACGTAGATGAAGATTTGTATGTTGAAGATCCAGATTCAGAACAAGAAATTACAAATCCAGTTGAAATACAAGAACTTTCGGAAGATTCTGATGTCGATGAGGTTTCAGTGCCAACAGAAGCTATCCCAAATTATGGTAAAGCTATTAGCCTGACCAAGCAGCTCAAAAGTTTTGTCGAAAATCACGGAGATACAGAGTCTTTGCAGCTTCTTTCTAAATTAGAAATACGATTTCAAGACGCCATTTTAAAGAAAAAGAGAAGACAAACAATAATATATGAATTTTTGAGTCCTTAAAGTGGCAATTCATTTCATTATTTTGTAATACATACTACATCTATGTACATATATTATACTTTGTATGTATGTATATATCTAAAAGAAATAAACTTTTTTTTAGAGTTTCGTATTTATTTTAAAAACATTTATATACGTATACGATATAAATGTCCCAGTTTCTTTAATATATTCATTTTTCGTTAAAACACGATTTTTGTTGTATCTACTACATATTTCTTTTATACGGACACCCCTCCTGAACGGACATCTTCAGTTGGTCCCGTTGGTGTCCGTTCAAGGGAGATTTCACTGTATAGCTGTATATGGTTACTTTTATTACAAAAACTTATTGGAAGGACAGTTAAATGTAGAGACTAGTAACCATACCGTAGTAAAAATCTGAAGAAAGTTTGTGAATCCACAGATAACTTTTATTATAAAGTTTTATATGCATTAACTGTTTTTAGGAAATTCTTAATATGTAATCTATAAATAAAATAAAATGGTACTCACAAGCAACAATAACCAATCTAAAATATTGCAGATAACTTCCTCAAAATTACAGACTGCATATCCTGTTTACGATAATACGTTCGTAGTGGGAAAATTTTGCACACACAAAGCAACCGTCCTAACAATACACAACTTTTCCTTTCCTATTATTATCACATCGCTAATAATATACCCACGGAACGCGATATCATTTTAGCACACTGGCACACAAACAAAAGTTCAGGTGGATCGTAAGCTAAATGCTTGCAAAATGCGGTAACAGGAACCTCCTGCCACAGTATCCACAATAATAGTAATGTGGCAACACATAGTTTTTACGATTCCTCTTATCTAGAACGATGTCAATTTTGTGTTTGTTTTGCGTCCCACGGTAACGACGATGAACTTAGAAACCGATATTCGTGAACATACAATAAATATCGTACAATGCAGGATACGTATTGTAGACGTTAATATGAACATGAGGGAATCGATAAGCGTGATTGTAGACTTGGTAGGAGTTCGACGAAAATATGGAAACGGAAAACAATCTATTTGAGCGATTGTCGTAATAGTATTTTAATAGAGTTGCAAATTGTTTCCTAGAATCATAAGTCATAAGCATATTACAAATAGGACATTTAATGATGCCTTATCACTAAACATTCAAATCTATGAAGGCAAGATAAGAACAATATTGAATGATGCTATACAAATATTTTTCTGCAAAGAAACAATTATGGTAAATATTGTACCAAAAATGTACGTACTTCACATAAATCCATTTTGTCTCTATAAGATAATGTAACCAAGATAATATTAAAGTAGTAGAACCAGTCGATTTTTATTTTTATTTCAACGTCTTTTTGATGTAATATTTGAATATACAGGGTGAGCATTCAATGTGATTACGTCCTCAGCCATAACGGTGAAAAATATCGTGGAAATTTAGGTTTCTTAAGAGGTATGTACGAGGGTTGTCTTTTAAGTTTTGCATATAGAGCTAAAATAAAACAGTAAATAGCCTCTAAAAACTTTATTGTCTTTCAAAGTATTCTCCGCGAAGATTCATGCACTTTTGCATACACTCGAATCAACCCTGGAAGCAGTTATTCTACTCGTTTGTTATTATAGTCAAAATAGCGTTTTTCAAGACACCGCTGCTCCTTCTGACGACTGGAACCTTTGAGCACGCAGCCCGTTCTTAATTTTCGGAGAGGTAAAGAAATCGTTGGGACTTAGGTCCGGACTGTAGGGAGGATAGTCTAACAATCCGACGTTCTCTTGAGTTAAAAATTCAATTATCTTGTGCTGTGTGTGAATTTACATTGTCTTGGTGGAGGCTGATTCGTCGTTCGGGATTGGTTTTCGAAGCACGGCGATGGCTTGTGGCAAACAAATGATTGTATATCAATCAGCAGAACAATTCTTTGATCTTGTAGAGAATGGATAATTTTGACGACTGGCATTTATTTTCTGGCTCGTATGAGTAAATCCAAGATTCATCACCACTGATAATCTTATAGAGGTTTTTAGAATTTTCGGCGTTGAAGCCGTCTAGAGTTGTTTGGCACCAATTCACCTTAGCTGCTTTCTTGAGTAAACAGGTGCGGTATCCAACGCGAAACTATTTTTTTATGCACAATTCTTCATGCAACATTTTTTAATTGAGGTTTTGGAATCCCCATTTTGAAATTTCCGCGATATCTCACATATCGATCTTCCTTGATGATCTTGCCCATAGCATCGACGTTTTCCTGATTGACTTTTTGTGCACCTGCTTTCCAGGAGCCAACACGGCG
The DNA here is from genome assembly GCA_023509865.1 of Trypoxylus dichotomus. Taxonomy (NCBI): domain Eukaryota; kingdom Metazoa; phylum Arthropoda; class Insecta; order Coleoptera; family Scarabaeidae; genus Trypoxylus; species Trypoxylus dichotomus. The sequence goes on along the minus strand of CM042074.1, from coordinate 13,711,788 downwards.
ATGCACTTTTGTTGAGATAATTGTCTTCGAAAATTATTGTGCTATAAATGTTCTCCATTTAATGCCATTTTTCAACTAACTTGTCAAATTTGAAGGTTCGTTGAAGCTAGAATATTACACATATTGTGCTGAAACTTTGGATATAGATTAACTAAAGATGAAGGTTAATTCTTAGTACTAACATTTGACTAGTGGCGCCATCTATGCACCATTATGTAAAACTTAAAAGACCATCGATGTGATCCATCGTATTAAACATGTTAATCGATTTCCTGGGCAAGTATCTAACCCATCGGTTTGTATTTGGGGATTTGAAATATACAGTCTTTGAAACAAAACCAGCAAATTCTCATACATTAAAAAAAACAATCTTAAAGAGCAACTAAAAAATCTTTAAAATTGATAAATTCTCTATATTTCCCCGACAGATCAAACAAAGAACTTAGTACTTCCTATAAAGGAATACTGAATTATATCAAAATTAATGACTGACCTCAAAACTTGAATACGTACCACACAATAGACAGAGCAAAAATGCTACATAATTCCATTATTAATAAAATTACCAGGGAAGCAGCCATATATGGCAAGCAGTAGGCGGAGATACATACATATACATGTACGTATTTATTACGGAGTGTCCAGGTATTGTACATATATCTATATATATACATTTTATAGCAGATTAAGGCCACATACCAGCGTGGAAATTTTATTCGCTTTCGTAATGTTTCCATTGAAGTAAATTTATCAAATATACGTATGTAATCGTACATGACCACATAATTAGGTTAATTAAACCTTCGCATTTACTCGAATTAAACAAAAAAATAAACTGCGAAAGAAAACGATATTTCATGTTACTGCATTTTTAATAGAATCTATGAGAATTTATAATGAGAATTTCTCGCCTACAGAAAAACCAAATATTTTATACTTTTTTCTAAAATTTGCCTTTTGAATTCAAAAAGAAAACTCCAGCATTACAGGTCATACACAATCACGCGTACAAACTTTTTTGAAGCATTACGATCTTATCTTTCAGTATTTTTCCCATGAAGGCGGATTAAGTTGTTATTCAACCAAGACCAATCAACTTATAGTCATTAAAAAGTACTATCATATTTGTTTGATAATCTGCAGTATAATAAGCAATGCAAATATTTCGTAGCAAAATTGTGAAATGAATGAAAAAGACACAATTTCAATGTGATGTTTTTAATTCAATTTTGGTGCCATGATGGTCTTTACAGGTATTGTATACATCTGTTGGCGCCATATATTTAAATCAAATTTCCCGCACTAATTACCATTGGAGGGGCGAGCTCATTAGGGCTTATGTATATATATATATATAGATGAATTGTATTGACGACAACACAATGTTCAATGTACAGCAGTGGCTGCTTATAGTTAAGTTATTTAACGTCGAATACAACAAATAAAACAATTACAGTAGTTTATTTTTTACTACAAGAACCAGTGACATATCATAACGTACAACATCTGTAGTCCTTTTCTAGAGTCTTAGCCTGACGATGTGTAAAATAGTTACACCAAACCGGTAGCCACAATTTAAATAGAGTTCAGATTCTGTGAGATCAGTTTCTTATTACTTTCCCACCTATGAACTTGCAGGGAGTCCGCAATGTTCCTTTAATTCCAATTGTCCTCAACTCAACCAATATCAAATCTTTAAATAGAAAATTATTAATCCATTAGCAACATAGTAGACAACCAGTTATACACCTGTACCTATAATTTATCATTTTATTCAGTAAAGTTGCTATGAAGACAAAACTCATTTTTTATGTCAAATATTTAATCGTTAAGATAAAATAATTTCTTCATCCAAAGATGAAACTGTGCACTTTCTTTATTAAAAACATAACCAAATCTTTGTTAGGTTTGTTTTGCTCTGTGTTGCCAGTGCAAAATTACTTGCGTATCACATTCTACTATAAATTATTGGTAAAAGATAATCCACAAGTATCGCAGTAAGCTCCGAACCTCATAAATTAATAACTTATTCGGAACGCTACGTTTCAAGAGTACAGACTCTCATTGCCAACCAAGTTACCTAAAGTCAGTAACTCGATTGACAAAGAGAGTCTACGTGTTCCTGTGATATGCGAATTATGCAAACACATAGTCCTTGCAATCGTTGCGAAGTTTAATATATACTGGAGAATTTTTCGGTACAAAAAAAATAGTATATCCCTTGAACTAAAAGTGGTCAATTACAGAATAATTTTATTTCCACTAAAATAAACTGTTAATAAAATGTTACCAACGTAATAGCACTGTCTTGGAGTTCTGTCAGAAGCTTATCGTTTTACGCTTGTCCAATTATAAACGTATAACTGGTTGCCTGTTATATCAGTAATGTTAGGATTTTCTTTTTAATCTTACATATACACATATTACAAAAAAAAACCGATATATACATATCTCAGCTTCATGTGCCTCTTTAAATTAAATATTACAGTACACTCAATAATAACGCATAGTTGTAACGGTTGTCGCGTTCCGCCGTGTCACTAGGTTTTTGTCCGTGACGTTTCGTGACAAACTGCGGTTCGCATCTTCAAAGGTGAAAATGCGAACCGCAATTACAACTACGTCAAACGGCCGTGAAAGTCTGAGATACTATTTAATAACAATACACATTTAGGAAGTAAGGCAAGCAGGACGATGTAGTGTAACTCCGCTACTGTGCGTCGGCAAAACCATCAATTTTTAATGCATAACCAACCCGATACGATATTGCAGATACTCGCAGGTTTTCCACTCCATGCACCACATTGCCTTGTATAGAGACTTACTGCTAAACATCAAAAACAATGTTCAAATTAATACCAAGTAAAAGTCTAAAATCAAGAAATTACGTGGTGGAACTTGTCTTCAGTAACGAATCGAGACCTACACTACCGCTCAAAAGTGTTTAGGCACTCTCACTGAGCAAAAATGTATAAAAGCTCAGCAAAAATGTTAATAATATTTATTTTTTATGTATAGATACGCGTACATGAATAAAAATATATTAAATAAATGTGAAAATTAAAACGTTTAATTTAAATTTTGCTTTCATCTATGTGACCTCCTCTTGATTTAATAATTGCAGCACACAATCGAGGCATTCTCGCAATAAGTTTTGTCAGAGTTTCTTGTGTTATTGAGGTCCAACTCGATTGCAATTTGTTCCACACGTCAGTAGCTGATGTCGGAGCCGATTTCCGTACTTCCCGATCTAGTTCTTCCCATAGTAACTCGATTGGATTCAAGCCGGGGGGTTGGGGAGGCCATTCCATAATTTTGAGAGTTCCTTCCTCTTCTAAATGGCGTAAATAGTCTTTACATAATTTAGAGGAATGTTTTGGGTCATTATCTTGGTGAAAGATAAAATTTTGACCCAAAAGTCGAATTCCGGAAGGTATTGCGTGGTTCTCCAAAATTTCGCGGTAGCCTTCTTTTTTTAATATACCGTCAATTTTCACAATATCCCCAACACTAGTGCCAGCAAAACAGCCCCAAATGATGATAGAAGCTCCACCATGCTTCACGGTAGCAGCAATACACTCTTCTCTGGCAAGTTCACCCACAGATCTTCTTACGAATATGTGTCTTCGGGTCCCGAACAGCTCAAATTTGGACTCATCCGTCCATAGGAAATTGTTCCACTCTTCTATGGTCCAGTATTGGTGTTCACGAGCCCATTTAAGTCGCTTTTGCTTGTGTTGTTTGCGTAGTAATGGCTTTTTCATCGGAATACGTCCATGGAACCCGGCTTTCTGTAGGCGACGTTTGACTGTAGAAACACTGGCTAGTTTTTGGCGACCAACATTTAATTCTGCGGTGATTTCCGGGGTTGTTTTGCGGCTATTTAACTTGCTGGTAACCACTATTCTGCGATCATCTGGAGATGTTGTCGGTTTTGGCCTTCCACTCCGTCTTTTATTAAGAAAACTGCCAGTTTCCCGATATTTTTTTACGTTATAGTCAACCGTAGCGTGATGTATTTTCATTTTTTTGGCAATTTGTCTATTACTTATGCTACTTTTATGGTAAGCTATTACAAGCGCACGTGTTTCCGTACTGATTTCTCTTCGCGGAGGCATTTTAAAAATTGTCACACGATATATCGCTTACGACGTGAATAGAGTAACCAGTACCACACTGCAACTGACCATAGATTACAGATTTCACTATAATCTTCTAGGAAGGTAATTTAAACATTATTACCTACAATCTAACAGATGACTAAATTTACTCAGTAAATTCAGAGGGATTGTTATTGTAATTGCACCGCAATAAACAGTTTATGGTAATTCGACCACGTGCAGGTAAATGATAGTAAACCTTATGTGATATAATGGGTGTTTATCTTACTGAACTACATTTTAAATACGTATTTCATTTTATTATAATGTTTTTTTGGTAAACATAATACTATCTGAACGTCTCAATGGTTTAATAACCAGAAAAGACCAACATACTGTCAATAAAAACAAAAGAAGCCGTTTATTCGTTTCTTTCACACTTTTATGAATTGTTTACTTATAAATATATCTATGTATCATCAAATCTAATCCGATGTTGCAAATTCTATGTCACAAATCAATAAATAAAGTAGACTCTTTTTAAATAAACATTTAGCTTGGAAACAAATAAATAGCTGTAGCTCAGCACTCTAAAAACAACTAGTTTTTTGTATGTACTTTGATACGGTATACCACCTGATCATAAATGACATTGTATGTAGGTTTTCAGACCATGCCGCGGTACATACACTAGTTCCCTCTACTCACATGCACAATGCTGGTCCTTATAAAACGCATGTTGATATATGAGCTTCTATATTCTAATAAGGATGCAATAAGAACCAGAATGTAGATTAATGTACTGTTGTACAGATGACTATAAACCGATAAACAACAATAGAAGTTAACCGGTTGACCTGCATTACATATTTCTCAATGAAAATGTATGTTCAATGAACATTGTTATTTGCCATATCATTGCTGTGGTTCACATTCATTTATTATACCGACGCTGTAATTAAACGATATCACGTTAAAGAATTTATTTAAATTGTATTAAAGGCTTGTGTTTAAAGCGGCACTTTATTCAGCATGATTCGAATCCATTACACAAATAATAGCCATGTGAATCAAGCCATAGGCAAATATTAATCCTACTACCTAATGGTTAGTTACAGTATCCTTCTGTATTCTTTTGCACGGAATTTTATTCTTCTTCAAGTATAACTTTCAAACATATTTGCACATCATTTATAACCTGGTAATGACAGTTCCCTACATTTACTGAATGCGTATAGCGTAAGAGGATTTAATTTCCTTATTTGCAACCTTGTAACAAACAACTACTATTAATTATCCATACAACTTAGTAATTAAAATCAAACGAGGATAACAATAAAGTGCCTATCCACTTTCTACTTCCATGACATCCAATTATTGTTTTAAAACAATGTTGATTTACGATATGATGAAGTTCTCTTAATATAGCAAACAACCTATGTAGTCTAAATACGAAGACAAACCCGTCCTTATCGGTTAATAAAGCAAACGTCACTTTCCCTTATTAAAATACGCTGGTGGCTGGTTTCTCATTGTCTAGCTCATATCTGATGAAATATTAAAGATGCCAGAAAAGATTAAATTTGAAATTTATCAAACTAACAAATATCGTTTATAAAATGGTGCCAATATTTTTTCTATAGTTTTTTCTCTTTCTTTCTTGTATATTTTTATTAAATCGACACCCTCCTAACAATGTTACCAGCTGATCTATGTCAGTTAAACATTTGCAGTGTATGTTTCAGCGAGCAATGATTGCCGTGGTGAAAAAACGATCTTCTACGAAAAAACAATCGTTCGACATCTCACGACATCTTCGACATCTCTCGACTCATGCATATTAGAATAATTAAAATAATGGTTGTAATCGTGTAATAATTTCTTGTTCAGCGGCTCAGCGGCTCAGTGGTAGAGGGCCTCCACTTGAATTTGGTAACTCAGCTGTCATGCGTTTAAAACTAACGTCCATCAATTGGAGTGGCAGTACTTTTTTGGGCGACTTCAGAATGTTCTCGAGTCACCATTTGCCGTTGGGAAAATAATTAACGGCGCTTCGCCCTGTACGGCGGCCATGAAACACATTACACATACTATTCCGACGCTATATAAAGCTTCTAAGGTTACGACAAGCTAAAATTACTTATAATCCCGTTGGGCCGTCCACCACCAGAAAAAAAAACATTGAGGCACTACACATTTGTTTTAAACTAGCAAAATCTAACAGAACATTGTCAAATTTTGTTATAACGCTATTATTTTTTGCGTTACTTACAACGTGTAGCAGTGAATGTACATCGCCCACCATGTGCAGAATTAAGAATTTTGCAATTTTTCCAGTGCCCCAACTATTCTTTAGTAATTATTGTGAACGTTTGCAAATCCGTCTCAACTTGAGACTTTTATATCGCTTGACTTTCAAATTTTAACACTACAGATTAAGACTAATAAATTTCTGCCTTTAGCCACCTTCCCAAACGAGTTAGAACCGTGGCTGTGGTGGTACAAAGATTGGAACTCTGCGAAACTCGCGAACACGTGGGAAACACGGTTTTTGTAGATGATATTAATCCATTTACGAATTTCTTTGGCTACAAGTAAGATATTACCATACACTTGATTAAGATAACAGTCTACAAAACGCGTGATGTCGACACCATCAGTTATAAATATTTAACACTTGGTCTCTTGAGAGAAGAAATTTTTCAAATGTATTTAACACCATCCCGTAATTGCTTTACCAATATGTGCTTGTAATCATTTACTATCCAGTAAAAGTCTAATGAATCTAGTGCTTTAAGAGATTCAATTGTCCGTACTACAACGTTAACAACAAATGGTATCGTCCACACATAACCACAATTTTTGTTGTGAAACTCGATTTTCAAACTCTTCGATTATATTCTGTACTGCATATGGTCGCCGCCACGGCACTGCTGACAAAATCGAACAGCCCTACTTATTAACGTAGTTCTTCCTATTTAATTAACAAAAATTAATATGGAATGCACTAATAATGAAGAAAGTGGTACACTGTGGTGTTTTCGGCAACGACTAATACACTAAACGTAAGTTATATTGCATTAAAATTTATATCTTAACGAAAGTCTTCTACTAATATTATGTTAGCTTATTGAAGGGCTAGTACTAGAAGCCCTACAAGACAAGCAATCGCTGAATTGGCTATTATAAGGCATGCAAGTACAAATGTACAAACTAAAACCATTAAATTGTATTTGGTTCAAACACTAAATCATATTATTAGCATATAGAGCAGCACTTATGAATCGCTACTGAATGTGGAAATGCAATATCTTAGTAACATTTAAGGCTGGCGGCTCAGTGACTTGCGTACTTGGGTATCAGTCTCGCGATCGCGGATTCGAACCGCGAAGCTGTTTCTCAGGCTTGAGGTTTTCTATGTTTTTTTTTTCAATGCATGGCGAATGCTGAGAACGAATACCTTAAGCAGGTTCACCGGCGCAGGCATAATAATAATTCATAGCTGGCCGTTACCCCCTGTAATTGGCGAAAGCTGTTGACGGATGCCAATGCATGGATTATTATTATCTTTTAAGGAGACAAAATTTACCTCGTCTAACTGTGGAAATTCTTGAGCAAGTACAACCTTTAATCAACTATGTATAGAAATAGTTAGTAAGAGAATCTTTCACCAATTTGTCCGTTATTATTTTTATGTGAGCTTTTCTGAAAAAAAAGGTTTCGTAAAGGAGTATGACAACTCCTCTGCAAAATGTTATAAAGTCACTGAAACTTTTTTATTAATTATGCCTGAAATATTACGAAACATCAGAGGCAACATAATCAAGAAAGTCCAAAAGTGTTTGCAGTCCAATGTTTGGGCAATCTGACTATTCATTATAATTTATTTCCTTTCTTAATTTGTTGTCAACTTTGTCGTTAGTTTACAATCCATTATATGGAAAGAGTAAATAACGTCATCGTTTTCTATTACCAAGAAAAATATAGAACAGAGTGATACTTATGACAAGAAACTGTAAAAACAAATTATTTAAAACCAATCCTATAAATAAATCCTGTATAAACCTTTTTTTCTTTCCGAAAATTTTACAATATTTTAGGAACCAGCAGCGATAGTAAAATAAAAATTAATAGATATTCCTTAAATTTAACTTTTAGAAAATTATAAATAACGCCGGGGAAATTTAAGATAACGGCGTATAGCGTGTAGATCTTCAATATTGGGAAGGACCAAGAAATTCTAGAGTTGTGAAACCGTTAAATGCAAGAATGCAAGGAATTTCACTGATCACATGATGCACATTTAGTTGACGTACAATCTCTCAGAGCTATGCATACATACCTCCACTTAAAAGTGACAGGAAACGAATGGGTAACGTCCAACGCGCGTAATATACACGAATACTGTTTGCACTTGAAGTAATTAAAATAGCAAATAGCTTTCGGCAAATATCCAATAAGGATTGTACTTGATTTTTGAAAAATAGCGTTCTAATAAATTTCGAAAAGAATATAAGTAAAATATTTGTGAAGTATTCCCGAAAGGGCATATTGGTATTGGATAGTAAATACTATGTTCTTTAAATGATCCAAATAGACCGAAAAAATAACCATTTTGGCTTCTTTAAGAATACTGACAAGTACATAGCACACTAAGATCGTAGTTACATTACATAGATTTTTAAAGATTTAAAAAAATTTTGGTGGTCTTAAAATTAAAAACGGCAGCGTAAATGATTAATCAGGTAAACTGGGTCATCCCAAAGATATGTTCGTTAGTAGATAACCGTCCATAAAAAGGGAATATATACTAGCCGTCATAAGTTTGATTGCACTATACAAAATAACAAAATAACAAAATATAACAGATAATATTTACGAAAAGTTTATTAAAGAAACAAACTTTACTCATTAACTTCAAATATTTTATTGACAAAATAGTCCATTTTAAATCGCTTCAAACACGATTCGTCTATAGCATTCCACACTTCATGCAAAGCATTCCAAAATGCTGCTTTGCCAGTCGGAGATCCTTTCCATAACACATTTTTTCAATCATTTACACTCCAGCTTCAGTGAGCTTTTCAGAATTTAGTCTTTTCCGTTTGTGTACAGAACTTAACCGTAGTTTTCTTACTACAACATGAGCCCTCAAACTGGCTTTTAGTAGTCTCAATTCTACTGTCGACACACTTACTGGCTGACGGCGTTGCAAATTGAACTCTGACGCAATTTGCGATGCTGTAAGGCGGAGACTTGTTAGGGAAATCTCTCGGATGTATTAGTCGTCTCGTTCCGTCGTTGATCTGGGACTTCCACTTTGCTTTCTGCTCACCGATTTCTCTCTTTCTTTTAATTGTCCTACGCACACAACACTCAAAACTATTTAATAGTCAAGCAATTTCTCTATTTCAAACATTTGCTTCGTGTAAAAAGTATATTCTGGAGTGCACTCCAATATTCAATTCCCTTCTTTTTGGCACTTCTTCGATCAAGTAAACTAACAATATGAGATGGGGTCTTGTTAATCCAATCACAACCTGTTTCAGTATTTCGGCAGTATACTGTATGCGTACTGTATTATAAGGCAGGGGAATGGTTTAGTACCCCTCCCAAATTCTATTCCATAACGCATTCATCCCCAATTCCCTAGTATTAACACATTATTACTTTATTGCCATCACAAAATTTAATACAGGAATACATTCTTTTCGTGTTTAAATGGATTTTGAAAATATGTTTTATTATTATGAACATATACTATCAACATTAGATTGTAAATACCATGCTAAGAAGACTAGTATGAATTTCCCTAAATATTTTTAAAATGGTTCTAAGTGTAACACAATATATTAGGTGCGATCAAACCTATGACGGGTAGTGTAACTAATGTTATCATACCATCATACAGCATTTATTAGATTTTACAACATTATATATTACTAGCAATGTTACAATAGAAAAAAATGGATTATATATCCTTTTACAGCGTGGTGTGGTATTATTATCGAATTATCCTAAGTACACATGCACTGTAAGCTTATCTATTGATAACATCGTGATCCTTTCTAATTAATTACATACTTGTTTTATTACCCACGGAATAGTTCCTGAAACAGTGACACCCATATAAATATCATTAACTAATTAACACATATTACGTCTTTCACTTTAACAGATGTATGTTTTGAATTTTAAAACAAGGTCACTTAATTATATAAAACAATACGTTAAACCGCAAAATCATCATGAAATGTGTATTTTTGACAAACAAATAAAACACATACGATTTTTAATTTTTGTTTTCAATTGTTCGACCTAAAAAATGCAATTTGCATAGGAAAAGCTATCAGACTCGATGAATTTAAACGAATTTTAGCTGCCTCGAAATCACTCGAATCGTTTCAAAACCAACTAAACGAGTCCCGAATATTTGTCGAGATGCCGTAGGCAATATTTTAATTCTCTGAACGTGTTTTGTTCTAGACAGGAAGTCAATAAACGAATAATTACACAATTTCGCTATTAGATGAAAAACATTGGTGTTTTAAAATTGCAAGCAGATGAAATCCTGAATTTCATGACAATTTTTTCGGCATTAAACGAAGTCAGCCTTTGGTCCTAACAAGCCTAATCTTCCTCTTTTGTTAAAACACCAGGCTTGACTAGTTGCTGAGAAAGACACAAAATGTAGCGATATACAGTACCGTTCATAAGTTTAAAACCATTTAATGAAAAATAGTAGAAATTGTTAAAGAATAAATATCACCGCAATATAGTATATGATGCAATAATATTTCCAACAAAAGCTGTCGAAAGTAAAAAATATTTTACTACAGCTTAACAAAATATCTATAATAACTAAGTTATAATAATAATGATAATCTATATTTGTCCACCTGATATACAAACAATTAGTGAAGTTACATTGGTTACATATATACCTCATGTGGAATACAATATCAAATCAACAAACATGTCTACGCTACACAATACATTTTATAAACGTGAATAAAATCTTAAAACTAACTACACATTCTATGAGTATATTCTATTAAAGTTAATGACCGTATGGAACACAGGCGATTTGGCCAAGACATCTATATTATGATACTCATAAATCCACATAAGCTAGCAATGACGGTGAATCTATTTCATTAGATATTAGATTAAATAAAAGCCTTATACTATTTTTATTACGAAGATATTAGAATGATCTAAAATTATGTTACTGCAACAATGTCACATAATCTGAACCACGACGAGGGCTGATACGTGTTAGTAAGAATATCAAATTAAGGTGACATACTTCAATTTGAACTGAACAAGGGCATAGTATAGAGTTCTTAACACCGAGATGTCACGAAAGCACCACAATTTCTTGTTATGAAGCCCAATGATTTATAGGCAAAAATACATATTGCAGATATAATCAGAGAAGCTTAATTTTGAGTCAAAAGTACTCCCAAATCCTTTCCTTTCTCTGTTATTGCAATGAATGTAGATTGAACAGTGTTATTAAAAATTAATGAATTAACGCGTTTAGTATAAGAAATTACATTAACATTTGCGAATGCTCAAAGATATGCCATTAAGAATACACCAATCATTAATAAGGTTAAGATAAATCTGCGACTTAACAGAATTGATTAATGAATCGATATTATTGCAGAGATTTTGAGACCATCCAAGTCTCAAATCGAGAAAATTTACGGAGCATATCATTTAGAAAAATATTAAATAGTAAAGGTCGGACCTTTACTATTTCCACCCTGTGGAACTCCAGATAATATTCTGAAGCGAGCGGAAAACGTAACGTCGGATTTACAATTAGATAAATATTTAAAAATGAATCAATCATGTCATGAAATACACTGTAATTTAACATTTTTCAATGTGCATTATTTTGGCAATAAATAATGTCAAGAGCAATTCATACCTCGCGTAACGTATACAATTTAAAACCTAAAATTCATCCATCTGCTACTACTAATTGTGAGTGAAATATTTTTGAACATTGAAATTCATTGAGTATATCTTTTGCACCAATGTGTATACACCTTGCATGTTTCATTATCTTTTTGTTGCCTCGATAGTTATCTAGAAAACCAGAAACGTATATATGAAACGAGCAATTTGCACACTTTAAAACAAATCAGAAGTTTCATAATTATATATTTTATGGCGTCTATTTAAAGTTAATGAGTGCTTCATATCTTTGTTTCCTTGCTTGCTAGTTTTAACATGGTTTAGAATGCTGCTTAAAACTCACAAGTAATATTAAAATTAATTTAGTAGTGGAGAACAGAACTTTTTCTGAAGGAAAATAGTTATGAGAGGTTACAACTTTCATACAAAGATGGTGCTACTATATACCGACAAGACTCATGATATATCGAACCGGATTAAAAACAGTTATACTTCAGTTTATCAGTATAGCTCGATAATACGTCTGTATATTACTAGCAATAAACCTAATTAATTGCTGGTTGTAAAATTTCTAAAACGAACAACAACATAGTCCGTTATAACCAACACCAACTTCTACGGCGTAATCGCTATTAAGAGCAAAATTCAATTATCCGCCTATGATGATTATTACGTTTAACCGCGACTATTTAGAAAATGCCTTTTTTTGATTTGTTAAACAGTGTAACCGCTCCATCTGATGTCGGGACACGTTTTGATACATTTTATATGTAGAGTGGAAACAGGTCGTTGTCATCGTTTCATCCCATCAAACCGCTAGATAAAAACGTCCTATATAAAGTAGAACAATGCAATTAACGTAATCGTCCGCGTAAATGATGTACATTTTGATTTCGCTGATAGCAATGGTTCGACGATAAACGCTGTAGTTGTGGACGGTGGAGAATTAATATTTACTTATTCGTAATAGGAGTGTACGTGGGTAAGATGAATTATTCGCCCGGCGCACAAATAATAGTTCTGAAGAGCGGTATTGTACTTGACGATAAACGAATAAATAAATAACTAAATAAATCTAACATAACCGTAATTAGAGAGGATGTTAAATATTTTGTATTGAGTTTTTATTAAACGTTAAATTAGGAGATAATGGGGACGTACAAATACGAATTTTGTGTTTTCACTTTTTTACGACTACATATTTGAAGTTGGGGAAAGGGAAAGGGAAAAGATAACTGTTTTATTGATCGTGCAGAATAAAAACACAAAGAGAAGGATATTCTGAAACAAAGTTTCTCACAAAGAAATTTGATATCATTCAGGGCGACATGAAATGTTTCCGGAATCGACCAGAAAAAGATGGTATTGATGTGGTTTTTTATTTTTATTTTTCGATGTAGTCCCCTCGAAGATCAATACACTTTTTCAAACGGTGCTCCAGTCTCTTCAAGCCGTCGGAAACGTGGGATGTTTCGAGGTCCGCAAAATAGCCATCTGTAACGCCGATGACCTCCTCATTTGAGGCAAATCTCTTTTCTCCCCGTGATTTTTTCTGGTATGGGAATAGGAAAAAGTCGCTGGGGGCTAGGTCCGGCGAATATGGAGGATGAGGAACTAATTCGTAGCGCAACTCATTCAATTTGGAAACGACGACGCGGGATGAATGAGCCAATGCATTGTCATGGCGGAAAAGCACTTTTTCTACTACAAACGATCTCAATCTCTTAGATTGCGTTGGATCCTGGCCAGACACTCTTCCGAAACGGTCACCCGACTTCGTTTTTGCTCCAGTGTGAGCAAACGCGGTATCCATCGCGCCGAAAGCTTTTTCATACCCAGAATTTCGTGTGGGATATGACCAACGCGTTCTTCTGAAATGCCTGTTGTCTCTGCTATCTCTTTCAGCTTCAATCGGCGGTCGGCCAACACGATATCATGAATCTTGTCGATCATTTCATTGTTGTTAGCGGTTTCTGGGCGTCTACTGCGTGGTTCGTCACTTGTACTTGTCCGGCCACGTTTGAACTCGGTCACCCAAAAGCTGATGGTCGAAAATGATCTAGTAGTGTTGTATCACTGCACGAAATTTGATTTTATCCATTTTTGCGAAACTGCCTAACTTGCTACACAAAACACACTCTTAAATAACAACTATTGACAATAGACGTCTACAATTTTGACAGTTGCTAAAAAGGGTTACCCTTGCCGACCAATGAATCCACTTCAACCTTCGTGCGCCATCTCTTGCCGATTCCGGAAACATTCAAGGTCCCCCTCATACAGTTAATGCCATTATTGGTTGAACATAGCATCATTCAAATGTCCTCCACGGAAGCGCTAACGAGAATGAATCCGCTGAATACAATTTTCCATGACTTTTTAGCATAAATTGGGTTAAATTGGTATGCAAATCATGTAATGTCGCTGATTTGTTGGCGTAAACTAACAACTGGACATAACCCTACGAAATTACAATTTCCTTGCAGTTAGCCAACATTTTAAAATTCCTGGAAAGTATCAGCCCCGGTAGGATTCGTATCTGTGCGTTTTTTCTGAATTGGTATTTATTGTCATTTTCTGTAACTGTTTTCTTTGTTCTCTTTAATACCACTGCATGCAACTACTGTAATCATACCGTAACTAATTCCTTCTATAAATATGAAAATTAGCCTTGTACGCTTTCTGTAGAAAACCAATTGCCAAGGCGGAACTTGAAAACTTTCTTTGCTGGACTCTAGCCAATTCAACTCGTTGGAAAGACTGTCCTGCGAGAAGCAACAGCCAATTGGGTTATATTATAATCCGCACAGCAATAGAACAATATAAATCAACAAAAGTACAAAAAGTTGATGATGAAAAGACGGTCCCAACGAATACAATGTTAAAAGCAAATGCTAGGTTTTGTGTGTATTTATATATCGTTTCTAAATATATTTCGTCTCATATAACGAATGATTCAGTTCAAAGTGCTTCCTTGAAAGCTAGGAAGTTACTTTATTTCATACAATGAGAGTAAAAATTATGGAATTTAAGAAGCTGATTTAAGAAAGATGCTCAAAGAGGTCAATTTTTAACTTAAATTCAGCATCTTTTACTTACTGCCGAAGTGGTTGATGTCATGATGAATCTTCTTAAATACAAATCCATATTTTGGGAACAACAATGGAAAGGGCTTTGCTTGATGCATGCAGCAATATCCCATTGAGGGGGTACTTTAAAGCATCAATACAAATTCGATAGTGTTTACTTACACTAAAGAAATTAATGGTTTTGAAAATTTTTAGGGAGAAAAGTCCCAACCTAACAAAATTGTCCCTGTGCAGAAGCTCCTTAATGGTGATCGGAAATTTTACTTCTGCGAAAAGGTGCTTAAAGCGTTCGCAAACCAATCGGGACGTCTTCACTGCACGGAGAAGTCATTAGGCACAATTGTAAATATTGGACTGAATTAAATCCTCACTGCATGCAAGAGTGCCATATACGACGTCCACAAACATTGAATCTATGAGCGGATTTTATCAATGGGTATAGTGTGGGATCACGTTTCTTCTGTGGATTATTGAACGGGCAGATGTCCGTACAGTTTCCGTGTTAAATGAATACATGCCGATTCTAATATCTAGGTTCTTCAACATTGTTCTTTTGAGAATATTGGACACGACAGCATATAAACAGCTTACCCTGTTGCAGAATTCAGAAGATAAGACCTTTTATTGTTTATTCCAAAATGTAAGGATCCCCTTTCAATTGATAATGACATTACTTCTACAGAGATGGGGAACGAGCTCATTTTCATGTGAAGAAGGTGCCAGACAACATATAAATTGACATGTTCAAGGAATTTTAACAAAAATGAATTTTATTCCATAATTTTTACGCTCATTCTATATTCTTATTTGAACAAATCTCAATACTTAAAAGTTAGAGATTCGAGAAAGAGTAATTTCTTAATTCACCCACGTATGTATAGCTTAAATAATAAGGATTATTGCTTATATATATAAAGGAAATTCGAGCTATTATGTGCAAGTTAATGCAACGATTAAAGTAACCATGAAATTATAGAAACTGATAATTACTTACAATTCAATATTAGTAAAACTTATTTATTAATCAAAACAACACATTTATTCCACAAACGAAACTACTTTTCTTGGTTCAAGGTTGTTCGATTTCGTATAAAGTGATTTTTGCTTAAACTGGACCCAAGCATTTTACGTTATGCCTACATGTACCTGCACCTACACTACCAGTTTGATCGCACCTAATATAATGTGTTACACTCAAGAACTATTTTAAAAATATTTAGAGAAATTCATATTAATCTTCTTAGAATGACATTGACAATCCAATGTAGACTTATTTACAAAATCCATTCAAACAAGAAACCCCTGTATTAAAGTTTATAATGGTAAAAAAACAAAAATAATGAAATAGAATTTGGTAGGGGTGCTGAATCATCTATTTGCCTTACAATAAACTGCAAATTCAGTACGCATCCAGTATATTGCCGAGATACTGAAGACGTGTGTGATTGCATTAGGAAGACTTTATTTCACATTGTTACCTAAGAAATCGCAGCCTTACCGCACCACAAAGTATGGCAGAGTTGAATTTACAACGTCGTTAACCAGCAAGTGTGTCGACAGTAGAATGGAGACTAATGAAAGTCGGTCTAAGGGATCGCACAGCAGTAAGAAAAGCACGATTAAGTTCCGTACACAAACGGAAAAGACTAAATTGGCTAAAAGCTTACACAAACTGGAAGGTGTATGGTTGGAAAAATGTGTTATGAACGGACGAATCGAAATTCGAATTATGCGGAAATAAACTTCGCCACCCTGGAGAATGAATGTTAAGACGAATATATTTCAAAAACAGTGAAATATAGAAGAGGAAACATCATGGTATAGGGTTACTTTAGAAGCGGAAAGATTGTAACATTAGTTAAAATAGATGAAAAAATTACAAAGAAATGTATGAGAATCCTAAAAAACGATACGGTACTAACGCGATGTGAATTAATTGGGGAGGAGTTCATTTATCAGCAAGATAACGGTTTCAAATTTTTTGAAGGAGTCCTAGCCTTAATGGAGTGGCCACCACAAAGCCCTGATTGTAACTCCATTCACCTCACTTAGATCGTGAAGTCCAGAAAAAATCTGCGACTGGCAAAGTAGCATTCTAGAATTCTCTACAGGAAATATGGAATGATATATGCGAATCGTATTTGAAGCGATTAGTTCTAAGGATGCTGTGTATCTGTCAGGCAATTATTAAAGCAAGAGGGTTACTCAGAAGAGACATTACAACAGTATATATTTTATTAGAATACATTATTTTGTTAATAAAACATTTTAAGTTAATGAGTAAAGTTTGTTTCTTTAATAAATTTCTCGCAAGCATTATCTGCCTAGTTTATTTTGTTATTTTATATGGTGCGATCAAACTTATGAACAGCAGTATATACGGTTGTTCAATTAAAAAATGTCCCTTGAATTATTTCGATATCGTTTACATGAATAACGATTAGTATATATTGAAAGAAAAAGATACGAATTATTGCAGCAAATATTTTAACCATAGAATAAATTAAATTACTACCACATAAATGTACAATTTCCTGGTGGATTAGTATTAAATAAAAGCACAGGAATAGATGAAACAATCATAGTAGAAACCGCAGCGACTTCTATTTTAATTTCATCAAATACGTATCTACCAAGAAGTCTACACTCAGCAACCGCATAACAAAGAGATAATTACGCATAAGCTATTTCAAATCAATTTATTATGCTCTAAATATTCCGCAAACGGATAACATACAGAAACGTTGCTCGGATATAATTTTAGACACCAGGAAATACCTTCCTGGTAGATGGCGCTAACGCGTATATGTAAATAAGTACCGCAGAAACTGGCACTAACATATCGAGGAATTTCGAATGAGCAAAGAATTCCTTCAGTTTTTTTTCTATCTCTTCCAAGAAGTCTAAAAATATATACTCTTCGCTGGTAAACAGCGCCGAATATCGTAAAAACAAGAAATGCTCAATAGCAAATTGACGTAATACGTTATTTGCACGGTAGAGTAATCTAGTAGAACGAAGATGCATTTTCTTTGTTAAACTCATCTTCTCTGTGAAAGGAAATCGATTAATCAAGACGATAAAGCAATTTTCTATTCGACAAGAGATGTTTTTACTTTTATTAGTCGATTGATAAAAGCATTCCTTCAATTTAGAGAGCTAAAGATAAGCTTCCGCAAAAAAAAAACGTTAACTCCTAATCGAATGCCGACTTGAAATGAATAAAAGAAAGAGGAAATGGAAGAAGCTACGATAATGTATATACAGGATGCGCTATATATTTTTTAGAAAGAATATTTTTCGCTAATTTCTTGAGTAATGTTGGCTTTTAAAGTTTGTCGCGTTGGAGGAATATTTTGGAAAACCATAGCATTTAAATTATCCACAGAAAAAATTAGGGCTGGTCAAATCCGGTGACCTTGACTTAAAATCACCATGCAAATTCACGCAAGATGGCTTGTTGCTCCATCTGCACTCGAACCATAAGTCGTTATGTTCTAACTAAAATCATTGTAATTCAGCAGGTAGAAAATTTTGGAGCATCTTCAAATACCCTTGAGAAGTTACACTCACTGTACGGTCATCTTCTTCGAAAAAGTGCGAGTTTAGTATTCCGAATGTAGCCACACCGTACCACACGGTAACTTTTTCGGAGTGCGGGGATGCCTGCATTCGTGGCCTTATTGAGGTTGTTCGGCAGCCCAGCATCGAAAATTGTTTCTATTTACAGATCCCGATATGAAATGCGCCTCGTCACATATTATTAAATAACGCGAGAGCTGCGTTGATTCAACGGCCACATTTCGATAGCCACTAAACTGCACTACATAGCTATTAATTTAAGCCTTTGATTATACTCTCCATTTTACTCATATTCGGACAGTGGCATTTCAAAAACCGTCAATATCCATTGCGCCACTCTCTGTAACAAATTGTCTTTGATAACCCATTTTTTGTGAACTACAGAAGTGTAGCGAATCCATAACAAATATCTCTGGTAAGAAATAAAATGTTTCTATTTAAAAATACTCATGGAGTATTGGCATTGTGTACGCATATGATTAAAGAACGATACGTGCAAATTTTTTGCGCCTTATACGCACCTGGAAATAACTGACCTGAAAATTTCTATTCGCAAAAACTTTACACCAACCGCGTAAATTATTGCCGCTACCGCTACTTGATCTCCTAATAAATACATATATTATAGTAATTATTTATCTTCAACTATAGTATTGATGCTCATATCAGTACATATTTTACTGGATATAACATTTACTGCACACAACTTTAATGGTACTCTAAAATTCACCTATCGAAATATATAATAGCAACTAACCACATGAAAGAATCGCAAAATGTCTAGCTTCAAATTGAACACTGGATTTTGCATATGAATTTACCACACACAAATGCAATTACTGGTAGGAAATAAATAAACAAACGTCCTGAGTAAACAAAATATCCATGTTTCAATTACATAAAAGCATACACACCGTTTTGTAATAACTAGAACTGCCAAATGGTCCCGGCAAACTCTAAAATCACAACCGTTACGGTGACCACGGTGTTATTGTATTTCTTTATTACTTCTTTAATATTCTGTCCATTATTTCTTTTATTACGAAGAATACATAAAGTACTTAATTTACGCTAGAAATGAAATAAATAATGCATAAGTTTTTTAACAAGACATTGAAATACATACTGCGACGATAAGACAAGGCGAAGCCAAACTGTTTCCTTAAAACTTAAAAAAAACGCATTTCTCAATCCAAACTTGGGTTAAAATTTCTTCAAAATGAATTTTTGTATGGCGTACGGTATTGCCTGTTGAGAATCATTTTCGCAATATGTTGGACATCCTGTATACAAAGGCTATTACAAGTAAGTATGGTATTTCGATGCTAAATAGCCTTTTTAAAGTGATTACTACTAACATTTAAGATTTTGTCTAATATTAATACGTTCATATACCAGGTGTATGCATAATTCTTTTCCCATTTTTTGCTAAAAAGAAACACGTAATTTTCATGGGAAATTATTTTCTTTCATTATTCAAAATATTCATTCATATTACATTTCAGGTAATTTATAGATACCATGCCAGGAAAAACTGCTTGCTTTTTCCAGCAAACTATTCGTCGAGCCATTTTCCAACTTCCTCGAAATTAGTGGCGCCAGCTCGAGCGAGTACGGCGGGTGCGGAAGGATGTTCCATCCAAGCTATTTCAAGGAGTCTTTCACTCCTTTTGCTGTGCGAGACGGCGCATTGTCGTATAACAAATTCACTTTGGCATGTCTTCCGGCCCATTCCAGTCGTCTTTCGATTAATGCGTGGTTTAAATTAATCATTGGCGATACCGTTATGTATTAATGGTTCCGCTGGGCTTCAAGAGTTCATAACACACAATGCCGCTCTGGTCCATACAGACACAGAGCATGGTCCTCTTGAAAACCACGATTTTTTCCGCTTCGGGTTTTCAAAGTAAATCTATTTTTCGTGACCCATCACAATTCGGCACGAAAATGATTTCCTTTCGTGGCGTTGAAGCAGCATTTCACAGGTGACTGCGATTTTCTATTTCACTTTCATTCAAATCGTGTGGGGACCATTTACAGAGTCTATTGATCTTCCCCATTGCTCGTAAATATCTGCTGATGGTTTCTTATAACACATATAATGCTCCTGCTAATTGCCGTTGAGTTTGAGTTGGGTCATCATCCAATAACTCCCTCTTTCCATTTTTGTGGTCTACCGAAGCGCTAACTATCCTTCGTCACTTTTAAATTGTTGAAACCATGTCTCACATGTTCTAATCAATGAAGCGTGTTCACCATATGTTTTCACCGGCAAACAATGACTTTCAACAGACTTTTTCTTTTGATTAAGTAAGAAAAGTAATGCTTGCCGCAAATGTTCTTTTGCAGACACAAAGCTCGACATGATAACTGAACGATAAAGCAAAGACGCTAGTTTTTGGCGGGCTCAACCTGTGTGTATTTGTAGTTTAAATGCCAGATGAACAAAATGACGTATGTGTCAAATTAATACGCTGCGTACATTTCACTAGCGCCATCCCTTGGTTAAATCGGAAAAAAACTTATGTATACACCTGGTAAACTATTTCCCAAACCAAATATTATAAGATTCACCAGTAATTCATTCTTTAAGTAGAAGATTTATTGTCAGTTCAATAACCACTTTGAAGAAACTAGTTCATTGTTTCAAAAATATATAATACTATATGGGTGAAATAAATAGAGGACTGTATTTCAGAATATCAGAATTTACTAAAAATTCAAGGCTGAAGATGTCCCGAATAGCTGCACGAAACCAGTCGCTAAAATTTGTAATCCGTTCTCATCAAACACGTGTTTCAAATTCAATTTAAAGCAATATTTAATTAAGCACAATTATTACAGTTTATCAGAATACGACTTGATTACTGAACGGAATTGCAAATACCACAAATCTTAAAATGCAAAAAATATTTGAAAATATGAATTGACAACAATACCTAGTAGATATCGAAACTCAGAAATTATCTAAGGTTAAAAAATGAAACAAATACCATACATTTCGATCAACTAACGAATTGAAAAAATGGAAATCACATTAGAGTAATGTTGAAAAATTCTCGGCGCGATAGGTTAGTAACGTATGTATATTTCTTTTCCGACTTTAACATCTTAACACATTAACATCGCGCGTTCATTAACGTTCATTGATTCAGTAGGCCCATACATCACAGGCTTACCGTTCAATGTGTATATATGATTTTCGAAGTTCCGAACCATTTGTTTACAATTTACCGTTGAGGGGGAGAGAATGAAATGAAGAAGACGTATTTTGTAAACATCCGGCTGTTAATAAGTTTAAACATTTTATACCCCGCTTTTGCTTATAGCCTATTATTGAACATAGAGAGAACGCGCGATATTTGTGCTTGCCTCTGTTCTTCTCCCAGCTCGATTTATAGTCTGGTCGCTGTTTGTATGCGTATATACATGTATATTTTGGATGACGGTCTGTTACGGTTAGCTGAATAGAAATCGTCAAAATAACCTATTGTTTATAAACGAGTTCTGTTTTCCTACGTGGCATACCTTATGCTGCGTTATAACTCGTGAATTTCGTGAAAAATCGAATGTATTTGCGATATCAAGAACGCTTTATAATGTGTTTTTTGAAATATCGATGCCGTTTTAAATATCTTAAGTAGTTTCGTGTTCGAGGAAAGGAATAGAGCTCTTTCTTATATTTCCTGCAAAGAATGATTTAAATTAAGTTATACAGGATGTATACCAAATGAAGAAGTATTTCGTAAGCGTTACAATACCTAACATTGCCTATTGATATACTCCAAGTTTATTAGAAATAAATAAAATTAAAAAATATTGATCGATTTTTTAATAATGGGATAAAATATTTAAAGGAGTTTTTAAAATTAGTAGTCTTAAACATAAGTCTTGATAAGGACTGCATAGGGTAGTAGCAGTATACAGGGCGTATCTAAAGTAAGTAACATAATAATGGTGCATTTTTTAGACTGAATTGCCTATATATTTTTACATATATATACATTCAGGAATATAAAACCTACGTAGCAAGATTTTTATTTTTCATCTAGAAGGCGATGTTGTCAAATTACCCCATAATCCGATTAAAAACAAAAGAAATATTCTATAATTTTTAAAGAAAACTGTAAAAAAATGTTTGTAATAGTATAAGATTGATTTCATATTTTCTTCAAAATAAATGACCTTACATTAAGAAATCAATTATCTAGTATCTGTTCGGATATTACCCGAATATTAAGAGATAAGTTATATTTTATTTAACATGCTCTTTCCTTCTTATTTATATACATATATTTAATTTTATCTTACATATTTACATTACATATTCAAGTAGATACTTGACGTAGTGATTAATAGTTTTACAACCATCTGGTTTTACTAGCAATTAGCTTTACGATTTAATGTATATATTTCCGAATTCTCATTATTAAACATTAGGTTAGGAAACTGTTAATATTAGAGTTTATACTTTTATTTGTTTAGAAACCTCTTGCGATTATGATTATTAACGTATGCACCATCACAACAATTTAATTACATTCAACATTAAAGACATACGCTTCTGAAACTTTCTACGAAGCTGCTTAGAGTAATTTTCAATCAATTAGTTATTTAATTCAACAATTCAAAGATTATAAGGCAAGCCTAAGACAGGCAGAGTAGTGAGTAGTTGAGCAGTCAGGCATCAGTAAGCAACAATGTAATTTCAAAACCGAAAAATTCATTGTATTTTTAGTTCAAATAGTTAATTCTTACAATGGACGGGGGTTTAAGTGCTTCATGCTATTAATAAAATAAATGAAAACACCCGTTTTTCATTATAAACTGTCACCAACCAGCTCCAAAATAAAGCTTATACGGAAGTCACGACCCGTGAGCGCTGAAACTAGCTCCAACAACATTGAAATTACCTTTCAGTTATAATTTTTCAAAGGTAAGTCTGTAATAAAACAAATTTTAACAGATTGTGGAATCACTTGACGGTATTACGTTCTAGAATAAAAATACGACTATAACGCTGTCATGGCAATACAACTACATTTTTAACACACGATGTAATATTTGTTTTTGTTTTAAACATATAAATTCTTAGAAATTTTAATGAAAGCGTCTATTTGCTTAAGTTTAACAATTGCATTCCTGTGAATTACATGTGCATATCTTCTTGTATGTAGCCCCCTATCTAACCAAATTTATAAAAATATTTTAAATTGCACCGAAGAAGATTATAAATGTTTTTGGAACGACGAATCCAAATTCAAAAGCGAATTTCTCTCCGTATGAAACCTAAGAAAAAATGTTGTCAGAACGTGTCGTGTCATCTGTTAAAACATAAAGGAGAGTCGGTAATGGTATTGGGTTGCTTTTCTTTTGAGATTTGAGGGAATACGTAGACCGCCTTTGTAGTTTTTACAAAAACTAGGAAAGATAAAAATTTTTAGAACAAATATTTTTAATACAAAATGGTTGAAAAGATGGTTTCTGAAGACTTCAAAGATGTTGAAGCCATCTTGAGGTAGTAAAAATCGCTGTCCATGAATTCTTCGTTTTACAATCGGAAACAGGAAGAAGTATTAGGTCGTAATCAAGTAAATAACGATGGACAATGGAATTAATTCGATGTTTCCTACCTTCAAATACTCAACTGTTTAACACGCTGTGTGAGAGCTGGGGTTGTCACAATGAAAAATGATGCAATGTTATTGGTTAGTTTTTTTAATTTCGTCGATGACTTCTGGCATTCAAATTGTCATATTCCATTCAGCATTAACTGTTCTTCGATCTTCTAAAGGAACGGTTACGACATATTCAATACAGAAGTGCTTAGTGAAATTCGATGCATCTCGAAACACCCAAACAGTGGATTGCTGCTTAACACATGGGCTGAAAAGTCCCGGGCCTAACACATAGATGACGCTAGTTTTATTGCAGTCACCTTTCTCTCAGTTAGTACTAACCTTCAAAAGACAGCTCTTAAAATTTCATCATATCCTATTCATTAGTTTGTGAGTTATTGTGCTAAGAGTCACGCTACTTTTCTTATTTTCAAAACAATGGATCAAAAACAATTTGTGTTTTAATTTTATACTGCTTCTTGATGGGAAAAAATACCGTTCAAGCGAAGCAATGGCCTGAAAAGTGTTATGGGGACTCCGCTCCATCAGAAACAACAATAAAAAACAAACAATAAAAATTTGCTGACTTCAAACGTGGTCGTAGAGACACCGATGATGCAGAACGCAGTGGACGTCCAAATGAGGCGGTAACACCAGAAAACATCAAAAAAATCCACAAAATCGTTTTGAATGATCGAAAAGTGAAGTTGCGTGAGTTAGCTGACATCGTAAAGATATCAAAAGAACGTATTGGCTTTATATTGCATGAGCATTTGACTATGAGAAAGCTCTGTTCAAAGTGGGTGCCGCGTTTGCTCACTGTTGACCAAAAACAAGAACGTGTTGATGATTCTGAGCAGTGTTTGGCCATGTTTAAACGTAACAAACCGGAATTTTTGCGTCGATATGTAACAATGGATGAAACATGGATCCATCACTTCACTCCGGAATCAAAACGATCGTCATCTGAGTGGACAGCAACTGGTGAACCTCGTCCAAAGCGCTTAAAAGCAGAACAATCAGCTGGAAAGGTTATGGCCTCGGTATTTGGGATGTGCGTGGTGTAATATTCATCGACTATCTTGAGAAAGGAAATACCATCAACAGTGAATATTATATAGCGTTATTGGAGCGTTTGAAGGCCGAAATCGCAAAGAAACGACCGCATATGGCAAAGAAAAAATTTTGTTTCATCAAGACAACGCACCGTGTCACAAGTTAATCAAAACAATGGCAAAACTACATGAATTGAACTTCGAATTGCTCCCACATCCACCGTATTCGCCAGATTTGGCTCCCAGCGACTACTGGCTGTTCGCAGACCTCAAAAAAATGCTCGCCGGTAAGAAATTTCGCACGAATGAAGAGGTTATCGCTGAAACTGAGGCCTATTTTGAGGCAAAAGATAAATCGTTCTTCAAAAGTGGTATTGAAATGTTGGAGCGGCGCTGGAATGATTGCGTTGCTCTTGATAGAGATTACATTGATGAATACAGCTAATTTTGAACCAAAAAACCGTGTTTTCTTTGTTAGGCCAGGGACTTTTCAGCCCATGTATTAGTTTCCGGCCCATATGAATATATTTAAATTTCGCCATCCATTACGATATTATATACGGATTTTACAATTCCTTGGTTCTTTTTAACATTTCTTCACACCAATTAACCGGGCCTTTGAACCTCTATCAAATTATGCGAGAATATATCTTTTTCAAAGATAAATGTTGGTGCAAAATCAAATGTCCTGCAGCAACAGTTTTTGGAGTAACAACCGACTTTGGTCAACGTTCATGAAATTCATCGCTGACGGACGCACAACCACGACGCATTTCGGCTAACCAATTGTAAATGATCTTTTATAATGGTGCTTCGTTATCAAAAGTAGACTTTTACGAAAATAGTTCAGAAGATTCCTTTTTTAAATGCTCACTGTGAACAATAACAAATGTAAAATTTTCCGAAAATAGTAGTTACACATCTGAATTGTGCCACCTAATAGTCATTTGCAAAAACCTTAAGAGGCGGCTTACGTATTGGGAAAACAGCATAAACAAACGTAGCCTCAAACTTAGGAGCGATGGCGTATTTAGAAAAGCAATCTAACTACATACAGAATAACAATTTTAAAACATACAATACTTTTTTGCCTTCCAGTACTTTAAAGCTCTTTAATTCTTGAAATTTGAATTTATTTTTGAATAGAGTAAATGTTTAAAATGGTTTCTAATTTTAAGACGACAATGGAGAATATTGTCACATTCTTCACGTACTTTACCAAATATCATGGCATGCTTGAGCAATTCTTTGACAAAGTTCATTGACTGTCTTAAATACTTGAAGTAAGTAACATAAAAATAATTGGTACTGGTGGATAATATTCCCTATGACTTTATGACTACATCCCACAAGTAGAAGGTTGCCATTTAGTTTTTCTTTGTTTGAGTGGATAAAGTTTACAAGCTAAGTGGAATGGGACCCCATTTACACCATTGAAATTCCCCTTACATATCTTAATTTGAGTTTCAACGAGATTACAACTATGCTTGGAAGCAGGCGGATTACAACTCGAACAATTACTTAGGTAATAGTGTCACTGATTTACAATTAGATAAATATAAAGAAATGAATTAACCCTGTTAATACAATGAACTTTAACATATTTCAATATGTTTTATTTTGAGAATAAATAGTTAAAATGGAAAATTCGTCCATCTGCTACTAGTACTGAGTAACATATTTTCGTAGATTTAAATTTAGAAAATATTACGATAATATTACAGTAGTATGCGAGTACAGTGTTGCCAAAGGTTGTTTCTTTCAAGTGATTCCTGAAAACATACGAAACATCATACAACATTTTAAGATTTTCGATTCATAATCGAATGAAAAATGTTGTAGCTATTGCAACAATTTATACGTACCTTGTATAATTACAGTATCTTACATTATTAATAAATACTTCTATCTAATATTTGTATTACCTTCTTCATTTCTATTCCTAATGTTCAATTTCATCGTTATGTTTAAGATCAGTGATTTAAAACACATCTAAAAGAATGCCTAGAAAATAACACCAAAAATAAGAACGCTCTAAATACAGCTTTTCTCATGGTATTGATGAAATCATTCATGAGAAAGACAAAAGAGACAAAAAACGCTAACACACGGACATGTTTCTGCCTACCCGGCGTCATCAGCATGGTTTCGAGCAGTTATTTGCTCGACACATTGCAATTCCCTCTTTGCTACTATCACAATATCTAATCCTACAATTCAAGTGATTATTCTTGCGTTTTTTGCCTCTTCACATTGTCTTTCTCGTGAATAATTTCACCAATACCATGAGAAAAGCTGTATTTACAGGTTTCTTATCTTTAGTGATTTAACAAGACCAAATGTTAAAGAGCTTTTAGGTAGCAAATGCACGACAATCTATTTTGTGCAAATCGCTTCATAACTTCATCAAATACCATCCCTTAATGTAATAACGGAACACTGTCAAGTGTGACTCTTGAGGAGAATTAGGTACATAGCATTTACCTACCATGAAGGAACTACTCAAGACTATGCAAGTGATTTTAAGCTTCTCAGAAAAACTTCTGGAATAAACCTATGTAGAATGTAGGTACGAGAATACAATATCATACAATTTCCATTATTTTCATGGATCCACATTCATATTTTTTACCTAATTATAACACCAAACGATACCTATCAATACTGCAAAATAACCCATAAAAATTGATATAGATATTGAATGCACCTATTTTGTAATTTCTATATACAGAAGTTATAAGATTGAAAATATAAGGTTACATATCTCCACTTGCACACGGCGTGAGATTTAAAAAACTAGTAGGTCAGGGTTAAGTAAGTAATTTGAATATTAAACGAGAAGGCAGATATTTTTACAGTACAGTTTAGGTACAGATTTATTTCTTGAGGAAAATGAAAATTATTTCCAATTAATATTTCAAATTCTTTCAATGCTCTAGGTATATAAAGTATTTACATCCGAAATCTAAAGTGAATATCGCCGGTCAAAACACTATTGCAATCAATACACTCAGATTTTTTAAAGTAGTAAGCCTCGTATTCTTACATCAACATAAACATAACATAAGGTCACGATACCTGTATAGTTTACAAAGACCATTTTAAAATATAATTGTTTGGATGAAACAATAAATAAATTTGCATATTTTATCCATGTTTTCTTTCAAAAATAGATGATAGAGAATATTATCAATGTAAATGCTAGATTTTTATATACGAATAAAATAGAGAACTAAAAAATGACCTCAGCATTGACATTTATGGTAGCTGTCCTCAATATAATGCGCCTGTATTATAAAAGTCTTCCAATTTAAAATCTCAAGTTAAAAGTATCAAAATAGAAGTGGGTAAATTGTAACAAAATTCGGAGGATGTTTGTCATAAAATATGCACACCCTTGTGCATTCAAACGCAAAAGTGAAAGAGGATATCAACCACAACAAATCGGTAGTGCCTTGTACATACCTGTTATTTAACTCGGAATTCACGCAGAGTATGATTACATCTTCTACTTGCTTCGATTTTATTCAAGAATTAACATCAATCTGTCATCGACGATGCGACGTATACTTGATATGTTTTGGGGTGTTGGACAAAACATCACACATAGAATTCTACTAACACAGAATACGTTAATTTCTTGACAAAAACACTGAACGTCGAGCATTTCTTGTGGGGTGATTGCACTTCGATTCCGTCATTTTACGGCGTTTTGTTGCTTTGACACTCGATAGTGAAAAAAAAACGTTTACTTACTAAACAACTACGGATTATTGTATGACAACTAGCGAGAGCAACAACCCGAAACCGAAGCAGAGACGAATGACTCCAGGCGCAGGGCCTCCACTTCGAACAGGAACTGGATCGGCCAATGGCGAGCCAGAGTATGCGCGGCAATTCGCGAAATATTACGAGCTGTGTTGTAGAGATTTGGCTAAGGAAACGTTTTCGTCGATGCTACTGGCTGTCTAATCGATGTTACTAGTTCAGAAAAAAATGTTTCTTTACTCAAAACACATGTTCGAGGATTTTTATTTTCGTAATCCATAAAAGATATGTGTTACGTGCACACATGTTTCTTGTAGGAAAGACTAAAATCACCAATAAGTGATGTAGCATAACACGTACACGTAAAACAAGTTTTTTTATTATAGTTTTAAGTATTACTACCTAATATATGAAAATACTATATGAATAGCTTTTATGGCGAATCAGCAAAAATATATAAATATTAGTCTGAATAAAATTTACATACACTGCAATTAGGTATTTAGAGTCACAATCAAAAGCTTTATTACTACCTTAATTGTATGTAAAACAAAAGCAAATGATCCTTTGCCAAACTCAAAGAAATAACTTTAAAGTACAACGAGCTAATTTTCAACTTCCTGTGCATGACAATTTAAATCCAGTAACAGCAGTTTTGAATTGTTTTTACAGTATAAAGATTAAAGTCAAATTCAATTAGAAAATAAAAACAGATTATTAACAAAAGTGGGGTTATAGCAACATCCAATAGTTTGCTTCAATATTAATATTACCGTATACGGCGCATGTTCCGACTATGATTCTACTATGCTTATACCGTGTGTGTGAAATACGTATTACAATCGCTGCATTCAGTAAATTACGACGCCTTTAGCGGTGTCCTGAATGAGATTGCTAACTGCTGATGCTAGATCTAACGATAGCCATATTTACTAACACAATTTTAGGGAATTAGCGTTGAAAATTCAGATCTGTACAAAAGAAACACGTATTTATGGGTATACGTTTGTAAAAATAATCAAGTACTTAAAATGTGATTATAGAACACTTTTGAGAGGACTGCAATATTAACATACTAACAAAATTTAAATATTTCACCCCACAAATCTTTACAAACAAAACGTTATGCTAAATTTGTATGTCTACCTTAACATATACATATTTGTCTAAGCATTTGTAATATTAAATCCGACAACTAATATAAAATATTTCAAGCTATCTCAGAGCGAGAGCAAATCTTCGAAAAAGTGCGCTAATTATTGTATTAAAAACTCTAGGCATCACGTGGCCTGAATTCATTCTTTGACCCCAATTAGGGCTAGTATATCCTGCTTCTATAAATGATATCACCCACGCTTCGAAGTATCAGGTCTCTTGCAGTACTGCCCCAATTTTCTCTTTTATTCCCCTGTATGGATTCACATGTCTTTTGTTTTGGGACTATCAACATTACCAAGCTATTTGGTGCTCTTTGCATCTGGGGTAATACATTTGTTTTGTTATCATTTCTGTCACCTGTCAAAATTTAGACAATGAATAATTTGTATTAGAAATCGGGCGAGCACAAGAGCAATACTTCGAAACCTGATGACACAGTCTATAGGGCGGTAACTTACTGAATGCAGTCACTGCAAATATTAAAGTTCCACAGTTTCTTTACGGTTTTTACACTATAACTGGAGCATAAAGATAACCAACACGTTTATTTTACCAGGATATTTTGATCTTCATTTAAGCAGTGCAGTGCACGACTTATCGTCTCCAGTGATCTCTAGAAATAATATTACATTGTCAAAATTATTATACTTCCGCAGATTTCTTCAAAATTTTATACCGTAATTAATCTAAATAAAGAAATAGGGGATATTATTTAAACTAAGAAAATAAGTAACAATAGGTAAAAAATGAATACCATATAGGTATTTATTGGTTACTACACCAAATAATCTAAAAATGGTAAAAAAAAAATTCCTCTAAGATTATTTTGTAAAACTGGTTTGTGTATACAAAAAAAAGCAATAAAGAAGAAACGATAATGACACTGACTCTATTCTGCTCTATATATGAATAAATTCTGTCACTCAATTTTGAGGACCTTGAAATCTAATGCATATTCATTTGTATCCACCAATGCACCCGAAGTTTGAAAATATGAAAGTATAAATGCCGTCACCCCCATTTGAACAATTGAGTGATTCAATGGTAGTATATTCTCCTTACACTGTGATAGTAACATCATACCGCCGATGATCTCTAAGTTTATTTGAGCCATTCTACTTCTAGAAGAAAGTTGTGGTGTTATGAATAACGTGTGCAATGTTGCCGGAGTGATATGGGTACTTAATTTTTTGTATATTGTCGCTCTGAAGATGCTAAGCTTTACATTTGTAACACGTAAATGTCAATTTATCACGGATGATGATGTCTGCTTATATAATAATAGTATTTCTCCTTTTTTACTAATATAGGTAATAAAAGGAGGCATACATATGTTTATTTTGACACTGTAATTTAGAAGGGTTCCAGCAGATTTACAACCAATTAATATTTCGTCCTTTCGTTTTCGCTTGCAAATTTGTATATTTCATTATTTTTACAATATCTCTAATTATTTTCTCATTATACTTAGAACTGATAACGCTATCGATAGTATGGTAGTTTAAAAAAGAAATTGATTACATATAAAATACCTAATAGGAGAAAATAAAAACAGAATAATGATTGCAAGGATTGTGTGGTTGTATAATTCACAGGTATAGCAGTAAACTCCGTTCATACAAATTTATTAATTATTCGGAACGCAGCGTTTCGAGAGCACGTGGACTCCCATTGTCAACCGTGTTACCGACTGAACACACTGAAACCGGTAAAACGGTTGACAATAAGAGTCCACGTGCTCTCGGGCTATTTTCCACAAGAAATGTACTGACATCTAGATGCGAACGAACTACAGTCCGAGATGTAAGTTTCCACAGTGGCATAAACACGACAGATGGACAGGGCTGAATTAGCGCAAATATTTGATCGCAGATAATTAAAATATAAATGTATTACGGTAGAGATAATTATGCGATATAAATATTAATTGTATGTCTATTTGTAAGAAAAATTGCAAGTTTGTGACATTACAAAACTTTATAATTTTGTTGTGATTAAGTTAATAAAATTTAGAAAATTCAGAGATCAATTTTTCAACATCCTTAATTCGGTGTAAATACTTTACAAGTACTTTAAATATGTTTATCGCGAAATGAATAATATTTAGCTCTATATTGAAAACAAAAAGCGATATCCTATTCTAAAAATCGAAATAGATGAATGTATATTGTAGTGTATGTACCTATTCCAATTGTAACTTTCGCGCAGGATATGCGTAAGACATTTTATATTTACATTTTTAAGACATTATTAATTGAAATACTTATATTTTGTATATTTCATATAATAAATGCAATGAAAGTAGGTATTCAAAAAAGTATTCTTATATCCGGTGTAAAACTTTCTTTAGCCCTGAAAGATGTGAAAATTTGAGCTATTGAATTTGTCACGAGATTGGTATTTTTAATGTATTAATTTGTGTGCTACATAGAAATAGTGACGACAATCCCAATTTATAACAGATACATATTCTCTTAGAATTCATGAATTTTAGTTTTTTTATAGTTTCATTAGTTAGTACTTGATAATACATATATTGGTTAGTTTGATCGTATTTTTTTTGAATTAAAATACCTAAAAAGACATTTTAACCTCAATCGATAAAACTAATAGCGAAATATAGAATTAAAAGTAGCAGTAGCTCGTTTTACTATAATCATAATCTAAGTTAAAAGCTCAAATAAAAAATGCTCCAAATGTAAAATGAAGAATAACATTAATGAGACTGAAAAGAAATTAACGACCAATTTTATTAAATTATAAATATTCACATTGACTAAATGATTGATTTTACAATCTTTCAAAATATAAAAGAAGCAATCACTAGTGAGGGCACCATGAGCGTTACACAATCAGACATAGATATCACGTTTAATAGTTTTTATTGACATTATTTAACATAGTTATAATGTACAAATAAGATCTTAAGAACTAAATTACAATACAAATTATACTAAAGTAAAAATTCTTGCTATTACAAAATGTCTCAATGTGAATTGCAATTTGACAAACTTGAAGAATATTTAGAATAACATTAAAATTACCATAAATTATGTACAAGGTGTTCGAAAAAAAAGAAAACAAGGAAAAAATATGTTTCCTCCTTCGGCCAAAGTACACTTAGTCGGGTAAAGACTTGATAAATTAATTATAGCTTTACACTAATAAAACACATCACTATATTCCCTTCATAGAAACGAAATATACGCATCCACATGACGCCCATTTTCCCATAGACAACGATTACAATCTATTTCGATAGCGATGACGGCTCTCTCTGTCCCGGTCATGAGAACGTTCACTGGTTCTCCACAGAAATTCATCAACAGATCTCTCATATGATCTTTTGTCAGAATATGAACTAATACGTGAAGATGGATAATCTGGTAAAGGTAGTCCATCATAGTACCTTGGTGGTGGTAAACTTTCATAAGCACTTGTGTATAATCCTGGAGGTGGAGCATATGGTAATGGCGGCAACTGATGCTGCATTGTACGCATATAGTCAGCAACGTACGCTTCAGCAGCAGCAGCTGTATAAGGTCTTGGTGAATCACGGTCATAGAATAAAGAAAAACGATCACGTGGCCTTGGAGAAACAGATCGTCTATATACTGAACTAGATGAAGTTAGTCCTCGAGATGTAAGGAAGAACTTTCGACGCGAATATGATGATCCACGCCCACGAAAACCAAAGGATGATGTTCTAGCAGCAATAGGCATTCTAGCTTTAGGATGCCTATGGCCATCCCGTCCTCTCAAACCATTTTTCTTAGCTGCTTCTTTAGCTAAACGTAATATCGGTGTTATTTCAATTCCATCATCTTCAGGAAATAATCTACATAGTTCTTGTGCTACTCTTGGTTCTATTTCTTGACCATCTCGGCCTATTTTTACTGGTTTACCTTCATTCCAAGGATTATACAAATGCATTGTATTACTGAAAGGTAGTTCTTTACGGCATATCCAATCAACTTTAAATACACCTCCAAGTGCTTTGGCTGATAATCCTGGTGGTAAAACCCATGATATTGGTGCAACATCGTGTCGCGACTCTCCATGTAACCTTGCAAATCCAGCAAATTTACCACTTTCTTTCACAGAGAATATTAATAGTACATTTCTAGATTCCCTATAAGCTTGATTTAAATTGGCTTCATTCTGTGGAAGGGTTGACCAAACCCCTTTTGCTTTAGATAATGTTACATTCTCAGCATTGTTCGATTTTATTACAAAGAATCTAGCATCACGAAAAAGATAATTCAATTTAGTGAGATAATCGTACGACTTTCCTTTAGCGTCTTTGGAACGTGGTCGTTTAGCAGCTGGCGATGGTGATTTATCTTTTGAGTGGCCCCTTTTATGACGGGAGCGGCGTCCTTTTGCAGCTGACGATGCGGAACTTACTGAACTTATACTGGGTGCGCTTGATGATTCTGAACTACTCGACGATAAATCACTTTCATAATTAACTTCGTCCAATTTTATATCGTCTCCCATGTCCAAGCTCAAGTTTAGATTTTCTGCATCTGCACTGCCATTCTGTTTCGCATTCTCAGAGTCCATTCTACGTACACTTAAGCCGAAAAATTACTTGCATGTGTTGCAATCGTGAAAAAGACTCTCATTACTAACTTATACTTTTTATTTGTATGTTTTATTTACAAGATATATCACAAAACGAATATTAGTTAACCAAACCAAAACACTAAACAAGAGGTTGGTAATATGTCGGTCATCAGATGAAAAATATCCCTAGATGCTGGCGGAATTTTTAAAATTGTGTCATAAGATATTTAATTTTCCTTTTGGTATTATAGTTTTGTATTTTTTACGAAAATAATAAAAAACATATAGTCATTTTACATCACTTTATTTATAAATTATTCTACAAATATATAACAACTTTTAACCAGGTAAATTGACTTCAAAAAACTCTTTTCTGTGAACTAATGGCATATGTTTTTGTCTAATAAAGAAGTTTTCATTTCCTAAAGCGCTAAATCTATTTTCACCTTCTTTTCCCAATAATTTCCTCAAAGCTCTATTCCTTTGTAGTATCTTTTCATAATATTCTTTGCCACCCTCAACAAATATTGGATCTTTATTTTTTAGAAATTCATCTACATGTTGTTCATAATATATCTGTGTGAAATCTTTAAACAAACAATAATTTCCAAACATAAAAACGGTTATAAGGGCATATAAGGTTACCCTCATTGCTCTAGGTCTAGTATACAGATTTAATTTTGTATTAAGTAAATTACTTAAACTGTAACAGCCTATTACACCCATCGTTTGATAGAGCATATCAAGGATTAATTTAGCACAATCTGCTGTTTTTATTTCCTTTGCAATTGCATAAATTTGTGCATTCTCTGATAATAAAAAGGATTCTAGAAGTTGTGTTGCCTCATCCATTCCCCATGGTACTGATTCGTTTTTTACCTTTTAAAAAATAAATTGATTTCATTGCAGGACACAATAGAGACTAGATAAAACTAACCTTGATTAAACTTCTATCAATGCTACCAATATCCTTATATGTAAAATTAATTGGTATACCAATAATTGATCCAAATTTACTATACGATGTACCAGCATAGAAAGTATCAAAACCAAATACTGTAAATGGTTTAAATAGTTTTTGCTCCTCTTTGCCTATCTACAATACAATAATTTAAATAAGTAACTAATTATATCTGAAAACATTTCAATACAGTACACCAACTAAGGTAACAGCTTTATCAAATCGTGCCTTAAGTTCATCAGAAAGGGGAACAGATAGACCATGCCTAGAAACATTTGTAAGCTTATTTATGTCTGACCTAACCCTAACTTTGTGATATACCTACTTATACAAACGAACTACATCTCTGTACTGATCCAGTAAAAATGTATTAGGAAAAAATTTGAGACTAAATACACCTGCGCCAGCGGTAAATGCTAGACCAAAGCAAAGGTTCTTTCCCTTTGGTGTTAATAAAAAATTTGCAAATCTTTCCAAAACCATTTTTTCGTGCTACTTCGATGCTTCAAATTACTGCATTAGTACCGCATTTGGTACCGTATTACATATTATTTATCATATAAATATTGTGATTTACGTTCTAAAAATTAACCTAGAAAAAGAAAGTGTAAGCATAAACCTTCAAAAATATGAGATAGACATAGCGACGAAAATCATTGAATAAGTCCAGTCACAGTGACTTCTTATTTAAGATCAAAACTTAATAATCATCGTTGTAATTACATACTGTTAAAGTTAGTTTAGAATTGTTGCCATCTACTAAAAATATTAAATTGCATACTACTTTTAAATTGAGCACATCAATGTACCTTAGCTGTGATATTACACTGCTATTGTGGAACAGCTTTTCAGTAAGCGGGGGCGATAAGATTCAATAAGATTAGTCAAAAATGTCAGGTACGTTGGTGTGTGTTAGACGTTCTAGAATCTTATCGTGTAATTGTCACTCCGTATTTTATTGAGTAAAATGTGACTGTGAATATACCTTTCGCAAATTCCTGTTTAAATGAGATTAACCATTAAGATGAAAATGTATTTGAGCGGAATTATTACGTTCATACTACTAGTGAACCATATATCATCTCAAAATGATGTGTCCCCAACTGCATCAAATGTAACCGACAAACCTACGGCAGAGGCGCATTCGACAAGCAAGGACCATGAGAATGAAGTAAAATTAAGTACTGTGAGTAGCAATAATGACAAAATTCCAATATCAAAACTAGAAGTTAGTTCGTCTACGTTAGCTCCTTTTGTGGTGCCAAACATAACAGCAGTCGCGGATAACGTAAATCCTTCTGTTAATCCAGCTAATGCCCCTGTAGCAAATGTTACGAATACAAGCTCAACAACTGCATCTGCCGATCCTGTATTACCCGACAAAGGCTCTGCAGAAGATGAACATAACAGTTCAATGGCAATTTTCTTTGTATTATGCGTGTTAGCACTTGGAATATTATTAATTCACCTGATGTTACAGACTGGTTTTCAATATGTACCAGAAAGTATAGTAATAGTATTTTTGGGGGCTTTAATAGGTCTGACGATGAATGCATTATCAAATAGAAATATTAGTAATTGGAAAAAAGAAGAAGCTTTTTCACCAACAGCATTCTTTTTGATATTGTTACCACCTATTATATTTGAATCTGGTTATAATTTACACAAAGGCAACTTTTTCCAAAATATCGGCTCGATACTAGTTTTTGCCATCATTGGTACAACAATTTCGGCTTTTATAATTGGATTTGGAATTTATTTTCTTGGATTGGCAGATGTCATTTATAAATTGAGTTTCCTAGAATCGTTCGCTTTTGGATCACTTATATCTGCTGTTGATCCAGTTGCAACTGTAGCAATTTTCCATGCATTGAATGTCGATCCAATTTTGAACATGTTGGTGTTTGGAGAGAGCATATTGAATGATGCTATTGCTATTGTTCTAACAACAGCTGCTTTGGAATCAAATGATCCATCTATATCCACTGGAGAAGCTATCGTGCTTGGTATAAATCGCTTTTGCTTAATGTTCTTCGCCTCTGCTGGAATTGGAGTCGTATTTGCTCTTATAAGTGCACTACTGTTGAAACATATTGATCTACGAAAGAATCCGTCCTTGGAGTTTGGAATGATGCTGGTATTTACGTACGCCCCATATGTCCTAGCTGAAGGGATCCATTTATCAGGAATAATGGCTATTTTATTCTGCGGCATCGTCATGTCTCATTACTCGCATTTTAATCTGTCTACTGTTACTCAAATTACAATGCAACAAACATTGCGAACACTGTCATTCATTGCCGAAACCTGCGTATTCGCATATCTTGGATTGGCGTTGTTCAGCTTCAAGCATCGCGTAGAACCGGCCCTGATTATTTGGAGTGTTATTTTGTGTTTGATCGGAAGAGCCTGCAACATCTTCCCGTTAGCCCTGCTTGTGAACCGATTCAGAGAACATCAAATCACCAAGAAGATGATGTTCATAATGTGGTTCAGCGGCCTACGCGGCGCTATCTCCTACGCCCTGTCGTTACATTTGAATTTCAGCGATGAGACCCGTCACGTCATTATCACAACAACGCTAATCATTGTTCTCATCACTACCCTATTCTTTGGTGGATCCACAATGCCCCTATTGAAGTTTATGCAAGCGACAAAGAATCCGTCCCGTAGATTACGCAAACGTAAGAAGGATCGCGAAGTGACTTTGAGCAAGACGAGAGAATGGGGCCAAGCTTTAGATTCCGAACATTTATCAGAGACTACCGAAGGCGAAGTGGAGGTATCGTTTGCTTCAGCCCGAATTAAGGGCTTTGTAAAGTATGACTTGAAGTACTTCATTCCATTCTTTACAAGGAGATTCACGCAGCAGGTAATTATATTTATATTATTTTTTTGAGTTATTAAAAATTAACCTTTTTAATGAAAAGCTATTCATTTCACTGCTCTTGTATCTTTATAACAGAATTACGTGATTTTATGTGCTATAAACAGTGACGGCCATATAAATAGCACAGGTAATCTGATATGGATGAATTGATAAATTTGTAAATGTTAACAACTGATTTATTTAACTTAGCTTAACAAAAAGGTAGTAAATGGAATGCAGTTTATAATAAACACACAATATTTTTTAAACTTCAAGATAAACAAATTAAAAAAAATAATGTATTATTTTTTAAGAGGGAATAGAAATAACACACTTAATAACAATGAACTACTATATTATTTCTTTTTTTGCTTTTACGTTTAATATTTTGTTGGAAACCCTTTACAAGCCAACACTGATGCACATCTTCTCACCACACATGCAACTAATTTTTGACATCTCTCCACAGGAATGTTATGTCAGGTTTCTTCAATAGTATTCCATAATTTGTCTAATGTCGCTGAAGATTTAGACTTCCCATAGATTTTCTATGGGGTTTGTGCAGGCCATTCTAACACTCGTATCTATTTCTCATCTAGCCATTGTTTTACGGTCCTCGCCGTATGTATGGGATCATTGTCGTGCATTATACTCCAGGTTATTGGAAGAAATTCAACATATGATTCCATCATGTTTTCTAAAATATTGCGATATAGTACTGGTCCATTTCTCCTGCAATTCTAAATATAGGCCCTACACCATTACTATAACATAGAAGACCATACCGTAACACTTCCTTCATCGTGTTTAAATGTTTTTATAGTGTACCTAGGATTGAATCTCTGATTGATGGGGCGTCGCATATACATTTTTTCGTTAGACCCAAGTCAGTTGTATTTGCTCTCATTTGTCCAAAGTACAGATTTCTAGAAAGAAAGCGGCTTCCCTTTGTGTATTCTCGCAAACTGCAATCTACTTTGACGGTTTTTGTTTGACACGATTGGCTTTCGTATACTCCCAATCAATACACCGATGTAAGTTAAATTCCTTCAGCCGACGTCGTATTGTTCTTCTCGATATATCAATATCAAATTGTTTATAAAATTCGGTTTTTATTTGTGTAGCTGTGCAAAAAGGATCTGCTAATATGCTTTACCGCATATTCTATTCATTTACGTGAACAATTTAATGTCGGTGATATTTCTGAAATTGATATGCCCTTCTCTTTCATGGTGCAAATTAACCCTCTTTTCTCTGGTGTGCAATGTTTTCCTCCTCCCATTATAGTAACACCTAAATTTTTGTTATTAATAACGCCTTCATTTTAAAAATGGTAAGTACATCACTGTTTTGGTGCAAATAACTCGAACCGTAACACTATAGTAACATTCCGCTACAGAACCGACAACTGTACTATTTATGTGCCTGTTAGAAAAGTGAAACTAATAATTTTTTTTCATGGAATGCCGTATTATTGAAATTACTAGAATACGTAGCTAGGGGAACTACACGCAACCTTCTCGGAGATTCTCATGCTAGTTTAATAAAACTTTAAACGGGAATAGCTTGAGCGGTTAATTCAAATGAAATTTGATGCCTGTGCTATTTATGTGGCCGCCACTGTATATACATAAATCGTTATAGCGTAAACATAAATATAACATTGGACTTTGGATGTCTCATTTCTCATTATTGGAAAAATAACCATATTACGCGGCAAATTACTTACGCAAGGGTATGACTTAATAACTGCTTGCGCCTTGAGGTTTTTTGCGTCAATCTTATTTTTATTACATTCATTTTTATGAGTTAACTGTATACTTTGTTATTGCTTAGGTTCAGATTTGTGTAGAATGTACAAATATACATTGGTGATCAATAACTTAATAATTATATATGTAAGTATTTTAAAATATAGAGTTTCCCGTGTCCTTAGAAATTTTATTATCGTCATTTGAATATATATAGAGTGTTTTCTTAAAAAGCACCGTGGACAATAATTCTTTTATATATTATCCGATTTTGATCCAGGAGGAACCAAATAACGATGTTACGAATACCATGAACAGACACTATATTATTTTCATTTTCAATGGCAAATTTGGCGCCGGTGATAGCCAAGTTTTTCTTCTCAAATAATGAATCGAGTTTAAAAAAAGAGAGATAGGTATTTTGCGCAAGTCTTTTATTTTATTTTCCGTAATAAAGTACTGATAACATGTTGGGTAAGAAGCTAGCAATGTATTTGTTTCTACATGTCGACGATTTTTTCATGTGCGTGCTGAAATATGTCTAAACTTCTAAATCATTATATGGACATGGAAGACAAGTTTTCCATGTCGGCCGTTTTGATGGAGAACGAAGTTGCCTGCAATCATTAAAAATAGGATGCGCATAACGTGGTAAACAAGGTAAAAACACATTTTATCGCTGGAGTTTTATTTAGCACGATTTGCAATTGAGGGAAATTTTTGAAGAAAACTTGTAACACAATGTTAGAGGCTGTGACAAGTTAATTCGAGCGATACGAAACTATATTTTAATTTATTTGTTTATTTATAGTTTTGGAGAAGTAAATAATGTAACAGCAGTACGAAGGTAATTCATTCTTCAACGTTCTTATTGTATCCTAATACTAGGTTTGGAAACTTATTCCAAATATTTGAATGCTTTTAGTTAAAAGAAATAAAAAATCTTTACAAAAAGAGGGCGTCAACAAAGAAAAAAACATATAATTGGTACAAATAAAATAAGAATTGCATAGTGAGTAGTAGTGAAACGCTTAAATACATATGTTACTCGTACCAAATGACACTGTAAGTTCTCACGGAGTATAATTTTTCAATCTACAATTAAGACAAGAGCAACTTGCAATGACCTACTTCAAAGGAAATATTTTATAAAGCGACGAAAGTAAAATATTTTCAACACTACCTGCCGTTCTTTATATGTCTCAAGGATACCAGATGCTATATGTAAACCAAAATTTAAAACATAAATAAATACTTATAAATGGAGTTAAGGTAAAAATTCTTTTGTCATACTTAAGATTGATAGCATTTGAACTACTTGTATGATAATGGAACTTACAAATTACTTTTGCTATACATAAATACTTCAGCACATTCCACACAAACTAAGAATTTGTTTAGCACATATTGTTTCTGATTATGTATACACATATTCCAGAACAGCCAGTACATATGAAGAAAGATTAAAATAAATATTGTGAAGAATACTTAGTACTTAATAGTATTCAATTTATTAAAAATTAAAATAAACTTAACTGCAATGGGGATTAATTTAACCAATAGTTGAAAGTTCAGATACTATTTAAAGGCAATATAATTTCCAATTTTTAAAATAAAATGTAACATTTTATTGTTATTCTTTTTCGGTTGTTAGATTGGGATTAAAATTTAGTGAAACCATATAAAGAAATATACAAAAAAATGTCTTACTTCATAATTTATTAAAATATAATATAAAATGTAAAATTTAACAAGTGCAGAAGATATCAGCGGGCCCCAAGTTGTTGTATAGCACTATTTTTAGTTTTGTTCCGGACTTAACTGT
This sequence comes from Trypoxylus dichotomus, assembly GCA_023509865.1. Lineage (NCBI taxonomy): Eukaryota > Metazoa > Arthropoda > Insecta > Coleoptera > Scarabaeidae > Trypoxylus > Trypoxylus dichotomus. The sequence goes on along the minus strand of CM042074.1, from coordinate 13,669,514 downwards.
AATTCATCTGCAAAAACAACATGAATTGGAGAAACAAATTTTGAATATAAATATGTGTCATATTGTAATCTACACAGATAAAGTCATAAGAAGTAATTGGTTATAAAGGAACTAGGGATGAAATTCTGGTTTGGTTTGGGGACCATTATTCACATAAACAAGTTATAGAGTAAAACTCATTTTAACTGAATACTATTGTTAATGTTTTTATTCAAGTTCAAAATAATCACCTCCTGTATCAATGCACTTTTGTAACCGAAGCATCCACAACGTAAAAGCTTGAAGCCAGTCATTTTTTGGAATGCTCTCAAACAAATTGAGGAATTACTTCATCCATTTTATCCTACGTCGTGAACCGAAAATCACACATGGCCAAATCGGGCGAATAGGGTGGATGTTCAATGGCTTTTACAGTATTTTTACGTAAAAACTGAACTGTCTGATATGCACTGTGTGACATTGCATTGTCGTGATGTAACATTAATGTTGACTGACTTAAGAACTGTAGTCAACATTTTGTGCCGTACCAGTTTGCTGTGACCGTAGGTTGATTTTCCAGTTTGATTGCTTTTACTAATCCTGTTCAACGAACGAAAATTGCGTACATAACGTTCTTGACAGCCCTTTGCTTTTTGACTATTGTTGGCATATCTTCGGCTCCTGACGGATAGGAATATCGTAAAATGGGATGTAAGTTTCATCATTTGTTATTATTTTAGATAGAATACGATGTCCGCAATTAACATTTCTAATGTTTCTCGAGTAATTCTTACTCGCTCTGCCTTTTGGAAATGTTTAGGCGTTGTGGCATCCAACGAGTAACATTTTTTTTTCATCCGAAGATGATCATGTAAAATTAAATTTACTATTGGGGATCCAACACCAAGAATTGCCTCAATCATTTGACAGGTGCATCCTGGATCTTCGTCGATCACACGTCCCCCTTTCTCAATCTTTCCAGTGGTAACTGTGGAACAAGGCCTACCAGCACATGCCTCATCATTAAGCAATATCCGTCCTCTTTTAAATTCTCTTTACCAGCGAAACACAGTTGCGGGTGAAGGATTTCCATCGCCAAATTCGAGTTGCAATCGTTCAAGATTTTGTTGTTCACTTAAATCGACCTTAACATCGTAGTAGATCATTGTGTGTTTCGGTGATAAATCGTGTGCACTACGTTTGCTCTATGACAACAGCAGCTCAATTGACAGTCAGAGCTTACTACTTAAAGATTGTGGTATTTAGAAATACAGTGTTGTCAGCTCTAACTTCTCTAGTTTTGTAGCATCTCAAAATATATAGGGTGACCCTCGTATTAAGTTAAGTAATAAAGCTGACTGAGAAGTTAGGCAATGTATGCAATAGATGGATAGCATTCGATCGGTTCCCGTGAATGGTTATTGTGTAATTAGGGAAAATAAAGAAGCAGATAAAGTTGCTCAGTATGGAACTGTAAAGTATAAAATGTGACCGATAATTTAATTTTTAAAGCAGAAGTGACAAGCGATACTTATTTACAACGTACATACATATGTATATCTTCACCATTACTACTACATAGTATATGAATACCGTGGGACAAGCTTTACAATACCGTAAGCACATTTCCAAAAACAGTATTATCATTTTTTTTAAAACAACTATACAAGAAACGCCAAGTCCGCCCCAAATGGGAACATTTTGACTTCCACTCGGTTTTAATATATTTATGCTATTAATTCTATGGTTATCTGAGAACATAGATCTGATAAACTACTCTTTGTTCTGGAGCAAATATTTTTACGACGGTTAAAACCACAATAATACCGTTTCTCGAAAAGTATGACGGATTTTAACCAAATTTATTGTCAAGTGTTATATTTTATTATAACTGAACCTAGATAATAACGCAACAGCTAATCTTTGTAACACATCAAATAAGATAAACTAAATTAAGTACACCGGCAAAAAGTCAAAATCAAATCCCGAGTCACCTTTCAACACGTCTTCCTTTGATAAGAAATTATCTTGTACAATTTCGCGGCTTCACTGCTTAAGGATCATAATAAGAAATAAGTAATCTAACTTCTAGAAAAACTGGAATCTCAAATTCTAAAATTGATTACTAAATATTTGAAAAAAATCAAAAAAAAAGTTGTTATTTTTGAAAAACTGTGATAAGCTCATTTTTGTTTTCATTTCAAACTAGGTTTAGTTAAAATTTAACACATAATAATCAAATTTGGTTGAAATCCTTTACACTCTTCGAATAACATTATTACTTTGATTTTAAAGAATTTAGGTTTCCGTCTTGAAACCGCCTCGTAGTTGCACGAGTCTGCCGATGTTTCGCTCTCAATTGCGTGGAGCTTCGTCTGGACTGCCACATGTTGTAACACTGCTGTGAGAAAAATGATTATGACTTCTTCTGAATAAATAGTAGCTCGTCACGTCTGATTTTGGCTTTTTTTTTTAGATAAATACAAACTAATTGCATAATTATGTTAAAAAAAAAGCGGAAATAAAAAGTTATTCCATTTGGTGCGAACTTTATGGCGGCAATTGTATACTGCTTTGCAGTAGATTTCGAAACTTCAAATATTCGACTATTGTTGTTGGAAATGATAATTTTCTAACAATTGTTAATTACGCTGTAACTAAATCGTAAGAACATATTTACTGCATAACTTCGTTAGCAGAATGCGTCATTCAACTATTAATATATTAGCATTTTTATTTCCAAGCAACGCGATAATACTTATCTTTGAAGTGCACTTTTACATCTGGAGAATATGAGAAAAGCTATCTAAACGTGAGAAACATAATTTCTTAAAGTTGTTTATAGTTAATTAAAAACTTTTCCGCGCTATGTAATTTTTATTGCTAATGGTTGCAGATTAATCACATCATCGCTATTATTACTTTTTATTAACGATAATATAGCGCCACAATGTTCTTTATATGAATCTAATATAAAGTTTTTTATCAGCAACTAATTATAGCAAGTAATTGTTCAGCCGGTGAACAAACAGTGAAATGAATAAAATTTAAGATAAATTGAAAGCGCAATATGAAATTTCATCACATTTTGATTAGAGGTACAAACCACAACAAAAGGTGTTTGATTTATGAATATTTTTAAATTTGACACTCTCTGTTGACATGTCTTTGTATATACTTTTATGTAACGACTGTACAAAGAAGAGAGAATACAATAAACGTTAGAATTAACGTAGCACACAATTATATAAGCATTTAATTTGCATGTAACTAAGGAGTGTACATGCATATAATACAATATAGTAGTGCAACGTGTTAGATTTATACGAGCAAAAATATAGCCGGCACTTAATAAATGAATGGTGTTTGCACGGTTAACATTAAAGAATACCATCGCGGCTATATGTAAACAGGTATCATAAAATTGTTAAAAACTTCAAGAAAAAACGGATTAAGGTTAAATTAATATGAAGCTTCCATTGGTTTTTAGAGTGATTATAAGTTCCTTGTAATTACCAACGTTAAAATTTTTCCGAAAAAATGTCGGTTTCGGTAGGATTTGAACCTACCCTCTCTAGTTTACGGGGCGAAGGTCTTAATCATCTAGATCAGGGATTTCCAAATTTAAGCCCGCGGGCCAACACCAACATGCAAGAACCGCCAATTCGGTTCGTGACTCACAAGATGGCGCTACACTACTGTAACGTGATTGAAATTTGCGCGTAATTCTTGATTATATGTTGGTATGATGAGCTTTACCTTTGGAACATAGTGGAGGAGCCAGTGTGGCTCTTACGCTAACAAGTTTGGAGACCCATGATCTATACCATGTAGTCCATGTGTTGATTAAGAGGTTCGCCCGGTAAGCAAGAGGGCGTAGGTTCAAATCCTGCCAAGACCGACATTTTTTCGGAAAAATGTTGGTAATTATAAGGAAATTATATTAAATAAATATTACGAATGCGGTCGAATTCCTATTTAACGAAATCGTTACATCATGTGTAAAAGTTCATCGTAAGGAAAGTTTATTAAATAGAAGAAAAGGTGTTTTCATAATATTATAGTCCATAATGAACTGTTTCAAACACTTTGATCATGTCATTCATTACAATCATCGCTTCTTGATATTTCGGCTCCCTAATTGTTTTCAGAGTATCCTCACCAGTTAGATTGTATTCAGTTGCAACAATATCTTTATCGACGACCAGGTAGTCTTCAAGTGCAACGTTGCTGTCAATTTTATCAGACATTTGCAGTGTTGTCCAAGAGTTGCATATGTCCGAAAGCGACAATTCATTTTCTTGATTCTAATCTTTTGAAACATCACAAACTCCAGCTTTTACGAAGCAATGCTTAGTCGTAGATTTACTTTGTGGCTTCATAATTTTGCCAACTCAGAAATGTATTCTCGCAGGTTGATTGTCTAGTTAATAACAGTAGAGTTGAATATGCCAAGTTGAATGGCAAAAAATTTCAGTGGAGACATGTAGGCGACTGGTAAACTAGGTTTCCTGCAGGTGTCTTCTTCTTCTAATAGTTCCCATGCGTTTCGGATGTTGGTCGCCATGCGCGCTATTATAAATTTGCGGCTGCTTGGAATAATTCATAGCGAACCAGCTTCTAACATTTTTCAACCAAGAAATTCGTCTTTTGCCAATACCTCTTTTTCCCATTACTTTTCCCTGTAGAATATTGTGCAATAGATGAAATCTATTCTCATTCCTCATTATATGTTCTAAGTATTGCGGTTTGCCAATTTTCATGGTATTAACCACGTCATTTTCGATGTTTGTTATGTGTCCCTTCCACGGTATTTTTAGTATCTTGCAATATAACCACATCTCAAATGCTTGGCTGTAGGCCTGGCTTTCTCGATTCTGCTACGTATTTCTTGTGAGTGGTCCCAGTGTTCATTTACAATAGTTCCAAGATAGATAAAACTGCTCATTCGTTCTATCCGTTTTTGATTTATTGTAAGATGATAGTTGTCAATTTTTTCTTTGCTAATGACCATTCATTTTGTCTTTTTGGTGTTTATATCCAGACCATACAACTGGCTGTGATATATTATTCTATCCATAAGTTGTAATCCTTCGAAGCTGTCAGCGAAAATAACCGTATCATCTGCGTAGAGGACATTATTCAATTTTTCCACATTCAGAAGAATTCCAGATTCTTTGTGTTCTAAAGCTTCTCTGAATATGTATTCTAAGTGTATATTAAACAGTAGTAGAGAGAGCATGCATCGCTGGCTTATACCTCGTAGTATATGTATTTGTCTCTTCTGTTGCCATTCCCGACTCTGACTAAAGCAAATTGATTCCAGTATAGGTCAACTGCTATTCTGATGTCTTTCCCATCTAAAGCCACGTTTTCCAGAATTTCTACCATCTCTGGTGTTCTACTCTTATCAAATGCCTTCTGATAGTCAACAAAACATGCATACACCTCATAGTCCATGTCCCTGTACCGCTGAAATAATACCTGTATGCTGTACATAGTCCGAATTACGTAAATGCTATCTGTTCTTAACAGATTCTGTAAATTCTCCTATGTATGACTTTGAGGAAAAGTTTTAGAATATGACTCATCAAACATTGTTCTATATTCTTCACATTGGTGTCAAAAGATGGTAAAAAAATAAAGGTCAAAAGACAAAATATTAGGTTTTTAATTCAATTACCTAAGTAAAAATGAATTTGGATAGTGTCTCGGAAGGACTGCTATTTTAATGCTCAATTATCTTCTGTATCCTACAATATAAACGGTTTTATTTTCTCTCTGGTTGTGTAACATCTACCAATAAAGAGTTCAATAAACTTGAATTTCTTTTATTTAGCGTATAAATTGATATTTCATCCAAATTAAGACTACTGTTATTTTCGTATGACTATACCTTTGAAATAGCTTGGATTTTTGGATTCTTCGATAACAATATATTTCAATTTTTCGCTCCAGTCATGACTGTAATTCTCTCTTTGCTTAAACATTTATCATTTTTAAAGACTAAGGTTATATTGGCTACACATTTTAAATAAACAGGGCCGTTTCAGCTATGTTAAAGATATCTTATACCCTTTTAAAACTCATTTCAAATGTTTTATTTTTTTTTATGATTGTAGTCTTTTTCATTAACATTCGCATCTTCACCAATATCGTGTCGCCTTTTAAATTTATCAAGCCAACCATTACTTGCTTGGAAGTTTTGATATCCAATGGATTCAGTGAACTTTGGAAACTTACTATCTATATAAGTAATATAATTAAAATCGTACTATATACATTTTTTATTTATACATTAATGGTAATTTAAATGTAAAAAGTATACATTTTGTGTAATTTGATATGCAAATGAGTAGATGTATTTTTTGTTTTCTCTCTTATATTGATGTGCTTCCATACTCTTGTTGCTAAAATCAATAAATCAATCTATCTATGTAATCAAAAATACAACGCAATAATGATAACAAAACATTCATTTGTAGGAGTTAAAGGATTGCAAAAGTCAGATGACCGACCTAACCAATCAATGGTACCAAGCAATTCGCATATCACCAATGGAATCCGATGAGGAAGCCGTCAATACGCCACGATCGAGCATATCAAGTATTGTTCGCTGACTGAGGCCTTCTGACGTAGACGAATCATCTTGTCTCATTAATATAGGAAACTGATATCAGGTTTTGCATGACGACACACCCCACATATTCTTAGATCTACCAGATATGTTTGTAGATCATATTTGACTATTGCACAAAGAAAAAAGTATTTCCATTATTAACATCGAGAAACTTACTTAACTATAATATATGTATCTATTGTTGTTATCACTAAATTAGCGACATGTATATAAATTCCAAATTATTAGAATACTGTTATGTTTGAATATATTTATGATGTATTTAACTTATTTGTCTTGTGAAGAAAATTTATCGATATTGGCTTGTTTTGTTTTAAAACGATATTTTTCGCAATGTGTATTTCGTGTTCTCTTATATAAGAAGGTGCCAAATATTATTGGTGTAAAAATTTAGCCACCATACTTTACTTAATAGATCGGTTTTAAAATATATAAATGTTTCTATTTTATATAAATCTTGCAAGCCATTGCATAAATTTTGTTCTCGAAATATAAAAGTTCGTGATGTCGATGTATAATTAACACTTATAACTTGATGTGTAAATGTAAATTATTGTATGAATATATATGCAAAAGAATTTACAGTATTTTAAAAATATTTATTTTAAATAACTATATTTATGTAGGTAATATATTTTATTTGAAAAACCAGGGTTAATTGTGATACACACTTTTTATCTTTTGTTTGTGATATTTTCTAAGTCAGTATTGAAGATATTTTTTTTTTGAGTAGTACCAAATAAATAAACTGTAATATTCTGCAAAAAATGTTTCTTTTTTATATCCCTCGCGCCTTTTATTTATTTTTTTTATTTTTGGCTGGTAACTTTATTTACATCATGCGCTAGTAAAGAAGAGACCTCTGATTTACTAGCTTCTGTTTTGTCTAGTATTGGCAATCCGGTAATTCGTCATATTAAATAACTTTTTTTTAGTAATGTGATAGAATCATAATAGAAGAGGTCTGCGTCACAAATTGCCGCGTCAAGTAACGACACATATTTGTAAAGTAATTATAATAGTCAATCAATTTTAAAGATAAAGAAAGAAATGTAAACGTATGTCATTCGTTCGTAACATATCGGTAAGTCAGACGTTCTACTAACTCCGTGTGATCAATAATGTACAGAATAAGATAGAGATACGACAAAAATGATATTTCCATGCCAACATGCAACCGTTCTGAGACGAATTTAATTAATGTTGTTTTACAGGTTGTTGAATGCCATATAAATAGGTTATATATGCGCCATAACACTTGTGAAATACTACCACAAGTACGATATCTAATATGACGCTAAGGTATTGATTTAATTCATACATTGATTTGTTGATGACGTAGGGCCCTTCTCTTGTGATTCTGACAATAGTGATTATTATTTGACGGCAAAATGATATAATTTCAACTTAAGATCGCGTGACCCAAAATTTTAAATTGACTCGGCTAAGTAATTATGCGAATTAATGTTTATAAACACAGTTTTAACAGATTTTGCGAAGGTTAGGTATTTTGTCCTAACAATAATTGTTTTAAAAATCAGGATACTCACCAAAAATTGACATACAGGGTGAACCAAATTGGTAAATGCAAATAACAAAGAAAGAAAGGAAATTCAGAGCAGGTAGAGTTATTAGGGACGGTGGAGGTTACATTTCTACTGCAATAGACAATTCAATTATTTAGCATTACGTCATATGGAACGCAACCTACATATTTCTAATTTTATTTTGCGTTTATTAAAATGTACGTATTTTTTATGAATACCATAGTATAAACCGTCAGTGATTTTGTTACTTTTTGCTAAAATTCTGGTGCTTTCAATTGAGTTGTGTTTTCTTTTTAAGTTGAAGATTATTATTAAGATTTACTCTCAATTTAACAAATACACATTACGTCGACCGGCTAGCATGTTTGCCTTTTGATCCGAGGGATGCAGGTTTAAATCTCGACAACGACGGTTGGTTTACAATTATGCATACGGAGTGTGCCTTATCAGTTAAAAAAGTAAAACTGTAGGCCCCGCTTCAATAGACATGGTTGGAATATCTACGGATTCAGCAAAATTCTAGCAAGGTTTGGCTAATGATCATGGTAACCGATGTCTAAAAATGTGAGGTGTATTATATTTGTATATACATATGTACGTATTAGATTCGCTTAGAACAATCCTTGTGTAGGATAGGAACTAGAGATAATAGGAACAACCAACCTAAGTCGCCCGCGAAATTTAAAAACATATGCTTGGGTTCCTCGCAAGAAAATTCAATAAGAGAAAACAAAATAATATTGACATTTATTGCATATCTTGGTATATACAAAATTATAATAAACTCAATAACTTATTTTTCATTAGTGAGAATGGTTTTTTGTAGGGGTTTGATGTGCAATCTGGTGACTCACTTATTATAACAAACAGCTATCTTCAGATGTATCGAAAAACACTTGACGAAACGGAAGAAAGAAGAAATATTTACTATACATGTATGCAATACATTCACAGTTTTTAAAACGAAGCAGGAGAGAAATATATGTGAATGCGTCGTAAATTTGGGCATATAACTTAGAAAGATATAAATTCTTTTAATTTGCAAGTTTCAATGATCATTACTTACAAATTTATGTGCGCTTGGTTGGTTATCCTGACCATATTTATAATTTGTTAGCGGCGTCGGTTTGATTGTTTGGTTAAGTACCTTTTTTTCCTTTAACTTTGTTGTACCCCTATTTAAGATAATTCAGTTTTCATTAAATTTATATTAATATGGATGCGCAGTTGGCTGTCCCCTGCGTGTTAAATAAAACAGTACGCGAAGCAATTGTAAATTGTAAAGTATTAGTAGTTGGAGCTGGTGGTATAGGATGTGAGATACTAAAGAATTTGGCTCTATCTGGTTTTAAAAACATTGAGATTGTAAGTCATGCAACGTACACAATTAGTATTAGTATTGAGATACATCTTTTTTTATATTTCAGATTGATTTAGATACAATTGATGTAAGTAATTTAAATAGACAATTTTTATTTCGTAAAGAACATGTTGGTCTACCAAAAGCTGAAGTAGCTCGAAATACCGTTTTAAACTACAATCCTTCTCTAAACGTTAAAGCATATCATGACAGTATTACTACGTAAGCCGTCAGTGATTATTGCGCATTACAAATATTTGATTATGATCTGTTTTCAGTTCAGACTATGGTGTAAACTTTTATAAAAATTTTGACTTGGTTTTAAATGCTCTGGATAATAGAACTGCCCGTAACCATGTGAACCGAATGTGTTTAGCTGCTGACGTTCCTTTAATTGAATCTGGTACATCGGGTTATACAGGACAAGTGGAGTTAATTAAGAAAGGATATACCCAATGTTATGAATGTCAACCGAAACCACCTCAAAAGTCATTTCCTGGTTGTACTATTAGAAATACACCATCGGAACCTGTACATTGTATAGTTTGGGCGAAGCATTTATTCAAGTGAGTACATTACTAGGTCAAGCTACTTGTATTGCTGATAACTAATGCATAGTAATTGATGTAATGCTGGTAAGGGGTTGGTTTTGGATTGTTGTATCTCTGATAATGATTTAAGTTACATTAATAGCTGGTTCTTATAAACAACAAAGAATGGTCCATATATTCCGGTGTTTCTTAATGATTAGCTCAGTTTATTGTCCTTACTTTAATATAAAGTGCACCTAAATCAAAGGTAGAATACCAAACCGGAGACACTTCATTGTTGCGCAATTTAATTAATGCTAATTTCAAAGGAGCCATACTTTGACACTAGTTTGAAGAATGCTACAGGATTTAAATAAGAAATTACAGGGGATGCGTTGGGATATCTTGTATATCACTGCTCAACACAATTTTTGCTGACATATATGACACTTTTTTTACTAACCTGGGTGTGCTGAATCCCAAAATTATATTAGCTTTTGCGTATTACTTCAAAATTTAACTCTATGCCATACTATGTTCTTCGAATTATCATTAGGAAATTTTCGTTTGCTGCGTTTTCTGCTGTGCATTTTGGTTTACCAGTCTTTTTGAATACTCCAAAAGAGTCGGTTATCATATGAGAATCTCATCTTCCTTGGTACTTCCATGATGTTTAAGTCTTGTTGAAATCTCTCGTCTTTTGCTTACAGCACCTAAATTTTTGAGAAACTTATCAAGATGTCTATGAAGGAAATGACCCTCTATGTTCATGTTACAACCTAGGCTGTGAAATTTTTGAAGCATTGATTTCACTAGATCTTTGTAACTGCAGGGTTTCTTGTTTTGAAGAGTATTTTTTGCTATCATAGTGAATGAAAGTCCAGGCTTCTTTCTCAGCTTAGGTCAGAGAATTGACGAAATTTGATTTGGATTTTATTAAAGTTCTTATTTGAGGTCCATCAAATATCCCAGCTTGAACTTTTCGTAACTTAGTTGTGGAAACTTTTGGCCACCACCTCATCCATAACATATGGTATAGGATTATTACATGTACATTTTATCACTAGTTCGATTAGTTCCATTTTTGCGATGCAATTTTGATTTACCACAGCCAAATCCTTTTGAAAAAAAAAGAAAACAACTAATTATGCATATAATCTTCCACGGAGTCCTTGGCAGCTTTTTTGCTTCGACAGGATGATATGGTACGTTATCCATGACAATAATGCACTTTCTTTCCCAAAAAGAGAAGAACACTTCTCATCCATTCTGTAAGAACTTGCACAAAAATTGAAAAATTAATATAAGAATATCATCCCTTCTTGAATATCCTGTTAACTGAATTCTCAGAGGGACTATTGTCTATATAATATGGTAAACAGATGTTGGTAAATATATCGACAACCTAAGAAAGCGCTTAATATTACCTGGAAGGTTGTAAACAATGAAGATATATGACAAATGAATTTATATAAATTTGCCTTAGCAGTTAGCTAATACCTGGACCAATAGTAAAAGCTTATACTATCTAACTCTTGATGTGATATTGTTGACGATTGATTATAATTAGGGTTGTTGTTGGGGCTATTTCCATCCTTTGTTGAACGTATGTAGTCCAAGTTTCGGCAGTTTGTCTACTGTTGTCTTCAGGGTAGTCCTGAGAGGGGCTGTTACTTGCCAGATTCATCATTCATTTGATGATTTTCTCTGACATACTTGTTTTTCCTATTTTCTTATTAGTGACACTGTGACAATACTAATCGCTATTAGCACCCTAAGCCTGGAGATCAAAAATGTCTGGCTCCCTGTGATTACAAAATATTAGTCGAGGACCGACAACCACGATACGGAAGACAGAAGAATAAGCATACGCAGACCACGCAAAATGGAAAAGGATTAACAGAATGCACAATCGCTCATGCGCAAAAATTAGCTTAACGCGCAGAAAATTGTAGCTTAAATATAAGTTTAATACAGTAACTTCTGTCTGCCCTATTGATTAGTGGTTAAGTCCATTGGAATATGAAATTCGAGAAAGACAAATCGAGTTGGATTCCCACCACACGAGACAGTTTCACCAATAAAAAAAAAAATAGGAATGACAAATAAAACAAAAATCATGGAACGAATGATGAATTTGATAAGTAAACACAGCAGCCCCTCTCAGGGCTAACTCTGAAGACGACAGACGACAGAAACGTCGGACTATGTAAGTTCCACAACCGATGACAAACTCTCATTATACTATCTAACATTTAAAAGTAATGGATTATGATTCGTTTTTTCTTTTCTACTGCTATTTATGTCCTGATATATTTCAAGTGTTATAATTGACTTGGTTGAAGACAATTTCGATATGAACTAGCACGTCATTTCCTTTTCTCTAATCAGTCAGGGTGCAGATTGGAAAACAAGTTGTATCAACTTCCACTTTACCCTATGGTTGTGAACATTATCTGAAATAGTTTTGTATTTGTTTCTACTTTTATCGTATTTATCGGTAATATCAATCCAATGTTACTTTATAAATCAGAAAAGTAGTACTTAATTTTGGCTATCTATAAATATTATTGCTTTAAGTTATTATTGTGCTTATCTTTTTTCTGTAGTCAGTTATTTGGTGAAGCGGATCCTGACCAAGATGTTTCTCCTGATACCGCAGACCCAGAGCTAGCAGCAGATGCTGGAAAATTAGCTTTAAATGCTGATGGCCTTGAAATTCAAAGAAGATCCACGAATTTATGGGCGAAGGAAGTGAAGTATAATCCAGAAAAGCTTTTCAATAAATTTTTCCACGATGATATCAAGTATTTACTTTCAATGGGTAGAAATTATTGTGCAAGTTAGCATCTGTTGCTATATATTCCATTTTCTTTTTTTTAGAAAATTTGTGGAAGAAACGAAAACCTCCAAAACCGCTAACCTGGGCCGAAGCAGCCTCTCACGAAGGTGACATTCAGGAAGTAGACGCGGAATCGAATCCTAAAGTAGAAGAAATGCAAGTGTGGAATTTGAGTAAATGTAGTAAGGTATTTGCGTCAAGTATGTCTAAAATAAGAGAAGAGCTACGTTCCAAAAGTTTTTTGGTTTGGGACAAGGATCATAAACATGGCATGGATTTCGTAACCGCTTGTGCTAACATACGAGCTCACGTATTCGCCATCGATCAAAAGTCGCGATTTGAGGTAAAGTGTAAGTATTATTAGAATGACGGCGCTTGTAATTAAACGACAGACAAATTTCGTATTTTCTTTTAGCAATTGCTGGAAATATCGTACCAGCGATAGCCACTACAAACGCCATAGCAGCTGGGTTAGTTGTCCTACATGCATTCAGAGTCCTTGGTAAAGAATACGAGAAATGTCCTCCTATCTACATCCGGCAAAAATCATCGTCTGCTAAAACGGTGTTGATGACGGAATCCATGCTAATAAAAGCTAATCCGAATTGCTACGTTTGCACGGACAAACCGTCCGTAAATGTCTCCGTTAATGTAAAGAAAATGACGGTTAAAGAATTTGAAACCGAAGTATTGAAGAATAGTTTGAATATGATCGCGCCCGATGCGTTGCTTGAGGGAAAGAATATGGTGGTTATATCATCGGAAGAAGGCGAAACAGATGTAAGCTACATTAAATTCCATATGCCACGTTGTTGACTCCCGGTATCTGCAAAATTTATTGCATGAAACCAAACGAATGCCAGTTTACCAGGTTCTTCTGTACGAGAGCGACCTGAAATGTTTCCGGAATCGACAAGAAAAACACGGTATTGGTGTGGTTTTTTATTTTTATTTTTCGATGTAGTCTCCTCGAAGAACAATACACTTTTTCAAACGGTGCTCCAGTCTCTTCAAGCCGTCGGAAAAGTAGGATGTTTCGAGGTGTGCAAATAGCCATCTGTAGCGGCGATGATTCTTTCAGGTTTGGGAATAGGAAAAAGTCGCTAGGGGCTAGTTCCGGTGAATATGGAGGATGAGAGACTAATTCGTAGCGCAATTCATTCAATTTGGGCACGGCGATCCGAGATGAATGAGTCGGTTTATTGCCGTGGTAGAGAAACATTTTTTTCCGCTGCAAACGAGGCCGTTTCTCCTTAAATACTGCATCGAATCGGATCAGTAAATTTCTGTAGTATTGCCCCGTGATCGTTCTTCCCTTCTGTAGATAGTTAATGCGGATCACACCTTGGGAATTCCAAAAAAAAAATGGTCACCATGACCCTTTCGGCCGATGGAACGGTCTTTGCTTTCTTCGGAGCCGATTCGCTGGTCTCTGGTATGCAGTGGTGGATCTAAGTCTTATTCACGGTTACGAAACGCATAAAGAAATCCCTTGGATTGCGTTGGATCTTGGCCAGACACTCCTCCGAAACGGTCAGCCGATTTCGTTTTTGCTCCTGGTGTGAGCAAACGCGGTACCCATCGCGCAGAAAGGTTTTTCATATCGAAAATTTCGTGTAGGATATCTCCAACTCGTTCTTCTGAGATGCCTGTTATCTCTGATATCTCTTTCAGCTTCAATGGGCGGTCGGCTAACACGACATCTTGAATCTTGTCGCCCATTTCATCGTTGGTAGCGGTTTTTGGGCACCCACTGCTTGTGCGTCTATGTTTGAACTCGCTGACGCAGAAGTTGATGATCGAAAATGATGGAGTACACCCGCTATGAACCTCTAGCAAAATATTTCGAATTTTCGTGGCCGTTTTTCCAGCCATCCAGAAGTGTTTTATCACTGCACGAAATTTGATTTTATCCATTTTTGCGAAATCGCCTGACATGCTACATAAAACACTCTTAAACAACAACTATTAAGTGTAGACGTCTGAAATTTTGACAGCATAAAATAGGTTGCTCTTGCTGATTCTGGAAAAATTTCAGGTCGCCCTCGTAAGTAGAAACGCCGATATTTCCTTCCCACCAAAGTCGTCACTGCTTCATAGTAATTCTAATAAAATAATATGCAGGTTCGTAAGTAACGCGCAAAATTCAAAATATGGGTTTGTAACCATAATAAGGAAGAATGCAGAAATACGTGAGATAGTAAATTAATTAATTTCGGTTGTCATGACGACACAGTTTTTAATGTAGCTATTAATATAACGAGAATATTATGCCGTTTATAATAATAGAGAACGCTGCTAGGTTACGAGGTTTAGCCGAGCCACTTGCGTAGGATCCGAGATGGTTTACATCGCTAATGTTCAAAGCTTTATCGTATCATCAAAAACGAATATAAATCAATAATTTTATTATGATTATTATTTGATTTTTTGAGGCAGTTAAATGTGGTAGAACAGATTTTTAGATTTACTAAAAAAAAAAAATAATGTAATTCCTATATTTGTATCGTCGCAGTATATACTCTAGACTGTAGTATCACTCCTGTCAGCGGTTTTGATCTTTTGTCCGAAAACAACTCGCGCATCCCGCTGCGCAGTTTCGCATGGTGGTAACTTTATGTACTATAATATCAAATGCATACTGCTGGAACAAAATATTGGACCGTGTATAGACCCGCATTTATTGGAAGTATATAACGAAAATGAATGAACTGCAGTTTTATTTCGGTTATAAAAATGCGGTTTAGAATACTATGTATAGTTAAAATAAAGAATTAGGTAGCAGACGATATTTGCACATATAGACTGAAAAAATAGTCGCATTAGAGAATGAAATATACCCGTTTATGATTAATAATACTTTCATGAAATTCAAAATATATTTTGGTTTATTTATGGAAATGTTTCCCTTATACAGACAAGTGATTGAGTTGTAACTATTTCTTGATTTGGGCTCCAGTCTTATTACATTACATTAAATGCTTTTAAGTGTACGCCAGCTATCATTTAGGTTTAAAATTTTATTAAATCTGTTTTAGGTTAAAGATATTGATGCAATGCGTAATTTTTCGCTTTTAAGCTAATAACTACCAATATTCGATACTGGAGGTTAGCTAAACCACCGGTTATTTTAAATGCGAAATAGTTATTTTATTGGACGACGTGTTAATGTAATCCGCCTATAACTGCAACAATTACAAAAGGTTTGGGGAATCAATATTGTATTAATAATATAAAATTATTTAAACGTTTGGCATAATTAATCATACATATTACTATATAACATTGTGGAATAGTTTCTGCTACAAGATGTAACGCATGAGTTTTACGCGTAATATCCAACAAATTCCCACATTGCTTTTTAAGAGAATGGCTTACACATAATATTGGCACTGTCAATAACAAACATTAATACTTGATTTGTTGAAAGTTGACATACTCCAAGGTATCTAGGCACCAGTCTCATAATTGCTTCGCGAGCATAGTTTCCTAATTTCTTTTCTAGCTAATAACAATGATGAAGTTGATTTATGAGGTTTCCATACGTACGCTATAACGTCAACAATAGAATTTTTTATATCTGTTGCTTCGTCTACGAACAGGCATTTATTTTACAATCCTGATTTTAATCTTTTCAATTCCTTCGTACACAGATGATACATCGCCTCCATTTGGTAACTTCTATCTGGGATTAAAAGTACTTCAGGAGCATTGTTGATTAAGAAGGTGCGCTGTTTAATGTCTTCTGCAATTTGTTTTGTTTCGGCGCCGAAGCGGTTTATTGCAAGCTTAAGCTATTTCTTTGTACCATTGTATTTTAAGTCAATAAATTTTCCGTTAAGTTTATTTACTTCATCTGTAAGTGCTCATATTTTAATCCTGCTTATATTCGATATAATTAACTAGCAGCGCTAAAACACTGGTATCTAACAACACAGTGCACTACTAACAGATGTTTAACAACTATTGTGTATGGAGACTGATTTATCACTTTCCGTCCGTATGTACACGCATACATTGCACGACTCTGGTAGCAAGAGAAAATCTGGCGTCTCTATATTTTTCAGTTTTTAAGTGAAGGTAAAATAAGTGGCGCATCATTGGTGTGCGCTTGGTAGTAAGCAAGTCAAATAAATACGAGGTTATAATTTATACAGAGTTGTGAAGTATCACTTTTAGTATTAGCACAAACTATATTCCATTTTTAATTTGGAGGAGTAAAATGAAAAGACGCATTTACGCAATGGGATTTTTCAAAGCTATTTTTTGGCGGTAATTTTAAAACTAGCTAGGATTTTATATGTCATAGTTACGTAATTATTATTACAACGCAAATTTAGGGAGAACAATTAAATACAAACGCACGCAGAAAAATACGCGATCTAAACGTCAATCAGTTGTTGTAACAATATGGCGGCGGCAATATTTCAAATATCGCTAGCGTAATTTTTGCCAAAAACTGACCAGCAAGTAGCCCGCTTTTTGGTGCTTGAATTTAACACTCCGCCGTATTAAAAAGATAAAGTATGGATAATATCAGTGAAATATTTGCAAAATCGGATATGCTTCCACAATTGTGTCAGCAAATTAAGTTTGCAGCGAATAAAAAAAGATTCGTGTATGAAGCCGACAACCGTTTGAAATAATTAATTATTTTATAAATAAAACGATAACTTAACGTAATCATTGCTAAACTAAAACTGAATAGAAACTGGCTATTCGGTTGTAAGCCATTTTATAATTACAGTAATGCCTTTCAAAAGCATTTATTTTACATAAATAATAAATAGTATTGCTTAACGAACCACCACAACAAATGTGTAAAAATATATGTGTTTTAGCATTTCCTATAAGTATTTTCTCTGTTATTTTAGGCAGATTTAGCCATGACTAGTTATGTTTCATGTTCATGTTTAGTTTTTATTTAGAATCCTATCTCCCTTTAACATATACATAACTATATTGGATGTTCTGTTAAGAAACAGTATTTACTTTTAAATATCTCAATAACTCGATGCTCAATTGTTTTTCTCATTCTGTCATCGTCAGCATCAGGAGAGTCAAAATACAAATTTTAATGTTCTATGACCAGTTAAATAAAACCTATTTTATGATGGATTGCTTATTAAGCCTGCAATTAATATAGATGTTTTCCTATTAGATGAATAACGATAAGACCTTAGAACAAATTGGCATCCTGGATGGTAGCATATTAAAAGTCGACGATTTTGTCCAAAATTACGAACTAACTATTTACATAACGGATTACGTTCCTTCAGACAATAAACAACCACCGTTCAAGCTAGATGCCAAGTCCGCAATTTACAAACCCATACAGGAAATAAACGGTAAGTCATTATTAATCAAAATGCAATGATAATAATTCGTTTTCTTCGTATTAGGCGATGACAATGATGTTAATGCCAAAAGTAAGAAAGACTCGGATCAAACTAACGATAAAATTGCTACTGGCAGCGAAGATGACGTTGAAGTTGTAGAAGCTCAGGTAGCAGCCGATGATCCCCAAGAAGGATCCTCTGCGAAACGTAGAAAGTTGAATCCTATGGAGGAACAAGACGATGACTTAATAATGCTGGACGATGACGATGAATAAACTCAATTATACTAAATAGTTGTCATTACTTCCTTGTATTAGAATTAATTTTTATAAATATAAATTGATGTATTTATTATTTTTGTATTTGTTCTATTGTTTAAGTGGATGTATAATAATATAGAACCTTTGTAATTCTTTATTTTGTGGTACATGTTCATTACCTTACTTTCGAATGTGGAAGCTGGCGTTTTTCCTGTCGTGTTCGTTGCTAAGTAGGAAATAAAGTCCCAAATTACTACGATTGATTTTTTTATTGGCAGATAATGAATGAAACCAAAATTCAAAATTATGCTCTCTAAAAACATAAACCCGAAAATACCCACGAATGTAGGTCGCTATTGCAAATGCTCCGGTCTTTAATTAATCAATACTGTTATGTAAATATGAAAGTACAATCTTTGGGAGATACTAAAGATTTATTTAATATACACTTCCTGCATTAGACTAATTGTATTATAACACTTGGATGCGATGATCTGATCCTAGCGAATTCACTTTTCACATACTTATGTATACTTGTATTCTAAACCGGCCAGCCGGCTATATATTGCATACGTAGTGTTTAATCTACACGCTTTCATAAGTTTAAGATGCTATTGATTTAATTAGATAGAAATTATAACACTAAAATAGAGAAGATTATATTACAAAAAGATTTGCTTTATTTTATTACAGTTTGAGACAAGTTCTTGCATTCATTTTAATTAACTTAGAATGAAAGCACCTCTGCTTTACTGAATCTGGTTTCTGGTGTTACTTTTTTGTATTGTTCGTTCCACTATTCCTTTATAGTATTGAGGTCCAGGATGTTTGGTGCCCACCTCTTCCTTCTGTTGTAAATAGTCTTTGAAGGGCTTCGATATCAATGGTGAAAAATAAATCAACCTCCCAAACAGCAATAAACATGCCAACGTATCTTTAATAAAGATAGAAAATCCAGTACTATAGGTTTTTTAGAAATGTATACTATTACAGTTATTTTATTTCAAGCGGAAGCATTGACAAAACAAGTAATATAATAGGGAAACATGTTGCTAATGTGATTGTAAGTACAAGAATTTATGATATTGTAAATGCAAAAGTTATTGTAGACAGTATAGAAAGTATATTCGGTACGGGCACCGACTGTAAAGATGATCCCATTTTGTTCTTTGTTATCGATGTAGGCGTGTACATGATGTTAAGGATAAGTCACGTATTTGAGAAGGCCTTAAATTTCGTCTCCCTATATTGTAACTCTTTGTTGTTTTGGCTTGTTATTCGACTTGTTCAGAATTTTACTGTAGTTATTATGAGATACATTACTGTTCGTGTTTAACTATATTGCTATTGCAGAAAGGATAATATTTGTAATTTTTTGAAAATCAGTTTCTTAATTATTAAGAAATCTACAACAACTTTATTAATGCCATCATTGCAATTATGTAGATTAGTAATTATCATTTCAAAATATAAAATAACAATGATGGGCAAGTTAGGAAATGGTTAGGAACATCTGCAGTTCTGAAAAAAAAAATAAAAATAAATAAATAATCTGTATAAACATAATCGCATTCTTAACAAAATGTTTAGAATTTTAGAATATTTTTCAAAAATTTTGAAGAGTATTTTTCTCAATTAACGGTGTCGCAAGCTAGATTTAAAATACTGAAGGGTCAACCCTCGTGTATAGCCAGTTTACCATCCCAGAATATTAATTATATGTCTATTGTGATATTATTAAACAGGTTTTTAATTATGCTCACACCCAAGCAATTAAAAAGTCTATGAGGTTTACAATGTGGTTGTTATATGAAACAAGATAATTTCTCAGTGTTATATCAGTTTAAGTACTTGGAATTTATTTAAAATTTTACTGGCTGCTTCATTGTACAATAAAGGTGTCCCCACACTCAAGGCGGTATTGTGAATCGCAATCTGAGTTTATATTTGTACATCGCTCTTATTAATACTGAAGTAGATAGAACACTTTTTTTTTAGAAAAAGTAAACTGTTTTTAACCGAGCAATCCCGAGTATTTTAGCTAATATGACTATAATAAAGTGTACTTTTTTTGATTGCGAGATTGGACCATTTCAGTATAGATTACGATTATTATCTAGATTATTTATTGTTAGGAAGAGTAAATGATGTAGTTGAATTTATTAATCTTTTAATAGGTAAGATTATATAACATATAATATGCATTTAAAGAAATCGAAGACTTAATATAAATTAGATTATTAGTAGTACAAATATTTACAAAATATAATGAATACTACATTTCTTTACAGTTTACATATTTGGTATGTTATTAATATACAACTTTTATCTTTCCATTCACAGATGGCAGCACGAGAATCACAAATGATAATTTGCAAACTCAGAGAAAGATATCTCAGAGTGTTAGATCGCACGAGGGAAGAAGAGAATTGACTTTCTGGAAATAATCAATTTATCAAACATATCTTGTAATGAATGATGAGTAGATCAGATTGGTAATGTGGCAAGTGGCATCGTCTTGTTAAAACCATTTGTTATCCAAGTCGAGACTACCAAGTTTACGCAAATAAAACGTAGTTAACCTAGAGTGACAACGACAGTTTCAGTCACATATCAGACAGTCTGTTGTTTCTTTATGCGGTTTTTTTTCTGGCTGATTTTTACATCAGATACGGCAGTATTGCTTATTCACAAAACCAAAAGTGAGCGTCGTCGCTGAAGATGACTTCTTATGAAATTGGTAAACATTTTCAAGTTTCTCTCTAAAACTTAATTACTAAATTTGCGATGTAATAGGTGATCGTTTGGTTTGTAACCTTGTAAGCGCGCAAAATACGCGTATAAATAGATTGAGTGGGGATACATTTGGATTTTCACAATAATTTTGATGTACAGCTGCAATATTTTCTTCACGTCTTCGACTTCTTTGAAAACGTTATCAAGTAATTATCTTGATTCGTATTTTTGCGCAAGACGTTCAATTGTTTTCTACTTGAGCGATTATAACGGACGATAATTGGAGTTAATGCATATAAAGTAGCCGCCACTGTGATGCGAATTTTGATAGAACATAATAACAATTTGCATTTTGAATAATTTGTAAACGTTGTAGAAGCGTACATTGTTCTACCGTTGTTGCCATCTGAGAGAAATCACAATTTGCAAATCCGTTGTCGCGAATGGAAAACTCTTTATCTTAGCTTAGTAGGTTTTGTTTTTGACGCGTTGGAAAATTTAGCTAACTTGAGATAGTGAGCGGGTAGTCGAAATTCCTACAACGAAATGTAGTGTGAGATTCCTATAACGTAATCCGTAATTCGCGATGAAAATACAGTACAAAAAAGAAATAATTATAAGATTTATGATGATATATAGATACATATTTTAAAAAATGAATCAACTATTTTAGTGGGAAGCAAATGACAGCCATGGAAATGTTGAATTTAATTTTTCAAAATGATTACTTTACTTGGCACACCTAGAAAATTGGTGGAATACTGATACAACTCCACGTATACTTCTGTTCTTGCATTACACCGTCCAACAAAATAATTTTTTGTCGTAGTGCCTCTAAAATACGAACTGATTTAGGGTATTTTTGATATGCTGGTTTGAAAAATAACTGGCATTCCCTCCTAACAGCTCTAGTTTTTGAGATACACCACGGCCACATTTATTACTTATACGTAATAAATTTCACCGTTATTTATTAGCAAAACAGATGCTTCCTAATTTTCACACGCATGAGCATCAAGATCCATTACCTTCACAGTCACTTAGATCGTTCTTCAGAAAACTTAGGTGATGTTAGAGAGTAATAGGGGCAAAGATTTCACAGACATTATGGAGGAAAGATACCGAGAAATGGATGCCAATCTTCAGCGAGACTGCATATTTTTATGTTATATAAATACTTCCTACCATTTTTTTTTTTGTTCTAGTTAACAATTATCAAATAGTAATATTTAAAAATTTACGTACATAACAAAACATATCTAATTTTGGCGAATTTTTCCCAAATGGGATAGAAAGAGTGAATTTCGAAAACTAGATCTGATAGATCAAATCTGTATTATATCTACGCCACCGATACTATTGAATTTAAGTTATTATTGGTTAGTAAAAAAATCAAGCGATGGAATTTAAAAGAGGAAAAACACGCATGCAAAATATGTCAGACCGGCTTCATTCAATCTTGGTTGATTTCAAGCTTCATCAATTCACATCGGCTTGACAATCTAATATATTTATATAATCGAAGTCCTCAGTCGTGAAATTATTCGCATCAAAACAAAAAGATTGGGCACCATTAATCAAAATGTCACTTTTATATTACCGTGTTCGTGTTTATTACTAGTGTAAACTTGTTATGTATTCAAAGGGGCCGGGTAAGTATATTTATTTTCAGGAATTTATATGTGCATTTACACTCAACGAAATTTCTCTAGTTTCATATGAACTTTTGTACAGAATATTTTTCTTTAATATTTTCGGCAAATTATACATCGAAGGTAATGCTGAACTACAAAGAAATACAAAGAATATTTACAAAAATCGTAACTCAAAACAGCGAAATTTCTGTAGATTCATTAACACAACGTAAGTAGTGTCTTCAACAGAGGTATGTCGTTGAAATAGTTTCAGATTAGTGTTATAAAATATTTTGAGATTAGTATTATAAATTTTATAGGCGTCAGCACAAAATAGTCGAGACATCAGGCTTGAATGTAACACTCGAGTCAAACGGTAGTCCCAAATCTCGAAATTCGGTCTTACGGCGTAAGACATTACCATCCACATAATATGACAGAAGGTGCAAGATGAGTGGGAGCAGGTATAAGTAACCACACAACGTTTGTCAATGTTGACTTTTAGCTTAAACTGTTTGTACTATTCTGCCACCACATCCAAACTTCGCTGAAGATTGTAGGGGTCATGCTAGAGATTTTGCTATACATTTTCAGGTCGTCAGCGTAAGCGAGAATAAGACAATCCACTTGAAGAAGTAACTAATTGGTGTATAACGCAAATAAGAGGGGACCCAGGTTAGAAGCCTGTGGTACACATGAATGTCGTGTGTACATTCCATTATAGACTATGTAACACCTCCTCTGAGTTAGATAAGATTGCATGAATTTTAGAATAGATGGAACAAAACCGAGATCATCTAGCTTGTACACCAGTATTTTACTGCAATTAAACGCTTTAGAGAGATCTGTATAAATTACATCCACCTGACCGCGCCTATCCAAAACCTCATTAATGTATTGAGATACTATTGCTAGATTTGTAGCCATTGATTGACAAAACCATGTTGATTGTTAGAAATACTGGAATGAGCACCACTAACGATGTTGGAATTTTGGCCGCAATGTAGTTCTGTTTCAGTGACGAATTCTAGGAGAGCGGCTCCTCATGCCCCACCCCTCACCTACTTCTAATTGGTTGTTTGAAGTTGTTTGGTGAGTCTGCAGTTTCTCTGTAAAAACCAACATGCCATGCCGGTGGTCCTCCAATAACGGTAACAACAGACAAAAACATTAAAAAGGTACACGACATCGTACTGCAAGACCGATAAGTACGCATCAGAGACATTGTGGAAGATATTGGCTTATCATGTCATGTGGTGTACAACATACTGACTAAAGAATTAGATATGATAAAGATGGGAATGTTAACCATTGATCAAAAAAGAAATCTGGTGCTGATTTGTAAGCGTCTTTTGGAAAGGTTCCAAGCAAATAAGGAGAACTTTCTTAGTTGGTATGTGACCATGGATGAGTCATGGGTGCATCACTATGATCTCGAGACCAACGTGCAAAGTAGAGGGTGAAAACGTCACGGTTCTCCTCCTCTACGTAAATTTAAAGTCGTGCCGCGTGCTGGAAAGGTTTTGCTATCTGTGTTCTGGGATGCTCAAGGAATCATCTTGACTGACTAGAGACAGAGCATTATAGGGGCCTACTACGCACAATTTATTTCTAAATTCTGAGACGTTATTAAAGAGAAACGCTGAGGAAAGTTAAGGTACGGTGTGCTGTTCCATCAGGATAATGCTCCCAGCCATACATATGGTATTGCAATGGCTGCTATATACGAAGCAGGCTTTGAATTAATGGGGCACCCGCCATATTCGTCGGATCCCTTAGTGATTACAGACTGTTCCCCAAATTAAAAGAAATCTTACATGGGGCAACCCGTTTCAGCAAAATGATGAAAGTTGTAGAGGAGTGGTTTGAAGAGGTCGGATAAAAATTTTTCTAGAAGGCTGTTGAGATGTTGGAGCACCAATGGACTAGGTGGATTAGTGTAGAGGGAGACTATGTCGAAAAATAAAAAATATACCATTGTAGTTTTATTGTAAGAGGATAAGAGGTACAGAATAGAGATCTACCCTCGTATATACATCCATATTTAACATCATAATTAATTAGGTTAATGCACTCTATCAAAAAAAATTAATGCAGAGGATTACTTCGATAAAGTTATCGATGACCGGCAAGTTATTGACTCTATCAAGAACTGCGACCCTTTTCCGAAACAAGTTGAACTGACAGCTTCACTTTTCATTTTAAACCGCCTTATTTTTACTACCTAAACGGTGTTTATTTACCCGTTTCGGTAATATCACGCTGGCCAGGTACTATATACACGCTCGCATGCACCGAAAACTAACACCGTCCGACGAGAACGTTGATTTAAATCCGATTATCTGGTAATTCTTATCCTTCGAGACAAGTTTGTAAATAGTAGAAGGTGGCGGCCGGGTCCCGTAAACACATCTCGATGAAATATTAAAGCTACTTATTTCGGTCGCGTAACGCGTAATTGTTGTTCGAGTCCGGAACATAATGAGTAGTGGCCCGGTTGTAATTCGCTAGCGCCCGGTAACCGAACCTTGTCAGGTCCGTATGTTAACAAACCCATAAAAATATCCCGTTCCTCTTTTTTTGGGTAGGTATCGAAATTTACAAGACGTGAACGTCGTAAAGCGAATAATAACAAACAATAATGGTGTGCGCGTTATCGGTGAGTTATCACATGTTGACGTACGCTTTTATTAATTACTTAAAACTACATCTATGCACGTGGGTGGTTTAATTTCTAAACTGAGCTTTTTAATTTCCCTAAATGGGCACATCATTTATTAGGTAATAAAACTCCGCGCTACTAAAATAACGTCTATTAATTTGAAGCAATCTTATTTCTTTAATTTCGTAACAGCATAATCATTGACCAAACAAGGATGAACCCCCAGGTTAGAGCTTTTTGATTAAGACAACGTTTAAAGCAGGACTTCTTCTCAATAAGACTAAGTGAAATTCATTAGACAATTTTGATGAGAAACTATAGTATAAATGTGATATAGTGCATATATTGTGAAGCAGCTTTTTTAATCCGTCTGATAAGCGGAACCCTTTTTAATGTTCACTTTAAACGTAGAACGCCTGGCTTGCTTCAACAGTATTTTAATGCAACATTCTGTAAGTGGATTATTTGCTTCAAAAAATAATTTCAAAATATATCCAAAAGTTCTTAAAATAACATTATTCTTCAATTTAAATTTTAATGAGATCAGTAGTACTGCTTTTTATTGTATCTGATATACTGAATATTAGGTTTTATGGATGAAAGTTAAATTCACATATCAGGTTTGACATCAAGTACGTTACAGTACTTATTCTTTGTCGACGCACAATCTGAGAACCCTATTTCGCACCTATATTCATCTTTTAAGATGCATCAGAATTCCATCGACGGCATTAACTTGTTTTGCAACAATGAATCAGATATCACTTCGATAAAAGTTTCTTATTCTATTGACAAGGTCGAAGTTCATGTACAGACAGCAAATGAATTTGCAATCTGCTGTTCATAGGGAAAATACTAATGGAATGCTTCATCCAAACCTCTCTGGCACTGAATAACTTCTACAATAAATGCTCTTGAAAATTTTTTAGTGATTTGTCTCTCTTTACAAATATCATTACCAAATATTTTATATTTAAATACGGACCGTTATCAGACAATCTCTTTTATGTAAATGAGTTTATTATGTCAAATATAACACATGGGCTGAAAAGTCACGGGCCTAACACATAGATGACGCTAGTTTTATTGCAGTCACCTTTCTCTCAGTTAGTACTAACCTTCAAAAGACAGCTGTTAAAATTTCATGTTATTCTATTCATTAGTTTGTGAGTTATTGTGCTAAGAGTCACGCTACTTTTGTTATTTTCAAAACAATGGATCAAAAACAATTTCGTGTTTTAATTTTACACTGCTTCTTGATGGGAAAAAATACCGTTCAAGCGAAGCAATGTCTTGAAAAGTGTTATGGCGACTCCGCTCCATCAGAAACAACAATAAAACGTTGGTTTGCTGACTTCAAACGTGATCGTAGAGACACCGATGATGCAGAACGCAGTGGACGTCCAAATGAGGCGGTAACACCAGAAAACGTCAAAAAAATACACAAAATCGTTCTGAATGATCGAAAAGTGAAGTTGCGTGAGTTAGCTGACATCGTAAAGATATCAAAAGAACGTATTGGCTTTAAATTGCATGAGCATTTGACTATGAGGAAGCTCTGTTCAAAGTGGGTGCCGCGTGTGCTCACTGTTGACCAAAAACAAGAACGTGTTGATGATTCTGAGCAGTGTTTGGCCATGTTTAAACGTAACAAACCGGAATTTTTGCGTCGATATGTGACAATGGATGAAACATGGATCCATCACTTCACTCCGGAATCAAAACGATCGTCATCTGAGTGGACAGCAACTGGTGAACCTCGTCCAAAGCGCCCGAAAGCACAACAATCGGCTGGAAAGGTTATGGCCTCGGTATTTTGGCATGTGCGTGGTGTAATATTCATCGACTATCTTGAGAAAGGAAATACCATCAACAGTGAATATTATATAGCGGTATTGGAGCATTGGAAGTCCGAAATTGCAAAGAAACGACCGCATATGGCAAAGAAAAGAATTTTGTTTCATCAAGACAACGCACTGTGTCACAAGTCAATCAAAGCAATGGCAAAACTACATGAATTGAACTTCGAATTGCTCCCACATCCACCGTATTCGCCAGATTTGGCTCCCAGCGACTACTGGCTGTTCGCAGACCTCAAAGAAATGCTCGCCGGTAAGAAATTTTGCACGAATGAAGAAGTTATCGCTGAAACTGAGGCCTATTTTGAGGCAAAAGATAAATCGTTCTACAAAAGTGGTATTGAAATGTTAGAGCGGCGCTGGAATGATTGCGTTG
The DNA here is from genome assembly GCA_023509865.1 of Trypoxylus dichotomus. Taxonomy (NCBI): domain Eukaryota; kingdom Metazoa; phylum Arthropoda; class Insecta; order Coleoptera; family Scarabaeidae; genus Trypoxylus; species Trypoxylus dichotomus. The sequence goes on along the minus strand of CM042074.1, from coordinate 13,641,750 downwards.
CTCTTGATGGAGATTACGTTGATGAATAAAGCTAATTTTGAACCAAAAGAACCGCGTTTTCTTTGTTAGGCCCGGGACTTTTCAGCCCATGTGTTACAGGATTAGTTAAAATTATGTCAATACTCAAATGGAAGAAACAATTTATTAACTTTACACACATCCATAAACGAACTACATCGAAAGTGTGAAATGATAGGCTGCAAGTGTTAAATACCTGTTACCCCAATCTGTTTGTCATCATGTTCGAAACATATCAACCAACGATTAACAGGAGCATTTAAAGTCCGTACACACATTCCAGAGGGATGGGACGATAACACATCCGATATATGGTCCTTTAGGTCATTGATTTTACATGGTGTTAAGTCAGGGAACTGAGGAGGCCAGCGTAATGTTCTATTACGTCCAATGCATCGTCCTAGAAATGTCCCGTCAACATAGCCTCGATTAGTACGGGTCCAGTGCGGTGGAGCGCTATTTTCTTGGAAATGCCCTGTTTGACGGACTTGTAGTGGTAATTCATCAATGACGTACTGTTGAATTGTTAAGTAGACGTCAGAAATCACTGTTGGTGTATCAAAAAGTTTGACCCAAACATTCAGCTTTCAGGAGTCACGTTCATGCTCCTGAATGACTCATGGGTTTTGGGTGGCCCAGAAAATTATGTTATGTTGGTTGACAAGGCCACTTGTGTGGAAAGTGCCTTCAACGCTGAATACCATTAGATTCAGGATGTCTTAATATCTTAATCTGACAGTATTCCACCAGTTTACGTTTCTGCGCCAATGTTAAAGCATAGATGGCTTGGATGTGGTATACTTTTACCGCAAGTTCGTGTTTCAAGATGCGCCACACTCTTTCTTGAGAAATTCTTATTCCCAAACTGCACCGTATGCTTGATTGTTTGATGGACTCTGTAAAACGGCTTGCTGCGCAACAGTTATATTTAGTTCACATCTTCTAGATCTTTGATGTTTTGCATCGCCTTGATAGTTGTTAGTTACCGATTCAGTATCCACAAAATTCTTGTAAATGCGATAAACTGCCAAACGACTTGGTGGGTTACGTGTAAATCGCTGTCGAAACATTTCATGGACAAGAGTCGGTGAACAATACGCTTCCGTCAGGCTTCCTACATATCATCTCTGCTTCAGTAGAATTGTTCAGCCATTGTGTCAACTAAGAACAGAAGAGATCAGCAATATAAGCTAATATTGTTCATTGATGCTGTGCAGCAATTTAAATGTAATACATGTTCTGTGATTCTGCTCTTTACGTGTTATATCCATTTCAGTGTTAACATAATTTTGACTAATCCTGTATTTTCATACAAAAGTTCCGAGATCTACGGAATATTAAAAAAAGAGAAATAAATATGAATTTTGAAGAATAGTAAATTGTTGCACTTTACGTTATTCAATGTCCTCATTTTTATCCCATTCACTGTTGCTACTACCATCTAGATTTATAACTAATGCTGTAACATGTTCGTCAGTAAGTACGTCATTTTCATAATATACTTTTTCTATTTCTACTACATGATCGCAAAGTTTTTCCCAATTCAAATTCCATTTCTCTAAGTATAAGGATATCGTCCTGTTTCAAGGTAATATTTTTTGTCGCTACGTTGCTTCTTGCTATATTTAATAATTTCATATAGTTCTTGTTAAAGCATTTTGGGACCAAAATGTATGTGTTTTCAATTAAGCAGTCAACCTGTTCTCTTTTACTTGTACAGCTGTTTGGCACTTAACCGACTGTGTTATGGTAAGTGTGATTACCAATAACGATCACTGAATTCTTGGGTATGTTTGGTATCAGTTGTTTTTATGATCATTTACTGCAGGTGTTTGCGTTGTTTTTATTATGATAGTCACTACTGTTTGTGGTAGATTTAAACAATAACAGTGCATTTGGTATAAATCTTATATCACCTCTAGTATAAACCATTATCACCTGTTATTCTTTGTTTATAATTTTTAATAATCTTTTATTGGGTCCGTCAAACCAATTATTGGATGAAGTACGTCCGCTATGCAATAACCTTTGTTCAAATAAACACAATACACGAAGATGCATTCTGCTCTCTATAGTATCTCATATTTTTATAAATAAGAAACTCGTTCAGGTAGAATACCCAGTGTATCGATTGATACCTTCGTTCGCCACTTAAAACTCATATCTTTTAGTATTATTTTTAACGATGAACAAGATCTATTCCATTATAATTCTTTTTGTATCTTCATCTTTAGCCCACCCACTACATTTACTAAGTCGTTTTTCGAAGAATGGAAAGGGATTGTTCACAGTGATGAATCTCGATTTTGTTTATGGGGCTATGACGGTCGTCTTGGAGAAAAAAGGTGTTCAGGACAAAGTAGAAACTACTGCAATTTTTTCTTACAGTCACATCCGCCCCTTACTTAAGGTGTAATAGCATGGGGAACTATCTGCCATGGACTTAAATATCTTATAATAGTAATTCAAGCAACATTAGATGCAATTCATTGTATTAATAATGTCCTTAAAGCAGTGTTAATATCATTTTCTCAACAATTACGAAATCCATTTTTTTACCAGAGTAATTCGCGGTCGCTTACCACGAAGGTTATTGCCGGTTATTTCTGAATAATTCTAATGTTGGTCGCTTAATTAACGATTGCAAGGACTGTGACAAAGTTAGGACATTATTTTTCAAAATAACGTAAAATTTATTTTTTGTTTTTTAATATTATATGTATTATGTCATTCATTGATCTTAATTTACTTTTTAATAAACATACATATTTCCTTTTATCCAATTTCTTTATAAATAAAATAAGGTTCACTAATGTAAACTTTCAGTAATGTGAACAGTGCTTGGTTGATAGCGTTCACATAATCGAGCGTCTACTGTATTTTTATAATATTAAAGAACTGTTCATTTAATTATTTTTTTGTTTAAACTGAGTATAATGATGTGTATATTGACTAAGGTCTGGTGTGTCAGATGAGCAATTCCGTTAAATCATTAAATAAATAAACACGTCAATCAAAATTTTACGTTTTGTATTCATAACAAAGCGATGTTAATACGAAGGAAATAGTTGTTTATACGGTCACGTATTGATTGTTTATTGCTATTACGAAATCAAATAACTAACGTTGTACATATATTCACGGAGTAACTAATAAATATTGAATTCGTTCTGCTTCCAAATCTAATAAACTTCACTATTCGGCACGCAATATAATTGTATCACGGCGGATGCTAATGCGCACCATATTGACAATTACGAGGCCGATGTACCATCATGGCGCACTATACTAATAAGTTTATTTTCCAAATCGAATTTAATCGGGCCGTAAACAGTAATAACGGCGTGAAATATTCCATATTCAATTCGATACAAATTTTCGCTAATCATCCCATCGTCCTATCGTAAAATCTATTTAAAATGTTCATATTGTCGCCGAAGTTACTCTACGGCCGTTACTTCAGTTCTATTTTCAAATAAACCCGTAAACGCATCGGCATTTGATGTCATTGAGCGATCGTAATAACGGTAATATCGTTACAATAGAACATCTGCCTTGGCTACAAGAAAATCCTTTTTAAAATACTGAATATTTCCTCGGCGAAGGCATTCGGGATTCTTACGGCTCCAGAGAGGATCTTGAGAAATTTTCGAGCGTTGTTTATTACGGTTTATTAATAAAATTAAACATCCTCGGTTCCGGATATATTCCATTTCGAATTGGTAGGTCGCTTGAGGTCTGAACGAATTATTTTAATTTCTCAATCGTTACGCAATGGAAGGCGAAAGTTATTGTTTTGGTTACGGTGGCTACTTGGAGTCTCGTAACTTTTTCCTCTTAAACTTAAATTAAAATAAACAAAAACTATATATGGTTAAGAACGCTCATAAATTTCACGTAACAAAGACTGCCAAAATTAAAATTTACGTTTACATATATTTTACTCTTTCAAGGCGCTTTTACATTACACGTATACTTTGTAGCTTCTCATGGTAATAAATTACAGTTTTAAGTCCGTCCGCGGCCGGTAAATAGAACTTATCGTCAGAGCGGTCCGCGGCAAGAACATGCTCTCGGATAAAAGTTAGTATGTTGGTCTTGTTGTTTCGTATGGATTTAATCTAGGATACGATAAGGACTGGAATATACGCGCATAACACACAGAATTCAAGGTACCAAATCCTATGTAGACAGTAACAAATTTTTAACATTATAACTGCATTATATCTGTCCGATGTTGAAGATGAGCGATTCAGCATATTAGTTGTCCTGGCAAAGAGGGGCAACTTTCAGTGCCGTGCGGAGAATAACGTGGAAGGGTGAAGCGCGCGGCATGGAAAATTGAGTACCCGTATCAAAACACGCTTGTTCAGTATTATTCGACAGGTTCTTGTGAGTGCTTGTCAGTACACACATACTTAGAAAATGTCGCATTTAGGTACGTTTCGATAGAATTAAATGTGTAAAGTGCGACAACTATTTCACGTATACCAGCAGGTGGAAGTGTGAACGCCACCTAAAAAGTATAAAACACTGTTCTGCAATCCGTGGCAAACGTTACAGCGAACAATTAATACTTGATATAAGTGTTTGTTTTATTCTATGTAATACACAGTTCGCTTTACTAGACCAACAAGCATTTGTCTCCTTATGGAGCTAGTATTCGGATTATACATTACCAAGTCGGACATCGTTAAGAAAATTTATACCATTTGTTTGTGACTATGTTAAAAGAAGAATTGCGGCAGAATTGAAAGATAAAAAATTGTGGTTATGTGTGGACGAAACAACTGATCAACAAAAACATTCTTGGCGAATATGAAGGTACGTACAATGGAAGAGTTTGAATCGTCATCCACTATCTTACTTGCTTCGAAAAGAGTTGCAAAATGTACTAGCGATGAAATTTTAAATGTGGTGTTGAGGGCATTAAACAAATTCCAAGTTTCACACACAACCCAACTTTTAATGTTGTGAGTGATGGTGCCGCTAATATGCTTTCCTTAGGACGATCCCTTAAAGAAAAGAGTGGCAATCCGTTACATATAACATGTAAAGTGTATGCTTTAATGCTATCCACGAATAAATACTTTAATAGTTCATACGAAGGCAGTATTTCTAAAATCAGCAAAACGTACAAATCATGAACTGTGTCCCAAGGTGCTCGAACTCCAATAGCCGAACCTCAATAGCGCTGGGGAATATGGTTAAAGGTTGCGTTTTACTACTGATGTAAAGAAGGTAGCTTTACAATTCGATCTGCGACACGTCAAAGCTGTCAAGAAAATTCAGAAGATGTTTCAAGATAGTCAGGTAAAATGTGATTTAGAAAGTATTCGTAAGAACTACTATAGACTAGCGGAGGGAATTGAAAATTGGGAAAATGTTTCGATGTCGTTTGTGGATTCTGTTCAAATTGTGAATGATGTTCACTCACACCTATGACAAAATTTGAAAGTGTTGTTGGCAAGGATTAAGATTTTCTCATACTAATACAAATTTGTGAAGGTACGTCGAAAGATCCATTAAGTTGTAACAAGGATTACTTTAAATTTGCAATTTATATAAATGCAATTTATATAAATATTTATTCCACACGCCGTATTCATTTGACTGAAACAAGTGTGGAAACATATTTAATGATTCTAATATTTAATAGATGCCACCCAGTTTGTGATTTCGTGGAAACTTCTTAAAACAGTATAGTAAGTAAGTGTATATTCTCCACTATTTTATTTAGACTGGTAGTCACTGTTTTTGAGTATATTTTATATGCGATGTTCGCCAAGGATATACCTCTGTAGATTTCGCAGTTGGATCGGTCTCCCTTTTTAAATATTAGTGTTATCTTTGCGATCTGCCAACTGTCAGGTATTGTATTCGTTCTCCGGCATTTATTTAGTAATTGTTGAAATCTTTCACCTCTGCAGGAGCAGATTTGAGAAGTAATGTAAAGGTACAAGATATAATCTTACCATCATCTGTTCCTTTGCCCAGCTTTATATAGTATTCTAGTCATTAATTTCTATTTATAATGTTAATTTCCGTGTCATTTTTTTCGTTGTTATGCAGGCGTTTCATCATTTTGTAAGCAAACTTCTGTTTCCCGTGTGTATTGTTTTCTGCATTCGAAATAAATCAGTCCTAGATATCCTGGTTATTTTTTCTGTATAGCTTTTTCACTTTAGTTGCTATGTTCTTGTATGATATTCTGTTTGCCTCTGTTCTATCTTGTATCCATATTAGATGTGCTTGTTTCTTTTTGAGGATCTTTTCTTTGGTTTCTTGGTACCAATATGTACATTTCTTACTTTTATTTTTTTGTTTTCGGTATGCAAGGGTTTCAGTAGCCGCTCCCATTATTATATCTTTTATGTTTCTCCATTCCTCTGTGATTTCCATACTCAATGTTACTTCTTTATTGTATTTCTCTTAATAGTAATTTTATAATTATTAATAAAACGCTGGTATAATTACAGCAAAGAAACGTGTACTAACTTTATCCTTAAATCACTAGATCTGCGTTGAGGAAATGACTTTATTATTAGGACCATCAGGCACGGAATTCGGGGTTCACTAAAACGGGAATTCCTCCAACATGCCTAAGGTATCTCGCGATAATTTCGATAACTTTTGCTTGTAAACATACTTATAGAACTTAATCATAGGTGACGGTGTCATCACCGTATCATGTATTATTATTACGGTAGATGTTTGTTTTATGATCAACTGTCTTTATATTCATGGTCACCGCTGTATATTTTCTTTCTTGTTTATATCTTTTGGGGGCGAGTTTTTATGAACGGAATTAATGAAAAACATAACACTTTTTTCTGAAATTATGAAGTACACAACACCATTTGCTACAAAACTACTATGTTCGATAAAGGAATTTATACGAGGGAAGGTCCAGAAGTTCGTGGAATGGAGGGGATGGAGTGGGGATAGGAGCGCTCGCTAGGTGTCATTCTGCTTGGCGACTCATCATTAGTACATAAGTTAAGTTGCAGCCCTATAGCGTCAGTCGTTTACGAATAGTTGCCTGCTAAACAAGTCAATCCGGAAGAAAACTGAAACTATGGAGGAAATTGAACACCGTGCTGTGATAAAGTTCCTTACAAAGCAAGGAAAGAACGCTCAAACCATATTGAATGAAATGAAAACCGTTTGTGGGGAACAGTGCCCTAGTAAATCAATGATTTATAAGTGGCATGGTCTTTTTAAACACGGTCGGGGTCGATTGAAGGCGACCCCTGCTCAGGACGGCCAGTTGAGGCCACCACATCAGACATCGTCGAAAAAGTGCAAAATTTCTAGTACAAGATGCCCGTTTGAAGAAAAAATAATTATCTGCATTAATTGGAGTATCAGATACCACCATTTTGTGTATCCTACATGACCACCTGGGTATGAAAAAAGTCAGTGCAAGATGGGTACCGAGAATGCTCACGCCGCTGTAGAAACAGCAGCGCGTCTGTGCGTCCAAACAATTTTTGGAGCTGTGTGGAGATAAACCTGCACAGATTTTGGAGTGGATTGTTACCGGAGATGAAACATGGGTTCATCACTTTGAGTCCAAACAGGAGACCATGCAATGGCATAAAAAGGGAACACCACTGCCAAAGAAATTCAAAGTGTCAGAATCGGCTGGAAAGTTGATGGCTACTGTTTTTTGGGATTGTGAGGGGATATTATTGATTGATTACAAAGAAAAAGGTAGGAGCATAACCGGAGAATATTACGTAGCGATATTAGAAAAATCAAAGGAGGCCATCAAGGAAAAACGTCGAGGAAAATTGACCAAGGGTGTGTTGCTCTTGCAAGACAATGCGCCGATTCACAAGAGCAAAGATGCAATGGCTGCTTTGTACAAGTATGGCTTTCAATCAATAGTCCATCCACCCTACAGTTGAGAACTGGTACCTAGTGATTTTTATTTGTTCCCCAATTTAAAAAAGGCTTAAGCGGAAGAAAGTTTTCCGACGACAGTGAGGTAAAGGAGGGAACTTTGGGCCATTTTGAGGCGAAAGATAAAAAATAGTTTTATGATGGTTTAGAAAAATTCTAATAAATGTATTATGCTTAAGGGTGATTATATTGAAAAGGAAAAATAGATCTATTGTTTTATTTAATTTTTTTATTTTTATTTTAATGTTATTCAGCCGCTAAAAAGAATGTTCTTCTTATACCAGGATACTCTTTCAGTCATAGAGTTTCGTCAAAATCTGCCCTTTAAAAGAGATTTAGTACAACTTATCGAAATTTGCAATAGCACAATTATTTTGAAAAATAAAAAACCTACATTACTTCTTCAGAGGAAAATGAGACCGGATACATAATCAAGCCTTTACAATTTTACCTCCAATGTAATGCAGCAATGAAAACCGAACAAATGATTGTGCGATAAAATACTAATCGTACGCTCCTCCCAAATGAGCTTTTTCACGGTATTTTGCTAATCTTAGTTGGCTTCGTAAGCAGAAGAATGTTAATATACTGTCGTAACTTCGTTTATGACATTTTTCATCGATTTTAACGACACGCTTTACGTTCGACTGAATTAGTATTTGCGTCGATGAATCTATTATCCAATTAAGTTAATTACAGCGATATTGAATAGCTAAACTGCTGGTAGCTATTCGAAATGGTTTACGAGCTCCGTACCGGTGAGGGTCCGCGAACCGCATCGAATCGCGGAATGCCTAGATTCGCGCGCTAGAGACGCAATACGATCTTGCTCTCTGACTCCGAGGTTTGCGTGCGGCTGGCGCACCGCATCGGTCATGATATAGTGTGGAATGAAAACTCTTGTGTAATGCAATATTAATTATAGGTGATGTTAGAACTATTCTGAGAAGCAGTCCTGAATAACGACCCTCAACTCGGTTTATATGGTGTTATTATTATCGTAGGAATTATATGTTAAAAGTTATTTAGTCTAAGTGTTCCTAATGAGAATGCCTTTGATGTTTCAGATTTACTGTGCTGTTTACGCTGGCAGAAACCGTATTGCGGTAACGTATAATATGTGGTAAGCTAGAGCATGAAAGGTGAAATGCGTTAGATATTTTCTTCTCCTCGTTTGTTACCTAAATTGCGATGATTACTTAAATTATCTTGTGATGTGCAATATACAACTTGCTAACGCAAATATAGTGACCTGTAAAGTTGAACTTATCTTACAATCTCGTGAATAGCATTTTCTTTTTTCCTAAATAAAAGCATTATGGCAGCAGCAGTGAGAAACACTAGATCCTTAGGAACGACGCATTTTATTTGTAAAATAAAATGTAGATATTGTGAGCAATTTAAGACCATGTTTGGTTCGATTGCCATTTAAAAATGATTACTGAGACATCTTTTAACAGATCAATAATATTAAAGGACTCAATAAACTAAATGATTCTTTTAGAAAAAGGTAATTAAGCTGAAAATTTACTTCCGCGAGCCCATCTACCTAGTAATTCTCCTGGATTTATCCAGCTGGCTTAAATTACGGGGGGTATTTTTCCCTTAGCTTATTTTAATGCGCCACCTCGCGTTTTTTTTCAGGAAAGAATGTGAACACACGAGGGCGTTTAAAATATTCTTGACGTAATATTTGTTGATGATGGAATTATCATAATATTAGAGTTGTTGGTTATTGGTTATTCCTTCGTTTGTTGAAGTATGAGTCCAACGTTTCGGCAGTTTGTCTCTACTGCCGTTTTCAGCAGATTCATCATCTGCCGTTCGATGTTTTTTTGTCTGACGTATTTCTCTTCTCCATTTTTATATTAGTGAAACTTGTCGGGTTGGGGATCGAACTCGATTTATTTTTCTCCCTCGAATTTCGTATTCCACCTAACTCAACCACTACGCTAATAGGGGGGACAGAAATTACTATGTTAAACTTATATTTAAGCCACAATTTCCTGCGCAAAAAGGACTGCGGAGTAGACCAATTTTTTGCGCATGAGCAGTTGTGTATTCGGCTGATCCTTCATTCCGCGGGGTTGGTCTGCTTATGCTTTTCTATTCTTTTATCCTCCGTATCTCGGTTGCCGACTAATAGTTTCTCTAATCATAGAGAGCTAGACGTTCTTCATCTCCAGGCTTGGTGTGCTAATAGCTATATACGCTGTTTCCAATATTTTTCTTTTTGTGGCGTTGTCTTCTTTATCTAGGATTGTTGCGCTGTTCCATGCGATCCTATGACCCTTTTCCTAAGTATGTATAGCCAATCGTGACTTATCCGTTTCCCCCATCCGAACTAGCCTCTGATGTTCTTTGGTTCTGACTATTAGAGATCGGCCGGTTTCTCCTATATATGACAGTCCACATTCGCACGGTATTTTGTATACACAGTTCTTAGTTTTCTGATGTTGGTTGTCAGGCTTCGTTTTTGTTAGCTTAGACCTGTTTGTATTTGAGGTTTTGATTCATAGTTGTTGCCCATTCTTCTGATTTTCTCCGCTAGGCCATTAACGTACGGGATTGTTGTAGTATATGTATTTGGCTGTCGTTCTGTACTTTCATTCCGAGTTGTACGTATCCGTTGAGCTTTAGTGTATTTGTGATGGTTCGGAATCCCTCCTCTCTATCTTCATCATTCGAACATACATCTCGTGCCCTATTATACAGGCATTCCTCGACTCCCATCTTAACGTTGTGTGGGTGATTGAAGTGGAGATATTGTCCTGTATGTGTTGGCTTCTTACATACCGTCGTCTGTAAAGTGTAATCCTGTACCAGGATATCTAAGAATGGAATCTTGATGCCCACCTTCAATTCCATAGTGAAATTAATGGATTCTTGTAAGCTGTTGAGATGTCGAAGGAAGCCGTTGATTTCTCCTTCTCCATGTGGCCAAATTACGAAGGTGTCATCAACGTATCTGAGCTACATTTTTGGTTTAATAATCCTTCTCAGGGCTACCCTACGGTAGATAAACTGCTGAAACCTCGGACTATATAAGATCAACAAATGATGGAAATAGCCCGAACAACAACTCTAATTATTATAATTGTTGAGAATATTATATTAATGTTACATAACCGAAACTAAGGTAAGCGATGAATTAAAATAAATAGAAGAGATTTACGGAGTAATCATCTTTAATAGCTGATTTACGTAAAAGAAAAAAGAATAATAGTAAACTTACGGATTTTTTACACCAACAAAATTAGTTGTCCCAATCTATATGCATACCTTTTAGGTTACAAATATTTTAAAACAATAAATTTAATATAGTAAACTATCACTGTTGATATACACAAAGAACTTTTGAAAACGCGAAGTAATATTCCATTTAAAAATAGTAATAAAAAAAGGAAATAGTCCTAAGAGAAAAGAAAAGTGAAAGTAAATACTTGTTAGTTGGTTGTTTTCAACAATCGTTAAATGTTTATATGGGCTCCACGATTCGAATCTTGCTGGTTAGTCTTTACAGTAATGTCCGCTAATTAGAGTGCGTTAGAACCCTCTCATAGGTCTACAGTTTAGGATCGAAGCGAAGAGTTAGACGAAGAACGCTCCTTTTCCAAATATGCCAACATACTGTCACCTCGCCGTAGTAGTATGACTGAGTCAGCACTGGAAAGCATGTTAATGCCGTAATACTACAGCGAATTTTTGCGTCACTCTACATCAACAACACAATCAAACTAAAATAGTAAGTAATTACATTAATTATTTTTAATATTGATAGTAACCGAGCCGTACGCTACTGCGAAAGCATTCGTTTTTGCAGCATTGGTCATTAGCATACATTAATAAGGGTTGTAAAGATAATAATTATTTACATCCTTTAATTAAAACAAAATTGCTTCGCCTTCGAAGTGGTTTATTTACTCATTATTCGAACATTTTAAAGATCTGAACGGATGTTGGTCGTAATTACAGCAACTATAAAAACAGTTATAGCAAGCAAAAACCAGGACATTTCAGACTATTTGCTTCACTCATTCTTCTCAAAATGCGTTTGTATTTATTCGCTTCTCATTTTGTAGCCTTCAGATGTAGAATACATAAAATATAATTATTAACATTTACCAAAATAATTTTAATAGCAAAATATAACTCGACCAAACTTGGTGTCAATCTTAATACGTAATTCTTTTGCTATTTAGTTTTTTAAATTTTACACGAGATGAGATAATTTTCAGCCGTGTACCTTGCAAGGGACATGTTACTGCTCATATATAACTAAAAACTAATATCCAGAACTAAGTCTATACTAATAGTTGAGTGTAGACTTTCACGACCGTAGTCCAAAGTCTAAAGTATTTAGAAACCTTCTGAAGAAGCTGGCAGCATCATCAGCGAAACCTCAAGTAAAACAGTGAATACACGACAAAACCCGAAAAACATTTCTACTGTAAGTCTATACTATCTTAATCAAATTATAAGTTTCGTGACTATTAAAACAATTTGGCAAATAAGATCAGATGAAATGAAATTAAAGAAACTATAAGCTTATATATTTCGCAGAATATTTTGTAGCTTGACTATTATTTTTGCTAAATTTATTAAAAAAAGTCTATATAGTAATTTAATCGTCTATGATCTTAGACAGGTACATATCTATATGCAAATACATAAAAACTATACACAAGCATGATATGATTTAACATTCTTGTAAATCACTCACGAAGAATAATATAAATTATAGTCACTGTCTGAATTAGACGATTACCTACATAGGTTACGGCAAATGTTATTTCAGGAGTCAAGGAACCGTGTACTCGCTAGATTCGAATTCACTTTTTTCCGAAATTCTACATACATACGAACGTGACAGCATATTTCAGCACTGACAATTGTTCGAGCAACAATAAATAAAGTCGTATATCTGTATGTAACGTGTAGATCGTAAACCACATAAAAGTCCCTGTGCAGTAGAATGCCGTGCTTTGTTTTGTTAATGCAACAATAATGTCCCGATGAGGGCGACGAAATATTATTTATCTTTTCATATATTCAGGATATAATGGTGTTTTCATAAGGACGCTCGTACACGTTGATATAACTTCCATCTGAGACAATAAGCGAAGAAATCTTGTTGACTTTAGTAAAGAGCGTGTGTGACCGTGAATATCGTTCGCCAAGTGCCTGGGATCTTTTTCGAGACTCTTTTATTCGATGAGTATGTATTTTTTCTTTTAGGTTTATTAGGCTGTTTAGAGGATGTCTGAGCACGTCTATTGGAAAATTTATTTTCTGTTACGGGTATAAAAAGCAAATTTCGGATTCAGTCTCTGTAAAGTTTTCCTAACCGTTTCAAAAAAAGTTACAATATACTCTAGAAAATTTTATATGCTGCGGTCAAGAAGTAATGCACATTAAAAGTAAATTTTTCCTGGTGAATGCTGGGACAGGGCAATTTTAGATTTCAAAGAGCTGCTTTTCGTGCAGTTTAAATTATTTTAGCTTTTGATTTTTTGTACTCTAACATTATCTATCGCACTTTTAAGTACAGTACCAAATGCTTATAACTAGTATTCGAAATGTTAATTCGTTCCTTACGTATGGGAGTTCAGAAGATATTTCATTAAAAAGAAAAACATTGGAAACATTATTTTATTCCTTATTTTTCCTACATATTAACTACTCTTAGAAGTGCTCAATATGCCAAGTAAACATTTCTGCTAGTTTAAACTAATATTAATATTAAACCATCGTTGGTATTAGTAACGATAAACTTACAATTTCCTTGCAATTAACCAACTGAAAAGATATCAGTCTGGGAGGGATTTGAACCCACGACCTCTCCGTTAGCGGCGTATTGTGCTACCATTACTCCGAGACCATTTGCGAGTTCCAATCGCCTTTAATCCCTAGATAATAATATTATTTATTGGCATACAAAATAGTAAATACAAACACAAGAGGGAAAAAAACAACAAGCACAAGCTATTTTTGCCAATTGGATCATCTTCACTAGACCAATACGTTTCCTGTTATTAACGATGACTCAAGATCAAAGAAGAAATAAAGAAAATAATCTGTTTACAACCAAATCATCAATCATGTTGCAATACTGCAAATACTTATCTGCTGGAAAGTTGCTCATTCATTAAATTATAATTGATAGCACGTCTAAAGGCATTAAATGGTAATTCCTTGACTTCTAGGGGAAGCGGGTGATATAGTTCTGCAGATGCATAGCCAAAACCTTTCTCAGATTGCTGCGTATGATGCCTAGGTATATCGGTATTCTTTTTGATAAATAACGCGGAACACTAGTATTTAAAATTTTATAAATAAAACACGAGAAGCGTGACTTTCTTCGTCTTATCATATTTAATCAACCAGCATCCCTAAGTTGATTATAAATCCTTTGACGTTGTCTTATTCCATAACTTAGTCTGAAGCGTGCGTTCTGTACCACCTGAATTCTGCGTGAGTCGATCTGATCTAGACAATTACCATAAACAACGTCATAATGATTAAACTGTGATAGCACAAAGGAATCACATAGTAGCTTTTTACTGGAGACATGGAGGGAATGCCGGTGGGGATAAATTAGTAAGTAAGCAGTAAGTGCGTCTAATACAAGTACTGACATGATGTTTAAACCTAAGATCTTTATCTTCAAAGAGACCTAGATTTTTCACATTACTTTGAAATTTAATTAATTGCAAACCTGATTTTGGGAAGTATGTTCGACCTCACTTAACTACTGAACACCATAAAGTGTGATTTGGTTTCATTTAAAAGTTGGCAATGTTTTCTTGCAATGGCATACAGATTAATGAAATCGCGATTGATATCATCAACAATACCATGAAGCTCATCAATGGAGAAGGATCTGTACAACTGTGAATCATCAGCGTAGAGATAGAGATCGCATATGAAGTTATGGAAAAGAAACATATGTGGTGTGTAAATAGAGAACAACAACGGACCTAATATGGAACACTGTGGAACTCCCGAACGCGTAGTCGCCCATGAACACACTTGGCCACTAGTAACCACCGCCTGTTGTCTGCCTAGAAAGTATGCCCTAAAGAAGCGAAGATGTCACGACGTCAGCAGATCTGTCATAATATCTCATAGACACCGGTAACGTAGAGGTCGTGGGTTCAAATCTTTCCGAAACTGACATGTTTCAGTAATTTAATTGCATTGGTTAACTGGAAGGAAATGGTAATTTTATCATTACTAATACCAACGGTGGTTTAATATTAATATTAGTTTAATTGTTAAGAACTTGCCTTCAATAATAAGATAGCGTTCGTGAGATATTATTCAGGAGAACTTTATCTAAGTAATTTTCTATAAGAGAGTGAAAATGTATGAATTCAGCATCTTGTTGGAATTATAACTTACCATTGGGTAGATCTTTCTTCTACTGGCTTGGCGTGTAATTAAAGTATTTACTAAAATTTTCAGTGAATTTATTAAAATCAGTTATTTCTAGTTATGCTAAATTTAGAAATAGGGTTTCGCAGCCTTTTACATTATGTAAGCCTATTTGTTTCTACGAAAGGCGCTGTTGTCAGTAGATATTTTAATTCACCTGCAAATTTTGGCACCAACTAGTTTTGCAATTTTTCTTGGGAGCAGAAGTTCCCACTCCCTTGCATTAGAATTTAATTAATAGACTAAATCATCCTGCCAAAAAAATTTTGGAGAAATACGTCGTACATCAAAATATGATAAATGATATTAATTGCTGTACCAGATACTTTAAAAGGTACGACTTATAGGCTATCTCGATTAATATTTCATTCACAATGCTTCTGTATACATCGTTATTTAAGTTATGTAAGAACAGAAAACAAAATAAAACACTTACACTTTAATTACGCTAATGTAAATCAGATATTCCCTTGCAATAATTTCCGCAGAAAGGCGGGATTTTATCACCGAAAGGAAAAGACGCAAAAGATAGAACAAGAATATAATGTAAGCGCAGTCTTTGTAGGCGATTTACAGCTATCGATAAGGAGAGCTATTAATTCAAGTCTTAACCACTATACCACTAATAAGCAAGGAGAAGCGTAGCATCATATCAAACAGTTACTCAGAGGCTAATCACAGATGACTTACTAATTCGCTATAATTGACTTAATCGTCGATTTACAAGAGATCTCCCTCTTTATTGAAGTAGTACAATCTGTGATGTAAGTATAAGGAACGTAATTACGGTAAAATATTAACCATTCTTGCTTCCTTTTATAATCTTAAATATCTTGGTGTTTATACATATACAATACGCTAGAGAAATTTCAAATTGAGTTCAAGTTCTTTCAGTTACCGCCTTATTTCTACAATAATACCAACTGTACGACATACATCCACAATATAACTACTCGTTGCCATGCCTTGACATCCATGCTATTGGATAAAAGATTTTTGTATGAAAGATCAGTAAGTTTTTGTATTTATAAGATGTACCATAGTACTCCAAACGAATTGAAACTGGTCGCCAGCTCTCGTTTTAGAACAAAATTGTATTGTAGTATTTTTTCTTTTGTTTTCCATTTTTTACCAGTATATTCTCATGTAGCCATCGATGTTATCCTTATTAATTCTAGGGATTCCTCTTATATTGTAGTGATGGCCAAAAGATGTTGAATGTGTGAATTAAGTATTGGGTATTGATACAGCCTTGAAATTTATATTTGGGGCACATCTTGACTATGCACCAGTGTGAATGTTGAAAGATTCCCAACCTTTTCTTTTTTGCAGTTATATACATATCGTTCTCAATTTTAATAAACCTCGTTTTTTGTAGGATCGCAGAAACTTCATTCAATTGGATCCCAATTAGTACTTGAAGGAGACAGCACTAATGTAGTTCTATTAAATTCAGGTAAATCACAAGAACCAGCCAAGATTTGCAAGCCATGTCCCAAAATAAGTAGTTCGAATTTGTTTACCAGTACTATATCTGTAGCTGATGAAAATAGACTTGGACATTCCCTCCTGCCTTTATTATTCTTAAGAATTTATATTTGTCGGTATAGAGTTAAGTAGTAAAATTACATGCTTATTTAATATTTATTCTGGAAATTGTGTCCATTATTTTTTACCCTTGAAAATTACATACAAACTAAATATTATAGTAAATTTGCTGAGTATCATTAATTTTATAATAACTAGAGTTGTTGTTTGAGCTATTTCCATCGTTCGTTGAACTTGTATAGTCCGACGTTTCGGCAGTCTGTCTACTGCCGTCTTCAGGGTAGCCCTGAGAAGGGCTGTTGCTTGCCGGAACAATCATGGTTCGGTGCTTTTTGTCTGACGTATTTGTTTTCCCTATTTTTTATTAGCGAAAGTTGTCATGACTGGGGATCGAAGTCCATTATTATATATAGATATATATATAAAGAGCGTCTGGCTACTTATGATCAAAGAAAGTACAGGGTGGCGTAGGGGAACGGGAAATTTTGAACGTTACAGTTGTTAGCACTGTAGAGCCGGCAGTTGTTCGTAACGTCGCACAATTGTTGTGAACGCATTGCTATTTAGTAATCATGGATCGTTGGAGTGGTGCGGAACGTGCAGTAGCTGTGTGGGCGTTTTATAAAAATGGTGATAGTGCGACTACCGCGCAGATAATATTTCGACAGCATTACCAGCTTGGACGTCATGGACGTGTCCCATCTGCGCATGCGATTACAACGTGGGTGCGTAATTTTGAAGGAACAGGATCTGTCTTGAAAAAGAAAGCTCCAGGTGGCATTCGAACGGTACGTACCCCAGAGAACATTGAGGCTGTTAGAGCTGCGATCGAGAGAAGTCCTCGCCGCTCCGTTCGACAGCATGCATCTACGCTAGGGATTAAGCGACGAAGCTTACAAAGAATACTGGACGAATTGCATTTCCATCCCTATAAGTTGCAGATTGTGCAACAATTACATGAACAAGACCCAGCGTCACGTATGGAGTTTAGTAGGCAGATATTGGCTAAAATTAACGAGGACGCGAATTTCGTTGGTAACATATGGATATTAGACGAAGCCCATTTCCATCTGAACGGTTTCGTAAACAAACAGAATTTTCGTTATTGGGCCCAGGACAATCCTTGTGAGTTACACCAGCGACCACTACATAGCGACAAGGTCACAATATGGTGTGCTGTATCATGTCATGGTGTAATCGGCCCTTATTTTTTTGCACGTGAGGATGGTAGTGCAGCGACAGTAACATCCGCTCGATATGTTGAAATGCTTCAAACATTCTTTACACCGAGACTGTACGTGCTTAATCTTAACATGGAAAACATGTGGTTTCAGCAAGACGGAGCCACGTTACACACTGCTCGACATTCGATGGCAGCAGTTCGTCAATTGTTTGGAAGACGCATTATTTCACGTAACGGTGACATTGAATGGCCTGCGAGATCCCTTGATCTTAGTGCAACAATCAGTAACATGAACTGAAGCAGAACATTCAACAAGAAATTACTGCCATTCCCCAAGATTTGTTACACCGCGCATTCCAGAGTTTTCATAACAGGCTGTTAGAGTGTGAACGCCGAATGGGAGGACATCTTTCCGATGTCATCTTTAAAAAGTAAAGAGACACTTTTGGACATTTTGATTGTAAAAACATGAATGGCATGCTGCATACATGCACTTTCGTTAATAAATTACTAGTTTTATGAATTTATTCGTGGAAATGACGTTATTTCAAAATTTCCCGTTCCTCTGCGCCACCCTGTATTACTCGAACACCGAGATACAAAGGACAGAAGAATAAAAAAAGCATACGCAGACCAAACCCGCAGAATGGAGAAGGATCAGCAGAATACACAACCGTCCAGGTACAAAAAATCGACTTACTGCGCACCACCCCCTGTGCAGGTCCAATGCGCATCCACTTCTGCGCAGAAAATTGTATAAGTTTAACACAGTAATTTCTGTCTCCCATATTAGCTTATTGGATAAGTCAGGTGAAATTCAAAAATCGGGAAAAAATTATCGAGTTCGATCCCATGATGATGACAAAAATCATCGAAACCTGATTGTTCTGGCAAGCAACAGCCCTTCTCAGGGCCGCTACCCTGAAGACGACAGTAGGCAGACTGTCGAAACATCGGACTATACAAGTTGGTCGATGGAAATAGCCCAAAGAACAACTCTAGTTATTATGAGAATCCATCGTCGATAGTATCACGTCAAGAATCATTAATTTTACATGTACACAAATTGTTGGTAACAAAGTTGCCGTCGATTTTACATGTAATTTTGATAGAACTTGTTTTAGAGTATAGGACTTCATATGTATTTTGTGTGTAATATATACATATTTCAATGTAACTTGGTACTTTGAATACCTTTTATGAGCAACAAAATCTAAACATCACAGGTCGTATAATATTTTAGCAACCTGTGTCAAGTAGTTTCTGTAGAATGGGATATTTTGGAGAGAGGGGGGGAAAAAAACCGAAAGTAAACACATGTAATAATTTTTGTGGATAAACTTTCTCTTTCAAACCTTTATTATTGTTAGTAAACTACATCCGCACTCTACCAAAAAAAGTGATTAAACAATGCCATGGGAAATTGGAACATCGATGCTTCAATAGTGCCATACCTTCGCGGCGTAATTGTTTTAATAACTTTTCTGTGCCATTTTATATAGACGCTAGTGGAAAGTAGTTGCATCCACTCTTTTCTTACGATTGAGAATCGCAGTACGCAGAAATTCTTAAATTTGTTCTACCAGCATATGCGCAGGTAAAATAAAAAGATAAAAAATCCTGCAAGTGAAACTACTGCCCATACTACACTGTGGTTTAGTTTCATAGTGCAGAGCAGCAGGCAATTTTGTGATATAAATATTTTAAAGTGTCCGTATTTTGCCTTTGTAGCGAGTTGTCTTGAATATGCATCCATTAGTTAGTTTCCTTATTACACTTGCCATCAGCAAACATTTCAACGAGTTAGGCATCGTTTCTTTAAATTTATTTAATACAAACTTGATCATCAATACATGACTGGAGGGTTTGACTGCCATTCCTTGCTTAAGGGACATAGTATGCATTCCGTTAAAGTACGCAGAGAGACTTATTGCTGTGAATTTGTCTGGATATTAATGAATATATACATTACTTGATTTTCTTCTGATTGACATTTTCTTTGAAACCAAGTAACTCTTCAATAATTTAATTTTGTTTGAGATAATTTGCACACGTCTTATTTATAGTTATTTTTACGTCCTTTATTTTCTTAATTAAGTATACTTTCACAACGTACATATGTATGGGTGTTTACTATTGTTTTGTTCTTTAATTGGTAGTTAGTTGCGCATGAATCTCTATTATTATTATTAATGTTATTAATGTCCTTTTTTACTAGTTTTTAATCTTCTTCGTAACTTTCCTTTAAATTTTCGCTTGATAACCACATTGTAATTACCTCATGAAACGTGACAAAGCTATGATTGTGTACCGTAAGTATTTTTGTTGTGGACTGTATAATGTATACATTCATTAATATTTCTTTTCTATTCCTCCTCTCATCCGAATGCGAGATTCGTATCTTATATACACAAATATTTCATATACTTGTCGGCTCCGAGAGTATATCTTCAACATGCACCGGGTACACTAGTGGTATGTGCGCCCCTATTGGAAGGGCGGTGCTATTGGACCGAACCAGACTGCGGACCGCCAGTCAAACTGCGTCCGTCGAGAAGAGCGTGCTTTCAGCTTCCATTTACAGTTGCGCGGCAAGCCGATCGCGTTGAGACACGGGCTACAGACAGAGGTGTATACGCGTAGAGCAGTTCGTGTTCGTTGCTCGCGGATTACATCCGAAACTACTTGTACTACTACTACTACCGAGTGGAGACGGTACGTCTTCGCGAGTTCCTCTTCTTCTCTTATCATCTCGCGGTGCTTTAATCGGAATTATTATTCTTCTTATTGGGGATATGTTCTTGCGGTTTTAGATTTTCGCGCGTTAAATAGTGTCCCGGTAAAACTTCTCCGCTCGCAGAAAATGTATCCGCCGCTACTACTTCTCTTATATTGCGGTACCGCTTTATCAGCCGCTGATTACTATCTGAAACTCTTCGAGGATCCTCAGCAATCCGACCCCTGCTACGATGACGGCCGCCCTAGGAAGTGCATTCCGGATTTTATCAACGCCGCATTCGGTCAGCCGGTAAAGGCATCTTCGACGTGCGGTTCCGCATCCCCAATGCACTATTGCGAACCCCCGGAAACCGGTGCGACGCCGAAATGTCACGTTTGCGACGATCGAAATCCGAGAAGTCGTTTTCCCGCCACTTACCTCACCGATCTGAATAATCCGAACAACGTCACCTGCTGGAGATCGGAACCCTTGCAGGCGGCCACCTCGATCAATTCACCGCCGGATAACGTGACGCTGGTGCTCAGCTTGGGGAAGAAGTACGAATTGACGTATGTAAGTCTGCAATTCTGCCCGCACACCCCGAAGCCGGATTCCATCGCGATCTATAAGAGCATGGATTACGGTAAGACGTGGCAGGCCTTCCAGTTCTATTCGAGTCAATGCCGTAGAGTTTACGGCCGGCCTAATCGAGGAACGATAAACAAATCTAACGAACAGGAGGCTAGATGTACAGATGCACATAGGTATACCGGTGGCGATAGTAGCGGTCATATATCTAGAATCGCCTTTAGCACTTTGGAGGGACGACCAAGCGCCCCCGATTTCGACAACTCCCCGGTCTTGCAAGATTGGATCACGGCTACCGATATCAAAGTGGTCTTCAATCGTCTTTACATGCCCGTTGAGGATACCCCAGACGATTTCGACGCTATAATGCTGGAGGAGCACAAATTTAACAAGCAGATCGAGGAAGAGAATCAGACCAAGGTGCCGGCGATGCAGATGAACGAGATGCAGGTCGTCGAAACCGACGAGCCCAAAGTTTCGACGGTGGATTTCGGCGCGAATGGTATCATGAACGGTGTCCATCAAGTGACGCATCAATATGCGGTTGCCGATTTCGCCGTCGGGGGTCGCTGCAAGTGCAACGGACACGCGAGTCGTTGCGTCATGGGACGCGACGGCCAATTGGCATGCGATTGCAAGCATAACACGGCGGGAAGGGATTGCGAGAGATGCAAGAATTTCCACTTCGACCGGCCATGGTCGCGCGCCACCGCTAGAGACGCGAACGAATGCAAGGGTAAGGATTTGTTTTCTTCCTCATGATCACGATGACGATGACGATCGTGTGCAGGGCGCGTATATAAGCAATTACCGTGCGCTATGTGGGGAGAAATTTAATTAATAATTGCCGTAAAAGCGGAGGGTCGCTTCGGTTCGATTCTATTAAGTTAAATGTTGGGGAATCGGGGGAAAGTTCCGGCGAAGGCTTGCGGAAGAAAAGAATCGCATTTTGATGAAAAATTCAGGACATTCGTGTTCC
The DNA here is from genome assembly GCA_023509865.1 of Trypoxylus dichotomus. Lineage (NCBI taxonomy): Eukaryota > Metazoa > Arthropoda > Insecta > Coleoptera > Scarabaeidae > Trypoxylus > Trypoxylus dichotomus. Next base: position 13,619,370 of record CM042074.1, on the reverse strand, counting down.
TCGAGGTTTTTCAAATGAGGCGTAGGTAAAGTTCAGGGTCATTAGCGTCTAAATTATCGAGTACGTTAGGGATGTTTGCTTTGGATTCTTAGAATTTCGTGAATGAGTTGTTTCTTAAAACATCTAGAAATTAGTATTGCCTGTATAAAATGGCTATGTCCAAATATACTACGCGCTAAAAGTGAATTAAAACATCTAAATGATATCTGTTTTTGTCATAATAAACTCCATTCACTAATTTGATTTCTGCTAAAAATTATTTTACAAATCTTATTCATGGTGAATGATTATTGATAAAGATTGAAGTTTATTTGAAAATATTAAAGTGTATAAGTACGGGTACATTTATTATCGTCAACCGGGGTGGCAAAATGTCATATTTTGAAGTTTTATGCCATATCTCCTTTGATATCAGTTGAATTGGGCTGAATTTTCAATGCAGTATAGACTTCTGTCTTTGCTATGAATTTATAAATTTTAAAGAAAGTTTATTTACAACAGAAGGGAGCGAGGAATTATTTTCTGTGGCCACACCTCACCCCGTTTGTCGGGGTAACTAAGTACCACACCTAGTTTCTCTTTAAAAACATATTAGAAACAATTTATGGTTAGTAGTCACTCCCAGAATTCAAATGTATGGATTTACGCTGGAAACTGTTTATAAAATGAGTAAAAAGAAAAAAAGATATGTTTTATATTTGAAACCAGTCATTGTAAACTTGTAAAACGTCAACATAATTAAATTTTTGGTAGGATGACCTTTTCCTTAGAAAATCTGCCCTAAACATTGAGCCAAACTCAAGTTAAGAGGATACTCACTATAAAGGAACTATGTATGCACAACAGTCTTAAACTTCCCTGTACAGAGTTTAGGCACAAATTGAATTAAAAAAATTAAAAATAAGGGATTAGTATTCCACTTGAAACTTGTGGCTGCTGATTTCAGTCGGCGACAAAGTTCTTTTTCAATTTGTTGCTCCTTGTACCAAAGAACACCCGGAGGCTCAGACCACTCCCAGAATTTTCCTTCCTTTCTCATAGAAAATACACTAGCTTCCCTGCTGACATAAAAGTTAGTCAACATTAACCCTGGATAACATTTACCACAATATTCCATGGCACCTGCTGACCCCTACAGGCACCTGGTTGACGTAAAAATCATGTCAACTACTTTCTCGATAATGAAATATTACTATCTACAGACATTAAAAATAAGTAACGTTTGATGTAAAAAGTTCTACGTTTTATACTATGTTGCATTCGCTGTGCTAATTGTCATGTTTTCTGGAATATTTTCTTATATTGTGGAATTTTTTCGTTAATTCGGTATGAATGCTTTGCTTCCATCTTCACAATAGAATCCAATGTGTTTTCTATGATTGATTCATAGTTTCTGCCTACAACATAAGGGCCATTTACAATTTTTGGAAGATAAAATAAATTAGCAGGTTATGTATATATGTACATGAACAATGATTTATTGAAAATTTTGCAAGTGTATTATTATACTATATATTAATTGCTCTTTAATATTATTTTGTCTTGGATAAACATGTGTTTTTAAAACACCCCATACATCGTTAATTACGTCTTAAATTAGGAGAATTTTGTGGTCATGGCTGCACTGGCAAGTTCATGGCAATTCTTGACCGATTTTGTTCTGCGACCAGGGGTGCTTCATTCGATTTCATGCTGTTCATATGCACCATTAAAACATCTTTCAATTAACGTTTATTGTGCCTTCAGAAAATAATATGCACAACCAAATTACAACTAAGAACGCGAATGTTTTATCGATTTTATTAATATATACCAGATTGATAGACTGTAAAGTTGACATCCGATAACCAAAGTAAGAGAGTTAATTTTGCGGTTTACTAATTCTATTAGAAAATTTGCACTAGCCAACTTCCTGAGCATTGTGAGAGACTGCATATTCTGAATGTCTAAGAGAAAATTATAATCTGTTGCGTGAGTGGGTTACATCCGATGACTTAGACTTACACCAACTGATTGGAATTATTTACGAGAATATAATCATAAAAGTGTCGTAAAAACAAGCTACAAATAAATGCCGTTGAATGTAGTAACGTCCACTAGGAAAATGAATTCACTACGTTATGGTTGCGGTCATAATAACCTCCTCCCTGCTAGTTAAGGTCAGGGTGTCCATTTCGATCACTATCTTGGCTGTGAACTCCGCTGAAAGTATATATTATGCTCCTCACTAAAAATGCTAGACTTTAGACAACAAAGGGTCTCCTAAGAATGCTGAATGGGGCGAAAATAAATTATAAGGAGGACTCGCGAAATTTGCCCATTGGTTCTACTAAGTGTAAATTTCCGTTATATTTTAACAAAGAAATCAAGAGGGTTCTAAGGTATTAATAGTTAATTTTGTTTGCGCTTGTAATAGTTACAAGATTTCATTCACACCAATACGATTCAGTATCTACAATCGCTAAAGCTATAACTAAAATATTTTTCTATTATAATTGGAAACTATTCTCAATCGATTTTTAACTTTACTAAATGTCTGTCTAAACTTTAAATTAAGCTTTTAAATGCTTCTCAATATGTAAAAAAATGTAACACGTAGTCGGATTTCTTCCATTTTGGGGATTCGCAATGCTAAAAATTTGGGAAGCATTGCTTAGAAAGTTCACAATGTTGTACATTAGCGTGCCACTATTACCGTCAATACTAATAGCAACCGATTGATTTTGTAATGCCTAAGTGTATGATTTAAAAAGAAAGTTTAGTTGTCAACAAAGGAGAACATTCAATTACACAATTTGCTTTACGAAAAGTTCATGAGAGACTAAAAATGAAAAAGATGTAGAAAATAAATAATCTGAAATCATCCGAACGGGTGTGTAGCGTCTAATGGCAAGTGTTAACTCAAAGCTACAATATAAGCTCTCAGAATATGTATTAATTTCGTTCTTTGTTTAATAAAAAGGAATTTCATAGCCAGTTTTTGTCAATCAGATTTTTTCGTGTACATACTTTATCTTCTATGTTTTCCGTTAATAGTATTTCTGGTGTTATTAGTCATATTTTATTCAGGAAACAGGATATTTAGGCGATAGTTCTAATTGAACAATAAAATATTCTAGATTTGCCAAAACGTACCACTACATAAGCTTCACTTTCGCTTTCTTAGGGAACGTGGTCAAGACGTTAAAGGAAATAATGAAGAACGTAAATAAATGTATTTGTACTGGCAATATTCTGACTTACGCTAAACGGATTGTAAACATAAAACGCCTATGTATTATTGTGTGCATAGATTACTCAATGATAATTTGGTAATCTTTATTATATTTCAATAACTATAGATGGATCTTCATAGACACCGGTATGAGAGCATTTTAAAACAAGTATTTGGAAATGAATTCCAGTATTCGTGGTGAACTGTTTAAAAATAAATATTGGTATTTTTTATTGGGTAACATCCACCTAATTTAGTTTTGATATTTAGAGTTATTGTTTGGCCTACTTCCATGGTTTATACAACTTTCATAGTCTGACGTTTCCAGTGCGTCTACTCTCGTCTTCAGGGCCCTGATAAGCACTGTTGCTTACCAGATTTATCATTAGTTCAATGATTTGTCTGGCTAATTATATCCATCGTCAACAATATCACGTCAATAATAATTAAAAAAATATATATTTAAATAAGCAAACTTGTCTAATTATACACATCAAATAATAATAGAAAGAAAAAGAGAGAGAGATTAAAAAATGAATTAAGTCACTTATGAGTAATGACTGGAACACTAACTTTTCGTAAAAACGTATGTATAATCTATTATATATCAAGATTAGAAATGGGATTAATAAGACGTGTAGACGTTGGATATATAAATAAGACGATCGTTTGAAATGATATATTATTTCTCATTTTTCGTGCTGTGTGATATTGCTGGTACAGTGGCCGTAATTAATATGTATTAAATGTTACTTCTGACGTTTCAAGTAGCCAATATGGCAGTAATTCCTTTGACACCTCCAGAAAGTGAGTTGTATGGTGCCTTACAAAATATAATTGTAACTTCTCAACAAACACCTTTGCACAAACTACTATTGTTGTAATAACTATATAGCTTAATTTTTACTATATGTATAATAATACTGTTCGTTATTGTAATATACTATCAATGAAACTGCATTACAGGTTCATAATGTTTCTTTAATTCTGTTCTATTGTTTAAAGTTACTATTGTTACAAACATGTTAGCTACATTTACACTACGTTAAATGCGGTAAAATAAGAAATAAATGAATAAAAGATATTATATGTTCTTTCTCAAGAAAATAGTATTAAAGAATTAATAATATTGTATATACTTGATATATAGTTTTATAACATATTTTTTAAAATGTTTAATGTAGCTGTATTTGTATTCTATCACATGTACACAGTTCAATGCATTACTATATTAATTATTGCCATACAACAACTAAACAACAATTTTATACAACACCAAAAAAACAATACATTATTTGAAGTGGTCATCTTATTTATATACATCCAACGTTTACATGACTTGCTAATCCCATTTCTAATCTTGTAATAGATTAGATTATACATGCGTTTATATGAAATGTTATGATTTTAGTTACTACTTATAAGTGACTTAATTCCATTTTTAATCTCTCTCTCTTTTATTATTATTATTATGTACATACGTGAATAGATAAGTTTACCTGTTTTAAATACTTATTATTTATTTAAATTATTATTCTTATTAACTTTCTGTACTTTTAACACACTGTCGTCTTTTACGGCAAAGCGAGTTTCTTTTTTGAAAAAACAGGAAAAGGGAAATGGGGGTGGGGGGAACTTCGTGCCCATTATTGGCTTTCTGCGAAGATGGGTCATCCTTAAGACCATGTAATTAACTGGAAATTATAAAAAGTTTTGTTAATATCTGTAAAATAATTTCAGAGATATAAATTAAAAAATCGCCCAAACATTGGAGGGGCTGCTGCCCTAAATGGGGCGTTTCCGCCGAAAAAAAAATTGCGTAATACTTCTACCAACCTATCCTTCTGTAGGTCTGAAAAGTTTCATGGTATTGTGTACATACCTGTTGCCGGTGTTCCCTTGTTAGTATTAGTATGATAGTATATCTACTTATACGAACTAACCTGTATATTTTCCAACAGTAGTGTATCTTTTTTATTGTAACGAAAGTCCCTTACATAATCTTTTCTTTTAGTGATGATAATTATTAATTACTTAAACTCCCTTATCTTATCAGTGGGTAAGTTCCATAAATATTTAGAACAAATTTTCTACATTAAATATTCTTCATAAACAGTGTGATATTTGCAACCATTGCTGTTCGAAAAATTTAATAATAATGGACCGTAGATAGTCAAATCTTGATAAGGAGATACGAACGTATGAAGAATCAATAGTTTTGCATAGAAATTGCTTCCTTTTGCGTTTACGTTTGTGCAAAACAATAGAATAGGCACAAAAACATAAGTTGGCTATTTAAAATAAAGCAGGCCCTAAAGTTAATCTGGCATAAATTTGTAAACAACCGTATTACATCGTCAAGCATGGCTCTAAGGAAGCTTCATCTTCTTTGAAATACGACACTAACCGCATGCACGGCGATTCCGAAAAGACCGCAGGAATTTTTAATGCCGTAGCGATTTCTGCATCGGGACCGATCTGTAAAAGATGAGTTTTCCTCGTTGCACGTACTCTCCAATACGGATATCAGATATCAGGATATAAATGTTACAAGCGTATCGTAAACGTCGCTATATTATGTAACAGTGCGTTAACTCTATCTAACGGCTAAAATTAAAAGCGATTTAATAGTTCTTTCGCTCCGTAGTGCTTTTCGTCTATTTCTACCGGTATATCGCGTAAATAGCTTTTACGCGCCCGTTAATGAAGTAAAATGCTATGGTATACGTAGTTTTAAATAAGGTAGGCGATGATGATGGAAGTCAGCAGTTTCGAGAAAGCGTTTAAAAGAAAGACCGAGCTGCGCTATTCAGGTGTCGATATGCCTATTTAGACTTATCGATTTTCTCCGATAAAGATATGGAAATAGAAGATTTACGATGTTAACTTCGTTAAATGAGCGGTTGGTAATACTAGTCACAAAGGTTGATGGTAAATGAGCAAAGAATTGGAAGATTGTGGGCGAGTTAGTTTCGAAATGACAGAAATGAATTAGGGATTTAGACATTTTTCATTACCCTTCAACGTATTTCTTTTCTTCTTCAGTGCACTTGAGCCAACCATGCTGAATGCCATTATGCAATTTTTCGTGTTGTTTCTCCCTCGCAATCGCAAAATACCGCTTCCCTGCTGCTATGAGATATAACCTAAAATCTTGACTGGTCCTATTTTTTGCAAACAACTTGACTAGTGTGGGTTGGCGTCTCGTGATAATGATAAAGA